>CM068374.1:416413736-417613736 GCA_034769895.1 Magicicada septendecula | reverse complement strand
TAGAATAGATGTGTTTCCTAATGACATGAAATGTATTACCTTTAATTTGAGTAACATTTAATCCAGGTAGAATATTTTTATATCAGTGCTTTTATATATTTTTTCAACCCTTATACTTTACGTTGATTTACTAAAAAACTTTGAGACGTAAAGAATTTGTAAAATGTATTTATAAAATTACATCCTGGTGTAAACGTCCTGATGTTCTCATTTGTCCAGAAGAAAATGGGGAGTGCAACATTCAAACTAGTGTCACTCGCCCCCAAGAAGCTAGTCTCACCCCCCCCCCCACAGGAGCAATTCCTAATTACGCCTCTGATAGGCCTCACTATATTTTTGTATATTTGTATTTTCATTTCCAAACTTAAAAATTTATTGTACCAGATAACATCACTTATGTGTCCTGATATCAGTTTGCTTTTGTGATTTTACTAGTTATTTCTATTCCTGTTAAACCCGTAGATAGTTTAATATCATTATCTCGTGATAAGTTGTATGTCTCTGGTGTTGCAGCTGTAGTAAGTAGCTCACCAGGTTCATTGCCCGTGTAAAAGTGGAAGGTTGGTGGATGAAGCTAGCAAACTGACCGCCGTAAAAACACTTACCGCTCAAAGAACAAATGAATTGTCTCGTACTGGAACGCAGAATTAATTAAGCTAGGAATATTGTTGTAAATACGTAAGGCATGAACAAACACATTGTGAATAACTTGCATAAGTTCAACCTTATGTGCGGAACCATCAGGCGAACCCTTAAGTCAGCAAGTAAAGGAACGCGCCTGAAATTCTACAAGGTGATGCCTCTTTACACACTTCTTTATGGGTCTGAGAATTGGACTTTAACGAGAGGCCAGGCCAGTCGGATCCAAGCGGCTGAAATGAGATTTCTCAGGCACGTGGCAGGGATCATAGAAGAAACACAGATACACAGCAGGAACTGAATATTATGAGTATACTCGACAGGATCGCCCAGAATCGGCTGAATTGGTGGGAACATATTTGGTGAATGGATGACTGTCGCATCACCCAACAACTATGGAACTATAAGCCGAGGGGACAGAGAGGTGTGGGACGTCCGAGGAAGCGCTAGAATGACTGGCTCTAGGCTTTGCCTATTTGAGACCGCAACAAATCATCCTTGGTTTAATCCTTGATGATGATGATGTTAATGATCATGAACAAACACATGAAAATAGGCGCGAAAGAAGAAGAAGGAAGACAGAGAGAGAGAGAGAGAGAGAGAGAGAGAGAGCGAAGGGAGTCGTTGATGCACGCGCGAAATATAGAACGGAGGTTAGGAACACCCTTTACCGAGAAACCTCATCGTTTATTCACAGCCGATATAACAACACTTATTGTTGAGAATTCGACAACACGCCACACACCGCTCGACGTTTTTCGGACGGAGTTTCGAAAAGATTTATCACGAAAAGATGGTTAGGAAAACGCCTCGTTTCGCAGCAGCGCCTCCGCCCTCTCCCTCCCATCTATCATCTCTCTCCACGGCGGTTTCTCACAATACCAAGACGTATTTCTGCACTTTCCTCTCCCCCGCGCACCGTAATCAACAACGGCTCGGAATAATGATCCATCGTGTATACACTCGCACCGTTTCCTCTTTAAATACGGTTAAAAAATAAAATAAAAATAAAAACTTTCTCGAGAAGAAGAAAAACTTTTCCGATAACAGAAACCTTACTACTGATACCGACCGATCTCACAATAGGGATGTTTCCGAACCGAGCTGGTGTAAAACTCGCAAAACTTTATACATTTGTAAGCCGAACACACACACACACACACACACACACACACACACACAATACAAAACGATATTTCTTTTCAGTATTATTGTTACACTGTTCCTTCTCCTCAAACCTTCGTATATATCATCACTCGGACGTTCTCATCTCATACATTATGAAACATTATATGCAGTCGCCTTCTTCTGCTTATAGAAATATTATTCTTTCCTTTCGCTTTTACTCTCTCCTTCTCTGTAAAACACCGTTCGTCGGCGACGTTTGTTATTCATCGTTAATGTCACTTTCCTGCGTACGCGTTTTTATGTATTCGTTTACTTAGTATATATTTACATTACGTATAAATAGGTCAAAAAAATAACTTTTTCGTTTTTTAAAACTTGTTTCTGCGATCTCGTAATGAATCCATCCTTCCGTGCGCTGTGCACCGTTAGTAAATACGAGATACGTGTATAACAAATGTTCAGAATACATTTTTAATGAAGAAAGTTGTGTTGGTTGTTAAAATCACAAACAGAATAGAATTATCACAAGTTGCACACCACTATAGAAAAATTATTCCGATTAGCGCTTTCAAGCTTCACAGCTCATCGTCAGACCGGAAATGAGCCGTGAAGCTTGAAAGCGCTAATCGGAATAATTTTTCTATAGTGGTGTGCAACAGTGATAATACATTCTGTCGGAAGCATATTGTTACGCTGTTGCAGAACGTCCTACATGTGTCTCGGCTGTACCCCAGCAGAGCCCAGCTGTAATCTGTGCGTGCGTACATGTTGCTGCTACTTCTAGATTAAAGACAATTCCGTGACATTTATCACGCGTGCAAAGCACCGAGGCTGTTCCACGCTCGAGTGTTCTCTAGTAGTGTTGACGCGTATTATGGATTATTCAGGAATCTCAGCGGGGTATAAGTATAAGCTTTCAGCGACGCTAAAGTTCCGTTTAAGTGGCGATGTATTCAAGCGAGGTTCGAGTTATTGTCGGGCGATTTACACAGTGCGTCTCAAGCGGTGTATTACTGATTATAGTGTGGAATTCTTTATAGGTGACGTCATTATTTCTGTGGACAGATTAACTTGAATTATTGTACGAGTATAATCTTGTTGAATAGCTTGTTGATTTCAAACTGTTAATTGAGATTAATTCAAGTTTGTTATTAGTGACTTAATTGGTGTCTTGTATTTTGTTTTCCACTGTAGCATACGACGATCAGTGAGACCGTCGTAACACTATTCTTTGCAAACATTTTGTAGCGCACGAACACACACACACACACACACACACACACACACACACACACACACACACACACACACACACACACACACACAGATATTTTGTATAAATGGATAACTTAGATATTTTTGTTTTCTTCAGACCCGTTTCGAGCATCATGCTCATCATCAATCATCAACATTGCCGTTTAGTATAAGATATAGGTGACCATATATATGGGATGTAGGTGACCATATTTTCTCAGTTGCAGTCCGGGACATATGACACCAGTTGAGGTTGAAGGGAGGGAGGGAGGTTAGTTTAGGGGAAAGTTATGAGGCTTTTCTCGTAACAGTGTTGAAAATATATATATTCTTTTAGTGTAGGTTATATTTGGCGTTAATTATTAACAATGTGATTTGAAATTTGGTATGGTAGTGCAGGTACATTGGTGATATAAATGTATACAATTTCACTTATTTATAGCCTATCCATTATTTTGAAAATAACATTAATTTGTTTAAAATCGCCTGTTCCTAACGTTATTAGCGATTTACATAAAAACTACTTCATCATCATCATCATCACGGATTAAACCAAGGATGGTTTGTTCGTCTCAAATAGGCAAAGATTAGAGCTGATCATTCCGGCGCTTCCACGGATGTCCCACACCTCTCCGTCCCCTCGGCTTATAGTTCCAGAGTTGTTCACTATCCAGGGGACATATTCATTACTAAATTGCCTCAAATAAGGACTAGCTGGACGGATCAAAAGTTGCTGACCACAGCTGTGAATAAAAACTATTATCACATATAATTTTTATAAGTTCAATAGAATGGTGTTGTGATTGTGAATGATAAAAAATTCATATCACGTTATGTAGGTTCATAGTTTTTCTCTAAAATTACTTGAAATTGAAACTGTACCTTACCACCATGTTAATTTTGTTTGATACATAATTTAAATGATTAACTTGTATATTAAACTGTAAGTGAATATTGTTAAAAGAACAATGAACCTACCTTGCGTTGTCTACCTTGTCAGTACAAACACAGATATGATTTTAAACACTGTATGTTATTAAATTTACTATGTTGGTAATAATACTCTATATTTTATCTACACTCATCCAATGATCTAACTTCAGACCATTAAAGAATGGTCCAACTTTTCATATTTCCCTCACCAAAAGTCAACTCTTTCCCTACCCCTACCCCCCTAAATCGCTTGCTGCATCCGCTCCTGAAAGGAGGTGAACAAATTAAATAAATAAATGTGTGTGTGTGTGTGTGTGTGTGTTGATCTGCAGTTTTATGTTATGTTTTACGTTTATTATGTCAGATTGGTTTATTTACACGTGCTTCATTGAATTTTTTAACGTAAAATGTTTACTTTGTACAATTCTGTTTGATTAAATTTTTAAAAGTAATTATCGCATTCTCTATTTATTAGTAATTTGTAGTCGTTCGACTATTAATAAATTGTTATTTTTACATTTAAAAAATTTGTAAACAAACTTTCCCAGCTGTTCGTTTTTTATAGCTTTGTATGTGTAATTAATTTTATATTATTTAATTGCGTCAGTTGTCTGTTGATTTTTCAACGTAAAATGTTACTTAACATTTTTTGTCAAAAATTTGTGAGAGATAAAATTCCAACGATCTCATTCAACAGGATAACGAAATGTACATTAGTGAAAATCATCATCATCTTCATAACGGTTTTAGGCTTTAGCGGCCTGTTTCTGTTCCACAGTCTACCAGCTTTCCTTCTGCCTCTAGGGTTGTAACCTTTCGCTATCTTCGTTATTCTACTTTCTTCCATTGTATCTATGTTTTGAATCAATTTTCTTCTGTATTCTTTAACCCTTTCATTAACTGAAAAAATATCTAAATCACTTTTTATCTCCTAATTTCTTATATGATCTCGTCTATTACACCTTTTAAATTAGTGAAAATATTAAACTAAATGATTTCATGTTTGAAACGTATTACGAGTTGTGTAAACAATATAGTAGCTAATACAAAATGAATGAGTTGGAGAGGATGAGAGGGGGAGAGAGTTCTCTGAATTCAAGCAGAAATTTGTAGAGACAATGCAAGTGTAGTTTATTTGCGCGCGCGTGCGGCGGGACGTCCTTGGTCATCACGCCAACATTTCCGGCAGTGTCCGTCGGCGCAGACACAAAGCGCCCGTGTTTTCCTCAGAACTTGTCAAAACCGGCCAACATCGTCAGTGGCGACAGCACATGTGTTTCGGATAACTTTCGTCACACACACAGGAATTTAATTTTTCGAATATTTACAACACAAATTGTAGGGTTGGCAATTATATATAAAAGTCTGATTTTATAAAATTTAAAATTGTACTTTTATATTAAAAACAAATCCCGGATTACATTTCCGGGCGGACTATAAAATGAAAGAGCGTTTGTCTGCCCCCACCCCCCACCCCCATCTCAACCTGTGAAAATGATTTTTGCGATAACGTCCTGGCGTAACATTTGGCGGCTGAAACGTATGTACAGGCCACACTATCTTTGTTGTATCCGAACGGCTCACATAAAGTCTGTCTACCGTGTCGAATTTCTAGACTGCTTGGCATTGGCCCTATCTATAATTGGTTATTCGGGGGGGGGGGGGGGTCCGTCGAGTTGGCTTCATTCAAAGGAAAAAGCAAGTAAAGAGAAATCAACATTACTATCTTCAACATGGTTGAAAAACGCGTGATAACATCATGAAATCAATCCCATTAAAGCAAAGGGTAAATAACACAATAAATGTACGCGTTATTGAAACATTGTTTACAGGATACTGATCGAGGTGAATTGATTTTCCTATATTTCATATTTCAAACGTATACACAAATGCTGTGAAATAAACCTGTTTGTATATTTAAAAAGAAACGTTACTACTGTGTTAGCGTATACAGCTAATAAAAATAAAAAGTACCGTACAAATTAAGAGATTAACCAAACTCTTTAACTTTTTTCGACTCTCTAGGGGAGGTCCAGTCCCGTTCGTTCTCCCCCCGTACCCCTGTAAATACGCCCCTGCTGCTTAGACAGTAAAAAGGAGCCATTATTATTATTATTATTATTATTGAAAGAGCAAAGATATTTCTCAGTGTGAACTCGACCGATTGGCCTTTGTCTGTCTGTTTGGTGTAATTCTCATGATAAATTTTGAACGCATCAACTGACTTTCCTAAAACTTGGCGTGCGTGTCCATACAGAACCCTATTGTTTTTAGAGATTGATCCGTCCAAAAAAGTTGGAGAACGGAAGGCAAAAATCTGACGGGTTCAAATTTAAAAAAAAATAATGCAAATCTACATGAGCGGCACAAATTAAAGAACATTTTAAACAAAACATGATTTTAATGTTCATACATGCAAATTACAACATTTTTGAAAGCCGTGGCCCAAAAAGTGGGGGAATCGTCAACATGCAACACGCATGTGTTGAACCAATTGTTGAAATTTTTAATTTCAAGTTTCACAAATATCAGCACTTATAACAAGAAATGCCTTATACATGAAAAATTAACCATTTTATTTATAATCCAGTGGTATCTTGTTTACGGAATTCGGATAAAAAATAACGGAGGTGTCACCCTTCTTTTAGAATAAAACATTTCGTGTATTTTCCTTATAGTGATAGTTTGGCCTATTTTGCCAGAAGGCGGAAAACGAAGCATTTTTCAGCATCTATTTTTTGGAAATTTTTTCTTCAGTTTAATGAGTAGAATCATTTCTCGAAACATTGTCACTCTTTTGGAAACTTCCTGTATATTCGTCTTTTCCTCCCTTTTGGATATTCTTGTCTTTCCTAGGGCAGTTGGAAAAATTTGCAGTACAAATGTCCGGAAGGGTCAATACTTCCGGGGTCTGAGAGTTTTGAGTATTATACCCGACCCACTAAAACACCACCTCCCTTTCCTCTTGGGAAACGTGGAATTGGTTGACACATTAGTTCGGACTAGGCCTATTGTTCTTCAACCCTAGGGCTCACATCTGACTTGTTTTTCTTCTATATTGTATTGTCCAAATCTCTCCTTCGCCCCAAGGATCTCTTCTCCGAAGCGTGCGACACAGTTCCAGGTGTCCTCCCCTCGAAGGATCGCTGTTATCCGGGGAGATCTCCCGCCTATATCGTCTTCGAACGATCTTCTTTGTTGATCCCGTCTGTCGCAGACGAAGAATGTATAGCTGCCATCGTCCGCAGCTCCCGGAAAGTACAGACACTCTGATGACTCGGCCTTTTC
This sequence comes from Magicicada septendecula, assembly GCA_034769895.1. Taxonomy (NCBI): domain Eukaryota; kingdom Metazoa; phylum Arthropoda; class Insecta; order Hemiptera; family Cicadidae; genus Magicicada; species Magicicada septendecula. Next base: position 417,606,494 of record CM068374.1, on the reverse strand, counting down.
AACTTTCTTCAGGTAAGATCGAAAATACTCGTGCTCAATCAAAAACTGAGTGAGGTAATAGTCGATCACCCCATGCTTCCTCTCCGCCCACGGCTGCACCCGCTTGATGAGCCTTCTCATCCAGCGAGACCTCAGTCTTCTTGGTCCCAAGCTCTCTGCCAGCTCTCCAACATCTGGCTCCGTGCCTCTCGGAGTTCAGCTTCACCAACTACCTAGAGGCCGCGAAGCGAAATGCTGGAGAGTATTGGTATGATTTTGGGTATTCATTGGTCCGGAATATATTATCCAATTAGATGACATCTCTTTATAGATGTTCTCTCTTGTACCAGGAGTGTTTTATGACTTCTTTACAACTAACTATACCCGTTATTATGGATCTTATATATGTTTGTAATTTTGTTTCAGCGTTATTATTTCACCTTCTTTAGGTAGTGCCCACCTACGTATTATTGATATTATTGACAATTATTGATAATTGTTCTGTTTCTAAAATAGAAATGCTGCAAATAATTGCAAAAACGGTTAGAATAGTGTTACGCCGTTGCAGAACATTCGGCGTGTTTCTGGGCTGTAATGTTGTGTGCGTACGTGATTCTCAACATCCGATTGTTCCAGACTCACCGGTCCCAAGGCCGCAAACAAGTACGTTCTGGTGTTTTCTAGTAGCGCTGATGCGTAGTATCACAGACTCTACTATCACACGCAACTCTAGACATCACAGCGGGGTATAAATACAAGACTTCAGCGGCGCTTAGTTCAGTTATTGTCGGCGATTTACACAGTGCGCTTCGGAGTATTGTGGCGAAGTGTTATGGGTTTTATAATTGTGCGGGACAATTGTAATACAATTGTGTTTTATATTAGTTGACATTTTTATTGCGTTTGAACAATTTTTATTTCATTTGTTGTTAAGAGACTATCTTGTTGATTACAAACTGTTTAATAGTGATAATTAAAGCTGGTGATTAGTGAGTTAATTGGTGTCTTGTATTTTGTTTTGTAGACCGTCGTAACAATAGGTTGAGGAGAGGATCGATGTAGGAAAAGAAGTACAAGACGTAAGACGGGAGCGTCGGGCGCGCTAAGGCACGGTGCACAAACGATGTGAAATCGTCAGCTCGGTAATAGCAGCGGGAACCCACGCGACGGTGGGTGGTGAGAAATGGAATTTTCGGCAGCCGGGTTTAGCGAGCGTTCGAAACGTGTTACACGTACAGAATCTCCTCCTGTACTTTAGGGGTAGCTCGAGGGGATGATTGATGATCCGCCGTCAGCCTTCAAATCGAAATGTTTACATAAATTTATTGCGTGAGTGATAACTGTTTTATCGTAACTGCTGTATTGTGCGCGTGTGCGTGTAACATAACTGAACGATCACATTGGCACCGGGTACTTTTTTTTTAACTTAAATTTAACAATCATAGTGTTTAAAAATTAATGATGGTTGTCGGACAGACAGGTAGACTACGTTTGTATCTCGATCGAATGACGGTCAACGTTATTGTTCGTACTACATCAACAAAGACAGTGATGGACAGAGCTGACTGCCCACGACTTTTAATTGGTTTTAATCGTTGTAAATGAACGATTGCGGGACAAATCAAGCATATCACCATTCATTAGCGAAAATAATCGCGCGCAACTGCTCTACAATAAGTTGCAGAGTAAACATGGCGTCTTTACTACTATTATAAAGAGAGGAAAAATTTGTTTGTATCGTTGTCCGGGCTAACCTTAGAAACTACTGATCCGAAAAAAAATGTTGTTCACCCCGTGTTCCTTGAAGTTTGAGGACGGTTTTAGACATAAATTTGACGCGACTTTTAATAATTTTCAACAACAGAGATTTAAAATGGCCCCATGTCATGAAATTTTTGTTAATTTGTAAGTAGTGAAATTTTTGCCATGCGATAAACCTTTGTTCTATAAGAGACGAAACGCTGCACTGTGTCAGCGAGTGAAATTTAGAAAAAGTTACACATTTTTGTTCGTTTGTTTGTTAGATAAAATCCTCCTTTTTGTTTTTGAGATATTTGCGGTTTGTAAAAAAATGTATATGTTGTGTCGGTCACATGTCATAAAATATCTTCGTTTCTGCAGAATGCGCGCGCAGGCGAATTGCATGCGATCGGTTGTTTAATGTAATCGGCTACATTAGAATCTATGCCCCACGACGGATGCGTGAAACTAAAAGTTGCACGAGCAAATGCAAGGCTTGCAATCGATTGCAAGCTGTGCAACCAATTGCAGTAAGTGTAATACGCTACATTTAAACCAATGCCGCACATTGGCCTGCAGAACTCGCTCACTGTTTTGAATTTTTTTTTTGACAGTTTGTAATTTACAATCTACATCTGTAACAGAGTATTAAGTAAATGAGATGTAGCAGTTAAGTTTGGAAGGAAACATCGACTGATGTTTCTGCTTATGGAAGTTCGTTTTCAAGGACGTAGCAAATCTTGAGGCCAAGTTCTGCGGAGTCTCCTCTCGACGGGACCGTTGCTTTATAGCTGCTCTTTTAGTTGGTTTTCGTGGTCTACTACTAGTTGGCTATATTTTGTTGAAATCCTCTTGATTCGTCCGTTACGAAAGGTATTTTTAGGTCGGTGTGAAGTGTCTGATTCCCGACGTACCGTGTTGCATCCACTAAAGCTCGCAGCATTTTTGACTGAAATATTTGGATAATTTATTCTTGTAAGTTTGGCACATCCCCATAGCTGAAGTCCGTAGGACCATATAGGTTTCAGTATGGTTTTGTATAGTAGTAGTTTGTTGTTTAATGAGAGCTTAAACTTTTGCCCAAGGACTGTTTTGAACGACATACAGTTATTACTTGACAAATTTCAATTCAAAAAAACTTCATTGAATAGACCCTGATTAATTTAGAGTCATCTTACTAACGGTGCAGTCTGATTGGTGCACAGAGCCGCAGTCTGGTTGGGAAGTGCCGCGCAATTAAGAACACATTATTGCATCAAAGGCTTCCAAATGTCTTCCTTTTGAAACCGGAAGACAGAATAATATTCTAATATTAACGGGCAAGAGCGAAGAACAGTGAAGAATGGAACGATTCTTGGAAAAGAGCGACTCACGAAAGGTTATGGAGTCACAAATGATAATGATGGTGTTGACATTACTGGATATATTTATTTAATTAACCTTATAATGTTTATCCTAAGGAGAAAGTGAAACCAACTTATTCGGAGATTGGCAGATGTGCAGATATAATTATGACGAAATGCGTTCAGTTTATCCTTGACAGTTGATTTTATTACGTATTAATTCGTTTAAGAAAGTTCAGAACATCAAAAATAACGTTCTCGTGGCCGGAGTTCTGTCAGAACAAAATTAATGGCCGTCCGAGAGTCACTGACATTTAACAGTGCCGGAGTCACGTTTTGGTTTCGGTCTGGTGTTTGTTAGGGTCATGTGGCCTCGGCATGATAACTGCTGTATCATTAGCGCTCTCCCTTGTTGTTATATATACTGTTATCGTTGACGAGGTCCTGCCGTCACGTGTCGTTATACAAGTAAATTAATTTTAAAATAACGGTCATCGGTGGTGCACACGATACGGCGCGTCGGCGTGTAGCGATTGATATGATCGCAAGGGTTCTTGGTTTCGTTCCGTCTAGCGCTTCTCCAAACAAAGGTTAATACTGTATATGCGTATTTCCCTCGCCTGCATATGGAGTGTCTCCAGATTCAGAAACATGCAATGAATCGTCGGAGTGAGTCCCTCTTTGGACGCGAGTTGTGGCGAACCAATAAGAATTTGCCTTTCTTCTGCCTTAACCACAGTTCAGTGGTCACTGACTACGCAACGTTTGTCACCGTTTTGCAGCCTTCTGCACCAAACAACTTTGGACCATGGCCTTACAGCCCGGCAAGCCGGAGTTTTCATAACAAAGGTTAATATAGTCCCCAGGCTTTTCATTGCAGCTTACCGATCGTAGATGCAACGTGTAATAGAAAAATACCAAGTTTCCAAACGACTTCCAATCGAAATTTTTCGTCGAAAATTATTTCAAACGTCTGCTTGCTGATGGACGATTTCCGTGGACTGTTCACAGAAAGTGCGTCTCGATATTAAATGACCTTTCCGTTAGTTGCTGGCAGTCGAGATCCCGCTGTTCAGGCGGGAAATTTTAAACATTGTGGGTCGCGACATTGGACGAGATAGAATTGACAAACTAACAGTCAGGCGTCGTTGCCGAGGACTATTGTGAAACATAATTTACCCGCTCTTCACCCAATGCCGTTTCCCGTTTATCGATTCTCTGTTTTTCATTCTTATTTTAATTTTTATCCTGAGGCGTGGCCCCACTTACTAAGTCAACTAAGTCAAGCGTCTCATGTGTTAATACAAAAACTGGATAGATAACCACGCACCAGCTTGTACAGCACGAGCACAGGCTGTGGTACCGAGACGCCTGAAGAGCGGGGGGGGGTCTACTGAATGATAACGCGTGCTTGTGTTGGTGGTGGGGTATTACTGGTTCTGTAAACATTGTTCAGTAAGCTATATGCAATTAGAAATACCGTGCGAGAGACAGTGTTAAACGTATTTTAAATGTGTAGTAGTACCGTGATACGTGCAGTGGAATGGCAAACGTCACCGCATTCCTTGTTGGGTTGCAAAGCTTAACACATGATAGTAGCTTGTAGCTCATGGTAGCAGCGCCCGGAGTGACTCCTCTGATGACTGCTAGTATCGAACTCTCTCAAGAGCTAGGGTAATCAAGGTCTTGGGTTGGGATGGTGTGCTCCTTTTTGTTTGGGTAGGGGAGAGGATCTCAGCAAGTGAGGTGCTCAGCCTAGCCAAAGTCTGGGTTGTCTTGTGCGCTGAACCCAGCGGTGACGCGTCCGAGTAACACCGGAGATACCTCCCGGTACATTTGAGGAGACGCACCAACGCGGTAGTAGAGAACCTCAACACAACTTCGACCCCTGATAACAATTCACTGTTTACGCCCCCTAGCCAAACTCATCGTTACGTAAGTGATTCCTATGGTTACCTATACGATCACAATATGGGGCTACTTGGCAAAGTCCCACAAGCAAAAGCTGTAGTCTCATGGACCAAGATTTGCGCCGGGCCTGGAAAGTTGAGTACCTAACTTCCAACAGACAATCCGCTCTGAACGCCACCTTGTGGACACTTACCAGTAAGTTCTATCGCGGCTCCTACGAAGATCACTATTATTGTCACTGTCACGGACAAACTGTGAAGCATTTACATTCAATAGTATTCTATTATGAAAGTTATGTATTATTGTAATATGACACTGTTTAGTGGTCGCAACAAACTGGCTGCTGTAAGTCCAGACGACAGACATCATCAGTATCATCTTCTTCTTCAACTATACCGGTTCCACGGACCATCTTTTCCTCGGGCGTCATATGTCCCGTTTCGCCCTTGGATGGTACCGAAATGCTAAACAGGGTAATTTACACTCTTCCATACGACTAGACTGACATGCTCTTCCCATTGAAGTGTGTATTATTTAATTTTTTCATTTAGTGAGAAAATGTTTAAATTCGTTTCTTATTTCTGTATTCCTCATCATGTCAAGTCTTGTATTGTCCCATGACACTCCTCAAAAACAAATCTCGGCACCTTGTATTTTATCTGTATCTTTCTTGCTAAGCACCCATGCTTCACTACCATATGTGAGAGCTGACACTGCCATTATTTTATACAGTTTAATTCAAGTTTATTTTCTAAACTTTTTTTTTAAATTTGCCGCAGATTATCGTTATCAATGTGCTGATTACGCCCATAAGTTATATGTCATTCACAAGGTGTCTAAGTATGTGACCTAATCCAGTTTGGTGCCTTCTAAATGTACCTTTGACCGAGTTCTGCCCCCCCCCCCAAAGAAACATTACTTTTGTATTTATTGTGGAAATTTTATAATTGTATAGCCTTCCTAAGAGGTTCAGGGAGTGAATGGCTCTTAGCAGATCACCATATGAGCTAGCTATTAAAGTCTGATCATCGGCGAATAATATGGTATCAAGGCTTTCGTGTTTGTGAAGTTGTATCCCTATTTGGCACGTTTATCTTCTGTCTTTTAATCATGTCATCTATATATAAATTAAACAACACTAGTGGTAGACAACAAACTACTTGTCGTACTCCTTGATTAAAACGCGCTTGCGCTTGCGCGTGTGTGTATCAGTTCCGTGATTTCGTCCATGTTAGAACTTAAAACTATAGCGATGTGTCTACACTACACCGCTACTGTGTTATTCTTTGCAACTTGAATAAGATGGCTTGGAAAACCTCTCTCCTTGAATATCTCCCACATCTACAGATTTTAATATCTGGATTTACAACATTATTGCTTACATACAACTTTAGATTTTCTTCTATATGCTTTTCCATCTTCACTTGATGTAATCATAAGGTTCATGTCAAAATGTTCTACGGTGTTTGCGTAAGGAACAGTAGTAATAATAATAATAATAATCATAATTTTTTCTCAAGAGAGACTGTAGAAAACTAATGTTCGCCGCAGGAGGGTCCGCACTCCTACGGTGTGTGGGACTCGCACCCACCAAACCACAAACCCTATTGTCCACGGCATGGATCCACCTCGGGACTCAGCTTTCGCAATACTCTAAAGTGGTGCCATTTGTACTTCATCCTGTGGTCGTTCATCTGTTTTAAACCTTCAGCGGGTCCAACGTTACCTGTTTTCTGCTATTCTCTCAGCGGCCCTAGCAAGATCATCTTCGAGCAATAATAATAATAATAATAATAATAAATCGCACCGTTTAAGAGGAACAGTGATTGGCTGCGATTGCTAAATTTTTTATTGCTGAAATTGATATACACGTACGTTTATCATTTAATTTTTCATCCGTCTAGAGGTTTTATGACTCCCTCTCTGTAGGTTGGTGGTAGTTTTCCTAGAAATTGTTACGATTTTGATGTCTCAAGGATTCATCAGTGCAAGTAAATACATGCAGTAATGATCACGATATCCAATATCAATAATGCAGTGGGTAGGATTACGGGGTGCATATTCTGTGTAACCAGTTCTGGGTGGGCAGGGCGGTTTGGCCAGGTGGGCAGGTCTCATCCGGTTATCCGAGTTGATTGAATTTATCTTCGATTAAAGCCAACATATTATTACAGTGTAACGCGACCCGAAAGTCGTAAATTTTAGTTAATTTCGTGATTACGCTGAAGTGAAAAAAAAGTACAAAAATGCGGACGATAATAACAAATTGGGAAATTTTACGTGCTTGATAAGCCAAATCGAAATTATCAATCGCCACAGGAAATGACCTCATTCGTTTTCATTATTATTTTAATCTAAATTTTTTTAATAATTTTCTTTCAAAATGATATTTCTGCGGTGCTCCATCTGATGCTTTGTTAATTTTGTAACTGATGTTGAGCAGTGAAAGTAGGATCCGTTAATAACGTTTGTTGCAGATCTGGCTCGTAGAGTGTAAGGTCAGGTTTTATTCGTGTCTGTTTACTGCTAACATGTTAAAATATTAACGTTAATTCCTAGAATACAGTGTGTTTTGGTTACAACTGTTCAAAAAATAGCATTAATCTTTGCTAATTATGTTTGTAAAAAATAGTATTAGGGTTTTAAGAAATTACTGATTTGCGTAACATTGAGGATGTTTCTGATTTGCGTAACACTGAGGATGTTTCTGATTTGAAAATCGTGTTATGTTGACGCTGCAAGACGTATCCCGAAATTGAAGGCTTTACTTACGTATAGCGATGAATAAAAATATATAAAAATAATAATGACAAAAGCCAAATTTTTTATTATTAACTTAAATACCTGTGTCTTATAATAAGCAACGACACTGTGAATAACTTGCATCAGTTCAACCTTAAGTGCGGGATCATCAGTCGAATTCTTAAGTCAGCAAGTAAAGAAACACGCCTAAAATTCTACAAAGTGATGGCATAGTGTATATATTAAATATATGATCAGGGTTACCAACCTTGCATGAGTTCAAATTTGTTATAATGTATATTAAATCTATATGATCAGGTTTACCAACCTATGGTGGGGGGGGTTCCGACTTGATGCATTATAGTGTATATATTAAATATATGATCAGGGTTACCAACCTTGCATGAGTTCAAATTTGTTGTGTGTTATAATGTATATTAAATCTATATGATCAGGTTTACCAACCTATGTATGGGTTCAAACTTGATATGTGTGTGTATTATAGTGTATATTAAAATATATGATCAGGGTTACCAATCCTGCATTATTGTGTGTGTATAGAACAGATCTGCCAACATTTTTCTTCGGTGGGAAATTCAAACTATATTATAGTAAATTGTTGACGACGACGACTTCGATATCAACTCTCTCTCCCCTCCTCTCTCTTTGTCTCTAGACACAGTTGTCATCAGTTTTACATAAGCGTCGTGCTACTTATGGATTATTGTAATTAGCGATACTAAAATGTAATCACCAGGAAATATATTTATCGCCTACCTCATTGTGTTCTACTTCTAATTTTGGTACATGACAGTCATTGACTGCGATTTAGAAATTAATATACTGTCAAGTCTGTGTGTGGTAAAGTGTTACGCATAAAATATGAAAAAATATATAATGGGTGTGGCAAAACAAAACACATACAGCCGAGTTGCAGACGCGTATTTGCAGATTCACCGTGACTGTTACTAGCGGACGCCCGATTTCTTGGTATGCCGTCGCTCGCGTCATCCGTATTTAAAGTTCGCTACTTCCAGTACACATCTCACACTACGTCTTACGTTTTACGTCTTACGTCTCACGTTTCACATCTTACGTCTTACGTTTACGTCTTACGTCTTACGTTTTACGTTTTACGTTTCACATCTTGGTTCAAACTTGATAGGTGCGTGTATTATAGTGTATATTAAAATATATATGATCAGGGTTACCAATCCTACATTATTGTGTGTATAGAACAGATCTGCCAACATTTTTTTTTTTCTTCGGTGAGAAATTCAAACTATATTATAGTAAATTGTTGACGACTTCGATATCAACTCTCTCTCTCTCTCCCCTCCTCTCTCTTTGTCTCTAGACACAGTTGTCGATCACGATATAAACTCTCTCTCTTTATGTCATCAGTTTTACACGTGTACACAAAACTTTTGAAAATACCTTATTTCAAGGAGATTTTTTTTTATGCGTAACACTTGAAACCTGCTCTACAAAACGCTTCACACGAAGCGTTATGTTAAGAGAGAGAGAGAACGCGCATGTCGTAAACAATGAAATAATAATATTTCGTCATTGTAAGATTTTAATAAAACAATTATCAGTTTAAATAATAATTTTCATGATTGTAAGATACAACCTACAAATTATTAAAATGTCTCTCTCACACACATTTCTGATTACTATACAAATAATTGCATGCATATTCGGGGTACGTTGACAGCATTGATCCGATACTGAATTAGATATAGTTATTATTCGCTAAATTAAACCAGAGGTCATTAACCTTGTGTACGACGTCCTACATTCTAATTTCACACCTGCTAGTCATTAGCAGCGCTGACAGTAATTAGGATTATAAAGTATTTACTCTAAAAACGGACAACTCTACTTTCTAATTTGACACCTGTCAAGCATTAACACCGCTGACAGTAATTACTCTAAAAACGGACATGCAAGCTTTCTCCCACTACCAGTGTACAATATATATACGCACAGAAAATTAGCGAAAATTTCTCATTTTGACTGCTTGTGTATGTGCTGATACATCGTGAAATCTATCTCTACATCTTTTTTAATAGTTGAAAGACTGTTTGTGTGCATTCAGTATACGCAACTTTCATCATTAAGGGTGTGTAGACAACACACACATACTAGTTTTTGGTAAGTGTACAGATTTTATTTAATTTTAATGTATGTGCAGATTTTATTTAAACGTAAAAATTATTTGTATTAAAACATTATCAAGGGCATTATTGAAACATTTGAATACGTTAATAACTGAGTATAATTTTTATTGTATGTACAGATTTTATTTAAACGTAAAAATTATTTGCATTAAAACATTATCAAGTGCATTATTTATTGAATTTAATACATGTGTGTGTGTACGCGTGTGTGTATGATCAAATTACAATTTCTGAAAATATATTCTTACCGTATTTTTATAGTGGCAATTTCTCATTGATCGCTGATACATCGTGAAATCTCTGCATCTTTTTTAATAGTTGAAAGACTGTTTGTACGCCTTCAGTGTAGACAACGCACATACTAGTTTTGGTAAGTTGTACAGATTTTATTTAATTTTAATTTTAATGTATGTGCAGATTTTTATTTAAACGTAAAAATTATTTGCATTATCAAGCGTGTTATTGAATTTAATACATGTGTGTGTGTATGATCAAATTATTATGTCTGTTACAAATTTTCTGAAAAATTGCTTTAAACAAACGTTTTTAATGTAACAAATTTAGAAAGTAGGTCACAGCGTATGATGACATTTATATCTCTCTCTAATTCTGTTGTGGACATACATAGCTGTAAGCAGTGACTATCTCCTTATGAATGCAGAATGTAGACTTTCCTAAAATTATTTGCATTAAAACATTATCAAACGCATTATTATTTATTGAATTTAATACATGTGTGTGTGTGTGTGTGTGTGTGTGTGTGTGTGTGTGTGTGTGTGTGTGTGTACGTGTGTGTATGATCAAATTACAATTTCTGAAAATATATTCTTACCGTATTTTTATAGTGGCAATTTCTCATTGATCGCTGATACATCGTGAAATCTCTGCATCTTTTTTAATAGTTGAAAGACTGTTTGTACGCCTTCAGTGTAGACAACGCACATACTAGTTTTGGTAAGTTGTACAGATTTTATTTAATTTTAATGTATGTGCAGATTTTTATTTAAACGTAAAAATTATTTGCATTATCAAGCGTGTTATTGAATTTAATACATGTGTGTGTGTATGATCAAATTATTATGTCTGTTACAAACTTTCTGAAAAATTGCTTTAAACAAACGTTTTTAATGTAACAAATTTAGAAAGTAGGTCACAGCGTATGATGACATTTATATCTCTCTCTAATTCTGTTGTGGACATACATAGCTGTAAGCAGTGACTATCTCCTTATGAATGCAGAATGTAGACTTTCCTAAAATTATTTGCATTAAAACATTATCAAACGCATTATTATTTATTGAATTTAATACATGTGTGTGTGTGTGTGTGTGTGTGTGTGTGTGTGTGTGTATGATCAAATTACAATTTCTGAAAATATATTCTTACCGTATTTTTATAGTGGCAATTTCTCACCAACGTGTGCTGATACATCGTGAAATCTCTACATCTTTTTTAACAGTTGAAAGACTGTTTGTACGTCTTCAGTGTAGACAACGCACATACTAGTTTGGCTGATACTGTACGTCTTACGTGTCTTCCAGTATACACATCTTCTTTTGGTAAGTGTATAGATTTTATTTAAACGTAAAAATTATCAAGTGCATTATTTATTGAATTTAATACATGTGTGTGTGTGTGTGTGTGTGTGTGTGTGTGTGTGTGTGTGTGTGTGTGTGTGTGTGTGTGTGTGATCAAATTACAATTTCTGAAAATATATTCTTACCGTATTTTTATAGTGGCAATTTCTCATTGATCGCTGATACATCGTGAAATCTCTGCATCTTTTTTAATAGTTGAAAGACTGTTTGTACGCCTTCAGTGTAGACAACGCACATACTAGTTTTGGTAAGTTGTACAGATTTTATTTAATTTTAATTTTAATGTATGTGCAGATTTTTATTTAAACGTAAAAATTATTTGCATTATCAAGCGTGTTATTGAATTTAATACATGTGTGTGTGTGTGTGTGTGTGTATGATCAAATTATTATGTCTGTTACAAATTTTCTGAAAAATTGCTTTAAACAAACGTTTTTAATGTAACAAATTTAGAAAGTAGGTCACAGCGTATGATGACATTTATATCTCTCTCTAATTCTGTTGTGGACATACATAGCTGTAAGCGGTGACTATCTCCTTATGAATGCGGAATGTAGACTTTCCTAAAATTATTTGCATTAAAACATTATCAAACGCATTATTGAATTTAATACATGTGTGTGTGCGCGCGTATGTGTATGATCAAATTATTATGGAGTGGGTTATACAAATAATAATAAAGTGTGTGTAATATATATATACATTTATTAAAATACATACACACAGCTCCAAGATTATATTAAACAGTTTTACAATTAAAAATACATACACAGCTCCAAGATTATATTGTTACAAGTATGAAAATATGTCTAAACTAATATTTACAATTTAAAAAAAAAAAATACACAGTTCCAAGATTATATTGTTACAAGTATTAAAATATATCTAAACTAGTTTTACAATTAAAAATACATACACACACATAGCTCCAATATTATAATGTTACAAATATGATGAAAATATATATATATATTTAAAACTAGTATTTACAAAATATGTATAAAATAAGACTTAAACACGTTTATGTACTGTGTTGGTCAATGGCGTATATTCTACAAGCGAATCATGTAGTATCATACAGTAGGCGGTCGTCTGTGTAGGAAAATTCGTTGACGATTCAAATTCTAAACGTACATCAACTGCTGAAGACTTAAGTGCTTCGTCTTGTCTGCTACAATCGAAAACAAACAGCGGGGCTTTTGATTTGAATAATTCCGGTGTCAGTACTGGGCTGCCGTCTAAACGGTGGTAATACGAACTTTGAAAACTGGCGTACATATTGTACAATAATGCAAAACGGTCTTTCCCAATATCCAAGTTTAAATTATCGTAAGGATAATACTTGTCGTTTAGAAACAGTCTCGCATTGATCACGTTACAGTGATCAGTGATCGAATTCATCAGCGTGTGCTGTCAGTACATTTTTTCTTGCTGTCTGAAGATTTTTATTTAAACGTAAAAATTATTTCTATTATCAAGCGTGTTATTGAATTTAATACATGTGTGTGTGTGTTATGATCAAATTATTATGTCTGTTACAAATTTTCTGAAAAATTGCTTTAAACAAACTCTGTCTGTCTGTCTGTCTCTCTCTCTCTCTCTCTCTCTCTCTCTCTCTCTCTCTCTCTCTCTCTCTCGTTGTCAAACGTTATGTTCAAACCGTTTCTCCTCTCTGTGGTCATTACCGCGCATGTATATGATTTTAGAAAGTTTATATATATTCGACAAATATTAACTGTGTACGTACTTACAACGCCCGCTCTCTCTCTCTCTCTCTCTATTTATCTCTCTGTCCGTCCGTCCGTCCGACTGTCTATATCTGTCTGTCTGTCTGTCTGTCTGTCTCTCTCTCTCTCTCTCTCTCTCTCTCTCTCTCTCTCTCTCTCTCTCTCTCTCTCTCTCTCTCTCTCTCTCTCTCTCTCTCTCTCTCGTTGTCAAACGTTATGTTCAAACCGTTTCTCCTCTCTGTGGTCATACAGTGATCAAATTCATCAGTGCGTGCTGGCAGTACATTTTTCTTGCTGTCTGAAACGCTAACACAACAAAGCGTGGTTTTTCTAGCTGATTTCTTTCTATAATCAGAAAGAATATCGGTATTACCACACCTACGTTTTAACATTAAATTTCGAGTTTCATTATTTAATTTGCCGTCAGCAGGTAATTTGTAATATTCTTGAAATATAAGGAGGGCATTGGAAACATCTGAATCATTTACTAATTGCAATGACGTTTTATCTTTCGTATAAAGATATCCATATTCATATAAGTAACGTTTAACCTAATCCAATTGAAACTGTGTTGTGTTATCCGTTAAACATTTTGTCCATAATGTTAAAAAAAAAATATTACAGATTTAAGTGGCGTCATGGTTTCCGATTGTACTTTACAATGACAAATACCAAACAACGTTGTTAATAATTATAAAAGAATATGTTATTATCCCTTCTCCTCAATATTTATAAAAAAGATTTTTAACAAAAATATGAATTAACAGGAATCGAACCTACATACTTACCTTCTTACCTTCACATTTACCATTACTAGTCTAACCATTTAATCGATTAAGCTAATTCATATCTTGTTAACGAACGATTACTCACGAAAGGAAAAACAGTTTACGTGTCAACGAACTCGGAATGTTTACATTTTAAGTGTGCAATGTTTACGTGTCAACAAACACCGTCTGTTTATGTTTTCGATTTTCACATTTGAAACACCTATCATAAATTTACCACCTTCGTATCGAACACCATACATACGATCTATAATCCGTTTACAGTCAGCCGATTCGCACAAACGCATATATTTGTTTGCTAATGAATCGTCACTGAAATGTAAAGTGTTAGGGTTCCATGCGCTATTGTCACTGAAATGAGAAGCGTTATGACTCTGCGTGCCACTTTCGTTTTCAGTTATTACATGTTGTGTAGGCTCTTCTTCTCCTCCTCCCCTCCTCCATTATATCACCACTTAACTTTCGTGAAATAGCTTCTAACGGTTCCAGAATCGGTCTGTAATTTTTTCTAAACGCCTCGTCGCTTTCTCTGATACCGTGTTGTAATGCATGATATTACAGCATTAAACTTTACAAAAAACGACATTATTAGAAGACACTAGTGAACACGTCTGTATCAAACCAGAGAGAACCAAACAATGATAGAATATTCGTCACAAAAGGACAGTAGAATGTGATAGTGGTGGTGGTGGTGGTAACGTCGATCATACACACAGACTCTGGAGAGAGGCTAAAGTTTATCGAGGTGAAAACGTCGTAGACACTTTCTTCTCGTGGTTGATGAAAGACGCCAAGGATATGATGAAGGTAGTACGACATAACGTACATTGCAACATCCAGTGAGCGTTACGTGTCGTTCTCTCTGGGTCCCTTGCGTTTCGTAGACTCTTTTCAATTTCTTAATCGCTCTCTGGACACACTCGTTACGTCCGTCCGTCCATCCGTCCGACTGTCTATATCTGTCTGTCTGTCTCTGTCTGTCTGAGTGTCTGTCTGTCTCTCTCTCTCTCTCTCGTTGTCAAACGTTATGTTCAAACCGTTTCTCCTCTCTGTGGTCATTACCGCGCATCTATATGATTTTAGAAAGTTTATATATATATTCGACAAATATTAACTGTGTACGTACTTACAACGCCCGCTCTCTCTCTCTCTCTCTCTATTTATCTCTCTGTCCGTCCGTCCATCCGTCCGACTGTCTATATCTGTCTGTCTGTCTGTCTCTCTCTCTCTCTCTCTCTCTCTCTCTCTCTCTCTCTCTCTCTCTCTCTCTCTCTCTCTCTCTCTCTCTCTCTCTCTCTCTCTCTCTCTCTCGTTGTCAAACGTTATGTTCAAACCGTTTCTCCTCTCTGTGGTAATTACCGCGCATGTATATGATTTTACAAAGTTTATATATATTCGACAAATATTAACTGTGTACATACTTACAACACCCGCTCTCTCTCTCTCTCACTCATCGTCAAAACGTTGACTTCATTTTTCATTGTATTAAATAATTAACAAATATTAACTATGTGTGCGTGTGTGTTGTCAACTACTTACATGCGCGTTCTCTCTCTCTCTTAACATAACGCTTCGTGTGAAGCGTTTTGTAGAGCAGGTTTCAACTGTGGAAGGTTTCATCGGACAAAAGGCTTGCCGCATGACAACTGGCACCAATCGTACACTCTAGTGTTTTTGGTGGACCTAAAAAGGACCGAGTTGTGAGAACGGTGATGTTGGTAGTGCCGCGCTGAGATGTTCGGCGGCTGCGCCTGCTGTTCACGGCGTACTGCAGTCCTCCTCTTCTTCCGACACTGGTTGTAGAGTCAGCTGCCGACCCAGCGAAATCCATCGCTGACGCGGAACTTTCAAAATTTTCTATCGGCTCAGGTTTTATTAACTAACTGGCATCGCTGATTGGGTAGCTCCGAACACGAAGTTGGTTACGTCTCGGTGGGTGCTGATGCCTGATTGGCTCGCTGTGTCCACCGCTGGTACCGGAGAGCAGATGTTCGCATACCGCTGCCATCACAATATATAACCGGTGAACTTCACAATCGTTCGTGTTGCTGAACACTACTGTGCTACAAATTGTATGTTACAAATTGATATTCTAATTTACTTTGTGAGATATAAAGCGTTTAAGATACACTAACATAATACCAGCGTTATAACAGTTTCTTTGTTTTTCAGTATTCACTCTCACGTCTGAATATTACCATGTCTGACCTTCAACAGAATCCAGAACATCAGCAGGAACAGGAACATCCTCAACAAGGTAAAAATTTACCAATTGTCTCTCTCTATAATTATGTAGCAAACCAAATTTGTTTGATATGAATTAACATGTATAAGATAGTCTCTTGACGTTGTTTAGAAATTGATATGACGGAGAAAATTTTTTTTTATGTTCTGACATAGGTTTGTCACCTTCTCCCCAATGTATTGTCTCTTGACATCGTTTAGAAATTGACATGACGGAGAAAATTTTTCATGTTCCACCATAGGTATGTCACCTTCTCTCCAATGAACTAATTCAATTCCACAACAAAAGCATTTAACTCTATCGTCTATGAATGACATACTATGTCCACAAACATCATAATTTAGCGGATAGTAGTAAAACCCGGCAAACGCTAACTCGTCGGGGCTGACAAACGTCACTTCCCAATACTTGAACGATTTTCTTCTTTCACTTTCAATGCTAAAATCAGGAGTAGCTGCCATCTTCACAGTTTGCAATAAACTAACGTATTACTAACGTGTACTGTCTATTTACCACAAACATGAATTTGTGTGTGTGTGTGTGTGTGTGTTATTCATCATTCCTATTAGCTAATACATGTGTTTCTATTGTTTCAGATATGACACGATTTTATATTGTGCGAAACAGTAGTATTAGAGGATGTCTCACAACTTTTAATTACCTGCCTGTGTACACAGAAGAAGAAGATCAAGATATAGTACCGATAATGACCGAGGTGCGACCTTTATTGTGCAAGGATATTCTGGCAGAACAAGCACGTTTACGCAGTATCAAATGGCATATTGCGTGCAGGATACGTTTCACTAAAACTATGTTAGATGGTTACAGCGGCGAAGAAAAAGTGGTAACCAAAGACGCCGTCTTCCACGGACGTTGTCGTACGTTGCTCACGGACGACAACGACGAGTTGAACTGTCTACTCGATGAATCCTACGATAAAATCATGAATAGCATATCCAATTTTACCCGTGACGGGAGCGGATGGTCGGTGGATGCTGTACTGAAGCTGGAACTAGTTGTTGGACGGTACCAGCCTCTAGCAGCATCCTCCTACCTTCCAACCCCGCGAAAACTTGCATACACCAGGGCAGTAGTCAACATCAAGAACCCCCAAGATGAAATGTGTTTTCTATGGTCCGTACTAGCTCACATACACCCTCAACATAAGCATAAAGAACGTGTTTCAAAATACTCTCCCTTCAAAAACACCTTAAATATGTCCGGTATCGAGTACCCTGTTTCTATAAACTCACTTTCTAAATTTGAAGCACAGAATCCCAACATTTCTATAAACGTTTTCGGCTATGATATAGACGACAATATCAGAAACGAATTAAAAAATGAGGTTTATCCGTTAAGAATTACCCCCAATAAGGACAGATTACATCACGTTAATCTTTTACTTCTGTCCGATACAAATAGCCGAAAACATTACTGTCTTATCAGTAACATGAGTAGATTATTATCATCCCTTACAAAACACAACGGCCAATCATTTTACTGTGACTACTGCCTGCATCGTTTCACCACAGAACATGGTCTGTCCGATCATCTCCCCTACTGCACACCTCACGGCGAGCAGAAAACCAAAATGCCTACAGAGGAGGAGGAGAAGTTTATGTCATTTAAAAATTAAGCACACTGTCTTAAAGTACCCTTTACCGTCTACGCCGACTTCGAGTCCCTCATCACTCCGCTTCAATCGTGTTCACCTGGTAACAACGTCCCGACGACAGTGCACGAGTTAGGCGAATTCTACTCAGTTGATAGCAACGGTGCCCGTCAGAAAATAACTTCTCCTCCTGTATCGTCCACATCATACGAAGCGATGCATATTCCGTCAGGTTTCTCCTATGCTATCGTTGATCATACACATAGACTCTGGAGAGAGGCTAAAGTTTATCGAGGTGAAAACGTTGTAGACACTTTCTTCTCGTGGTTGATGAAAGACGCCGAGGATATGATGAAGGTAGTACGACATAACGTGCAAATAATTATGTCCGATGATGACAATGTTGCGTTCACTAACGCCACCTTTGTCATTTGTGTGAGCGCCCTTTGACAGACGATGACAAGGTACGCAATCATTGTCATCTTACGGGGAAATTCTTGGGAGCAGCCCACAATAGCTGTAATCTAAGCTACAAGATGCCTCGTCATATCCCCGTCTTCTTTCACAACCTTCGTGGCTATGACTGTCACCATTTAATGCAGGGTTTAGGAAAATATAAGGACCAACACGTATCCTGCATTGCAACATCCAGTGAGCGTTACGTGTCGTTCTCCCTGGGTCCCTTGCGTTTCGTAGACTCTTTTCAATTTCTTAATCGCTCTCTGGACACACTCGTTACCAATCTGTCCACGTCCGGGAGCCAATTTCCTTTGCTCAGAGAGGAAATGCTTAGACGGGGTTTCGACGAACAGACCAATCTGCTCGTACGCAAGGGAGTATACCCTTACGCGTACGTTGACAGCATTGATCGGTTCAACGAAACAAGTCTACCCGCTCGTGAACTCTTTGATAACCGGTTGTTGGAATCGGCTATTTCGGACGCAGATTACGAGCACGCACAAAACGTGTGGAGTGCATTCAATCTGCGTACGTTTGGCGATTACCACGATTTGTATTTGTTGACAGACGTAATGCTGCTGGCCGATGTCTTTGAAAGTTTCCGAGACATGGCCTTACGCGATTACTGCTTGGACCCGTGTCATTTTTACTCGCTTCCCGGACTCGCTTGGAACGCGATGCTAAAAATGACAGGGGTCGAATTAGAGCTGTTAACAGAGATAAATCTGCATCTGTTCCTTGAGTCTGGGATCCGCGGAGGCTGCGCGATGATATCCAACCGTCACGCAGTCGCTAACAATCCTCTGATTCCAGATCAGTACGATGTATCGAAACCGACCTCCTTCATTCTGTATACAGACTGTAATAATTTATACGGTGCAGCCATGTCGCAACCGCTCCCTTACGCAGACTTCCGATGGCTCGATCGTAACGAAATCGAGTCCTTGGACGTACGTAATGTGAGTGATGATTCCGACATCGGGTACATCCTCGAAGTCGACCTACACTATCCCGATACCTTACACGACCTGCATTCCGACTACCCACTTGCACCTGTGCGCCAGCGCGTAACACCCGATATCTTTTCTCCCTTTTCCAAACGTTTACACGAGAGTATATACAGATCATCGTATAACGAATCAGGGTCATCCGTAGAGAAGTTGTTAACAACTTTGGAGGACAAACAAAATTACGTTCTCCATTATCGAAATTTGAAATTGTATTTAAGTCTTGGCTTAGAGCTGAAAGCGACTCATAGGGTGTTGTGTTTTAAGCAAAGCGCTTGGTTGAAACCGTTTATCGATTTCAACACCCGCAAGAGGCAAACAGCCGTCAACAGCTTTGAAAAAGACCTTTTCAAACTGATGAACAACGCCGTATACGGTAAGTCGCTGGAGAACGTACGGAAACATATAGACTTTGAACTAGTCTCGAATGAACGACGGCTTCAAAAACTAGTTTCCACACCTAGGCTAAAACGTATGATTCGTTATACGAACGATCTGGTGGGGCTCTCACTTCGTAAAAAATCCATTGTTCTTTCCCGTCCCGTGTATGTCGGCTTCACGGTGCTTGACGTTAGCAAAACGATAATGTACGACTTTCATTATCGTTATGCTGTCGCCAAGTACGGCCGCAACGTTAAATTATTAATGACAGATACAGACAGTCTGATGTATAGCATTCAAACATCAGACTTGTATGCAGACATGAAGAAGGACCTACACGTTTTTGACACATCGGATTACCCTACGTCTCATCCTTGTTATAGCCTTAAGAACAAAAAGGTTGTCGGCCTGTTCAAGGATGAAACGTGTGGTCGTCCTATTAGAGAATTCGTGGGTCTCCGTGCGAAATGTTATTCGTTCCTTGTGGCCCACGAAGATCCCACCCAAGAGTGTCAAAAACGTGTATGTAAAGGTGTGCCTCGAGTTGCAATTAAGAGGAGTCTGCGACACGATATGTATCGCAAGTGTCTCACTGATCATTGTCAGTTTTCTACCAGTGCGCTTTGTTTACGTAGCGATCATCATACGCTGTACACGATGCGTGTAAATAAGCAAGCGTTGTCACCGTATGATGATAAGCGTTATATATTAGACAATGGTCATGATACGCTTGCATACGGTCATTATCGGAAACGACAACGCATCAACATGGAGAACGACAACGACGACACCTCCCCACCTACTAAAAAAATTTGGCTCCATGTATAGTAACCCTCCTCAACACTTGTTTCTTTCGTCAGTTGATGTCTCTCGGTGCTTCAGTCCAGACGTCTGTAAACGTAAGTTCACATATTAATATCGCAACAATATTTGTATGTTTAAACATAATATATATATACATAGAGTTTGTAATGTGTGTGGTTTCTTTGTCTTACAGTATTATGGATAACACTGCAGTTATAATTGACTTCCAGTGCTTTTTCGATGACAACGAAAAATATATTGTGAAGGAACTGTCAATCATGGACGTTCTGAGATTTGCTGGTAGACACCGCCTGCTACATCCGTTACGAATCCAAAATACGTTAGGACAAACCGCTGGTTAACGTCAAATTATCATAGACTTAGATGGAGCGAAGGAGAGACACCATACGACAATCTTGTTTCATTGTTAACATCACATACATGTATATATAAATATGTGTTTGTGAAGGGTTTTGAGAAAAAACGTTTTTTGCAATCAAAGATAATACACAATAATATCATCAATCTCGATGACTTTGGTTGTCCTAAAAACATACCGTATATAATTCATGGAACAGAATGTCTTAGACATTTCAATTCTTCTGACCGTTGTGCCAACTATAAGGTGCATGCTATTCGGGAATGGATGATTCATGATTTTTGCTTTAAACAAACATTTTTAATGTAACAAATTTAGAAAGTAGGTCACCGCGAATGATGACATTTATATATCTCTCTCTCTCATTCTGTTGTGGACATGTACATACATGCATAGCTGTAAGCAGTGACTATTTTCTTATGAAAATGGACTTTCCTAATGACATTGTTATATTTTTGGTGTCTCTAATTTCGTCTGTGGGACATGTTCATACATGCAAATGAAAGTGGGACACCGACGTTACCACCACCACCACTATCACATTGTACTGTCCTTTTGTGTCGAATATTCTGTCATTGTTTGGTTCTCTCTGGTTTGATACAGACGTGTTCACTAGTGTCTTCTAATAATGTCGTTTCTTGTAAAGTTTAATGCTGTAAGTGCTATCGAGTACAAACGATGTTCAGAATTGATAGTGAATAAAAAATATCCCATCATAGTCTTAACAAATGTGGATACAAAATATGGGAACTCTGTGCTTGCTACGTTGGAGGATGGCGACCGTCAGTATCGTGTCTATCTTCCCAAGAGGTATGCAGGTGTCTTCACGAATGAGGAGCTCAGACATATCAAACCTAAAGAACTACATTTAGTGTATCGAGGGACGAGAAATCAAACAACACAAGTAGAGATTGAGTCCTAACGTCGTAAGTAGCAATCGTGTTAACAAACAATTTATTGATGTGTGTGTGTGTGTGTGTGTGTGTGTGTGTGTGCGTGTGTGTAGTTTCAACTCTCTGTACTTAACACTTTAATAATTGAATTTGTATGTACATGATAAATGTATCATTGATTCTACAAGTTTCGTTGAATAATAGTTGGTTCGATTAGAAATTATTTGAAAGTACATTAACTTATGCGATAAATGTATCATTGATTCTAAGTAGTATTTACAAATTTCCAGTGAATAATATTTGGTTTGGTTTAATTAGAAATTATTTGAAAGTACATTAACTTATGAAAAATGACATATACTTGAAAAAGCTTACTTACTTAACGCATTTGATTCTTTCCACTAACTGTGTGTGTGTGCATGTGATAATTGAATATTATCGTATCAGTGATTCTAATATCGACTGTATTGTTATGTTACAGATAAACTTCCTTGTGAACTGTATCTACACCCGTGAAATTATTATTTTAAAATCTTACAATGTCAAAAAATTATTATTAATATTTATTTTATATAACAATGTTTGTTTGTGATATATGTATATTTAATCAATGTAAAATGTATTTTGAATAATTGTATTATAACGGTTTGTAAACTATATTTTAAGTTTGTGTACAGTGCTGTAAATATATATTTAATCATTTAAAACAATATTATTATTAATATTTTATATATAACAATGTTTGTGATATATATATTTAATCAATAATTGTATTATAGCGGTTTGTAAACTATATATTTTATGTTTGTGTACAGTGTTGTAAATATATATATTTAATTATTTAAAACAAATTATGGTTTATTTTAATTTATTTCGTTATAAACCTTCGAATATGCATGCAATTATTTGTATAGTAATCAGAAATGTGTGAGAGAGACATTTTAATAATTTGCAGGTTGTATCTTACAATTACGAAATTATTATACAATGTGTGTACACAAAACTTTTGAAAATACCTTATTTCAAGGAGATTTTTTTATGTGTAACACTTTACCACACACACAGACTTGACAGTATATTAATTTCTAAATCGTAGTCAATGACTGTCATGTGTCAAAAAAAGGACGCAACGAGGTAGGTGATAAATATATATATTTCCTGGTGATTACATTTTAGTATCGCTACTTACAATAATCCATAAGTAGCACGACGCTTATGTAAAACTGATGACATAAAGAGCTAGCGAGAGAGAGTGTGAGAGAGAGTTTATATCATGATCGATAACTGTGTCTAGAGACAAAGAGAGAGGAGGGGAGAGAGAGAGTTGATATCGAAGTCGTCAACAATTTACTATAATATAGTTTGAATTTCTCACCGAAGAAAAAAAAATGTTGGCAGATCTGTTCTATACACACAATAATGTAGGATTGGTAACCCTGATCATATATATTTTAATATACACTATAATACACGCACCTATCAAGTTTGAACCAAGATGTGAAACGTAAAACGTAAGACGTAAAACGTAAACGTAAGACGTAAGACGTAAGATGTGAAACGTAAAACGTAAGACGTAAAACGTAAGACGTAGCGTGAGATGTGTACTGGAAGTAGCGAACTTTAAATACGGATGACGCGAGCGACGGCATACCAAGAAATCGGGCGTCCGCTAGTAACAGTCACGGTGAATCTGCAAATACGCGTCTGCAACTCGGCTGTATGTGTTTTGTTTTGCCACACCCATTATATATTTTTTCATATTTTATGCGTAACACTTTACCACACACAGACTTGACAGTATATTAATTTCTAAATCGCAGTCAATGACTGTCATGTACCAAAATTAGAAGTAGAACACAATGAGGTAGGCGATAAATATATTTCCTGGTGATTACATTTTAGTATCGCTAATTACAATAATCCATAAGTAGCACGACGCTTATGTAAAACTGATGACAACTGTGTCTAGAGACAAAGAGAGAGGAGGGGAGAGAGAGTTGATATCGAAGTCGTCGTCGTCAACAATTTACTATAATATAGTTTGAATTTCCCACCGAAGAAAAATGTTGGCAGATCTGTTCTATACACACACAATAATGCAGGATTGGTAACCCTGATCATATATTTTAATATACACTATAATACACACACATATCAAGTTTGAACCCATACATAGGTTGGTAAACCTGATCATATAGATTTAATATACATTATAACACACAACAAATTTGAACTCATGCAAGGTTGGTAACCCTGATCATATATTTAATATATACACTATAATGCATCAAGTCGGAACCCCCCCCCCCCACCATAGGTTGGTAAACCTGATCATATAGATTTAATATACATTATAACAAATTTGAACTCATGCAAGGTTGGTAACCCTGATCATATATTTAATATATACACTATAATGCATCAAGTGATAGAAAGTGAAAGTGATCTAAGCTCGCGAAAGGCGGCATATAAAAAAATAACGCGGATGCTGTGGTCCAGATACGCGAAAAAGTCGCGGATCTTGACACAGATCAGCAAAAAAGTCGCGGATGCTGTGGTCCAGGAGAAAGTGAAAGTGATCTAGGCTGGCGAAAGGCTGCATATAAAAAATTATATTCGCGGAAATTCGCGGTCCAGTAGAAAGTGAAAGTGATTTAGGCTCGCGAAAGGCTGCATATAAAAAAAATAACGTGGATGCTGTGGTCCAGATACGCGAAAAAGTCGCGGATGCTGTGGTCCAGCTGATAGAAAGTGAAAGTGGGTTTGAACTCTCATTTTCCCTCTACAGTATCGGCTGAATTCGTGGGAACATCTTTACCGAATGGATGACTGCCGCATCCATAAACAACTATTGAACTATAAGCCGAGGGGACGGAGAGGTGTGGGACGTCCGAGGAATCGCTGGAGTGACCAGCTCTAATCTTTGCCTATTTGAGACCGGAACAAACCATCCTTGGTTTAATCCTTGAAGATAATGATGATGATGTTAAATCTATTGTTATAAGGGGTAAACTAGTAAATGCCCTGTAAAATAAATGTGTTTGAGCTCGTAAATATTTGTCTCTTGTACCTTTTAAAAATAAATATCGAGGAAATATATTTTATTTACTTTTAACAGCAGTATCACAAAGTCTCGGAAGTTTCGTGACACATCCGTTGAGAACCACTGTTCTATAATATACGATATACGAACTGCTACATGATGAACTGCTGTGTGGTGTTTAAAATACACGAGTTTCTTTTCAAGTCGACTGTAAGCTGTGTGCTAACACTGTAGTATTCTATGCTAATATTGGACGCTATATACGTATCTAATGAAAAGAGGCGACCACGTCAACTTTTCGACCACGTGGGAAATAACGGATTGTTAGTGGGAGCCTAGAGATATGAGAAAGTGGGAACAGGGATCTTGGTAGACCAAGGAGGAGATGGGTTCCGAAACAGGGCGACGAATCCTTTGAATGGAGGGACTGGACAGAAGAAAGAAAGTTCTTTTACTAGGAATGATCCAGGACCGAAGTCTGTCTGCAATCCTTAGCACCTATGGGCGTGGAGTCTAGTACCTAAACCACTCACTAGGCGTCCGACGTTGGAATGGTTAGGCACCCCTGGGAATATAAGGCATGCAGCTCTGTTCCGTCCGTGGAGTTCGTAATTTCCACTACGTTCGTAGAATGAACAGCCCATAACATCCCAGTGGGTACATTCCATATGAGGCTCCCACGGCAGTGCCACAAGACCGAAGCCACACACCACATCGAGTCTAACAGAAGCATGGTGAAAGGTCCGGATCACTTCACGCCTCCTGGGGCCTCCCCCGATCTCCCGAGGAGTCAATTTAGACGTCCAGTTACTAATAACTCGACGACTCCCACTGACAAAGAGTCAGCTCTTCGTAAATGAAAAGTGTCAGCCATAGACCGCCTACCAGGCCTGCATGCCTGAGGACGTTTGTAGTGTCCGTCTGTGTGAGCCAACAGCGCCCCGTTCCTTTCGTGCACTTCCTTGGCGGTGTGCATGGATATTACCTGCCTAGACAAGTATTAGAGTTATCCGACAACACCACGGGTGTACACCAGACTCTACTAGCTCTAAAAGCTCAGAAAACCCCCTCCCACAATAATGATGACCTAATTAGCATCCAAAGAAGGGGATGTGATAAGGAGAGTCTAGAGCGCCTTGATAAGAAGGACTCCTTGTACTCCATGGGCGTGGAATCCAGTACCTAAATCGCTGACTAGGCGCCCGACGTTGGAATGGTCGGTACCCCTGGGAATAAGAGACGTGTAGCTGTGTTCTCTCCATGGTGTTCGGCATATCCAGTATCTAGGATTGAATAGCCCATAACATCCCAACGGCACAGGCCAGCCTATTCGAGGGTCCCGCAGCGATGCCACAAGACCGAAGTCACAAAACCACGTCGATTACAACAAATAGGTCAAGGGGTTCGGATCTCTCCAGGCCCCCACCCGCTCATGCTCTACCGGGGCAGGTTAAGGGCTTACTGCCCCCCCCCCACCTCACGAGGAGTCAGTTTAGACACCCCGTTGGAATGACTGGACAGCGTTGTTTGCCCTCCGCTCCCCCTTGGCGCACAAGACACTGTCGTGGTGCCAGAAAGACCAGTTGGTGGTAGCCTTCGCCACAGATGCGATGCGATACAGGTCTGTTATTGAAATAACACAGCAAGATTGATACAGTATGTTATTTATACAGTAGTATCAATACAATACCTTTTTTGTAGTATTGGAATTCAAAAACAAACAAACGTCGCGATGGAAAAGTTTCACAGAATAAAGTGTACTTGGAATGCGGAAACGGTCTCCATTACTAAGATAAAAATCCGCATATTTGATTACGACGATGGCGGTCGTTATGCAAAACTACGTGAAGACGACGACTCCGAGACGCCGTATTATGCGGTGTTATAAAATTTTGTAATTACGAATTGGTAATTAACGATAATTCTGTATTCAGTATTAAATTAAATTACTGTAATTTAATATTATAATGTCAGCGTCGTCCATTCGTAGCTGGTATATATTTCACAGTTTGTGCTCGTCTTAATTCCACTACGACGATGCTGATCCCAGTTTCCAGCTGATAAGATATATATTTAACGCCGCAGGAAATACCTTTACACTATGTTGTTTTATTTTTTCAAATTCGTATTATTAAAACAGAACAACTATCCATCATTACACGTATAGTTGTCAAATAACAGACACACGTTATTTTCTTCGCCTATTAATAATAAAACGAACTAGCCGTGAGAAAATTATTTTATCCCAGTTGAACGGTGTCAGAGTTTCAAGGAAAATTTTTGTTTGATTGTGATCGGACAGGTTCGACAAAAATAAAAATCGGCATGGAGAACCATACATGACTTCCATGTTCTAAGATTTATATCTTAAATTAAGATTATTTTTAAATTAAAATAATTTACTTGAATTCGGTTCGATAATTTCTAAAAAAAATATATGTCTGCAAGACATAACAGGTGCAGAATTTTACGTTTGTGTCTATAATATATATTTGACAAGAAGCAGAGCTAGATGTGATGACAAAACATCAAATAAGTGGATGCTTGAGTTCTGAAGAAATGACGTATCAGCTAAAATGGTACCCACATGTCAGGTGGGTGAAGACTATCCTCAACCTTCGTGAGGAAGGACTGTACTTTTGGATAAAATGTTTGTAGATCGAACGAAGAGCTGGCCAAAGGGAGCTGCGATCTGATTCCTGTAATGAAATTGGGATCTCGCTGCGAGTTATCGGCCGAGGGTGAATTATGTCTATAGTGTTATCAAAGTCTTTCCTGTCAATACTATACTAGTCATTTTTCTTTTTTTAAATCGAGTCTTTCTTTCTTTCCATTCGGCTTCTGATTTTATGAACGACGATTCTGTTCACCCATATAATTATAAATTTCTCATCAAAACATTTCTTCCTTAATACGTTTGTGTCTTCTGTTTAACACCCACCATTCTGATCCATGTCATAACGCTATATTCCACACAGGCTAGTAAATAACTAGCCATCAGGGAGGTCAAAATATTTTCGAGGAAGGGCAAACAATTTTGCAGAGGAGAAAAATATTTATATATTTTTCGTACATACACATATTAGTTTGTAATTCTTATAATATAATAGAAATAAGAACACAGATTGTATTAATTTATTAAAACATTTATTGATTCAAAATATGCATAAAATTAATGGCTTGTAAAAGTTAATGTTTGATCTTCATTAAGTAGTGCTCAAGCTTCCAAAGTTTTAATATTATGATGTCCGTAATCAAAACATTAGAGCAGGTTTTAGTGTGTATGAGGGTACACCGTGAACGAAAATTTTCACCATTCCCTATGGAGCGTTGCTCAGAGTAAAGCTGCGAAACTACAGTGTACGTTTCACAGAACAAATGCGCGGAAAAGAAGGAGCGCTCCGAAGTCTCTCATGGACCCTGAGCATCTTGCAGAGGGTTCATTCCCTAAAGGCGAAAAGTCTGTTTATAAACCGTTCCTCTGTAAACACGTGCAGTTACACTGGCGAGCGATCCACAGGAAGCAAATAGCTGTCCACGCTGGACACCTTTTCGGCTTGCACGCGTTGTGTTGATGTGAGTTTTGACACTTTCCATTTAAAAAACCGTGCAAACGTAAGAAAATAAACATGAGTGAGGGCAGAAATAACGCAAATTGTGTGTGTGTCCTGCCTGCCTTTTTGCAGTAATCACAATAACAAAACTTTGGAAACGTAAACATTACATAATTGAGATATGCTTGCCTGCCAGGAACGATATGTTTTCACTCCTACATGGTTTAAATTAAAATGAAAAAAAAAAAATGTTATTGCCTGGCAACAAAATTATTTAATTTACCATTGTTACTTCCATGTTCCATAAGGAAATGGCGAAAAATGTATGGTCATGGCGAAAAAAATCGTGTTCGAGATAATGGCAAATTCTGATTGCACTACCCTCAAAACATGAAAAAGTCATTTTTCGAAAAGTGTCTGTGTGTGTGTCTGTCTGTCTGTAGAATTTTTCTGTGGCAAACGATAACTGCCGCAAATTCAAACAGAATCAAATAATTCTTTGCATACAGTTCTGAATTGTAGAGGACTCGAGGCCTATTGATTTTGATGAAGATCGGTTAAGGGGAAGGGGTAGTTTACCTTTTACGTTTTAACAAGAGTAAAGTGCTTAATTTTGATAAATAAAGGATCTTTAAAAGATGGTCATAAAAATCCACTGTAGAAAGGTAGATGAAAAATCTATAAATGAAAAGGGTAGTTGAAGGGGAAGGGGGTAATTTTCTATAAATTAAAATGTAGTTGATGAGGAAGGAGATAATTTTTTATAAGTTTTATATGTGTACTACGTTATTGACAACAAAGAAGTAGTTTCTATGAAAACATTTTATTTCACTTTGACAAAATTCTATATTTTTTTAGGAATTATCGAACCGAATTCAAGTAAATGATTGAAACTGTATGAGTACCCGCAATACATTTCGATGTTTTTAATATGCGATTGTATCGATATATTACGGTGTGGAGAAGAAGAAGTGTACTAATTGTAAATTGCCCTGTTTCTTAATGTAAAGCAAAAATACGTGTTGTTTTCATTTGGTAGTTAGGTAATAATGGTTTTGGATTTTTAGTTTACTGCTAAAATAAATAAAAGCTGTGGTTGAGAAAACATATCATTAAACGAGTAATACAATCCGTATAACAGAGTAACACTTACAATAAAGAACCTAACGTTTTTAAGTTTACAAATTGGAAAAAACAACAGCCAATACAAAATGAAAAATACAAATATTCATGGTTAATGAAAAAAAAACACTGTATTAAGGAATGACAACATATGCTCTACAAATTGTACATAATGGATGTTTGTTTTTTGTTAGTCACAAAACGAGTACTTGTCGGAAAACGAATTTTACCAAAAAAACGAGTTCTGTCACAAAAAAGTGACATGTAGGCCTATAATAATAGGCAAGGGGTTGACCCTTGCGCCACTCCCGCCTTACTTCGAGTTGGGTTTTTTGTGGTTTCAGAAAAAAAATAGTTTTACATTACACACGTATTGGTTTCCTTGTATAATTTCAGCTTTCATGTTAACCTAACATAATAAATTTTTGGTGTCACAGCCACGGCCCGGTGATAAATTACTAGGCCTACTACAGTAATTTTCCATTAAGAAATAAACGAAATCAATTGCAATCACCAGCCAACTATTTTGCAACATACAAAATTAAAATTTGCATAATTCTTTCACTACATATGCGATGTGCGATATTCACTACATATCGAAGCCCAAAAATCGCATTATCAAAATAACTGCGGGTACACATAAAGGCAGTACCAAATGATTTTATATATAATCTGAGAACATGGAAGTTATGTATGGTTCTCCATACCGATTTTTTGAAAAAGTTTAAATGAATTTTCAAATACTTTACTCTTGTTAAAACATAAAACGTTGCAGTTAAACTACCCCTTTCCCTTAACCGATCTTCACCAAAATCAATAGGTCTCGAGTCCTTTAAAACTCAGGTACATATGCAAAACATTATTTGATTCTGTTTGAATTTGCGGCAGTTATCGTTCGCCATAGAAAAAATTGTACACACAGACACACATACAGACACTTTTCGAAAAATGGCTTTTCTTCATGTTTTGAGGGTAGCACAATCAGAATCAGGCCTTATGTCGAACACGATGTTTTTCGCCATCACCATACTTCCATTTCCTTATGGAACATGGAAGTAAAATGAATCTATTAATCATTCTGTCGGTTTTGTATCGTCCGACGACGCTGTCCGATTTTCAGACTTCTCTTCTAGTCGTTTCTGTCCCCCCACGTTCCTTCTCTTCGGGGCTGCCCACAGGGCATAATGGCACAAATTGCTCCATCAGGATTTTGGGAGCAACACAAAGTTTTTTTAAACCATATACACCACGTATACCGAACGGGTCAGGACTCTTCGCCTTACATTAGGATGTATGCTGTTACATTAGTGTAGGACAGTGGTTCCCAAAGTGGGGTCCGCGGACACTTTTAAGAAAAAAATATACCGTAATTTTCTCCGATTTTTACTTCCATGTTCCTTAAGGAAATGGAAGTATGGTGATGGCAAAAAAAATCGTGTTCGAGATTATTGCAGAATATGATTGTACTACACTCAAAACATGAAAAAAAGTCATTTTTCGAAAAGTGTCTGTGTGTGTGTCTGTAGATTTTTTTCTATGGCAAACGATAGCCGCAAATTCAAACAGAATCAAATAATTTTTTGCATACAGCCCTGATTTGTAGAGTACTCGCGACCTATTGTTTTTGGTGAAGATCGGTTGAGGGGAAGGGGTAGTTTACCTGCAACGGTTTTTTTTATCAAGGGTAATTTTGTTTGTTTGGCAAACGATAACAGCCGCAAATTCAAACAGAATCAAATAATGTTTCGCATACAGCCCTGAATTGTAGGGTTCTCAAGATCTGTTGATTTTGGTAAAGATCGGTTAAGGGAAAGGGGTAGTTTACCAGCAACGGTTTTTTTTCAAGGCTAATTTTTTTCCATAGTAAACGATAGCCGCAAATTCAAACAGAATCAAATGATGTTTTGCATACAGCTTTATATTGTAGAGTTCTCAATACCTATTGGTGTTGGTGAAGACCGGTTAAGGAAAAGCGGTAGTTTACCAGCAACATTTTATGTTTTAACAAGGGTAATTTTTTATATGACGAACGATAACTGCCGTAAATTCAAACAGAATCAACTAGGTTTTTGCATACCTTTTTGAACTAAAGAGAACTCAAGGTCTGTTGATTTTGTTGAAGATCGGTTAAGGGAAGGAGTAGTTTATCAGCAACGTTTTATGTTTTAAAAAGGGTAATTTTTTTTATGACGAACGATAACTGCCGAAACTTCAATGAGAATCAAATAATTTTTTGCACTCTTTCCTGAGTTGCAGAGAGCTCAAGGTCTATTGATTTTGGTGAAGATCAGTTAAGGGAAAGGGGTAGTTTACCTGCAACATTTTATGTTGTAACAAGAGAAATGTTTCCATGACGAACGATAACTGCCGCACATTCAAACAGAATCAAATATTTTTTTAAATGCTTCCCTGAATTGTAGAGGACGGAAGGTCTGTTGATTTTGGAGAAGATCGGTTAAGAGAAAGGGGTAGTTTACCTGAAACATTTTATGATTTAACAACAGTAAAGTACTTAATTTTTATAAATAAAGTATCCTGATAAGAAGCTCATAGTAATCCACTGTAGAAACGTAGATGAAATATCTATAAATGAAGAGGTTAGGTGAACGGGGTGGGGGTAATTTTCTATTATTAAAAATTATAGTTGAAGGTGGAGGGCAGAATTTTTTATATGTGTACTATGTTATCGGCAACAAAGAAGTAGTTTTTTGTTAAAATTGCTTCCCGGGCTCTTTAGCCGTAGTTCAATGTTTTCTGCAAAACCAGACTTTTCGGCAGTGCCATCGACTGCCATCATCGGTGAAAATTGAGTGCGAAAACGTGAGGTGGTATACGTTAGTGACCACAGTACTGTGGTTAATGCTGAAGCAATAAGTAGAAAGACGTAGTTTCTATGGAAATATTTCATTTCGAATATGATTTTAAATATAAATCTTAGAACATGGAAGTCATGTATGGTTCTCCATACCGATATTTTACTTCCATGTTCCTTAAGGAAATGGAAGTATGGTGATGGCAAAAAAAAAATCGTGTTCGAGATTATTGCAGATTCTGATTGTACTACACTCAAAACATGAAAAAAAGTCGTTTTTCGAAAAGTGTCTGTCTGTCTGTCTGTCTGTCTGTAGATTCTTTTTCTATGGCAAACGATAACAGCCGCAAATTCAAACAGAATCAAATAATTTTTTGCATACAGCCCTGATTTGTAGAGTACTCACGACCTATTGTTTTTGGTGAAGATAGGTTGAGGGAAAGGGGTAGTTTACATGCAACGGTTTTTTTTTATCAAAGGTAATTTTTTTTTTTTGGCAAACGATAACAGCCGCAAATTCAAACAGAATTAAATAATGTTTCGCACACAGCCCTGAATTGTAGAGTTCTCAAGACCTATTGATTTTGGTGAAGATCGGTTAAGGGAAAGGGGTAGTTTACCTGCAACGTTTTATGTTTTAACAAGGGTATTTTCTATGGCAAACGATAACAGCCGCAAATTCAAACAGAATCAAAAGATTATTTGCATACAGCCCTAAATTGTAGAGTTCTCAAGACCTATTGTTTTTGGTGAAGATCGGTTAAGGGAAAGGGGTAGTTTACCTGCAACCTTTTACGTTTTAACAACAGTAAAGTACACTTGAAAATTCATTTAAACTTTTTGAAACAATGGTAATTGTTAAAAATAAAATAATTTTGTTGCCAGGCAATAAAATTATAATTTTTTCATTTTAATGTAAATTATGTATGAGTTAATATACATGTATAAAATAATATATCGTTCGTGGCAGGCAAGCATATCTCAGTTATGTAATGTTTACGTTTCCATTTTATTATTATGACCAGGGAAGACACACACACAATTCGCGTTATTTCTGGCCTCAGTCATGTTTATTTTCTTACATTTGCACGCTTTTTAAATGGTAAGTGCCGAAACCCATATCAACACAACGCGTGCAAGCCTAAAAAGTGTCCAGCGTGGATAGCGATTTGCTTTCTGTGGATCGCTGGGCAGTGTAACTGCACGTGTTTACAGAGGAACGATTCATAGACAGAATTTTCGTCTTTAGGGAATGAACCCTCTGCAAGATGCTGAGGGTCCATGAGTGACTTCGGACCGCTCCTTCTTTTTCGCGTGTTTGTTCTGTGAAACATACACTGTAGATTCGCAGCTTGATAGGAACGCTGCAACTAGGAACGCTGCAACTAGGAACACTGTAGCAACGCTCAATAGGAAATGTTGAAAATTTTTGTCCACTGTGTACCCTCATACACACTAAACCTGCTCTGATGTTTTAATTACGGACATCATAATATTAAAACTTTGGAAACTTGAGCACTACTTAATGGAGATCAAACATTAACTTATACAAGCCATTAATTTTATGCAATTTTTTATATATATTGTACAACGTTATCGGCAATAAAGAAGTAGTTTTTGTTAAAATTCCTTCCCGGGATGTTTGGCCGTAGTCCAATGTTTTCTACAAAACCAGACGTTTCGGCAATGCCATCGACTTCCATCAACAGTGAAAATCGAGTGCGATAACGTGAGGTGGTATACGTTAGTGACCACAGTACTGTGGTTAAGGCTGAAGCAGTAAGTAGAAAGAAGTAGTTTCTATAGTAATATTTCATTTCGAAAATGATTTTAAATATAAATCTTAGAACATGGAAGTCATGTATGGTTCTCCATACCGATATTTATAGTCTAAAATCTAAATTTTAGAATCTTAAAACAATTAATAGAAGGGTCCAGTAATTTTTGTTTTGTTTTTTTTTGTGCAAACTAATTGTAATTGTAAAGTAATTTCGAACTAATGGCTTTAATAATGTCTTTAAATCATGTCGTGTAGCAGATCTGTTTGTCAGCCGAACTGGCTAGAGCGCCGCACCAACGCAGAACTGATTGCGCTGTTTTAGTCCACGTATAAGCACTGTATCTAAGCAAAACGTTTTTCCGTGTAGCTGGTTTTACGCCTAAGTAGCTGGATTTCGACACGTGTGGGGCTGGAAAGATAGAGCCGAGGATGGCAAAGTTGAGAAATAAACTTGATATCGAGAGTGACTAAATATTGAAATTATCAGACATTAAACCTAATATCGCAGAGCTAATTGTTCAAAAACAGCTTCATTGTTCACATTAACATTAATATTCATAGCTGTTATTAATGAACAGCTTCATTGTTCATGTTTGATAACATTAATATTATAATTTTGCAAGCTAAGAGAATTTTGATTTTAATACATTTTAATTAAAATATAAGAGCTTGTATCATATTTACTGTTTGTTTAATTTCATAACTCAGACGGAGTCTGTGAAATTTTTAATTTTTTGAGGGGGTCCGCGGACTGAAAAGTTTGGGAACCACTGGTATAGGATGCAGTTATCTCTTCTCGTAACAAGGTGCTCTATAGAAAGAACAGGGAGCCGTTTGAGAAACAGTTTGGGGGGGCGGAATAGCTCTCCCCTTTACTTATTCATTCGTGTGAATGTGACATCCTCAGGCTAGTTCAAAATGTGGAAATAATTTACAAATTTGCCATTTCCAGTGAACAATCTTATATAAAAGAATATATCAAGTCTGCTGAAAATACATATGATTCGTGGCTGACCTAGCAAAGTGGACGTGATTTGTTTTGTTTCACATTGAAACACAAAATCCCGGACCCTGTTACGATCAGCGCACTTTGTGCTCGTTTCCACTAATGCTGTTCAATTTTACATCGCCAACTGTAAAAATTAAAACGTGTTTATTTTTATTACTGTTTTTTTTTCTCACTAAAGCCGAATTAAAAGCTATTTGTACGAGCGAAGTGAGTTCTCAGTTTTGACTGGACCGCCTGGCATTTGTCTGTCTCTAAAACTCTGTTTGGGGTATGTCTCACGATTAACTTTCGTAAACCTTGGCGGCCGTGTACTTACCTTTACCCTATAGAACCCTATTGTTTTGTTGGTTCATCCTCTTCATTCACGCACTTAATGTTAGTGATAAATTGTACCTTTCCTTGTGAACACTTACGTTTCTTAATGTCCTCGTACGTTTCGGTGTGGTATTCACCTTCTTCAGCAAGGTTTAAATACAGAATGTCTTGCAACAGTTGTAACGGATTTTTTAAGGTTGGTGGTTTGTGTGGGGGGTAGTTGGTGGAAGGGGGTTGGCGCTGGGATTCAAAGTATTGTTTGGTTTCTGTATGATTGTGTCGAATAGTACATGTGATTTGAAGTGTAGTTGGTCATTTAGTATGTTGTTTGGTTGTAGTGTGTGGTGTTTATATATTTCATACTGTTCAGCCGTGTTGAGTTTCCTACTTTTTGGTAAGTAGTGTAGTATTTCCAGGTTGCTTTCTATGTTGCTGTAGTTGTGGTTTTCAGTCTGTATGTGCGTGGCGAATGCGGAGTGTATGTAGTTATTAGAGAGGGCTTTTATGTGTTCGGAAAATCTTGAAGAAAAGATCTTCCCGTCTGGCCTATGTAGAAATGTTTGCAATCACTGCAGTTTAATTTGTATACTCCTGTTTTGTTGTATGTGTCAGTGTCTGTGTTTGTATCGTTTATGTGTTTGTTTCCTAAATGTTGTTTGCGATTTTGTGTGTGTTAGAGGTGTAGTATGTAAGTGTGATGTATTTATTAGGTTGTGTGTTGTTGGTATTTTGTGTTACTTCCCACAAAATCGCAAGACACCTAGATAAATTAATCAGAAAAAACATAAATCTAACTAACAACACTTCCGTCAAAAATAACATAGAATTACTTAACAAAACTAAACACATCCATATTCCGCACAATTTAACTTTAGCTTCTTTTGACATAACCAATCTATACACCAACGTACCCATCAAAGACACCATACTAACACTTGAACATTTACTAAGACAAAACAACACACCAGAAACGCACATACAGGAGATCATCACACTCACCAAACTAATCACTGAACAAAATTACTTCTCATACAACAAAACGATTTACACACAAACAGACGGACTCCCCATGGGCTCCTCTATTTCAGGAATACTAGCTGAAATATTCATACACAACATAGAACATAAACATATTAAACAACAAAAAATACACAAACAAAATCATCTACTGGTACAGATATATAGATGACATTTTACTTCTGTATAAAGGAAATAAAAGACAAATCGAAAATTTCCATAAATACTCAAACACAATACACCCCAAACTAAAATTCACACTAGAAATAGAACATAATAGTATAAACTTCCTGGACCTTACAATTAACAAAACAAACAACACACACATATAAAATATACAGGAAACCTACCACAACAGACATGTCATACACAACACATCTAACCATCCAACACAGCACAAACATGCCGCATTCAACTGTATGCTCCATAGACTCACATCAATACCACAAAGTAAACAAGATTGTCAGGAAGGACTTAACACAATCAAATACATAGCGATAAAAAATGGATACACCCCCGAGCTAATAAACAAACTACACAGACATATCCTATACAAAAACACCAAAACACAAAATACCAACAACACACAACCTAATAAATACATCACACTTACATACTACAACTCTAACACACACAAAATCGCAAACACATTCAGGAAACACAACTATAAAATAGCTTACAGAACGAACAACTCCATCAAAAAACACATAACGATAAAAAACACAGATACTGACACATACAACAAAACAGGAGTATACAAATTAAACTGGAGTGATTGCAAACATTTCTAGATAGGCCAGACGGGAAGATCTTTTTCTTCAAGATTTTCAGAACACATAAAAGCCCTCTCTAATAACTACATACACTCCGCATTCGCCACGCACATACAGACTGAAAACCACAACTACACCAACATAGAAAGCAACCTCGAAATACTACAATACTTACCAAAAAGTAGGAAACTCAACACGGGTGAACAGTATGAAATATATAAACACCACACACTACAACCAAACAACATACTAAATGACCAACTACACTTCAAATCACATGTACTATTCGACACAATCATACAGAAACCAAACAATACTTTGAATCCCAGCGCCAACCCCCTTCCACCAACTACCCCCACACATACCACCAACCTGAAAAAATCCGTTACAACTGTTTCAAGACATTCTGTATTTAAACCTCGCTGAAGAAGGTGAATAGCACACCGAAACGTGCGAGGACATTAAGAAACGTAAGTGTTCACAAGGAAAGGTACAATTTATCACTAATATTCTTTTTTAGACTGATCCCTTCAAAAATATGGATGAGGGAGGCAAGAATGTGGAGGGGGAGTGAAAAGTGTGAAACAATCTCAAGAGCTCATGTGAGGTATCAAATTAAATGGAATTTAAACCACAATGTGAATATAGTGTTGAATTTACAAACGTTTAATATTTTTGGACGTCAGATCCCAAAAAGTGGGTAAAAGTTTGATAAAATCGCAAAAATTCGTATCGTGTATCAAATTAAAAAGAATCGATACATTTGGATGCAGTGTTAAGTTTTGAAATTTCAGAATTTCTGGACACCAGGGCCCAGAAAAGAGATCAGAAACTTGAAAAAATTGGTGAAAATCCAGTAGGGTGTCAGACTAAATTGAACTGTAATCCAAATCTAAATGTTTCGAATTTTTAGCAGGGGTGCCTACAGGGGGGTATCGTGTCGCCATTGGCGACATTTGAAAAATTTTTGGGGGGGATTTTTTTTTACTGTTGTATGAAATTTACTATTACTAAAAATACCGAATACAATGTGAGAACGTATTTCCTGGTCGCAATTTGCGTCAAAGCTTGCTTAAGGGGGCTGCATGGTGTATCATGACATCCACGAATCACAGTACAATAATTGTGATCCA
The DNA here is from genome assembly GCA_034769895.1 of Magicicada septendecula. Lineage (NCBI taxonomy): Eukaryota > Metazoa > Arthropoda > Insecta > Hemiptera > Cicadidae > Magicicada > Magicicada septendecula. The sequence goes on along the minus strand of CM068374.1, from coordinate 417,568,145 downwards.
TTATAAAAAGAGCTTTCTTTTTTTTTTTTTTTTAGTAATCGAGCCTGGAGTTGGGGGGGGAGGGAAGCGACATAGGGCTTGGGGGGGATCGGCACCACTGATTTTTAGTGTTTATTGTATGGTGGTGTGCTCTGCAGTTGTTATGTTCCTAAGGGAAGAGAAGAGTAATCGGAAGTAGAGTAGAGTAATTTTTCAAATAATTGAAAAATTATCTGATATCTAAATTTGTTTAATAATACGTGTAGGCTACTTCGTTCCGCAGCTCAAGGAGCATACTAGTTTATAAAATGTTTAAAAAACCACATATGTTTTTACACTGAAACGTTAAAGATTGTAAAAGTAAAAACTGGCTTGAGAGCTGAAAGAAAAGCTGAGGGGGTTTAAAACTTTTATTGTCAATTATAGCGTACTATTTTGAAAAATATATCACGTAGTTTTTCAATTAATAAAAATAAATATTTTTATTATTTCTGTTTTTATTTCTGGTGATTTAAAAAAGGAAGTTATAACGAATTTTTACAACAGCTATGAATTACATTTGAATAATACGCGGAAGGTGAAACTTAAGGGGGGGGGAGGCAGGGAGAAATTTTAGTGGGACTGCGCCATTGCCAGGTTGTCTATCCATCGGCTGTCTTTTCACGTGTTCGTCGTACCACAGTTTGTGTCTGTGTTGTCTTTTGTTTAATTCTGTAGGATCTTCACAGTGCATTCATTTCAAGCTGTTAACCTCTCTTCGTCTGCTTCGTCCGGAGTCAGGTTAAGTCCCGGGGAGAGCACCTAGCTGAAAAAAATTAAAAATATGATTTTTTACCTTGTAGTCTTTTTATAATTTGTTTATAATTACCAGACATTTTAAGAGATTGTAAAACCCCATGAAGAGAGTGAAAACGCCCCATTGTCTACCAGAGTGAAGAGAATTAACCAAAATTTGGATGTATTGTTTACTGTTAAACTTTTTCTTAATTTCGGTACGCCCAGTAAAATGTATAAGTCAAAATTTTATGAAAATTATAAAAATGTATGTCGGAGACATCAAGTTATGAGAAATTTTATTCAAAATCGATCTCAGTTTCTTTAATAATTTGGCAAAATTGATATCTGTCAACACTCCTTATAAACTTTGAACTTCCTTCAAAACGTTTTTACCCTAGGCGAGCAGTAAAGCATTGCATAGTGTCACAATTGTTATTTCTTAAACAACAAAATAAAAATAAAGTAATCGGCGACTTCATTCATAATTTTTTGTGACAGGTAAAAAATTGTCTAATTGTTGAACTAATATTGAAATCTGTATGATAATAAATTAATAAATGTATTTCGTTCAAACCAGTGAACGGCGGCTTCTGCAGCTAAGGGAGCTTACTCTACTAAACTAGTAGTAATACTGTATGTGCATACAACCACTATGTGCGAGGTAAGTATAGTCTAATGCAGTGGTTCCCAAAGTGGGGTCCGCGACAATGTTTCAGGGGGTCCGCCGGCACTTTTAAGAAAAGAAAAGAATATACCGTACCACGCTCCCTTTTATCTAACACTTATCTAATATTTTGAATGTTAGATAAAATGTTACTTACCCGTGATATTACTTTACCTGGGCGCCAGAACAAATCCCACATACAAATGTACCTAGGCAACGTGGTTTATGTGGCGTCGCCTTGTTACGACAGTTTGGCTTCGCTATATTTATGACAGACGTGGAGATTGTAATTTAAATGTTTCCGTGTGATAAAATCTGCTTCTGGATAGTATCCGTCGTAGAAATTGTTTTGATAATAGAAATCTGTGGTCTTCCTCAGAAGCTGAGACTGGCGACCTTGTTGAAAGCCTTATCACCACCAAAGGTGTTTTTTTTTAAATTTCTTTCTTCTCCGTGATGTTACACCCGTATTGAGTGGGCCTTGATCTCTTTTACAGCTAAAATAATTTGATATGAAACGAGGTCTGGCTGTGCAGTGTCAAAAGATCTCATTGTGTATCCGTAGCTGTGACGCGTTGTTTTCCGGGCAATCATTTTCTGTTGAGAACGGCTGCATGATCGGTGTATCACATGGTTGTGTGTCATGGTTGGTCACCTCACGCTCTACTTCCTGCACTTCCTTCCCTGCTCCCCACTACAATCTGCGCGATCCATTTCATGTATTCCTATTACCTCTGTACTTTGCCATTAACAGTCCCGATTTTTTGTGGCCGCTGTCCTGCCAGCGTGTTCCCCTTCGTTTCTTACCCAGTATCTGTCTCTTCATCATTTACTTGGATCTTCGGATATCACACATTCTCTGTATATGTCGTGTCCCATCTTGGGCGTTGTAGTCTGATTAGTTGGGGGTTCTTTGTCTAGTTGTTGTAGTTCGCGATTCAGCCTGCTGTCCCATCGTCATCTCTTACTGAACCAACAACTTACCTGAGCACTCGGCGCTCAATATGCCAAACATCTCTTCAGTTCTCTCTGTAACCATCCAAATTTCGCATCCACATATCAGGATAGATCTTATTATCGTTTTCTGTATCGTAAATTTAGATTTTAGTTGAACCACTATGCAGAATTTGAGTCAGTAAAATGTATTAATATCCTTCAGAATTCTATTTTTCCCATCTCGTGGATCGTAACATTGTTATCATTTATTCTGCTGTTCAGGTAGCTGAAAGATCGCACAACGGCGATCATGTCATTTCCGATATTCCGGTTTTGATCCAGGTTTTGACACCTTGGCTCATATAACTTTTTCTAATACTTAAAAATACATTTCTAAAAACGTTTCGAGGGAAATGTTTGAGTTCGAACTCCGAAATTTTTGTTTTTCGACGAAACTTCTGTTAGTCTCAGCTCGTTTTATGAAATGATTCGTTTTTTGTGCCCATTAACAGGCGTTTGCCATCAAGTTCACCACTCTCGGTTCTGAGGACGATCATCACAGATTTTGAAGTTCGAAAAGGTAAGAAAACACTGCTACGACGTGAGCTGTCCGGCAGGAGTTTTACCGGATCCAGTTCACCCGTTAAAGAATTGTTCACAATGTTAAGATTTAAACCTAGTTGTTATCACAAATTAATTCTTCTTCTTCTTCTTCTTCTTCTTCTTCTTCTTCTTCTTCTTCTTCTTCTTCTTCTTCTTCTTCTTCTTCTTCTTCTTCTTCTTCTTCTTCTTCTTCTTCTTCTTCTTCTTCTTCTTCTTCTTCTTCTTCTTCTTCTTCTTCTTCTTCTTCTTCTTCTTCTTCTTCTTCGTCCTCCTCCTCCTCCTCCTCCTCCTCCTCCTCCTCCTCCTCCTCCTCCTCCTCCTCCTCCTCCTCCTCCTCCTCCTCTTCCTCTTAGTCTTCTTGTTCTTCTTCTCCTTTATTAAGATAAGTTTAATTCCCCTTTTTCTTATTATATGCTTTCTTGTTGTTGGTTTTTTATAGTCATCCTGTAGGTTCACCTACTTGTAGACTACCGCACCTCGTTATATACTCTTGAAATTAAATTAATGAAAATATTATTATCATTCAGGTAATATCATAGCCCAAGTAATTTCGATTCTGTCGGGAAAACAAGACGAAGACTCTTCCCTTCCCCCTAACTGAATGGGTGACGTTTTTCTTAAATGCAACCGGATGTAGGTACGGAGTATAAAAATGGAACGGTTCAGAAAATTGCGTGTGCGCGCGAACGCACGCGCTCGACTGTGACGGGAAGTCGTTTGATCTTTGCTCGACTGGCATTAATTAGTAGAATAATAGCATATATATATATATATATATATGTAAGTACAATATATGGAGGGGCCATAAATTATAGAACTGTGCGACCGCTTTGTGCGCGCCGTCGTCTTGAAAACAATTGGGGGATTGTCGCGCCTAGCTGAGAGACAGCTAAACATAGGCACGGAGATGATGAGTTGTCTGTTGTTATAACTCTCATTGTCTTGTGTTTCTCCGACAGATAATAACGACGATTTATGTAACGTAACTAATAATAATGTACGCATTGAGCTTCTGTCGTATCGAAACGGTTCGATATCGGTGGCTTCGTAGCTTTGTCCTTGTGATCGTGTGGTTTGCGGTCAATTGGCGACTGTACCAAGATAAAATTGTGTAATTTGTAATTTTGACCCGTACGTATATGTAAGGCTAGTAGCACACTAGACGTATTATCCGCGGCCGAAGATCGGTGGCGTAACGCTCGTGTTGTAATGGCCAGATGTGAGCCGAAGATGGGTCAGTCCGTCGAGCGTATCTTCTGTCTACCCAGAGCGAGGTCTGTTTGATTTTGGCTCCACTGATGTTCGGTCCGACGGAACATCCGCAATACCCTGTGCTCACAGTCGGAATTACACATTGGTTGATTACGGTGAGGTTTGTGTACATATATACTTTTTTTAAGATATTGCTATATTTTCTGTGTATTATGTTCGACACTGAACGATTTATAATAGAAGTACAGAGTAGGGTTTATCTGTGGGATATTTCCCACAAATATTACAGTGAGAAACTACTGGCACAAACAAAAATTTTTATTTTACTATATAAATAAAAATAAATATTAAAACAGTAGCTACTTGACTCGTTCAATACACAGCTGTAACTACAGAAAAACTCGACGTGATGTACATTACATGAATAACGCCGCCGAAGATCGGTTGTATGAGGCCGCTATCGGCCGACGGAAGCAGACCGACTGATTGTACGCTACCGATCTTCGGCCGCGGATCGTACGTCTACTGTGCTACTAGCCTAATAGTCCAGTTATTAGCGTATCTAGAACTTGGTCTTGGGGAGGGGGTTGTGTCAGTTTCATACAAAATAAAAATCAAATTAAGACTAATCAGTACTACAATTTTCAAAGTGGCTGAAAACAGTGTGATAACATACTAAAATCAATTTCATAAAAGTAAACCGGTAATAACAATAAAAATATGTGTTACAACTGATTACCTCTCAGGTGCTGATTTGTAAGCGTGAAGCAGGTTTCACAGAATTATGTGTATCGTCAGAGGTTTTAATGTAAATTAAGTCTGTATAACTTACACGTGGTAAATTTACATATTTTATTGATTTCATAATTTCTATGAATAATCTGTATTTTATGTCCGTGTATAAAATTTATCGCTATTATTAATTATGTTGTCAATAACGTACATGTGCCTGACAAAAACGCCGTTCACAAAATATTGGCCAGTTGCGACCCAAAAACAACAACAGATGGCAAATTATACTCAATCAAACGTCAGGGGAGACACGCGAAGCCGCCACAACACGCTCACCGCTTATCAGATGACGTAAACGAATTACTGTATTGATATTCCTTCCAGTCAATTTGGCGACAGTAGCCCGTGCGAATAATACTGGAACACGACGATGCACGCGAGGGGAGGCAGTTTCCGTGTTCGTTGTCAGCGGTACGTCCGCCTCTCTACACACAACACACAACTTTACCTGTGTCATATTAATAAATTGCTCCAGATAAAACGGCGAATATTCAGCCCGCTCAAAATATTAAAACGTGTTTTTATTTTGTTGTTTTTAATTTTCTGTCGTTTTTTTTCAATCCGATTATTTGAATTGATTTTCGTATATTTTCAGCGTTTTATCGTCTGTTACAGAATTTATGATTTTTTTTATAATTTTGTTAATGTCTGGGGGAATATAACTTAATGGGGAGAAATGAAAGAGGTCTCTCCCCCTCTCTGTCAATGAGCGTTGTCCAAGCCGATTATTATCAGAGCTCAATGGTATTAATTTTTTATTATGAATTGCGATTTTCTATTTGTACAGTTTTAAATGATGAATCACGATGGTTTTTAAAATCATGAAATTGTGTTATTTTTTGTGTATGTCCATTAATTATTTTTTATATTTTTTACGTTATTTTTAATTACTTTATTTACTTATTTATTTAAGTAAGTAAATGAATTAATTAAAAATAACGTAAAATCAGCGTTCCATAGCTGGGTACACAAAATTGGGTATGGAAAGAAACAATCAGATAAGAGAGGAATTGAAAGTTGAAGAAGTAAACGGAATCATCAGTAAGTATAGAGAAACAACACATTAGCAGAATGGACAGTGACAGATTCCCCAAGGTAGCCTTATTGTGTCAGCCGAAAGGCTAGAGAAGCCTGGGAAGATCCAAGAAGAGATGGTCCGACCAGTTTGGATCCGGAACAGACTAAATAGTCTGAGCCGTGAAGAAGAAGAAGAAGGAGGAGGAGGAGAAAATGAAGAAGAAGACTTTTTTAATTACAACTGGGCACTGGTCTTCAGAAATTCACAGGGTTGGATGTTAGCTCCCCCAAAGTAGTCCTCAGCCTCTCTTCAGCCAAGACCGTACTGCATGGTGAAAAGCCACATCCTACAAGAGGTGAGCCTGTTTATGGAGAACAGTATAGACCGAAAGTTCGATAGTAAGAGGGAGGGCATGTCATATGAGAAGGGATCATAGACATCTCATATGAGGGTTTCTATTTATTTTTACTCAACGAATTGGTGTGAAAATGTGCAATGTGAAATGTGTGTGTGTGTGTGTGTGTGTGTGTGTGTGTACCGCATTTTCAGCGTTCTGGAATCGTCGCACTTTTGGGGAGAGTCCACTGCGCGCACCGTCTTCAATGCTCGTACGACCACGGTTAACCTCGAGTACCCACTTAGAAACCATTGTTTTTTAAGGTCCATCATCTTCTAACGCATTTACTATTTCGTGAAGTGAATTTCTATTGACGTTTTAACAAAGAATTCTTTGTTTTGTCCGTTTTTCAAACAAGCTGTGCCACGTAAATTTCGTGCATCTGGTAAATAGAATAAACTGGCAGCCAGATTTCGAAACTGACAGCTGTTTATGTCAATACACGAAAAATTTTAGTTCTACCGCTAATCTACAGATGTCGCTCCGCGAACTCTTCAACTCACCAATGTAAGTGGGGACCGTTCTGTGCTGCTAACAGGCATATCATCTGGATGTCCCGGTACAATCAGCTTGTGAACGAGGTACATAGCAGATTGACGCAACTAACTGAGTCGGCTACAGATCACCGGTCTCTTCACGTTCCAGGAGGCGATGCAATCAGCTTGTGAACGAGGTACATAGCAGATTGACGCAACTAACTGAGGCGGCTTCAGATCACCTGTCTCTTCACGTTCCAGGAGGCGATGCAATCAGCTTGTGAACGAGGTACATAGCAGATTGACGCAACTAACTGAGTCGGCTTCAGATCACCGGTCTCTTCACGTTCCAGGAGGCGATGCAATCAGCTTGTGAACGAGGTACATAGCAGATTGACGCAACTAACTGAGTCGGCTTCAGATCACTTGTCTCTTCACGTTCCAGGAGGCGATGCAATCAGCTTGTGAACGAGGTACATAGCAGATTGACGCAACTAACTGAGTCGGCTTCAGATCACCGGTCTCTTCACGTTCCAGGAGGCGATGCAATCAGCTTGTGAACGAGGTACATAGTAGATTGCGCAACTAACTAAGTCGGCTTCAGATCACTTGTCTCTTCACGTTCCAGGAGGCGATGCAATCAGCTTGTGAACGAGGTACATAGCAGATTGACGCAACTAACTGAGTCGGCTTCAGATCACCGGTCTCTTCACGTTCCAGGAGGCGATGCAATCAGCTTGTGAACGAGGTACATAGTAGATTGACGCAACTAACCGAGTCGGCTTCAGATCACTTGTCTCTTCACGTTCCAGGAGGCGATGCAATCAGCTTGTGAACGAGGTACATAGCAGATTGACGCAACTAACTGAGTCGGCTTCAGATCACCGGTCTCTTCACGTTCCAGGAGGCGATGCAATCAGCTTGTGAACGAGGTACATAGCAGATTGACGCAACTAACTGAGTCGGCTTCAGATCACCGGTCTCTTCACGTTCCAGGAGGCGATGCAATCAGCTTGTGAACGAGGTACATAGCAGATTGACGCAACTAACTGAGTCGGCTTCAGATCACCGGTCTCTTCACGTTCCAGGAGGCGATGCAATCAGCTTGTGAACGAGGTACATAGTAGATTGACGCAACTAACTGAGTCGGCTTCAGATCACCGGTCTCTTCACGTTCCAGGAGGCGAGGCAATCAGCTTGTGAACGAGGTACATAGCAGATTGACGCAACTAACTGAGTCGTCTTCAGATCACCGGTCTCTTCACGTTCCAGGAGGCGATGCAATCAGCTTGTGAACGAGGTACATAGCAGATTGACGCAATTAACTGAGTCGGCTTCAGATCACCGGTCTCTTCACGTTCCAGGAGGCGATGCAATCAGCTTGTGAACGAGGTACATAGCAGATTGACGCAACTAACTGAGTCGGCTTCAGATCACCGGTCTCTTCACGTTCCAGGAGGCGATGCAATCAGCTTGTGAACGAGGTACATAGCAGATTGACGCAACTAACTGAGTCGGCTTCAGATCACTTGTCTCTTCACGTTCCAGGAGGCGATGCAATCAGCTTGTGAACGAGGTACATAGTAGATTGACGCAACTAACTGAGTCGGCTTCAGATCACCGTTCTCTTCACGTTCCAGGAGGCGATGCAATCAGCTTGTGAACGAGGTACATAGCAGATTGACGCAACTAACTGAGTCGGCTTCAGATCACCGGTCTCTTCACGTTCCAGGAGGCGATGCAATCAGCTTGTGAACGAGGTACATAGCAGATTGACGCAACTAACTGAGTCGGCTTCAGATCACTTGTCTCTTCACGTTCCAGGAGGCGATGCAATCAGCTTGTGAACGAGGTACATAGCAGATTGACGCAACTAACTGAGTCGGCTTCAGATCACCGGTCTCTTCACGTTCCAGGAGGCGATGCAATCAGCTTGTGAACGAGGTACATAGCAGATTGACGCAACTAACTGAGTCGGCTTCAGATCACCGGTCTCTTCACGTTCCAGGAGGCGATGCAATCAGCTTGTGAACGAGGTACATAGTAGATTGACGCAACTAACCGAGTCGGCTTGAGATCACTTGTCTCTTCACGTTCCAGGAGGCGATGCAATCAGCTTGTGAACGAGGTACATAGCAGATTGACGCAACTAACTGAGTCGGCTTCAGATCACCGGTCTCTTCACGTTCCAGGAGGCGATGCAATCAGCTTGTGAACGAGGTACATAGCAGATTGACGCAACTAACTGAGTCGGCTTCAGATCACCGGTCTCTTCACGTTCCAGGAGGCGATGCAATCAGCTTGTGAACGAGGTACATAGCAGATTGACGCAACTAACTGAGTCGGCTTCAGATCACTTGTCTCTTCACGTTCCAGGAGGCGATGCAATCAGCTTGTGAACGAGGTACATAGTAGATTGACGCAACTAACTGAGTCGGCTTCAGATCACCGGTCTCTTCACGTTCCAGGAGGCGATGCAATCAGCTTGTGAACGAGGTACATAGCAGATTGACGCAACTAACTGAGTCGGCTTCAGATCACCGGTCTCTTCACGTTCCAGGAGGCGATGCAATCAGCTTGTGAACGAGGTACATAGCAGATTGACGCAACTAACTGAGTCGGCTTCAGATCACCGGTCTCTTCACGTTCCAGGAGGCGATGCAATCAGCTTGTGAACGAGGTACATAGCAGATTGACGCAACTAACTGAGTCGGCTTCAGATCACCGGTCTCTTCACGTTCCAGGAGGCGATGCAATCAGCTTGTGAACGAGGTACATAGCAGATTGACGCAACTAACTGAGTCGGCTTCAGATCACTTGTCTCTTCACGTTCCAGGAGGCGATGCAATCAGCTTGTGAACGAGGTACATAGCAGATTGACGCAACTAACTGAGTCGGCTTCAGATCACCGGTCTCTTCACGTTCCAGGAGGCGATGCAATCAGCTTGTGAACGAGGTACATAGTAGATTGACGCAACTAACTGAGTCGGCTTCAGATCACCGGTCTCTTCACGTTCCAGGAGGCGATGCAATCAGCTTGTGAACGAGGTACATAGCAGATTGACGCAACTAAATGAGTCGGCTTCAGATCACCGGTCTCTTCACGTTCCAGGAGGCGATGCAATCAGCTTGTGAACGAGGTACATAGCAGATTGACGCAACTAACTGAGTCTGCTTCAGATCACCGGTCTCTTCACGTTCCAGGAGGCGATGCAATCAGCTTGTGAACGAGGTACATAGTAGATTGACGCAACTAACTGAGTCGGCTTCAGATCACCGGTCTCTTCACGTTTACAGGAGGCGATGCAATCAGCTTGTGAACGAGGTACATAGTAGATTGACGCAACTAACTGGGTCGGCTTCAGATCACCGGTCTCTTCACGTTCCAGGAGGCGATGCAATCAGCTTGTGAAAGAGGTACATAGCAGATTGACGCAACTAACTGAGTCGGCTTCAGATCACCGGTCTCTTCACGTTCCAGGAGGCGATGCAATCAGCTTGTGAACGAGGTACATAGCAGATTGACGCAACTAACTGAGTCGGCTTCAGATCACCGGTCTCTTCACGTTCCAGGAGGCGATGCAATCAGCTTGTGAACGAGGTACATAGCAGATTGACGCAACTAACTGAGTCGGCTTCAGATCACTTGTCTCTTCACGTTCCAGGAGGCGATGCAATCAGCTTGTGAACGAGGTACATAGCAGATTGACGCAACTAACTGAGTCCGCTTCAGATCACCGGTCTCTTCACGTTCCAGGAGGCGATGCAATCAGCTTGTGAACGAGGTACATAGCAGATTGACGCAACTAACTGAGTCGGCTTCAGATCACCGGTCTCTTCACGTTCCAGGAGGCGATGCAATAAGCTTGTGAACGAGGTACATAGCAGATTGACGCAACTAACTGAGTCGGCTTCAGATCACCGGTCTCTTCACGTTCCAGGAGGCGATGCAATCAGCTTGTGAACGAGGTACATAGCAGATTGACGCAACTAACTGAGTCGGCTTCAGATCACCTGTCTCTTCACGTTCCAGGAGGCGATGCAATCAGCTTGTGAACGAGGTACATAGCAGATTGACGCAACTAACTGAGTCGGCTTCAGATCACCGGTCTCTTCACGTTCCAGGAGGCGATGCAATCAGCTTGTGAACGAGGTACATAGCAGATTGACGCAACTAACTGAGTCGGCTTCAGATCACCGGTCTCTTCACGTTCCAGGAGGCGATGCAATCAGCTTGTGAACGAGGTACATAGCAGATTGACGCAACTAACTGAGTCGGCTTCAGATCACCGGTCTCTTCACGTTCCAGGAGGCGATGCAATCAGCTTGTGAACGAGGTACATAGCAGATTGACGCAACTAACTGAGTCGGCTTCAGATCACCGGTCTCTTCACGTTCCAGGAGGCGATGCAATCAGCTTGTGAACGAGGTACATAGCAGATTGACGCAACTAACTGAGTCGGCTTCAGATCACTTGTCTCTTCACGTTCCAGGAGGCGATGCAATCAGCTTGTGAACGAGGTACATAGCAGATTGACGCAACTAACTGAGTCGGCTTCAGATCACCGGTCTCTTCACGTTCCAGGAGGCGATGCAATCAGCTTGTGAACGAGGTACATAGCAGATTGACGCAACTAACTGAGTCGGCTTCAGATCACTTGTCTCTTCACGTTCCAGGAGGCGATGCAATCAGCTTATGAACGAGGTACATAGCAGATTGACGCAACTAACTGAGTCGGCTTCAGATCACTTGTCTCTTCACGTTCCAGGAGGCGATGCAATCAGCTTGTGAACGAGGTACATAGCAGATTGACGCAACTAACTGAGTCGGCTTCAGATCACCGGTCTCTTCACGTTCCAGGAGGCGATGCAATCAGCTTGTGAACGAGGTACATAGCAGATTGACGCAACTAACTGAGTCGGCTTCAGATCACCGGTCTCTTCACGTTCCAGGAGGCGACGTGTCTACTTTTCTTGCGAACGTCCGGGTCGACGTATTACTTTCGGAGATGTCGACAGGACAGTCTTTCTCGATTCCCGGTCATTTCCTCGAATTACGAAATACACGAAATCATTTTCCCCGATTACATTTTTCCGAACACCCTGTTTCCCGAAAAATGTTATTTAGTTAAACAGGAAACAAAAAACCTTTTTTCTCCAATAAGGTAATGTATATACCTGAGCTGTGGAATGAATATGATGCAGCGCTTTAAGGGAATCACAGGACAAATAACGCGAGCGAAAAGTGGCATAACAGGTTCCGTATCGTAATTGGTAAGCATCACCCGCAACTATACTCTGCCTTAACGGAGTTTCAAAAAGAACAGGCTGATACTGAGATCAGTTTTGCAGAACTAAGTTCAGACAGAAAAAAAAAATCAAAGTCGTGTCAAAGAAGAATTGGATTAAACTGCAAAGAACCATAAATGAAACTTACGAATATTATAAAGTGGCGTGATATTGTTTTTTTGCACGCAATAGCGCACAGTATTAATTTATAACAATTAAAAATGTGTAATTACGTATATTGATTCCTGTTTGCTTTATTTTTTTTTATAAACAAAATGAAAGGTTTATATTAAGGGCACTCGTAACTGGCTATTCTTACCATGTTAAATTCATCAGTTTTGAGACACATTATCTCAGAACGTATAAAAGATAGAAGTCTGTAATTTTTGCGGGCAGGTAAGCACATTATACACTACAAACTCTACTAAAATTACAAAGATACCTCAATATCCTGATTTTTTAAATAAATTTCTATGTTTCACTCTACAAATTTACATGCAAAAATCATACTTAATTTTTTTTTACGTTTTTATTTTCTATTATAACTGTATAGTTCTAGTAGTGTAGTTGTACCTCCCAGTAGCCACACAGAAATTCAGCTTGATAGTTCACTTGGTTTCTGAAATAATGGGTCATTTATCTTAAAAACATACATTTTCAGAAAAATGCATTTAAAGTTTTTAGAACAGGTTTTTTTTTTTTTTGTTTTAGCTGATTTAAAATAGTCCAGCCCCATACTCGAGGTCTTCAGTTATGTCCATTTGGTCCTCTTAGTTTTTCTTCTCATTTCTAGTTGAGTGTCTAACCTTTTTTATCAATTCATCTACTGCTGTCTCTGCCTGAAGGGTTCATTGCAAGTAAATTTTTTTATCACCTTAACCGTATTTGATCCTAGTTTGTTGCTAAATTTTTATAAGACTTGACACTTATTTATATTACCTTCATTGAAGTTCAACATAGCGTCATGTACACCCAAAACCTAAGTATCCAGTCCAACAAGTTATTTTTTGTCAATCTGTTCCAAATCAAATGGTTCAGGGGCTCGCTTGCATTCTGTGTATTACCATGAAAGCATTTTTTTAACAAATTAGGATGCAAATATTGGTTTCATGACATACTGGTACTGAATATTTTGTGAATAAGTTTCACCAGTTAGCATCTGGTGATAATCATAGATCTGGTTAATCTATAAGGAAGTTACAGATTTGTAAAAAATTGTAACATTATCAGCACTTTTCACAGTACTTTTCCTACGATCTCAGTTTTGTAAAAAAAAAAAATCATAAAAAATGTACTATTGGGCGTATTCACATAAATTTGGTATCAGCTTACTCAGAAAATACTAAAATTGTTTTAAGACAAAAAAAAAATCGATTTTTTTGTCGATTTGCTGGTTACGAGTGCCTTTAATCAAATGAATTTTTATTCGGGGAAAAGGAAGTTCGGGTGAGTGGATTCGGGAAAAATGATTTCGGGTATCTCGTCATTCGAGAAAATGTCCGTTCGGGAAAGTGGATTCGCGTAAATGTCCGGTTACCGTCTTTCTCGAATGACGGCGTATGAACCACGCACATGATCGACTGCAGCATCTCGTAGACACTTTCTATCATTAACTAGTGAATATTCACTAGACAGGCATTCCCAACTCACTTAGTAGTCGGAGTAGGACTCAAGTAGTGGAACCCCCCCTAATAGTCAGGGGAAGCTATTTGAAAAGATATTCGCTCTATAGTAGGCATAGCCTACAAATGATGACGGTGGTGTTAGTGACGATGATGATGATGATGGAGGTGAATAATGGAATATGCAGGGTCCTTACTGCCCTGTAGCGCAACAAGAGTAATTGTCATTACGGATGATAATACACGGTATTAGTTATGCAAATATGTGCAGTACCGTAGGCATGCATCCCGAATACACACAGGCTCATTATTATCAACAATAAATTATAAATCAACGTGCATTATACCGTCTTAAATATTTAGTATAGTTAAGTTTTCAGGCAACAGATAGTAAACTTCAGAGCATTAATTTGACGGCGTAAGAGAGTAACGTTCAAATCGATCTTTCATGAAAATTTTATGACGTCTATGTAATTTTTCCACAATTTCCGTCGCCTATGGTAATAACCTTTTTCCGCTGAAGTGTCTAGCTAGTTCTTTCTTTTATAGGTATTTTCATGTCTTTTCGTATAAGTGCTACGTCTGATTTTCATCGGTTTACTTTTTGTTTCCTTTTATTTTACTTTCATTGAGGACAAATGCCGAATTGTACGATCCACACAAGGAACCGGATATCGTCACAGTAATAAAACAAGATAGGATTAGGTATAATTATGTGGGCATGTCAGGTACAAAGAATAACAGAGGAAAGAGCAGTGGAAAAAGTATTCATTAGAGGACCAGGAGGAAGAAGAGCAAGGGGGAGGGCAAGAAGAAGATTAATAGACGATGTAGATGAAGACTTGAGAAGGCTGGGGGTCAGAAGGTGGCGAAGAGTCGCACAGGATAGAGAGGAATGGAGGCACGTCGTTCTGTAGGCCACGTCTCTTCATGAGCTGTAGCGCCGTGGAGTAGTAGTAGTTTATGTTTCCGTATTTTTGAAGACTCCGCGTCTAGACTAAGTCTGGCAGCGCGTGGTTTCTACAGCGGACCGTCTTGAGTTGCAATCCATGTGAGGGTAAGTCGTTTATCACGGTGGCCAGCTAAGCTGTAACAGGTACCTCACCTCAGTGTGAACCTTTCGTAGTAGGCCTACTTAAAGAGATTCCGGGCGTCTGCCTATACATCGTAAATGAGCGGTCAGTATAAAAGGAATAACTTAATTTGGCATACGTTTTGAAAAGATCAGCAGATTGTCTTTTTAAAAAACGTTGGGTCATTCACGGGACTGACACTAGAGAGGTGATGTTTTTAACGTGGTTAATAGAGTCACCGTGCGCGCTCAGCTCCTTTCCCCTGTCTGTACAGGAGTAGGGCAGTGTGGCAATCGCAATGCCAAGACGTCAATTTCTAAGCCAAGTCCTACAATTGGCACCACATTTTGAAAATGAAAATATTATTTTGTAGCCGATACATGAAGTAATACGCTACTTTATGTCTCAGCATGAATGTTTGGTGAAACTAATTTCGTTGATGTCCTCGTACCCGAACGACAAATAGGACAAATATATACATGTATCGACTTCACCGCGTCAGCCAAAAGGATGACAGTCGGCATCAAAGCAACTGTTACCAGTTGTAATTAATTTTGTATCTCGCATCGGTGTAGTTACGTTGTTGACACGTTTCTGTACATCATTACACAACGGTTATAATAACGACGATACGACAACGCGGCTCCATTGAAGGCGGCGATAAGCTGCAGTTCATGAATAGTAATTGTGGCAACGTGAACTCAAAACGCTGATCTCATATCGCTAACGGTGCAGTCTGATTCGCGCGAAAAAGAAGACAGTATCGGGAAGTCCTATACAAAGAGCTGAATCAAAAATCCGCTGTACTGGGGCTCAGTGTAAATATCAGCAAAACTAAATACATCCTTATTTCTGCATCAGAAAGGAGAAAATTTTATATAAGTAATGCATACAGGATAATTAATTTGATGCAGTTTATACTTTCAGATAACATGGGTAAGGGTCCATAAACACGACAATACATGACAGGATACAAACAGGAAATACGGCATAATATGCCAACAACGGACTATTGAGAAGCAAACTCGTTAGTCGTAGAACAAAAATAAAACTATACAAGACACTTATCAGCCCGGTTGTTATTTATGGAGGCGAGACATCGACGCTGATAAAAAAAAGGAACAAGAAACACTAAAACACTAAGAAGGTTTGAAAGAAAGATCCTAAGACGTGTTTACGGCACGGTTAAAGAAGAGGACGAATGGAAAATCAGAAATAACCAGGAGACAGATGAGCTGTTGAATCACGAAGACATTGTAAGATTCATAAAGGCTCAACGAATACAACGGTTAAGTCACCTAGAACGGATGGATGATCAGCGTATGCCAAAGGAAATTCTGACGCCGAAGGCCTATAAAAGTAGAAAGAGGGGCCGACCTAGAGGGGGGAGACCAAGGTGGTTGGATGATGGTTGGATCTCAGAAGAATGGATGTGAGGGGTTACACGGAGATGGCAATGGACAGGAGACTTTGGAGAAGACTGGTGTTGGTGGCCAGGGCTCACGTTGGCCTGTAGTGATGAAGAAGAAGAAGATCGGGATTGTTCACAATTAAGATCACATTATTCCATCAAAGACTTCCGACAGTAGTCCTTTTGGCCGAGGCAATACTAACCGATTATTTTTTCTGTTCTACAGTAGATAAAGGAGAGAAAGGAAAAAAAAACAAGAATCCACGCGTTACACGAATTCTGTTCTATAGTAGTTAACATTGATGTTTGATGTCAGTTAGAAGACCGTAGGTGACGGCGTAATTATAGTTTTGGTTACACAGCCAGTAGCGTGGGCATACTGACAGACCCCGTGGCTACATAGTTGTAGTTATTGTTGTTAATATTATTCCAGCCGCACACAAACATCAGCTTCTGCAGCTGTTTGTACAACGTTTAATTACTGTCGTTGTTACGCTTCAAAGTTAAACGGCGTCCTTGATCATAAAAGATTTCGTCGTATTCGTTAAAATAAAGCTTACGACTATCACCTTACGATACAGATCCGCTTTGAGGATTAGCGGCAGTCTACGACAGGTCAATTTAAACAAGCCGTGAAAAATACGGTTTAAAAGTAAATAAATTACTAAGTAAGTGAGATTAGCAGACTGTCTTTTTCAAAAACATTCGGTCATTCACGGGACTGACACTAGAGCGGTGATGTTTTTCATGTGGGTAGTAGAGTCACCATGCGCTCTCAGCTGCTTTGCTCTATCTGTACATGAGTAGGACAGTGTGGCGAACACAGCGCCAAGACGTCAATTTCTAAGCCAAGTTCTACATTTGATGACGTTAGATAGCCGTTGTAACTGAGCGCACGACGTGAAAATCGATCTACCCTGAGATGGATCGAAGCCACGGCGTAGTTTGGAATCGATCCGTACGTTATAGTTAATTATTGATAGAACACGTTTTGTACAGAATTTAACAAGATTCATGTAAATCTTAAACAGCAAATATCTACAGGCGTAATGTTATTGCAATGAGCGTAGCGCATTCTCAGTTTTACTTCGATCGTTTAGCATTTCTCTGTCCGTCTGTTTGGGGGAAGTCTCACTATAACTTTTGAATAAACCAACCAATTTTCTTGAAATTAAGCATGAGTGCCCATACTTTAACCCCACAAATCCTTACTATTTTGCAGATTGATCCCTCCAAAAACTTCCAAAACATTACAAAAAATCAATGTGTGGTAATAAATAAAAGATAGACTTAACGAAAATATGAATAAATTTGAGTGTTTGAAATATTAAAGATTTTTTTAAACACCTGCGCCCAAAAAGGGATTAAAATTTTAGAAATAATTGTAAAATCCATACCGGGTATCAGACTAAAGGGAATTTTAACCTAAATTCGAAAATTTAGTTTGAAATTTTTTTTAATTTAGGGGCACCACAGGTCAAAAATGTAAGTCAAAAATTGTTTTAAATGGTGAAAGTCTATACGGGAAATTAAATTATGAAGAGTTTTAATAAAAATACGAACTCGGTTTCTTCAGTAAATTGATGAAACGAAGATCTATCAACGTCCTTGCAAATTTTAGACCGCCGTGTGTAAAGGTTTACATGGAAAAGTTTACACGTGTCACCAGTAAGTAGAGTGTGTACATACGAAGAACTTCACTTACAGCTTTAAAACAATTCAAAATTTATTAGTTTGTTGGTATATAATAGGAAATATATTATTATTATTATTATTATTATTATTATTATTATTATTATTATTATTATTATTATTATTATCCCGGCTGTACAGTGGTTACACATTTTCCGAAACCAAAGATTACAGAAGTGATTGGATTCTCATCTTCCACTGCTGCTTGTCCATTCAAAGATCTTCAATTTCACGTTCCCACAATATAGTCTGAATTTCTTCTATCCAGGCGATAGGTGGTCTTCCTCTTTTCCTTCTTCCTGTTGGTGTCCATTCCATAACTCTCCTTGGCAATCTTTCCTGTGCCTTTCTTTTCGTGTATCCATAACATTGTAATTATTTTTGTTTGGATAAAATCAACAATTGAATTTTTCACATTCATTCTGTCCTTAATGACTTCATTTCTAATTTTCTTACGTCTGGATACTCCAAAAGTCCATCTCTGCTGTAATAAATTTTTTTCTTATGTGTTTATTAGTAGTCCAAACTTCTGAGCCGTAAGTCATGATACTTCTAAAGCTGGTGCCTTGTAGTTGGATATTGGTTTATCAAAGGCTAGAGGAAGTAAACCTTGATTTAAAATTGCCTGGTCCTCCAGGTTGGGGGTTATGCAATGGGCCAACTCCCCATTCACTGGAAAAATTAAAATATTAAAAAACCAAATAGTGAATATATATATATATTTCTTTCAAAATAATGAGAGAGTTCTGCAGCTCAGGCGTCTTACAAGATTAGCGTCCTGCTGTTAATGTCTGTTCTGTATTTATTACTTCTGTTGCGAAATTAGATTTGTAAATGCGTATACATTTTTTTATGCCTTTAACTTTTCAAAATAGTCTTTCTTTAATTGTTTTTTGTCTGACAAGTAAAACTTGGTGCAACTGTTGGATTCTGTTTTTTTTTTATATAGTACCATTGTTATTGTATGAGTTGATGTTTTTTTATATTGTGTTGTATAACAAAAAAATTCATTAATTAAATAATATGTATTTCTTTGCGATTTTTTAAAAACAAAAAAATCCTAGCTTCCAAATAAATCCGTCTGACTGATACTTCTTATTAGGATTTTTAGCGGTTAAAGTTTTTGCTGGCCCTACCTCCAACCCCCGACCTAGAGGACCAGAAATTTTGATTTCAGGGTGTTCTTCCTTTAGATGGGTTGTTTTCCCCATCTGCCCTTTTGCCCGTAAAAGCTGGGTCGCCACCTCCGCCAGTTCGCCGTATTGATCTTCTTCGTCACCGCGTTCGCTGCTCCTTTACTTCGGTCGCTGGACTTCACCCGTCACCCTGAGCAAGGAATCCTTAACACGTTGTAACTTCCCGAGTCAGGATCCCTACTGTAGGCAGGCAGGGGCGTATTTACGGTGGGGGGGACGAACGGAATCGGACCCCCTCCGAGGGTCGAAAAAGTTGACAGATTTTGTTATTCTCTAGGCAGTTTTATTTATTTTAATTTTTTCAGCTGTACGCTAGTATAATAGTAGGTCTTTTTTAAATGTACGAACAGGTTTTTGACACAGCATTAGGGAGTATACGCTTGAAATATGAAATATAGGATAATTAATACAGTCAATAAGAATCTTTTAACAGTGTTTGAATGACATGTATTTTTATTATGTTATTAGTTATCACCGTTTACTTTAATGCGTTTACTTTATCACCGTTTTAAGGATGTTATCACGCGTATTCCAGCCACTTTAAAAATAATAATGTTGATTAGTTATTGTTTTTCCTTTTGTGTGAAGCCGACCCGACCTCGGACCCTCCCCATAGCAAAATTCCAGATACTCCACTGTAGGTAAGGACTCATTCATTTACAGGGACTGATAGGACTGTTGTCCCTAGGAATTCACAAAGAGTTCCTACCCGCTACCTAAAAAAAATAGTTGAACATATCGCCTTGGGACATATTGTTGCATACTACGAGACTTGAATGCGAACTGCTCGAGTGCAACGTCGTGTTTATAATCGATTAAACCAACCGTGTACTTCCAAGAAGTAAATTTGCAAATTAAAGAAACTCGTCAACGTGAATCGAAACCGTGCCATCTTGTAAAAAACCCAGGTGTGTATTAACATAATTTTTGGTTTGTTTTCAATTTGGAGGAGGTACGTTAAAGATCGAAGCTCACACAACTGAAAATTAAAGAGTTCGATGTTTAGATCGGCGTCACGGTGTTGAGCGCGTACGTCTGATTATAATGTTCGGATTCGACCTTGGCCAAACTACATTCAAATACAGTATAATAACATGGTGTGGGTTACAAAACAAGTCGTGCTTGAATGAATTCTGGTAACGCTCCGCTCGCGAGGTATTCAGTCTTACACTTTCGCTTTCATTTCCCTTTGTTTTTATTCTAATGTCTTCCACTGCCCGCTTTCCTACAGACAGTTTCGCTTTCTGTCGTTTCGTAGAGAACAATGTGTTCTGTTACAGCGATCAACTCCGCTGGAATAGTAAATTTAAAGAGAAAGTAAACGGAATTTTTTCTCGTTTTAAACATGTTTTTTTTTTTCTTTAGATTTTAAAATATTTTGTTATTACAGTATTGAAAATTTTAGATTTTTATTATTTTTATTATCATTACAATATTAAATCAAATTTAGCTACACACTCAATGTAACAAATTTTATCTTGGCCAAACTAAAAAACGTTTAAAAGAAAGATATATACAACACCGTAATTCATATTTAAAACCAGATATACATAAATCAAATTTAGCTACACACACACTCAATAAAAAACAAACACACATTTCCAAATTTAAATAACGTTAGTTTATTAAACCACATTTACAATGACCTTATGCAAAAATTTAGAATATTTAAACATAAATCAAGAAATAAATTAATACCAGAACAAATTCAGATTAATAAAAAAAATGATAATATTTTCAAAATTACGAATTTAATAAAATAACATATTTTATATACACATATAAAAACATTAATTTTAGTCTACATATAAAACAGCTGTTTTGAACAATTGATTTAAAAATTTTGAACTTATTATCATATCTGATGATGATAGTTATAGTACTATCGAAACATTTGTAATTTACAAAATAAAAAAATATATTCTTGTTAAAAGTTGTTATTATTAATAATAGTATTGAAAAAGTGCAAACGTTAGCACAAAGCTATTACAAAGAGAGCTTCTCCTCCTCCTCCTCATCCATCTTCTTCCATGAAGCTTCTGGATCCTTCAGCCACTTCCGACTCTCCCTAATATCATGGCGAGGCGTTTTACTCTACAAGATCGCCTCCCTTCTCCAATAGAAGCGACTTCACTCCAACCTTGGTCTCTCTTTCCCCCTCCATCCGTCTGGGCACGCTTCGATAATGAGCTTCGGTCTCCTTTCGTCCACCCCATTGCATAATGCACAAACGTACCACGGTGGCAAAAAGCGACGCACGCGAAACGAGCAAAATAGGTTCCCTGAAATCGGAAAAACACTGCAACTACAGGTCGGAACACGCAGACAACAAACTCAATCAGTCCGGCTGATGGATTCAAACTTTATCGTGAGGCTCCCCCCCCCCCCCACCAGATAGGTAGACAAATAGACAAATCCAAACGGTTGAGTTGTTAAAAAAATTCACTGCGTTTGTTCAGTTAATAACAATAATGGAAACGCCGTTTTTCCTGTCCTGTTTCTGAGACTCCTCTGAATACAAGTAAATTATTTTTATATAAGCTGGATTAACTAGCTGAAAACCCCCCAGGCAGAAGGCCCATCACGTTCACTCCGGAGTTTATCTTACTCTATTCATAGCTGCTTCTTCTGCAGAGTGTCATACTCCTAACCTTGGATTATTATCTAATATGAGAAACCCACTCATATTAGAGAACAAAGCAGTATGGAACACGGGGCTGAGCTAACGGGGTTTTAAACGGAGCTGCCGTAATAAAATAATGACATAAACCGCGGTGTACCAAAAAGTAATCAAAGAAAACGATAAGACCTTCTGAAGCGAATGTCGCAGAATAAACTGCCCAAATCCGCGCTGAATTGTAGGCCAAAATGGGAAAGCAACGTAGGATGCCGCGCTGAATTGTAGGCCAAAATGGGAAAACAACGTAGGATGCCGCTTTGTTTATCGGATCCGGAACCGTAGCCTACGCTTTGGAAGGAAAGGAGCAGAAGAAGAAAAAACGGATAATTAGATTTTAAGAAGTCACAATTTTTAAATATAATCGTTTTCTACCAACCGTTCCGAATACGATCTGCTGAACTTAATTGTGACGGTAAATGGTCTGCGAGACACACACATAGCGTCATTCGTACGACAGAACGACAGGAGGAATACATAAAATCGAGTTTTTGTGTAGAACAGCTGTTCCACATGGATACCTGACGTGTATTATGAATTGGAAAGCTGTAACAATTAAGCAGTCAGTCGGTTCTAATTGCGTCCAATTAGCAATAACTTTATTACCCATCCGAGCGACCGACGTCCGCGGCCTTGATTCAATCAACCGCTGCGCTGCGTGCTGTATATTTGTCTCCGTATAGGTTTTACTGCCTCCTGTCTGCGCGTAGCGGTCATTTGCATATTAATGTTCGACTCTTTTTGCCTTGCCTTCAGGACACAGAACATTGCGTTGTTTGCATTTACCGTCTGTATCCATTCACCCTGCAGGAGTATCGCAGAAGACGACCGTCCTGTCGACTCCGTCTGTTTTTGTTTTATTTAAAACAAACGACGACGTCGTTGAATAATGACGAACGCCGGGAAAATAATTGTTTTAATTAAAATAATTCTAGTCCGTTTGAGGTATTATATTCTTCTTGACTTCTTTCTCATTTATTCCTTGTTTTCTTTTGCCGTTTTTATAATATTGAATTTTATAATTTTGCACTATCATGCAAAATCATAGTTTTGCTGCCATGTCATCTGTGGTTATTATAAATTATTATCAAATCTTGTCAATCGGTTATTGGGCTAGACAAGGGCCATCACAAAAATAGATCATCATTAGTAAATAATACCTACAATAATTATAAATTAAGAAAAGCATAAACGTTATATAGGCCTAAAAGTTATTTATACACGTAGCATTACAACAGTAAAATGTAAATAAATTTAAGTTTATTGAAACATGATTTCCATCCTTAACTGGATACAACACATAAATAGAATGGGTGACTGGGGACTACTAAAAAGATAATCCAGTATGAGCCTCTTGGAGAACGAGATAGAGGCAGACCAAAAAAACGGCGGCTGTGAAGACGGAACAGGCTGCAAGCCTAATTCTTGAAGTGAAGAAGAAGACTGGAACACGGGAGTTTAATTATTTTGGCTCGATAACAAGTGTGTAAAATGGTATAAAGAAGTACATAAATTGTAGACAATAGAAGGTATTATGATTTATTGTCTCTTACACATGCCTTAAGGAAACTGAAAATAATAATCTACAAATCAATCCTGAAGCCAGTTTTTATGTATGGCTCGGAGACGTGGGCAGTTTCTAGCAATCGAAAAAAAGAATTAATGGATGAAACGTAAAATTTTGCGAAGAATCTATGGGCCAGTAAAGAACGAGGATAACTGGAGGATTAGGACCAACCAAGAATGAAGAAATCTATGTAATGACTCAGACTTGGTGGGTAGTATGAAATGCAAAAGAATTAAGTGGTTTGAGCTTGTTCAGAGGATAGAGGACGGGAACAGTCCCGTAAAAGGTTTTGGTGATCAACCTGGTGAGAAATGAAGGTCACGAATAAGATGGTTGGATAAGATTGAGAGCGACGTCACACAACTGTGAGTCAGAAGGTGGAGAGACAACGGGCGCTAGACAGGGAAGAGTGGAAAGTCGTTATTGAGGAGGCCGAGGTTCTCCAATACACATAACAACATGACAACCAAATGTAATTTTAATCTGACGCTAATGATCACAGTTTGAAAAGGGGCAAAACAAGGTAATTCATTTAGTTCCCTAAGTGACTTTCTAACACGGAAAAGACGAAATAAGTTAGTAGTAGCCATGAAAGGATAGAAAAGTAATATAAGGATACTATTATATTTTTATACTATTATAAAAAGGATATAGTAATTTCAGCATCATATGCTATGCTGTCGATGTAGTTCTTGTAGGTGAAAACGAAGATGATCTTCAAAGGTTATGCTCAGATTAACAACGCAAGCAAACACCGTAATGTTGTGATCTTATGGAGCTAATAGTAAAACTATGACTATCCCTCTAACAGCAGTGGGATGCAAGTTAGTAGTAGAGATGAAATTGGGAGCAGCCAGTGAAAGTTAACTATTTAGGGGTAACGATAGCAACCTATGGTTCAATAGGAAAAGAAATAAACTTCTAAATCGCAAAAGCAAACGGGATCTCAGGATGTTTGAGTGAGCAGGACGTTATCTCACTGTCGACATTTTACTTTTCCTATAGGTAATATTGTATTGACGTTGTTTTTGTGAATTTTTGTTTAGTTTTATATTTAATAGGCATACGTCTGAGTGCTTCCATGCGTTCATAGACGTGAAAAGTCCACTGATTAATTATACCAAAGTCGAGCATCTTTTTCGCGTATCTGTATCGCGTAATGGATTTAGTCGGTCGTTTTGATCAGGTCATATAAGTATTAAACGCTAAACAGCGTTCCGAGTGAAAACCTGAGCTATGGTAGCCACAAAAACTTGCTAAAACCGCGTTTTTTGTGTTTCTACATAACGTTACAGGTGAAAACTAGGTGCGCACGCGAAAAATACGCACAAATTTTTTTTGTAGAAAATTTTGGGAAAAAACAATCATGGGACTGAAATCATGTAAAACGCGGTTTTTTCATTTTCTAAGTGGAATCCACGTCTAGTTTAGTTGCGTACGTGGTTAACAAGGTAGTTTTTTACGTAAATAAGGTAAAATTGAGGTTGTTAGGCAAACTAACCTAACTACTAACCTTTCTCGTTTTTTGTGAAATCCACGTATAAAAATACATCGAAGTAAGGCGGGGTGGCCCTTGCTTGTACTATACATGTCTCCCTTTCTGTGGCAGAACGCGTTTTTCATTAATACTCGGTTTTTGTGGAGATCACTGGAAAAGGAACCAACTCGAAACAGAATTGTGTTTCAATGCTGTATTGCTATAAGTAATTATGCATTTTTTTCGCTACTTGCAAATAAAAAGTGCGAATTTATCGCGCCCGCACCTATTTTTGACCTGTAGTTCTCGTAGAAACACAAAAAACGCGGTTTTTCCAAGTTTTTGTGGCTGCCATAGCTCAGGTTGTCCCCCGGAACTATTATCTAAACAGCAAACGAATATCGAGTACAACCGATTACTTGAGTTCATAAGATTTGTTAGGGCTTTTGTATCAACGGTTTCCTTGATAATATATTGTAGTAGGAACTCATAGTCGATTACCTGTTAACGTGAGTTCTGCATATGCTCGTGAGGTTTGCTACTTGAGGAGTAGAACACTACAAGCCATTTCAGCTGCTCCTTGATCGCTGCGTCGAGAGCTTTCCTCTGTACGTCGATATTGCGGTTCAAGAGGCCCAGATATTCGCATCACTTGGCTCCGTTATAATCAACCACTCCACTCCGTTGGGTCATAAACATCACGACATCACTTGATTCAGCAGGTTATTTCTCTTGTTTTTAATCCAGTTAAGACTGGTTGTTGGTTAATCCAGTTGTTGTTTCCAATGGTTGTTAAGAGTTACTGTCTTAGGGTTGTCATAGTCTATAAGTCTATAAACACTAAAATATAAAGACTAATGCCACGCGTTGTGCAGCCAAATATAAAGATTCTTACTTGGGGTGGTTAAACAAGTAATAAATTAATAATTAAAAAATCACTTACTGCCAGAATGTTTCAATTTCCCGGGCGCCACCTCATGTGACGATTTAAATAAAAGAAATAATCAAGAAAATAAAATTTTTAAAAAAAAATTAAGGTTGCGAGCTCTTAAGCCATTTAAATCTCACTGTATTAATATAAAATACCTGTATGTACTCAGTATGAGAGGAAGCAGTAATTAATTAGTCATAAGATACTCTAATAAAAAGATAAATTGTAAAGAGTTATTAATATCGTATTTAACCCTTTGCTTGTAAGCAGGCGCTGTCCTGTTGATTCCAGACTCGACATGTTTTCCGAGTCTTGTGTGAGTTAGAATAAGATAAAAAAACTAATGTTAATAATTAAAAAATCTGAAGACATAAATAGTCGCTAAAACAACTGATTTAAATTATGTATATTTGTTTAGGGATAGTTTGTATAAATAAAAATGTTAACTTAAATATAGTTAGGAACTATATTCTCGCGCGGAAATTGTCCCACTAACTTTTGCCCAGTACCAGGCGAAGGGAGCGGAATTTCTCTCTCTTGCAATGGTGACTTCGTACAGTATAGACGTAGGAGCTGTGCGCTTAAAAATATGTTAACTATATTTTGTTTCACCATAAGATGGTGTACCAGATGTAGCTGTTTAAAGCATCTGGATGTGTTAATTAATATAGTCATGTAAATAGACAAGAAATTTAAAGTAAAAAAATCGAAACGTAAAAAAGGAGTGTAACACAAGATGACTTCGTGCTTCAACAAATAACAACAATTCCAAAGTCATACCTGGAAATGTGAACTATCAGAAGCCACAAACTCTACTGCACGTGACAGAATATGCAGATCAGGACATCCGAGAATCTACAAGATCATCGTAGATATATTGTTCAACCTGCGAACTTTTGGAGCCCTTTACAGAGGAAGGCCAGACCGAGATGACGACGTAGCTGTTCCTATTTCCCAAGACGGATACCCCAGGACGAGTCTTCTGCATACCAATAAAAAGGTGACTCGATAGCCTGTCTATCGAGGGTTACTAATATTTGTTACACAACACATCTTGAAAGAGACTTTTCAGAAACTATTAACTTTGTAAAGACTTATAAATTAAATCTAAGAATTTCATGTAACTATTCGAACTTCATACGTTGTAACAGTTTATATGCTAATGTAGAGTAATATAATTCAAGCAATAATACCATTCTTCCAATGGTTGAATAAAAGAAAGTCTTGCAAGCTAATATCATGAAATAAGTATAATTAAAAGTCTTAATTACAGAAATACAGAAAGTTGACCCGGATCCGTGGTATAGCTATATAAAATCAAGTTTGATCTCAAAGTTTAAAGAAACCTTTCAAATAACTTAATAATTGAATTAGTAATGTCATGGGATCTGTCAGTATATGTTTTTTAAATGTTAAATAAAGAGAAGTCTTCTTGTTACACACATATGAGGAGTGCTTAAATCAATTATATACCTTGCCATTGTTTCCTTACACAGTTAGTACGTAATTGGTTATATTAATTATTTGTGATCAATTCTGTTACAACGTAGGCAGCCCATCTAATTAACGGAGTTTAATTACGAGGGGTTCCCTGGATTTGTAACGCGGCGAAAAGCAGTTACAAAAGTGCGCCACTCTGCTTTCTTGTAAAAAATAAAAGGGTAATTGTTTACAGAGTGTCACAAAAGTGCGCCACTCTGCTTACATTTTATAAAGGTGTTTTAAGCAAACAAAATTGCGTCATTCAAAAAAAATAAAGGAAACAAAGGAAAGAGTTTTAATTGTGTATATAGTGTCACAAACAAATTTGCATTCACTATGCGTGGATAAATTGTATGATCAATAACTAAATATATAATATTGATATATGCACTCAGAAAGTTACTTTAATAAATGTAATGTTCAAAACATATTTAATAGTGTATTAAGTTACGTAGATGGTAGTATGTATAAGTAAAATATCCTTAGCGTCATACAATGCATGTAGCTTTTGCATTCTATAGGCCAGTAGGAACCTGCATAATTCGATATAATTACTTGCATACATGAATTGTGACCAAGCATAACAATTTTGGTCAACCGAACAATCTGTAACAGGTTTGTTTACGACAATCTATGACCTGTTGTTTCCTGAATCATTCTGCACAGTGTATGTCCAACTATCTAGCTTACATACACTAGTATGTGTTATAAAAAAAATTTGATTAAAAAACAACTTTGTTAATAATAATAAAGTAATTAAGTAGAAGTTCGTGATTTAAAAACTTGTGAACAAAATAAGTAATTATTTAATTGAGAAAAGTTTATGAATGAACGGAGCCAAAGTGTTGCCAAGCGTAGTAATAATAAATGTGTTGCATAAGATTGCGCTCCCCTTCTCTCGTATTTATACCGGTTTAGAGTACGTATACAGTAGTTGTGTTATTCAGTCGCATTGTGGAGAACAATAAGAGTAAAACCCCCTTTCTCACTGACACGCTCAACCCTCCTTTGTTAACTAAATATGTAGGCCACCCTCTGACCTACATTCCAGTAAACAGCTGATCGGCTATTTAACCTTGAAAAATATGTGTGTGTGATTTCTGTCTCTCCCTTAGAAGAGAAATTGTTCTTTTCTAATTTGTGTAAATTGATTACTTATGAATTTATTATATGTATATGTAATATATGTGTAATATATTAGTATTAATTTTAAGTACGTGCTAATGTGTTAGAACAAAATGGCCCAATTTAACCCGGATTTGTTATTAAAAGACGAGCTGTCTTACGAAGCCCTTTTGCGTGGACTACCCCATGCTGATGTAACAGTCGCGGAATTACGAAGTTCAATTCGTGAATGTGGATTTGATGCGCCCGTGCAATTAAACAATCTAAGCCAACTCGATTATGAAAGCGAGAAAGAAATTTGTAATGCCAAGTATAGTGAACTATACTTATTGTGTCAAACACTCCAAGACGAGAAATCTCCGGCAAAAATTTTGCGGACTACCCAGAGAATAGAGCATTTAACCAGGCGAATAAAAAATTTGTCGATCTGGCCGAATCTCGCAGAAATACCCGTTGATGTACAAAAGCTAGCAGACGAAGCTCTACGCCGCTTACCTTCAATTATCAACGATTTAAGACGAAAATCCGACTCATTCAGGATGGACGAAATAGAGAAATCATTAATGAAATTACACATCTCCCCAGTACAATCCCCCACCACTGGTTTACCTCCGCCTAACTCGGATCGGAACTCACCTATTGTATCGCAAGTGCAAGCGAACCCAGAACAAAAAACTGATACAGATGTAAATGTCCCTCCTCCCGAGCATTTTCAGTTTCGTCCCGGAAATAATGAATTGACCCACACCCCCAATGAATCTAATCGCCCTCATCGAGGAATTACCCCTATGAACTATAACGCAGATCTATACGGAAAAACGACTCACCCTGTGGAGAAGATTTTAACCGAAATCCCTTATACAGATGGTTTAAATGTTTCCAAGTTACTAACATTTATTAGTTATCTTCTTCAGATAAAGGATCTACAGCAGCTGAATGACTGGCAAATTTTACAAGTTCTGTTACCAAAGTGTAAACCCCCGTTAAAAAATCGTGTGCTAGAAGCCCTAACGTCTACTTTCCCAGTAGAAGAGCTACATAGCTCTTTAATAAAATACTTTATTCCCACCGGCATCTATGAGGAAATAAAAAGGAAGACAGTACTCCGAGTACAAGGACATCAGGAGAGATTAGCTCACTACATCTCCGATATTAGGGAGTCCTCTCGACTACTACGTGTAAGCTGGAATGAAACACAACTGGTGGACACCATTTTAATAGGAGTGTCACCTGAAGAAAGATCTCGACTATCATTGATGAATAGACCCAATACAATTGCTGATCTAGAACAGTGCAGTATCCATTCTTCAAATGTATGGTACTCAGATCAAAATAGAGAAGCAATGAAAACCTCTGGAACTAATAGACATCAATTGCGAGCACTACTGCCTGATGTAACAACCTCGTATGAAAGACAAGTTTCTAGTAGACCTCACCATGTGCGCAAAGCTGGTAAGTTAACTGTAAACCCAGATAAAGCGGAAACCAAGTACCCACCTCGCAGAAAACCCACCTGTTATAATTGTGGCAAATATGGGCACATAAGAAGAGAGTGCAAAAGTAAGCCATTGGAACGGAATAACCACAATTCAAAAAACATGTAAGGCAGGGAGACCCGACAACCTGTGTCTTCCGCAGCTACTCAAAATTGGGTAAACTAAAAGAAACCAGTAATAATAATAAGAATGAATTATTCTGTAACCAAGTGAAAAACAAAAAAGGTGCGAAAGAAATCGACCCCTATGTGCGAGAATTTCGTGAAAAGTGTAATGCGATTAATAGATGTAAATGGAAAAAAAATCTACTACCATTAATACAAGTCGACTTAGGCGTTACATCCCCCATCGCCTTAATTGATTCGGGATCTAGTAGGAGCTTAATCAGCCAAGAATTAGCGGACATGTTAGCTAAACATCATCTAGTAAAACGGAACCAACCTGTGAATATAAAGTGTGCTACCGCTGATAAACGTAAAATAAATATAAACCTGAGCATTACCGTTAAGGTTAAAATAAAAAACCTAAGTTGGATATTTACAATGTTAGTATGTAAAGAATTAGGACCTGATTTAATATTAGGTGCAGATTTTATTAGTAAGACAGGAATGATTCTTGACATCTACGAGCGAGAATTTTATTTCAGATTTGACCGTGCAAGAAAACATAAATTTGATAGTAATGAAGATAAACGTTGTTCATCTACTGCACATGTAATACACCAAGATTCAGATTTATCTCACCTAGAACGAAGAGATAGAGTCAAAATAGTAAAACTAATAAAAGAATTTTCCTCGGTTCTTACACCAAAACTAGGACTTACGGACCTAATAGAGTATAAAATTAATCTGAGTGATCAGAAAGTAATACGACTACCCCCGTACAAGTTGTCGCCTCCCAAGATGGAAGTCATGCGAAACCATATCAATAAGTTATTGGATCAAGGAGTCATAGAACCCTCTACGTCCCCATATTCTTCACCCTCCTTTTTAGTACCGAAAGGACCAGATAAACACCGACTAGTTGTAGACTACAGGCAATTAAATAAAAGAATAGAATTTGAATCAATCCCTCTTCCAGACATCCATAGTGCGTTTCATTATTTTACTAAAGCAATGGTTTTTACGGTAATGGATCTAAATCAAGCTTTTCACCAAATACCTCTTTCAGAAGAATCCAAACGTCTAACCGCGTTTGCAGTTCCTTTTAACTTGTACCAATTTACTAGGGTACCCTTTGGAATATCTCAAGGAAGTTCCGTATGTAGTAGACTATTGGAGAAGATATTTCACGACATTAAATTTAAATATGTGTACCACTATTTGGACGACATCGTAATATACAGTGAATCAATGGAACAACATCTCAGACATTTGCGTGAAGTGTTATCTCGTTTACTAAGAGCAGGATTAACGGTGAACCCAAATAAGGTAAGTTTTGCTGTCCCTCAGTTTTCTTTCTTAGGACACACAGTGAAAGCGAATGGAAAGGTAAGCATTGACCCCGAACGTACCCGTGCTATTAGAGAATTTGCACCCCCACGAGATGCAAAAGGTATAGCCCGATTTTTAGGTATGGTGAATTATTTCCACAAATATATTCCCCATCTTGCCGAAATAGCAGCACCCCTAAACTCCTTACGAAAGAAGGGAACAAAGTTCGAATGGAGCTCAATACATCAAAACGCGTTTGAGCAACTTAAAGAAAGCATTATATCTCCCCCAGTTTTGCAATTAGCTGATTTCACAAAACCATTCGTCGTGCAAACCGACAGTTCCAGTGTAGCGTTAGGTGCAGTGATATACCAAGAGATAGATAACTGTAGACTACCAATTAGTTATGCATCACGAACACTGAGCGATAACTGTTCAGTTAATGAAACTATTATTAGCTGAAAGTATTCTGCTAATGAAATTAGAAAGTATTCTGCATATGAATGAAAGAAAGTATTCTGCATATGAATTGGAATGTTTAGCAATTGTTTTTGCATTCGAAAAGTTTAAACCCTTCCTAGAACATAAAGAATTTCTTTTAGAAACCGACAATCAGGCGTTATCATGGTTATTGAATCACCCTAAACAATTAGGACGAATTGGCAGATGGATATTGAAATTAAACTGCTACAAATTCAGAGTGCAGCATATTAAAGGTACTCAAAATGTAGTCGCCGATACCCTGTCCCGTATGTTCCAGTCACCCACTAAAACTTCCGAAAACATAGTGAAGCCGGAAATAGCAAGTGCGAACGCTGTAATTACTGAATTCCCCCTTGCCTTTACAAACATTGCCCTGTATCAACAACAAGACCCCTTACTGAAGCCTATTATAGAACAACTTACCCAAGGTATTAAATCCGAGAAGTACGTATTGAGTAAGAATGTACTGTGTCTCAAAATAAGAGACGGAAAGGAATTAAGAATAATAGCCCCGGATGTAATTAAGCCCATGCTAATGGAATACTTCCATTCATCTACCATAGGAGCCCATATGGGAATCAATAAGACGATACATCGTATTCGAAAGGAATATCATTGGAACAATATGAACTGCGAAATAGCTACCTTCGTAAAGAAATGTTCATTATGCGCCCTTAGCAAACCCGCCAGAAATACTCAAGTAAGCCAATTGATATCAGAAATCCCAAAGACCCCTTTTTCGAAACTTTATCTAGATTTCTCAGGTCCGTATCCACGATCCAAATCAGGAAATACCATGTTACTGATATGTGTAGATTCGTTCACCAAATTTGTTTGGATGTATCCCATGCGACGAGCATTAGCGTCGACAACAGTTAAAATACTACAGGAAAGATTATTTAAAGATTACGGTACTCCAGTACATATAGTATCTGATAACGGTCCGCAGTTTAAAGCAAAAGAATTTAAGAATATGTGTTTCAAGTTAGGGATAGACCATATAACCACTACAGAATATCGACCGCAAGGCAATATTGCTGAAAGGTATCTACGAAACCTCAAATCTGCGCTAATCGCCTATCATGCGAACGATCACACGTCGTGGGAAAAAATCTATCCTGGATTCAATACGCTTTTAATTCAGCTTACCACGAAGGTCACAAGTCGACCCCGTTCGAGTTACTATACAAGTATCGACCAAACCACCCTTTGTCCACAAGATGGAATATACACGATCTGCTGCCTCCGCAAATAACGGATAAGCAGATAAAGCGAATATGGAACAAAGCCCGCTCTAACTTAAGAGCAAGCTTGGAAAAATCCAGAAGATACCACGAGAAAGGTAATCATAGCAACTCAGTCAGGTACCAAGTAGGTGACTTAGTAATGTACAAGACTCACCCCATTAGTAGTGCGATTGATAAGACCACCTCGAAACTATCATTCAGATGGTGTGGCCCTTACCAAATCCAAAAGTACCTAACTCCAGTTACAGTAGCCCTGTGCGAACCTGCAACTCAGAAATATGTGCGGAGAACGCATATTTCGCAACTAAAGTTGTATAAGAAGAAGTGACGGTATAGTATAAAAAAAAAAGAAAAGGGAATACTAGGCAGTAAAGTAAATTATATTTCTGAATCCACGTAAAAAAAATGTAAAACGTAGAGTTTGGAAACGAGGCCTGATCAACCTGAGTTCCAGTTCTGCGAAGCATGCACTAATGAATAATCATTAACTAGATGGGTACTAACACTCATTAACTACATGAGTTATATAGGACTCACAGAAGAAAAGATAGAATTCTAAATAGTAAAGATTTAGAAAGTTACTCTATAGAAGAGAGAGTAAGACAAACAGAAAAACCGGTAGTAAAATTAAGTGATAGAGATAAGAAAGAGTTTTGTGTTTTAATTGTGTAAATATTTAGTGTAAATAGTATGTAAAAAAAAAAAAAAAGGTAGTTCATAAGAATATAAAGTGTACTGTGTTGTAACTATAGGTAATAACTATATGGACAACGTTGTAAAGTGTACAACAACTATGTGAAAGAAATTACACACACTAACCCCATTCAATATCCCAGTGCCCAATAGTGAGTTAGACTCAAAAAGCTTAACCGTAGCGTGCAATTTAAGCGGTGGAGTATGTGACGATTTAAATAAAAGAAATAATCAAGAAAATAAAATTTTTAAAAAAAAATTAAGGTTGCGAGCTCTTAAGCCATTTAAATCTCACTGTATTAATATAAAATACCTGTATGTACTCAGTATGAGAGGAAGCAGTAATTAATTAGTCATAAGATACTCTAATAAAAAGATAAATTGTAAAGAGTTATTAATATCGTATTTAACCCTTTGCTTGTAAGCAGGCGCTGTCCTGTTGATTCCAGACTCGACATGTTTTCCGAGTCTTGTGTGAGTTAGAATAAGATAAAAAAACTAATGTTAATAATTAAAAAATCTGAAGACATAAATAGTCGCTAAAACAACTGATTTAAATTATGTATATTTGTTTAGGGATAGTTTGTATAAATAAAAAAGTTAACTTAAATATAGTTAGGAACTATATTCTCGCGCGGAAATTGTCCCACTAACTTTTGCCCAGTACCAGGCGAAGGGAGCGGAATTT
The DNA here is from genome assembly GCA_034769895.1 of Magicicada septendecula. Taxonomy (NCBI): domain Eukaryota; kingdom Metazoa; phylum Arthropoda; class Insecta; order Hemiptera; family Cicadidae; genus Magicicada; species Magicicada septendecula. The sequence goes on along the minus strand of CM068374.1, from coordinate 417,533,709 downwards.
CTCTCTCTTGCAATGGTGACTTCGTACAGTATAGACGTAGGAGCTGTGCGCTTAAAAATATGTTAACTATATTTTGTTTCACCATAAGATGGTGTACCAGATGTAGCTGTTTAAAGCATCTGGATGTGTTAATTAATATAGTCATGTAAATAGACAAGAAATTTAAAGTAAAAAAATCGAAACGTAAAAAAGGAGTGTAACACAAGATGACTTCGTGCTTCAACAAATAACAACAATTCCAAAGTCATACCTGGAAATGTGAACTATCAGAAGCCACAAACTCTACTGCACGTGACAGAATATGCAGATCAGGACATCCGAGAATCTACAAGATCATCGTAGATATCTACACGACATATTGTTCAACCTGCGAACTTTTGGAGCCCTTTACAGAGGAAGGCCAGACCGAGATGACGACGTAGCTGTTCCTATTTCCCAAGACGGATACCCCAGGACGAGTCTTCTGCATACCAATAAAAAGGTGACTCGATAGCCTGTCTATCGAGGGTTACTAATATTTGTTACACAACACATCTTGAAAGAGACTTTTCAGAAACTATTAACTTTGTAAAGACTTATAAATTAAATCTAAGAATTTCATGTAACTATTCGAACTTCAACGTTGTAACAGTTTATATGCTAATGTAGAGTAATATAATTCAAGCAATAATACCATTCTTCCAATGGTTGAATAAAAGAAAGTCTTGCAAGCTAATATCATGAAATAAGTATAATTAAAAGTCTTAATTACAGAAATACAGAAAGTTGACCCGGATCCGTGGTATAGCTATATAAAATCAAGTTTGATCTCAAAGTTTAAAGAAACCTTTCAAATAACTTAATAATTGAATTAGTAATGTCATGGGATCTGTCAGTATATGTTTTTTAAATGTTAAATAAAGAGAAGTCTTCTTGTTACACACATATGAGGAGTGCTTAAATCAATTATATACCTTGCCATTGTTTCCTTACACAGTTAGTACGTAATTGGTTATATTAATTATTTGTGATCAATTCTGTTACAACGTAGGCAGCCCATCTAATTAACGGAGTTTAATTACGAGGGGTTCCCTGGATTTGTAACGCGGCGAAAAGCAGTTACACTCATATCTACAAGGATGTGGATATAAAGGATTTATTTGCCAAACACACAACAACAATATTATGTCTAATGCTTATTTAATTAATTAAGTTGTATCAAATTACAAATATAACACTCTGTATGGATATTTCCTTAAGTAGAATCACTTCTCTTATCTTAACAATGAGTATCTCTGAAATCGCGATTAATTAACATTTAATAATTTTCTAACACTTATATTGTAAATTATAATCTACAATTGTATTTGGCAAATTTAGCTTACTGTTTAGATATGATTTTTTTAAGAATTTACTAATTGACGTTTTATTTCGCTTCAGTCGAATGCAGAGCACTGAGAGGCAGTTCTCAAGGTTAATTAATTATTAGTGTGAGTTCTTTGACTTGAATGAATTGAGTTTATTGACTTAACTCTAAAGTACCATTAGTTTGAGAGCGTTGATTATTCGTAGTTCACACTCTCGGTGACATCATGTGGTCCTCTGTGTTTAGTAGTTGCTGGTCTCCGTAGTCGTTGTAGATTACGTATCCCTTCGCGGTCACTGCACCTCACGATCACTTGTTTAATTATTGAAGAATTCTCGAACTGTTCACTTTTCACGACACACGTATTGTGTTGAATATGAGTGTCCTTAATTGATGTTGGTAAAGTTCATGTATAATGTTTTTTAAAGTAGTTCTTTAGATTGCTGATTTTATGTCTAATGTCTCTGTGGTAGAATATGCACTGAGTCTCTCTGTTGATGTGTTCTGTATTATATAAAAGCTGCGGTAATGTTTATAGTTTCTTGTGAATTATTTGTACTTGTAGAATGTCTGTTAATTGAATTTGTCTTCACTTAGTATTGTATTGTGTATCCGTATTCTCCGACACTTTGTTTAATTTACGGTGAAGTTAATTAATTGTAAAGTCTGTTGTACATGTTGACTTCGCGTGATATTACTTTATACTAATAGTCTGTCGAACGCGATTAACTGTTCAAATCTCTTGCTATGAGTTTAGAATTTAGTGATAATTATAACAACGAGTTTCGTACGATTTGTCGTATTCACTTCATTGTTCACTTTGAGAAATTGAATGTTCGCACTGAAGTAACCGGTTAAGATGACTCGTGGTGATCACTTTGTAGATGAGTACTAGACTGCTGTTTTTCTGTTCTGAGATCTACCAAGTAAACTCTCATCCCGCCTACCTCTGCTGAATCTTCCATCTGCTTGGATACTCTTATTGGTTCTTTAGCCAGTGTGACAAATTGTATATTCGTCATTGGTTTTCGAGTATCTCTGCTTTACACGTGATTATCTTGTCGAACTACCATTCGTCCTGATTGTTACTACAGCCGTTTTCTCTATTTACTAGGAATCTCATTCAAGCACTCCAGAATTCGTGAGTTTCACTTTCCCCTTGTAAATCAGGCGACATTTCTTTGTCTCTCGTGGCCGTCTCCTAGTGTCCAATTTCTGTTACGCTTTGACATAGATACAATACTGGTATTGTTCGATCTGCTGCACCATTGTTTATCTTCAAGTTGCACTCTGGCTTTGTTTTGAGTCTGGAACGAATCTTCCTTTGTAATCACGACTTTCGTCAAATTTCTACGTTGCAATTGTTCTGGCATCTAATGTTGTACCGTATCGAATTGACAAACTCTTTGCTTTCAGTCTGTGTCAAAGTTTTAAAAAGGGTAGATTGGTTTATTGGGGGTTATGCCTTTCCTACTCAGAGCAGCTGCCTGATGCGAAATACAACGTCTCACATACATCTAGTAAGTGTCACTCTTTTTGTCAAACAATTAACTTTACAGCCGTAACATATAAAAGCTGTCTGTAGGTTACAATGCCAAAAGGACAGTCTTACAAACTTTCCCTTCACACACCCTCACATACTTCTTTGTCAAATATAACTGCTAGTACACATTATTTTTAGCTCTTATTTACTACTTGTACAATTTTATAAATATTTTCAAAAAATAAACGTTACATTGTCCTTAAATTTTTATTAATTGATGGCGTGTAACAAAATCAAATAATCAAATTTGTGCCCTTTTTTTAATTAATTATGTAAATTTTAATTAATTATGTAAATTTTAATTAATTAAGTATGAATACCTAATGAGTTACATTTATTGCTAGTGATGTAATCCCTTTAACGGGTTCGAGTACTTCAACTAGGTTTGTTTACGTTCGAAACTGTCTACAGTGTACCCTTGTGCCTGGGCTGAGATTTATGACCTCTCCCATTCATACCCCTGTCACTCCCTCATTCACACCTTGTTACTTGGCAAAGGCTCCTTCTAACGGTTTCAACTTCTCTGTTTGCTATTCTAACCTATCCAATTGTTTACAATCCTACGCACTACCATCCATTCATACCACTTATCTTCCTAACATATCATAATATAGAATTAACAACTATCTAATTCATTATGTACATCTGTTTACATATAATTATTCACCTAGATATTATTACTGTTCTTTCTTACTTCCTATTAGTTAAATATCCACTTGTATATATTTTTCATTTGTCAATAATTTTCTACTTGCAAATGCATACAACAAAAAATTCATAATATCATATTAATTATGACTTAGTTCTTATCATTACTTTCATTGTTAGTCTTTGTTCAATGTCTTTGTTTTGTTTTTCTTAGATATACTTTTATTCTTATACATAATATACAAAATATAAATCTTCTACTCTGATATACATCGTCAGTTGATAACCTTACTTCGATTATTACTTTAAAATTTTACAATTATTATACATAACTTTATTATATCATATTTATTATATGAGTGCTACAATTTGCTTACTCACGTAACCGATCGTTACTAACGCATTATTTCCTTTTACTGCTCTTCTTGTCAGGTAATATATTGCTTTAGCTGTCGGACATTGAAATTTCCTCTTGTTCCTTTCTTCTCGTCCAAATATTCTAACATATAAGTAGCTTTACTTATTTGCTTCGCAACCCTATATGGTCCTTCGTACAGGTCGCAAAATGTCGCTATTATCTTATTCATTGCATCGGATATTGGACATGTTTTAACTAATACCAGGTCACCGATGGCGAATGTTGTTAGTTCTCTTTGGTTCATCTTATTTGCATGTCGCTCTCTCTTTTCTTTAATCCTTAAGTAAATGTCTTCCGGCTTATAAGTAGTTGGTTCGGAAATCACACTTCTGTCAATAAATTTGGTCCACTGTCTGGTTGGTTTCTTTATCCAAAGCGATCTGATGTATATGTACAATTTCATTAGGATCCTCTACATTTTTCTTATAATTTCTATTTTTAATATGCATTACATTTTGCTGGAAATCTATAGTACACTCACCTTCCTTCAACATATTTATTCCTAGTATACAGTCTTTATTCAGTCCAGGGATGATACAAAATACTAAGTCAAATTTATAATTATCAACCTCAGCTTCTAAAAGTACTTGTTTTCGTATTAATTTTGATTTATGTCCGAATGCACCTTTTATATTGGTATTCGATAAGTTTAATAACTCGATTCTACCTAATTTATCTTTATTATGGTTGGACCACGTTTCAGCAATTCCGTTTAATTGACTCCCCGAATCAATAAGTGCAGTTACTTCTACATTATTTAATTTTATTTTTATTTCCGGACATTTATTGTACGGGAAATTAGTGGTTTCTTCTTCTTCATCCATTTTATCCAATTCTTCACGAATATCAATATAATCTAATGCTACGTCTAACTGGTTATTTATTTTTCTACTAGCTAAGTATTGTTGCCGCGACAGTGGGTTGGCTGGTCGTTTTTTGTACGTGATTCTTGTGAAGGGCCAGGTTGTTGACGCTCAATTGTTACGTTGTTGACAATGGGCTGTTTTGTTCCCCTATCCTCTGTACCAAACGTTTGTTCATTGCGCCACCCAGGTCTGTGACCCTCGTGTTCAGTCTCCACTTTCATACCCTTCGTTTTATGATAGCCATTGTTAATATGTCTTCCACCGTTGTCAACCGTTGTCTGTTGTGGCGGCCGATATGATCCTCTCATTTCTCGTTGTTGAATGGTAGCAAACTCATTTAATAAGCTTTCAAATTGATCTACTTGTTGGACGCCTCTAGTTATGATGGCAACTTCTATTTCCTTACTATAGTGGCGTGCAAGTTTGCGAATCAGATGCTGGTCCGAGATTGGTGGGATCAGTTGTCTGCACTGTAGAATTTTATTCTCGAGGTATTGCACTATAGTGAGTTTACCATTCGGATAATAACATCCGTACTCCAAGCTGTCCCGGATGTTTTCTTGAATTTGTTGACTCCAGAATTTCTTGGTAAACGCCTCCTCGAATTGTTCAAACGTATGTATTTGGGATTGTACGATTCTCCACCATACTGTTGCTTCACCCTCTAGATGCCTGCTAATCCACTTAATACCTCCGCTGGGGTCATATATTTCTTTACCTCTTTTAATTCTTTTAGAAATTCCATGGGGTAGGCGTCTCGTCCGTTGTACCGTACCTCCTTTAACTGTTCTTGGTTAGCCACAATAGTATTTTGGTTGTTTACCATTGGTCTTGACTCCAACTCTGTTAATTTTCGTTTTAATTGCTCTTGATCTTCTTTCATCTCGTCGATGCGTCGACCCTTTTCTTCAGCTAATTTTCTTAATTGTTCTTCCATTTCTTCTTTGTTTACGGTAGAAATATTTCTGACTTCTTCTTGGACGACCTCTTTCGTTGTTTCTATTTCTCTTCTCACTTCCTGATTGATTCGATTTAAATTTTCACTTAAGTTTTTAGTAGTTTTTTGTATTTCACACTTAAATTTTTCACTTTGTTGCTGTACCACCTCGCCCAAATTATGCTCAGTCTTATTCAATTCTTCACGCCATGTTTTGTTCACTATTTGAATATCACCAACTAATTTGTCATGCAACGTGTTCATATCGTTTTTTATCTCCTCTCTTAACTTAGTGTGCTTTCCTGTAATATCCTTAATAGCTACTTCTAATTTATTCTGATTTGCTTCAACTTTTTCTTCTAATCTCTTCTGATTTACTTTAATATCTTGAATGTCTTCTCGTATCTTCTTATTGTCTTCATGTAATTTATTCAGACTTATTTCTAATTTATTCTGTAATTTCTTGTTATCTTCTTTCATCAATTCGTATAGCATTTGCAGCTCACTTTTTGGCTGTGGTCCTTCTGCCCTTATTTGTTCCTTCTCCGTCTGTGGTACTGTCGCACTTACTTGTTCAACTTCTGCGCGTGGTCCTTCTGCCCTTATATTTTCAATATCCGTTCTGATTTCTTCCTCCATCATTGCTATGACTTGAGGATCTCCCATTTGGTTATATATCTCCATCTCTTCGCTCTCTTCAGCTCTCCTTGGTGCTTGTGTTTCTTTTTCACTGGCCATTGTCGTATAAGGTGTTTCTTTTTCCATTTTGCGTGCCTTACTTCGCGTCAACATATACCGTATATATTCGAACCGTGACTAAGCAACTGTAGTTACAATTACTAGCCCTATGTTCTTAATGTTTATTCTATTTATTAATACTTTTATTTTATTTCTAATTCTCAGTTTAGTTAACTTATTTAACTCAATTCATTCATCTGCCTTTTTGACAAATCTAAATTTAGATTTTGCCCCACGTTGGGCGCCAAATATAAAGACTAATGCCACGCGTTGTGCAGCCAAATATAAAGATTCTTACTTGGGGTGGTTAAACAAGTAATAAATTAATAATTAAAAAATCACTTACTGCCAGAATGTTTCAATTTCCCGGGCGCCACCTCATATCTACAAGGATGTGGATATGAAGGATTCATTTGCCAAACACACAACAACAATATTATGTCTAATGCTTATTTAATTAATTAAGTGGTATCAAATTACAAATATAACACTCTGTATGGATATTTCCTTAAGTAGAATCACTTCTCTTATCTTAACAATGAGTATCTCTGAAATCGCGATTAATTAACATTTAATAATTTTCTAACACTTATATTGTAAATTATAATCTACAATTGTATTTGGCAAATTTAGCTTACTGTTTAGATATGATTTTTTTAAGAATTTACTAATTGACGTTTTATTTCGCTTCAGTCGAATGCAGAGCACTGAGAGGCAGTTCTCAAGGTTAATTAATTATTAGTGTGAGTTCTTTGACTTGAATGAATTGAGTTTATTGACTTAACTCTAAAGTACCATTAGTTTGAGAGCGTTGATTATTCGTAGTTCACACTCTCGATGACATCATGTGGTCCTCTGTGTTTAGTAGTTGCTGGTCTCCGTAGTCGTTGTAGATTACGTATCCCTTCGCGGTCACTGCACCTCACGATCACTTGTTTAATTATTGAAGAATTCTCGAACTGTTCACTTTTCACGACACACGTATTGTGTTGAATATGAGTGTCCTTAATTGATGTTGGTAAAGTTCATGTATAATGTTTTTTAAAGTAGTTCTTTAGATTGCTGATTTTATGTCTAATGTCTCTGTGGTAGAATATGCACTGAGTCTCTCTGTTGATGTGTTCTGTATTATATAAAAGCTGCGGTAATGTTTATAGTTTCTTGTGAATTATTTGTACTTGTAGAATGTCTGTTAATTGAATTTGTCTTCACTTAGTATTGTACTGTGTATCCGTATTCTCCGACACTTTGTTTAATTTACGGTGAAGTTAATTAATTGTAAAGTCTGTTGTACATGTTGACTTCGCGTGGTATTACTTTATACTAATAGTCTGTCGAACGCGATTAACTGTTCAAATCTCTTGCTATGAGTTTAGAATTTAGTGATAATTATAACAACGAGTTTCGTACGATTTGTCGTATTCACTTCATTGTTCACTTTGAGAAATTGAATGTTCGCACTGAAGTAACCGGTTAAGATGACTCGTGGTGATCACTTTGTAGATGAGTACTAGACTGCTGTTTTTCTGTTCTGAGATCTACCAAGTAAACTCTCATCCCGCCTACCTCTGCTGAATCTTCCATCTGCTTGGATACTCTTATTGGTTCTTTAGCCAGTGTGACAAATTGTATATTCGTCATTGGTTTTCGAGTATCTCTGCTTTACACGTGATTATCTTGTCGAACTACCATTCGTCCTGATTGTTACTACAGCCGTTTTCTCTATTTACTAGGAATCTCATTCAAGCACTCCAGAATTCGTGAGTTTCACTTTCCCCTTGTAAATCAGGCGACATTTCTTTGTCTCTCGTGGCCGTCTCCTAGTGTCCAATTTCTGTTACGCTTTGACATAGATACAATACTGGTATTGTTCGATCTGCTGCACCATTGTTTATCTTCAAGTTGCACTCTGGCTTTGTTTTGAGTCTGGAACGAATCTTCCTTTGTAATCACGACTTTCGTCAAATTTCTACGTTGCAATTGTTCTGGCATCTAATGTTGTACCGTATCGAATTGACAAACTCTTTGCTTTCAGTCTGTGTCAAAGTTTTAAAAAGGGTAGATTGGTTTATTGGGGGTTATGCCTTTCTTACTCAGAGCAGCTGCCTGATGCGAAATACAACGTCTCACATACATCTAGTAAGTGTCACTCTTTTTGTCAAACAATTAACTTTACAGCCGTAACATATAAAAGCTGTCTGTAGGTTACAATGCCAAAAGGACAGTCTTACAAACTTTCCCTTCACACACCCTCACATACTTCTTTGTCAAATATAACTGCTAGTACACATTATTTTTAGCTCTTATTTACTACTTGTACAATTTTATAAATATTTTCAAAAAATAAACGTTACAAGTCCCATGGTGTCGACTCCCTGTTAATGTTTTCATCACTGCACGTACCAAACTAACCAATGGTTGTTAAGAGTTACTGTCTTAGGGTTGTCATAGTCTATAAGTCCCACGGTGTAGACTCCCTGTTAATGTTTTGATCACTGCACGTACCAAACTAATTGTAAGCAAACGAACAATAGGCCTACAGAGTAGACTTGCAACAATCCGGTCATCGGCACAATAATCGATTGTGCAAAACGGTTTATTTGTCGCAATTTTCTATCATAAGCGTCTATAAATAATACAATAACGGATTCCAAACCAGCAACTCTTAACTTATCTAAGACTCTTAAAGTTGAAGGACGTGTCGTCGAGGAATAAGCAACTCAACGAGGAATTCAAGCAACAGTCAGCGACTTTTTCAAACTAGAAGTTGCTACAACTATAAATGTTACTCCATTGACTGTAAGTTACCGCGATTTTTGTTTGTTTTCGCATTTTTACTCTTTTTATCAAAACGACGCTGTCGTAATTATCGCCTACTTGAATTTCAATAGAACGGGTAAACATTGATAATTTACAAAATTGTATATATAGTGGAACCTTGATAACACGAATCTCAAGGGGGTTATATAAAATTCGTATTATCAAGGAATTCGTCAAACCGAGATTCGTGTTATCAAGGTTAAGAAAACAAAAGTTCGTGTTATCAAGGTCCTGCTTCATAACATTCGGCTTACTGAGCTCGCTGCCGTGGGTAATTCGTCTTATGGGGCTCAAATTCGTGCTATAGAGGTTCTGTTGAGTAAAAATTAGTGTTATAAAGGTTAATTAGTACAGTATTTTGATCTCAGATTAACGAAAATTTGGCTTAGCAAGGTTTTTAACTAAGGAATTTCGGGTTACAGAGTATTTTTAACATCGAGTGTTATGGGATATTCAAGAGGATTGAAAATAAAATCGTGTTATCAAGGAATTCGTGTTATTGAGGTTCGTGGTATCTAGGTGCGACTGTACATACGAACCGCGGTCAGTTGCGACACAATCGTGTAAAGTCCGGTCAGTTGCGACCGAGGTAGAAATCTGAACCACCTCAATTGCGGTCAGTTGCATTTTCATAATTAATTCTATTAATTCCTTGCCTAACTTAACCTAATGCAACAAAAATATTGGAAGAAAAAGGTTACTCGTACAAACAAATAGTTGCAGAATTAAAATCTCGTCGCAATTTATAATAGCAACGTTTCTAAACAACAGATTCGGACAGTAAGTGAAAGTGCGGCGCCCAACTGACCGAGACCGAATATAAGCACCCTCAACGACGGTCAGTTCAGTTTAAGTGGCGATTTATTCAAGTGACGTTCGAAGTATTTTGGCGAAGTGTTATTGTGTTACAAATTTTGCTCGGATTATTGTACAAGTTGATTATAAACTGTATTTGTGATTAATTGAAGCTGCTGATTAGTAACTTGATTGGTGTCTGTAATTTTGTTTCCCACTGTGTACCATACGACGATCAGTGAGAACGTCGTAACAATAGTTATTAAAAGTAGCGGACGTTGACTACAAAAGAACTGATTCACCGTCAACCCCGCGACTTACAGTATACGGCTTGACCGATCGCCACATTAACCTGGATAGTCGCGAATCTATTGTGTATGTAGGCCTATATCGCACACGTTGGGAACCGACGTTTGCCGTAACAGGAAAACTTATCTAAATGTTTGAAGGAAACAGCAAGATTAGTTTACTCGTGTAATTTGTTATCTCTTATTTTAAATTTTCTCACATCTTACGGTTTCCGCCTGTGCTCTTCTGTATACGCGTTTATATCATATCTTAATTGTATCAGGTCAAATTCCCGTGAACGAAGTGGAGGATGTAAATAACAATTAAAATAGAATGCAAACAATTAAAAAAAAAAAACTTGTAACCGCAGCAAACGAGGAAGCGTTCGGAGGCCGATATAATAACTTATATCTCTTGACCTTTAACCTTACCAAATTAAGTTTTGTGTTTCTTGTTTTTCGTGCGTAACTGTATAAATAAAGTATTCGTGTCGCCCTACAATAGAAACTGACTGTATAATAAGAAAACACTCGTCAAGGAGTCTTAAGAGTGTATATATATAATGCGACAATACAAGCATATGCTGTAATGTGCTGTATTAACACAAATTAAGCAATTTGTACCGTTGTATAATTTTGTCTCCCAAAAGCGTGGGGCTACACAAATTAAATTAATTTAAATTTGTACACAAAATTATTGTTGTAATTATTGTTGAACAAATACAAATCAATACAAAACATGACACAATATTCAAAGCACTCAACATTGAAAATACACAAAAAACTAACACATACACCACAATCACACACAATAAAACCAACTTGAAATACCAGAAGCCAACAGGAAGCCACAATAATAATAGTCAACCAACAACACATATGTACTTCACCAGACAAAAAAACCGGAAGGCTGAGGATGGGCACAAGATAGTACCCGAAACATGTTCCAAATAGAAAAATAACATCTTGAGGTAAATTTACGTATAAATATTAAATGTATTATATACATCAAGAAACGGACTGTAGCAGAAAGTGATTGAAATATATATATATATATATATGTGTGTGTAAATGTAGTATATTGCAGTGTTCCCGAAAGATAGTATCAAACTTCGATTTCTGGGAACGTTCTGCTCATTAAACTGAAGCAACAATGACCAATAAATTTTGCCGAAAAATGCTCCTTTCTCCTTGTGTATCTCTGCTTGGTTTTTTGAGACAAAATTAATTTCTGCCGAATGAGATGAGGTGTAACATTGACATTTTGTATACACAGTACGTTTACCATTTTTTGTTTGTTTTTGTAAGTATAAAACAGACAAAACTAATTCTTAAACATTTTCAAAATGGCGCCTGATGGAATGTTTTAATTCTAAATTTCAGAATAATCAGTACTTATAACAAAAAATGTTTTATTACGTACAAAATTATCTCTTTTAATTATAATCCGTTAGACATGGAGGCGTTAGGCAAGGTCTAAAAAAAATCAACCGCTTTTTTTTAACCTGTTTTTGGATGGCGTTAGGATTTGGCTTAACAGTGTAAATGGAGAAATCAGAGTTGCGGCCAAATGCTTAAGACTCTGAATTTGCACATGATCAGATTTTATTGGCTACAAATGAAGATGACGTGCAAAGGATGCTCCACTGTTAAGTAACATTGCGAAACAATTTAACATGGAAATATCTGACAAAAATAATGTATGGCTTATAAAGGAACATGGTCAGTTGTACCTAAAATTGTTTTGCTTAGTAAATTGTAGAACAAGTCTCAGAATTTAACCACTTAGGCTGTAAGCTTTCATATAAAAACGAAGAAGATATTAATGGGAAAATAAATAATTTTAATCATATACAGGAACTCTCCGACGTGCTCTAAAACACAAGGCAAGGAAAGAGTCCATAATAAAATTATATAAATCCATGGCAGTTCCTACGCTTACTTAGGGCTCAGAAACGTGGACAATATCTGCTAGATAAATATCAAGAAATCAGGTTACGGAAATGACATTTTTGTGTTCCATAGCTTGGTACACAAAATTAGATATGAAAAGAAACAGTTAAGAAAGGAACTGAAAATTGAAGAAGTAAACGGAATCATAAATAAGTATAGAGAAAGCTGAAAACAAGACATTAGCAGAATGGGCAGTGACAGATTGCTCATTGTGTCAGCCGAAAGGGAAGAGAAGCCTGGGAAGACCCGAGAAGAGATGGTCCGACCAGTTTGGAGCCGGAACAGACTAAATAATCTAAACCGTGAAGAACAGAAGAAGAGACTTATAATCCATTGGTACCTCGTTTATAAATAAAAACGATAATAAATAACGAAGATCTATTGCGAAGGCTGTCTCCGGAGTCAACATTATTAAAATAAAAAACTAACGGGCTTTTGGGCCGTAGTCGATTGGTTACAACTGGGTTCATTTTCTAAATGTATCGGGCACACACGGGAGGCCTTCTTCAGTAGAAACGGGTTGACAGGATTGCCAAGTCGTTAGCAGCGTTTAAATCATAGACGTTTAAATCATGTGGAGAAACATGTCGACAACGTAACTACAGCGACGCGCGATAAAAAATTAAATAGGCCTATCGCTGATAACAGTTCTTGTTATGCCGACAGCCTTTTGGCCAGTGGCGGCTGGGTTCCAAATTTTGGTGGTTGCAGTAGTTGGTTGAGTGGCTGGGAGATCGGTTCAAAGACATTAAACTATGATAATCACAGTTATATCAAATTATTACCATAATTTTATAACCTCAAACAACGGATAACGTTTACCTTGAACCAACGTAAACACTAAACCTGACATAACTTATAAATCAAGAAGGCCGTGCTGATTTAATGACACAAAGTTACGTTACATCGCTACTAGTGGAGCGTTGCAGAAACTTTGCAACCGCCTAGCTAACATTGCGAACATAGGGCGATCGTGAAAAGTAGCGCACGGTCTGCCATATGTTTGTGTAGTAAGCTATACTAAAGTTAAAGTTGCAAACGGCCTAAAACCACCAGCTTGCGTGCCACATTTGAACTGTACGCGAACATTACCACGTAGGATCTAATACGCTCTCCGTTGAAATTTACGATACTCTTTGCTGCTTAATGTTTCTTATATTATTTTGTAGTTTAGTTATTCTATATTGGTGGTTGAGCAACGCTGCAACCATAACACCGGCCGCCACTGCTTTTGGCTGATGCAGTGTTACATGAACAGTTGCCGTGTTCGAAGTACGTGGGCCTTGAATCTGCGGTGAAGTTTCGTACCGTGTAAACATTCCTCTCTGTCGCTACGCGTAGTTGAACACAGAAGTAGTCGCGACCGACGTGATTTTATAGCCACGGAGCCGCGGCCCCTCGACGACGGGAAGCACTCGCCGCACCATTGTTTGACATTCTTATTTGGCGCGCACAGGGAGTCGGAAATAATGTTTTAACGCTCATCACCGTAACGAAACGTACCGTGGAGCGAGTTCTTTGTCGTCGTTTTGCGTTCGCCGTAAGGAAGGGCGTGGTTATGTTTAGTTTTTATTAGTTGTTGTCGGGATCATTAAGAAGAAGAAGAACGGGCGGCCGATATTAATGTACTCGCGAGTGTTTTGTTTTCCAACCGTTCAATTGTTTCGTTCCTTCCGCTCTTATACTTTCTCTTTTACGCACAACTGCGTCATGTAAATATTTATGTAACGAAAAGCCTTGAAAGAAAATTGGTTTTTAGAGAGACGTGTGCTATTTAATAAACAGCAAAAAATTATTTTTTTATCAAAGGAAGAATGCTGGGTAAAAAAAAGGCCCTATGTATTCTTTCATATCATTTAATACCACACATTATTATATTATTTATGTTATTATTAATATTTATATTATATGAGTATTTCTTAAAATTATAAATACTTCTGCAAGAAAAATTTTATTGAATTATATTATTGTGTTTTCACCTAAATAAATTATCTGAACGATAATAAAGTACCTGTGTATCTTGAAACAATAAACATAACGTAGTTTCAGTGTGATATCTTCTTCTATCCCGATCTCTGGAGAACCAAAATTTCCAATTGTGCAATGATATTTTCAGATTAATTCTAGGTAAAACACTATAATATAGACTAGCGTTTAGGTGAAACCAGACAAGATTCGTGCTGTATATACACGATAAGTGAAAGCCTTAAAAATCCAACAGAAAATCTTTTTGTTATCTTCACAAATTCTTTACTCAAGTAATTATTTATTCACTATGTGAGAGTGGCAAAGGAAAACGGTAGCGTATCTAGAATTTGGCCTGGGGCGGAGGTCCGGTCAAATCTGCTTCATACAAACGAAAAAACAAGTCAAGACTAACCAATATTACTATCATTAAAGTGGCTAAAAACGTGGGATAACATCCTGCAATCAAACCCATTAAAGTAAACGGTAATAACACAATAAAATATGCGCTATTGAAACATCATTAATGAAATAGGGGCGTCTATGAAAGGTAAAGAGGACAAGTTTTCAAAAGAAAAAAAATTCGATTTAGATAGATAATACTACTTTTTGACTGAATTAATTTTCCTATATTTCAAACGTATATGCAAATGGTGTTTAATAAACCTGTTTGTACATTTATAAAAAAGAGTCACTACTATATTAGCGTACACAGCTGAAAAATTAATAAAACAGACTAAAAATTAAGAGATTAACAAAATTCTTCGTCAACTTTTATCCGACCCTTAATTCGTTTTTGCGGGGTCCAGTTCGTTCGTCCCCCCCCCCCCCCGAATGGAGGAGAGGCAGGCCCAAACTGAAGTGGAGTTGAAGATGATCTGAGCAATTACGGTGATGTTGGCCCAGAACCGTGGCCAAGAGAGCAATGCCGACGTAGGGATATCGCGTCAGAGGAGGAGAAGGTAAATTAGTTCCAGAAACCGTTGCAGTTGGTGATAAATGACTACCCATTAAAGCGGACACGATAAAACAAAGCTACAACGAGCGGAAGTAGATCTGATTTTGGTGTAATTAATGGTTGAACACAGCAAATAGCTATGTAAGTAATTAACAAAAAAAGTATACGTATATATTACCACTAAAAGTAATGGTTGCTGAAAACTTAAAAATCTACTACTACTGGTTATAGGTGTGGTATGTGTGGGTGTGTTGCGTGCGCGTAATGCCAACGTCCTTGTACTTTGTGTAATTAAATAAGAGAGTAGCTCTCATCGTTGTTGGTTCGTGCACGTAACAATTACGCGTACCGGAGTAGTGCCGCTCTCAGACACGTAATAAAGAATCACTGGAACCCGTAATTTGAAAAGATAACAAAAAGAATTGTTGTTAGATTTAGAAGGCTTTGACTTCGTACAGTACGTATATACCGGCACGATTTATGTCCGGCCGAGGGTCCGATTCCCTCGGCTTTTGAGAAATATGATGATATTAATTAATGAGTCGGGCATAATAACCGTGGTTTCGATACGCTGCGGTCAGGTTTTTTGTGTGTGTCTGTGGCCCCGTGTGCTGGTTAATTAATTCGATCGGCAGTGTAAACAAAACTCTATTATTGTTTGTTGCGTGAGAGAGAGAAACGGGGGATGACAGCTCCCTCCCACCACAAAATAGCGACGTTGAGCTCGTAAAACATTGCAACCCAGCACCTATTGTTGTGGTTATACTTGTTTATTATTATATAAGAGACTGTTAATCGTATAGCGACTGAAGCTGATCTTCACTGGTGCTACTAACATTCCTCCCCATTGGGGAAACGAACGCGTGCCTCTGGGGGGATAACGCAGGGAGGATTATTTGTATGCGTGTGAAATTTTAAAAATCCCGATTGAAACATAATGTGTCGAACTGACGATAGTATTTAATAAGCAGCGCGTACAGTAAGATAATTTTTCCTTAAAATTATTTTATTTTGCAATTTCTTACAAGTAGTACACTTAATAACATTCAGCAAAACTTATGTTAGTGAAAGGGAAGAAAGTACATGGCGTCTGGAATAAACTCAAAATGAGTTTTCGGTATGATCGTTTTTCTACCAAGAGTATACACTAATCGTCTTGCACGTCATTCAGATGCTTTTTGTCATCTCGTTGGAGTGCGCTAATAGTCTATAGCGCCAACACAATATGTTCCGTTCCGAAAATTTCAAAACTTTTTTGGAAGTAAGGGCGAAAAAGTGAGTGAAAATTTGATAAAATCGCAAAAATTCATGTTGAATATCAAATTAAAGATAATTTTACCCAACGTCTGAATGTTGTTTTATGTTTTGGAAATTTTAAAGTTTCGTAACCCCAGGGCCCAAAAAAGAGATACAAAATTTAAAAAAAAATTGTATACTTCTATAGATTATTTCACGTTTAATAATGTGTAAAAATGTCCATGGTACCGTGATCTCCTTGTGTATTTCTTGGTTTGGCACGTAGCACGGGACACTGACCACTATCGTGAGTAACATGTTCTGGAAACGCTGCACGATCTCTATGTCTGTTACTTGTCGTTATGCCAGATTGCCTTATAGAAGAGTTTATTCTCCAGGGACATATGTGACTTTCTACGAGTACCAGTACGTATGTCTAAAGGTATGCCGGAGTAGTTTGTTTTTTTACGGCAAGTAAGACACCTATCCAGGTGCATGCCTAGATATTTAACGTCTTCCGCTTGTGAGAAATTGAGAGCTGTTAAATGTTACATGCGGACAGATGGGTCTCGTCTCAAACTAAATGTTACGTGAGTCGATTCGGATAAATTTGCCTTTAGTCTGCATCTTTGTAGACAGTGTTGGATTTCGTTTGTAAGTTTTCCGAAGCAGAAGCAGGATCGAGGCCGAGACGGCTGTGGCGTCTGCGAACGTCGCCATTATGATAGTTAGGTAGCGGATTCGCGTCAGTAGCAAACTCCAGGCCCGCGTTTATAAATGTCTCAGGCTGGGGTGAAATATTGAGGTTGGTA
Organism: Magicicada septendecula; assembly: GCA_034769895.1. NCBI lineage: Eukaryota > Metazoa > Arthropoda > Insecta > Hemiptera > Cicadidae > Magicicada > Magicicada septendecula. The sequence continues at coordinate 417,516,388 of CM068374.1, read as the reverse complement.
AATAAAACTTCTTCTTCTTCTCCTCTACAAGGATTAGGTTATATAAACCTATTCATCTCATCCTCGGACGACCCACGTCTCTTTTACCAGTGGCTTTATAGTTCAGTGCCGCTTTCGGCAATCGATCCTCTGTCATCCTGTCCAGATGACCCCACCAGTGTCTCCAGTAAATTGAAATAATTTCATTTGTGTCCTTTACTTCGAGTTCTGGTCTGGTATCTTCATGCCTTATTCTATCTTGGAATGTATAATTTAAAGTATTTCGAAGAAACTGCATTTCAACACTCTGAATCTTGCCGCTTTACTTTTTTGTCATGACCCACGCCTCACTCTCATAAATCAACGTGGGTATTGCAATTGTCTTATAAAATTTAATCCTTGTGCTGGTCTTGTTTTATTTCTAATATTTCTAAGAATCGTACCACAGATATTCCTAAATTTATTTATCTTCTGTCTTATATCGTATTCAGATTCATACCTTACTGCATAGCCAAGATATTTGAAACGGCTCACGTGTTGTAAAGCGTTCCGGACATTTTTCCTAATTTCGAATCAGTATGTAGTTTCTTTTAAATTCCGATTGTTTTTAAAAATTTTATCAAGAAGTAGTACAGTACATGGTACTTAGACGGAACATTTAAGGTTAGTCGAAGTTAGTACTCTTTAATCTGCGATAAATATTGAAATGTTTTTTATGTATGTTGCTACTTAGTGGAGGTAGCTCCGGATATATTTACACAGGTTTTTACAATCCTCGGAACAGTTACTCGAGCCAGGGACGATCCAACTGCTGAAATTGAAATTATAGCTCTTCCATTAGTTTATGCGTTATTATTAACAGGAAACAGTTTAGTATGAAACAGTCCTGCGCTCCGTCGTAAGTGCCGCTTAGATCTTCAGAGATGAAGTAGTTGATTATGAAGTGGAATTTCTTCCTATAATGGATTATTTTGATGAATTTTATATCACAGGCCGTCAAGCAAGAGGACCACGGCGAGGCGTTCCACCTAGGTGCCCAATACAAAAATGGAATCAATATGTAGCGACTTTGAACGGTTCTCAACGCACAAACAATTTAAGTGAAGGCTGGCACAGTAAGTTTAGACTGGTCGTTGGAAAGCATCGCCCAGATTTATACTCCACGTTGGCTGTGTTTCAGAAACCAAGCCGGAAACCGGAACCATTATTAACGAGTTGAGTTGAGGGCGAAGTATCAAAGCGGGACCCAAAAGAAAATGGATCAACAACGAAAAAGAATAAGACGCATAGTGCACGAATATGAAGTACAGTATATGCATGTGAAAATAATCAGTTAGATTACTTACGTGCGTTAGCGAACGCTATTGTACTGTAATAATAAATAAATAAATTTTCATTGATATTAATTAATTTAGGAAAAATGGTTGTAGGAAAATTAGATTAGGAATTTTTATTTTAGGAAAAATGTTTTGTAGGTAAATTGGATTAGGATAAATGTCCGGGAATCGTTCTAAAGTGCTGCTGTTTATAACTATCATAGACCTCACTGGATATTTGGATATTGCAGAAATAAATAAAACCATTCAGAAAAACAGAAGCTCAAATTCAGTAAATTCGGAGCACATTGTAAATCGATAAATACAGATAGGAAACAGGTTTACATTTATTTAGATTTTGCGAGTTCTCAGTTTTATCTGGACCAATAGGCATTTGTCTAGCCGTCTGTGCCTACTTGGTGTATGTCTCAGGATAACTTATGAACGCATCAATCGAGTTTCGTAAAACTTGGCGTGTGTGCCCATCCTTTAAGCTAACCCTATCATTTTTGTGACTAATCCCCCAAAAATATAAGTGCGTGAGGCAAAAATATAAGAGGGTCCAAATTTTGAAAAAATCGCAGAAGACCGTGTGTGATATCAAATTAAACGGAATGTTAATCACAATCTGAATATAGTGTTCATCATCATCATCTTCAAGGATTAAACCAAGGATGATTTGTTCCGATCTCAAACAGGCAAAGGTTAGAGCTGGTCACTCAGCGCTTCCTCGGACGTCCCACACCTCTCTGTCCCCTCGGCTTATAGTTCCAAAGTTGTTTGGGGATGCGGCAGTCATCCATTCGGCAAAGATGTTCCCCACCAATTCAGCCGATATAGGTCGATCCTGTCGAGTATACTCATAACATTCAGTTCCTGTCGTATATGTGTGTTTCTTCTATGATCATGGTGAGTATAGCCTGCCACGTGCCTGAGAAAAATTATTTCAGCCGCTTGGATGCGACTGGCCTGGCCTTTCGTTAGAGTCCAATTCTCAGACACATAAAGAAATGTGGGAAGAGCCATGACCTTGTAGAATTTTAGACGTGTTTCTTTACTTGCTGACTTAAAGAGTTCGCCTAGTGGTCCCGCACATAAGGTTGAACTTATGCACCACGTCGCTGCTTGCATTAAAAGACACACTGTAGCCCAAGTATTCAAACTTTCTAACTTGTTCCGGGACAGTACCATCTATAACAATTTTTCCCGTACGAGATCAGTTCCTCAATATAATGTTCCGTTTTGAAAATTTCAAAACTTTTTCAGACGTAAGGGCCCAAAAACTGAGTGAAAATTTTGATAAAATCGCAAAAATTGATGCGGAATATGAAATTAAATATAATTTTATCCAACGTCTGAATGTTGTTTTAAGTTTTGGAACCCCAGGGCCCAAAAAAGATACAAAATTTGAAAAAGTTGTGAATATCCAGCAGGGTGACAGATCCAAAAGGAACTGTAACCCGAATCTGAATGTTGTACACGGCCGGTGTCATTTGGATTAAAATAACTCTCGGACTGTTTGGCCGTAGTCCAAAGTTACTGACAAAACCATAGGTTTCGGCAGTACCAATGACTGCCATCTCCAATGAAAACGAGTCAACGGTAACGTGGGATGTTGTAAGTTAGGACCCCAATGCTGTGGTTAAGGCTTTAACGTACGTGTCCTAACGTACAGCATCCCACGTTAAGGTTGACTCGTTTTCACTGAAGATGGCAATCATTCCTACTGCCGAAACGTCTGGTTTTGTCAGCAACTTTGGACTACGGCCAAACAGCCCGAGAGTTAATTTTAATCCAAATCCGAATGTATCAAATTTTAGGTGGCATTGTACGATCGTGTACTTTTAAATTGTTTTAAAAAACGGCAAGACCTTTAGAAGAAAAAACAGGTGTCTACAAGATTATATGTGATGACTGTAACTGTTTTTATATAGGCCAGACAGGGAGACCTTTCATAAAGAGATTCAAAGAACATCTCCTCAAAAAGACTTTGAAAAAACTAAATCCAATTTTGGACGACATTTGATTGACAATAATCATAATTATACAGATTTTAGTACAAACTTTAAACCGATACACATATGCAATAAAGGTAGGAATATGAATGCTAATGAAGAATTTGAAATATATAAGGCATTTAAAACCAGTCCAGATTATTTATTAAATGACCAGTTAAATTTTCACTCTAACTCTTTGTATGACACTGCGATGCAAATCTCAGAACAACTAAGGTCCACGTCACACATCATGCGCGAGCAGCGATAGCGGTGAATTGACAGCGTTAGTTCAGTGTCGTCAAGGTGCGCACCGAAAACGTATCGTGCGCGTTAGGTACTGAATACGAACTTATGTTTTGTGTTTTATGTGTTTATGATATCTCTTAATGTTTCGACGACCTCGCAAGAGTTCCTCACACCTGATGATGGAACATACGTTCCGAAACGCGTAGTGTTGTTTTAAAAAAGGAAGTCACAAGACGGATAATAAGGTAAAATATTAAAATATTCATTTATTCAAAGTGTGACTTGGATACGAATATCATGGATTTTAAATTGTTTAATTACTAAAGAAATAGTAGAGTAGTCGTGATTTTTGTAATTTTTCCCATAATTGAAAAATTATCTAATATTGAAATTTATGTAGCCTAATAATAATAATAATAATAATAATGAATGTACTTAGTTCAAAATGGTGAGCGAGTTCTGCAGCTCAGGCAGCTTACTACTTTATTTGGTTTTATGTATATTTTCTTATATGTGTAGTAAACTATTATATCGTTTTGTTCCAGGTCAGTACTAGAGCAACCAAGTTCGAGCTGCCCCAGTAATGAGTCAGTTCGCCCACTGCAGACAACAACATAGGTACACACGTATCATATTATAACACTGCAATCTTATTGTTAGTCTGTTGTTGTTGTTGTTCGTGTAAACGATATTTAATCCGCCTCAGCGGCGGTGTTATGAATGACTTTACGGGTCTGTACTGAGAACGAATCTGTGTCGTCTACAGAAGTAGTTCTTTGTCATTCGTGCAAACTCGTGCTCTCTGTTCAGCGCTATTCTTCGCGTTGATTAGGTACGCAAACTGTTGGAGATGGCGAGGTTTCTCCTCCGGCCGTCGCGTATTGTTAAACAAGAAACCCTGTTCTGGAACGGACGAAGCTTACTTACAAACTCGTTACTTAGACACATCCTTTAACAGTGACCAGACTATTTACTGACTTTAGACAAAGAGATAGCGAGGCGAAGTGTCAGACTTTGATACTGTTACGACATTACAGAACAGTCTACGTATGTATGGAATGTTCCAGTGGAATCCGGCTGTAATGTGTGTGCGTATGTGATTCTCAACGCATTAGCTAGACTGTTCAGAAGCCGCGCGAACTGTGTCAAGGCCGCAATGAATTACGCTCTAATGTTTTCCTTTATTGTTAGTGCCCAATATGGAATATTCTGGTATTTAGGCGGGGTATAAATACAAGTACTCAGCGACGTTCATTTCAGTTTGAGTTGCGATTTATTGGAATGCGGTTCGTAGTATTTTAGGTCAGTTATTATCGGGCGATTACACAGTCAGTTTGAGTTGCGAGTTATTGTCGGGCGATTACTCTGTGCGTTCAAGTGGTTATTAGTGCGGTTCGTAATATTGTGGCGAAGTGTTATGTGTTTTATAATTGCGCGGGACAATTGTAATAGAATTGTGTTTTATATTAGTAGACATTTTTATTGCGTGTGAGTAATTTTTATTCGATTTGTTGTAAGAGACTATTTTGTTGATTACAAACTGTTTAATTGCGATAATTAAAGCTGGTGGTTAGTGACTTAATTGGTGTCTTGTATTTTGTCTTCCACTGTACCACACGACGATCAAGTAGACCGTCGTAACATATTATATGTTCGTACCGCATTTATACATTTTTTCATATTTATACATAAATTTCGATCTTAAACCGTTTAATTTAATGAGTATTTTTTTATATTTAACTTCATTACAACTACGAGTTACAAACTATCTATTAATAGTACTCCATTTTTATCGGTCGAGGTTTACAAGTTGCGTAATACAGTAGCAGCGAACATAAAACCCATAAGCGCACTGCATTTCCCTATCTCGCCCATTGTCTCATCCGACTGTGGAACCAAGAATAGTACTGTAGTATAATATGCAATTATGCTAATTTATGCAATTTAATTATGTAATTATCTAATTAGGTTAATTTATGTCAAATTGATTGAATTTACGTGATATATTAATTACTTTGATGCTAGTGACTATGTTCATTAATGATTAGCATAATTACTGCAACGAGACTCTGATAGTTGTATAAAAAACGATATAAAAAATTTACTACAAATTATTCAATTGACGTTAATGTCTGTTACAAGGTAAAATTGACAATAATGAACGCATGAATACTTAGTAAATAAACACTAATTTATTTAACATTATTCAAATAAAGAAACTTCCAATATATGGATATAAATTATGTCCTGTAAATACATTCATAAAAGAAAACACATATATATAAGAATCAAATTACAATATGAATTCATTACGTCGTTCGCTGAAAACATACACATATATATATATATATATATATATATATATATATATATATATATGTATAACACAATGAATCAATATATTAATCTTACACTAATGCGTTCATTTTGGCTCACATGAATAGCTCTATTTAAAATTACCATGATAATCAATCTAAATTCTCAAAGGGTGATTTCTTTGAAAAGAGTCAGGACAGTAGAGTTATTATAACAGTAATAACATAAAGATTATGAAGAATTAAAATACTGTTACTACTGCGTACATTTTGTAGACTTATCTAGTACCCCATTTTTACCGGTCGAGGTTTACAAGTCGCGTAATACAGCAGTAGCGAACGTAAACCCATAAGCGCAATGCATTTCCCCTATCTCGCTCATTGTCTCATCCGACTGTGGAACCAGGAATAGCGATTTTATTCTAATACATAAATTGACAGTGTATAGGATAAGCTTCCACTGGAGCATTCCTCAGTTACACTTTGTTCACGTGCTGAGAATTATTATACATATTTAGTTCACTACTTCAATGGTTTCTGTCTCTGCAATCGCCGAACGAGTCCAGCATTATCAAGCACAGCTGTAGCACTTCAATGTTTACGTGTTCACGAAGTCTTCTTTCATATTTATCCGCACCCAGTTTAATCTCGTCAGCAACCGTAGGCATTTTCAGATCCCGATGGGTGTTATCATTTCTTACGTACCATGGTACATCAACGATACTGCGAAGAACCTTATTTTGAAAAGTCTGAATTATTTTAATATTATATTTCTTAGTACAGCCCCAAAGCTGTACACCGTACATCCAGACTGGTTCCGAGACTTGTTTGTATAGCAACAGCTTGTTATGCAGCGGTAGCTCACAGTGTCTTCCAAGCAGCCGCCACATTTTCTTCAATTTTAATCCAAGTTCTTCCCGTTTCTTCTTAACACGTTCTTTCCACCTAAGTTTGGCATCCACAGCAATGCCCAAATACTTCATTGAACTTGCGTGTGGAATTCTTTGCTGATCGATTAGGATTGCTAACTAATAATCTGTTTTCCGGTTGGTGAAATTGATATGAGTAGACTTGGTTTCGCATCAGCTTCATGCGCCATTTTTTGTCCATCTAGTAACGTACTCAACATTAATGAGTATGAAGACATTTATGTTCTTTTTATATTGTACTAGCTGTTACCCGCGGGTTCGCACGCGAATATTTGTCTTTTAATAAGTATTTTAATGATTATTTTAAGTATAATTTATATTTTAATGAAGAAAGTTGTGTTAGTGGTTAAATTCACAAGCAGAATTATCACTGTTGCACACCACTATATAAAAATATTCCGATTAGCGCTTTCAAGCATCTGACGATGAGCTGTGAAGATTGAAAGCGCTAATCGGAATATTTTTATATAGTGGTGTGCAACAGTGATAATTCTGCTTGATAATTTTTATTGTCTATTTCTATATGGCTCGTGTAACAATTTTGTACTCATCAGTCAAATTCTCTCCAAAGCTGTTTTCAACACTTGTACTATTTTAACTTGTACTAAATTATTATGTTGGTGCAACAGCCTTTGGGGATTTAAAAGTACCCGTTTATAAAGCCTTTGGAGATATTTATAAAGTATCTGTTAAATCAAAAACGTTAAATTCTTTATTTTAAGTGTTACTGTGTTAGAAACATTGTATAACACATTAAACGTTATGTTTTCCTCAACCATGGCTTTTATTTATTTCAGCAGTAAACTAAAAACCAAAAACCGTTGTCACCTAACCTCACAAATGAAAACAACACGTATTTTCGCTTTGCATTAAGTAATAGAACAATTTACAATTAGTACACTTCTTCTTTTCCACATCGTAATATTTCAATACAATCGCGTATTAGGCCTATATAAAACATCGAAAATGTACTGCAGGAATGGATAAATGTACAGTTCCGATGCCGCTAAATAGCTTTTGTGTATTTACTTGTTACTATGGTAATTAATTCTGGTCTCTATGGTGTTTTGACGTCTTTAGTAGTAGTATTTAATATATATTTCATTACGTTGCATTGCATCATCAGAAATACGTATAAACATAAATTTTATAATCGTTTAAGACAATTATAAATATGTAGAGTTATCTGTATACAAAATTACAAAATATATCTATACAATCGCATATTCAAAACTGCAGGAACGGATAAAGGTACAGTTCCGATGCCGCTAAATATCACTTCTTTATTTACTTGTTACTATGGTACTTAATTCTGGCCTCCATGGTGTTGTTGACATCTTTATACGCGTCAACGAAAAGGCATAATTAAAAGAGCCTAAATCGTGCGAACGGGGTAGAATATCAAATTCTAAGGTAGACAGTATTTTTCGTCTTGTGTCAAAGGTTGCCTGTGCAAAATTTGGTGGTAATCGGTATAACGGTGTGGATTTGTATTCAGTACCCATAAGTCCTCAGACTTTGAGTTTTATATAATAGCTATAGATTATATCCGTGAAAAAGTGTAGAAGAAAATTTTTATTGAAAAAGTGTAATTTTCGATGGATAATCTTTTGTGACAAGAAGCGTCAGCAACACTGATGTGTCGCGTTTATAACAACTAGTATGACAGAACGTTTAAATAATTCGCGTGCGCCGCAGAATGATTCCCACGCTCGGCTTGTGTACTCTATTAAATTGTACGTCACATATGTGTGGTGCAGTAAAACCAAAACGACAGCGCCGTCTTGCGGTACGTGCGACAAGGACAGGATGAGGTGTGCAACAGGCATTGTCGCCGCGGCTCCGCATGTAAATTAAGTAATTTCCGTCGGGCTTTGTGCTGTGGCCTTTACGAAACGTGTCCCAATTATTAATGCTGGAAAAACCTTGTTTGTACTACCGTACTTTTGCGCTGCGTATTTGGGTTAATAACTGCGGTACAACCTGACGGGCCGTAATTTTCCCTTTGACAACGTTTTTGCATACGAGTTCAACGCTCCAGCGTTAACACATAAACGCATTAGCACACGCGCATACACAATTCGTACGCAACCAGATTAGAATGGATGACATCGTCTACAGAATTACTTACTACCACTCAAGCCTTATCGTTACAGGCTCACATATTTCTGTCCAGTGGAGTGTTCTTCATCCTGCACAGAAGACCCACATGCCACACAGGCGACAAACCAGGCCGACGCGCGCAATTTCTTCCCCAGCGTCTTACCTTCATGAAGGACTGGCATAAATGTGTCATACTGCAGTACTCCCCCTCCCCCCAAAGCCTGACTCTTCTGATGTCTATAGTGTTAAGGGAAGGCGTTTTCTTAATATGCAGAATTCAGAAAATAAAATCCGATTCGGTACTGTTAGCCAAACGGGCAGTAGGAAAACACGTAGAGCGTTGCAATTTTACGTATAAGGTACTGGTCATACCTACCCTTCTGTATATTTCTGAATTATAGGATGCAAGTTATTCTGAAGATCCAGGCAGTTAAAGAATATGTTATACTAACATACTACAATCTAGGAAGTAAAATCACAAGTGATGGACGTAGCAGTAAGGAAATTGTAAGCAGAATTAACCAGGCTAAAATTGCTTTCAACAAACAGAAAAACCTCTTCACTTCAAACTCTATCAGCCTAAAAATAAGGAAGAATCTAGTAAAGACATACGTGTGGAGTGTTGCCCTATACGGGAGTGAATCTTGGACGACTGGAGAAAGTGACAAGAAAAGACTGCAAGCATTTGAGACCTGGTGCTACAGAAGAATATTTAAGATAAGCTGGAGGGAGAAGATAACGAATGAGGCAGTGTTAAGAAGAGCTCAAGAGGAGAACTTTCTACGAAATTTAAAAGGCAGAAGAGCTTAAGTTTATAGGGCATATACTACAACACAATGGGTTGGTTAAGAGAATAATAGAAGGAACAATTGAAGAGAATAATCACAGCGGACGACCCCGTTTAGACTACATGAAACAGCTTATGGTCGATATGAACTGCACATCGTATTGTGAGTTGAAAAGAAAACAGGGAAGCGTGAAGAATGGCGAGCTGCTGCCAACCAGCGTATGGGCTGGTAACCTAGAAGAAGAAGGATGCAATTAACAAAGTCGGATATAGGCATTTAACGCACGGTTTTTTAGGTATACGAAGAACTTTTCTAGAAATGACAGGATCAGCAGTGACGTAGTAATTCTCAAACTTATTAAATACCGGGCTGTTAGGGTGTGGGCGGTTGCTGTAAATGCTCGGCATCGTCGGCAACGTTTCGTATCCCACCCTCGGCGATCTTCTGCAGGGCACAAAAGCGACAGAGTGTTACGGCAGATCATAGGCCGAACGATACCCGACACTTTTTGCAGGTAAAAGCAGCAGGCGGCCGGTAACACGAGGTCACCTACATAACCTCGGCCACCATGTCTCAGCCAATCAAGAGCCTCGAAATGGTCAATAAACTAGGTCAGTACACCATGTCAGATCCTATTTTAAAGCCAGCCTTTCGCTGATTCATTGAATTCACCTGGCGTACCCACGCTCAAAAAGTTCTTAAGCGAACATCCGCTCGTCTGAGCTTACTGTTTCCACTCCTGATCAGCTCAGCCATAACCAGGAAATTGGGCAACATGATCGTCGGCACGTATTTGCTGCCGGTCATTACTTACGCTTGCCCGGTTTGGGATTACCTCACCGCAGTGCATAAAATGAAGTTGCAGAGCGTCCTCGACAGGGGTCTTCGGCTAGCGGCCAAAGTCCCCCGTCGCTTCTCATCTCGCCTTCTAAGTAGAGGACTTGGCGTCCGATCCTTAGGTGACACCTTCAGGCGGCTAGCACGCAAATTTTATGCACGTGCGGCGAGGTTCCCAGACAATCCTCTTGTGGCTGGGCTGGGCAGGTATCGTATACGTCCAAGTGATTTGTGGAAACACCCTCGGTATATAGTGCGCTAGTGTAGGCTAGCACACTAGCCGAGAAACGGCCTGCTACAGAGCAAGTTGCTCTACTTGGGCAGGGGCACGAGGCAGGAGCTCCTGAAGGCAGCTCGGAACTTATTTTCCTTAGCGGTTCGTCTCTGCGACGCACAACCGCGCAGACCAGAGTCAGTCAGATTCATTGACTCCCCGAAACGGCTATATATCTCAACCGACTCTCTGTGCAGGCGAGGATAATAGCTGCGGACAGAAGACAGAACCTTGGCCTCCTCGAACACGGCTTGTACAGCAACCGGGCACGGCCTAACAGCGTGGTATTTATAATTTTGAGAGAATATTGACACCGGCCGTAAGCTTAAGACAAAAATGAATGACGTAGTAAGTTATGAATTAGGATTTTTTCCCGTAAATGATAGTATCAGGGAATACCGAGTGAGGTGGAAAACGCGTGTTGAGTTGGGGCAGTTGAATTCACTGCTTCACAGTGGGAAAATAAGCCTACATAGGCAAGAAGCTGGTTCACTCTCAGAAAACGTAGTCACTTATGGATCTGAAACTTGGTAGGAAAAGCAGAGAAACTGCTGAAGGCTCCAAGCAGCGGAGGTAGAGTTCTGGAGAAGGTCTTGTAACGTGTCCTGGGCTCCAGTGCGTTAAAAATGAAGACATTAGGAGGCGAATCGATGATGGCATAGCCACGTGTAACGAATAATCGTCGATCGTTGGGCCAAAGACTTGTTCAACTTGGTTCCAAATAGAATGAGGAGAAATATAGATCCAGGAGATCGTGCGAATATGCTGCTGTCTGCGATAAGACTACATCTGATACAATGGAAAAAGTGGTTTAAAACGAGTTGAATGGAATGACAGTAACCCCTGGCAAGCAGGATACGAGAGACTGCATGTGGATGATCGATTGCTTGATCTCTCGGCAAAGATATGTCAGACAAGGGTGCAGTATATCACCTACTCTTTTTAACATTTACATCGACAATATGACAAGGAAATGGAAACATCTAGCGAATCCTGGTATTAAGATATCACGAGACAGACATTTGAACGCACTGTTGTTTGCTGACGACTTGCTTTCAATTAAAAATCAAGAATCTGCTTTACACAAATCATCAGTTTTTAAGCTTTATCAGATTTGCAAACAGTACAATATGAAAATCTCCACTACAAAAACAAAAGTAACGGGATTTCGAGGCAAGGAACCAATAAGAACAAAAATAGAAACGAGTGATCAAATTGTAGAACAGGTGAGCCATTTTAACTATTTGGAAAATGATATTGGCTACGATAAGAAGTATGATATTGATGTAAGGTTAGGCAAGTTCCAGACGATCTATGGGACAATCAATAGTACTTTTAGAAACACGGTACGTCGGGAGACATAATTAAAGTTTTACAAAGTTATGGCGGTCACTGTACTGTCCGATGGGTGTTAACTGTGGACGGCAACCAAGAAACAAGAGAGTAAAATACAGGCCTCGGAAGTGGCGTTCTTAAGAGGAGTAAGAGGTATTCTCAACTTGATCGTATAAAGAATACATTCATAAGAGCAGAATTACAAGTTTTTAACTTGATTGAAACATTAAAAGATTATAAACGAAGGCGGAAAGAACACTTAAAAAGAATTCCATATTCAAGTCTCTGAATATAAACCTGTTGGATACAAGTATGTTTACAAGGAGCTAAATAAAAAATCCGCTGGAATGGGACTGAATCTAAATATCAGCAAAACTGAATACATGCAAACTTCTGCATCAGAAAGGAGAATAAATCTGTATTATTTGTACATAGAGGGTAATTCATTTGATGCATTTAATAATATCAAATACGTGGGTAACATGATAGATAATGAAGGTTCCATAAACACGACAATGCATGACAGGATACAAACAGGAAATACGGCATATTGTGCCAACAACGGACTATTGAGAAGCAAACTCATTAGTCGTAAAACAAAAATAGAAATATGGAAGAGATCGGACCGGTTGTTACTTGTGGAGGCGAGACATCGACGCTGATAAAAAACGAACAAGAAACACTAAGAAGGTTTGAAAGAAAGATCCTGAGACGTGTTTACGGCCCAGTTAAAGAAGATGACAAATGGAGAATCAGAAATAACCAGGAGTTAGATGAGCTATTGAATCACGAAGACATTGTAAGATTCATAAAGGCTCAGCGAATACAATGGTTAGGTCACCTAGAGCGGATGGATGATCAGCATATGCCAAAGAAAATCCTGAGAGCGCAGGTCTATAAAAGCAGAAAGAGGGGCCGACGATTCGTGACAGGATACAAATAGGATACAGGGCATATTATGCTAACAGTAGACTATTGGGAAGCAAACTCGTTATGCGTAAAACAAAAATGAAAATACGTGACACTTATCAGACCGGTTGTTGCTTATGGAGGTGAGACGTGGACATTAGCCAAAAAGGAACAAGAAATACTAAGAATGTTTAAAAGAAAGATTGTACTACGTGTTTGTGGCCCGGTTAAAGAAGCTGATACATAGAGAATGAGACATAACCCGGAGATAGATAAGCTATTGAAGCATGAGGACATTGTAAGATTCGTGAAGGCTGAACGAATACAATGGCCAGGTCATCTAGAGCGGATGGTTGATCGTCATGCCAGTGAAAATACTGAGCGTACAAGTCTATAAAAGCAGAAGAGGGGCCGACCTAGGATAAGATAATTGGATGATGTACTGGAAGAATGGATGTGAGGGGTTCCACTGAGAGGGCAATGTATAGGAGACATTGGAGGAGATTGGTGTTGGAAGCCAGGTCTCACGTTGGGCTGTAGTGCTGAAGCAGAAGACACGAGTATGTGGGTAGACGCAAGGAGAGGATCTTTCAAGGCGGAACAGGCAACACCTTGCCTCGGTTGTGATGTGAAAATGATTATGATGACTTATGTAAAATAAGTATTCCATCTGTGAGTAAAATATACCCGATAATTTTGTTGCTTGTTAACTGCTAATCTGAATGTAAACGCATCTGAGTAGTATTTTCGTTCTCGTGTTTGCTTCATACGGTTGCACATTTCGATAAATCGATTTTGGGTTTTATTAACATCGAAGGAAGTATAATACAAGTTTGCCAAAAAATGGTACTTCGTTTTTGTTGTAATTTCTGCTATTCGTTTAGTTGTGTTTTTTAGATCGTAGTTTTTGTTCCTTCCAGCTTGTATTCGTCTGTGCGTATGTTCGGTTGTAAACTTTTCATCATCATCATCTTCAAGGATTAAACAAAGGATGATTTGTTCCTGTCTCAAATAGGCAAAGATTACAGCTGGTCACTCCAGCGCTTCCTCGGACGTCCCACACCTCTCTGTCCCCTCAGCTTATAAACAACTATTCCATAGTTGTTTGGAGATGGGGGAGTCATCCATTCGGCAAAGATGTTCCCACCAATTCAGCCGATACTGGACGATCCTGTCGAGTATACTCATAATATTCAGTTCCTGCCGTATATCTGTGTTTCTTCTATGATCATGGAGAGTATACTCAACCACGTGCCTGAGAAATCTCATTTCAGCCGCTTGGATGCGACTGGCTTGGCCTTTCGTTAAAGTCCAATTCTCAGACCCATAAAGAAGTGTGGGAAGAGCCATCACCTTGTAGAATTTTAGACGTGTTCCTTTACTTGCTGGCTTAAGGGTTCGCCTGATGGTCCCGCACATAAGGTTGAACTTATGCAACTTATTCACAACGTTGTGAATAAGTTGTAAACTTTTATAAGGAAATCTTTTAAACGATTAACTCTGTAGAAACGTGTTTTTTTTTGTGGATCGCTAGATTGAATTATTATGCCAATCTGTACAATGATTTGTTGAAAAATATTTATTTTCATAGTCTTTTGTTTATTAGCTCCTATTAATTACAGGTAAAATCGATATATTCATTTATAAGTTCTTATAATTGTTTAAACATTCGGTTAAAATTGTGTGAAAAGTTCCGTAGTTAACTTTAGGTGACGTTGAATTGAATTGTTTCGTGTCTCGACAGGAACTTTATACTTTCATTTTTACCGAACGAAGTTGTTGTGCCTGCCATGGAACTGATACCCACCCGCCCAGCGGTTACTGTTTGTGTTCAGTAATACTGCGGCTTGTTACAGCCTGTTTGATCTACCCGTATAGGTAACGCGGCCCGGAGAAGTCAGTGCACGACTTGTGGTTTGTGCGTTCCTGCACGGGGTCCATCGGTTTTCGGTAATTGTTAATTATTCTTTGTTTTCGACGGTGTTCCTACCGAAACGAGGCTTCTATAACTGTGGTTTCGTTTCCCAGTAATCGTTATTATTTGTTCTCAGGCTCGGTTGATTATATTGAAATAAGTGCCTGTTGTTTTTTGTGAGCTTCTTTTCGGCGAGTGGGTTCGACAGTGATGTGATTTTATTGTGAAAACGCGATTGAGTTTACCCAGTACAACGGAGCACGTAAGTAAATGAGATTTTAGTGTAGGCTACTAAGTAATCTGATTGCTTAGACTTGAGTCGTTTTAATATTGTTTTAGAGGCAGTATATTTCATTCAAGCCGATTGCCCGTACCAGGCGCGAAATTTGATATAATTTTCGAATGTATCGATTTAATTACGAATCTGTCACGATTTTTGCGTGTGATGTGACCGATTTTCATTTTTCATAAGCACAATAAAACTTCCGATATCCGGGGTTCTCATATCCGAAATCTCTTATAACCTAAACTCTTGTGGTATAATATAGAATCTTTATAATCCGAATCGAACAAAATCTTTTTTAATCCGTAAATTTTAATACTGTGTTTTTTTGTTACTGCCAAAACTAGGCCTACTGCCTGTTTCATATTTTTGGTCAACTAGGCAATGTTATTTTTTTTTTTTTTACAAATTCTAGGAATTTGTATAAACATGGTTTAAACACACTCTGCTCCTCAGCTTCAGCAGTCAGTCGTAGTTTATTGTATTACAAATTGTTTTGTTCAAATCTATATTTGGTATGAAGTTCTTGTTGGATAATGACGTGGTCTTCATAATGCAGTTTAAAACTGTTTTAACTGCTCGCTGAGCAGCGGAACTGGCTCACTACCACATAAATCTCAATATTAAATAATTTTCAATTATGGAAAAATTACAAAAATCCTGACTTCTCTACTATTTCTGTAAAAATATAACAATTGTAGAGCACACAATCATTCAGTAAACACTAAACATTCGATTTGGGTTACAGTTCCTTACAGTCTGACATCCTGCTGGATTTTCACAACTTTTTTCATTTTTCGATCTCTTTTTCACTCCCTGGAGTCCCAAAATTTTGAAATTTCCATAACTTAACGCTACATGAAAACTTGATTCCCCACATGAATGTTTGCGTTTTTATCGAAAATTTCGTCCAGTTTTGGGCCAGTTTCGACGCCCAATAATTTTAAAAATTTCAAAAGCGAATACCGTGTTCAGATTGTGGTTTACATTCCCTTTTATTTGCTGACCTTTTTCGCACATGGTCTTTTGCCATTTGTTCACAATTTTGACAGTTGTTTCTCCCACTAACTCTATGTTTGGAGGCAAAAACAGTAGGGTTCTGTAGGGTAAAGTATGGACTTTCGTGCTAGGTTTTACGAAAATCGGTCGATCCGTTGAGAAGTTATCGTGAGACATACCCCAGAGAGTGAAATGAACGGTCGAATCAAAACTGAGAACTCGCTTCGTTCCCTCAATTAAAGTTTACGTTTTATTTATATTTTTTCGTATTTGTCGCTTTCAGTGGATTTCAATCATTTGTGACGTCATAAAAATAAGCGTATAGTGTTCACAGTCGAAAAAACTGAATGTCACAAACCGGATTGAAAAGGGTAGAGCAGCTGGTAGTAGGTTTCCGTTCTGTGAAATGGCTTGCAGCAGCTGTGCAGGCTTTGCAGCCTTCAGCGAGCCTCTTCATGACCTCGATCTGCCCTGGTTAGGTGGTGTTGTTTGGGATATCCTGAGAGTCTGCGTAATGCGGTGGTTTCCATTTGCCTGCGTGTATACCAAATTTCACCTCCAAATCTCTTGTTCGGCAGTAATTATTGTTTTTTTTTTATAAGCACATTTATTGGCATACGTTTATTGGAAATTTTTCCTTAAGTTTAACGAGTAGAATCGTTTTCCGAGGTATGGCTCCATCTTTTGGAAACATGGGGAGCGCGCGCACAGAGAGAGAGAGGGATGAGTGAGAGTGAGGGGGTAGATGCTTCTAGCACGCCACTCCAACGTAAATAGAACGTGTCGTTAAACACGAGTGGCTGCGGAGTGATTAGCGTGGTAATTACAAGAGACAAACATCTCGCAGTAATAAAAGTTGATGTAAAACTATGAAAAGCTATAAAGATTAGGACTACCGACATTCCACAGGGAGGACTGTAAACGCACTGTAAATGCAACGCACGCAGTGTGTGTCTAGCCTGGCCGTGAAGTCAACACTGCTTTATGCTGAACAACGCGTGAATAACTTTTTTACATTTTAGAATGTACACAATGAAATCTCTATGCATCGCGAGGACAAAAAAAATTCTTGCGTAGCAGCGGTGGCGAATCCGCGGCACACCTGCCAACCTGCCAAACCAATCCAAGGAAAGAAAATCAGAATTGGTTTCTTTAATCTCGTTGGTTGTGAAACCTTTAGTGAGTTTATTATAATAAAATTCGAACGTTTACATATTTCTCCGTAATTTAAAAGTAGTCTTACATTGAAAGAAAGAAAATATTTGATGATAAGCCGGAACCGTATGTGAGGTGCTAAATCACAAATTAATCCAAACACAGAAGAAAATATAAAACACACATTCAGATACCGCTTAACGTACTTTCGTACGCTCGAAATTATGCATTTATAAATTCATCTATCTGTCCAGGATTAGGCAGGTTGCCTGTTCCGGCTTCACCATCTCAGTCTCGGTCTGCCAATATTTCTTCTTCCGGTTGGCTTATAATTCAGGATTTTCCTTGGAATTCTTTCTGGAGACATGCGCATAACATGCTCTTTCCATCCTTTTTTTTTTCGCTAGTTCCGTTACTGGTTGTACTTTAAATTCTTGTCTTATCATGTCCTAGTCCGAGGCATCGTGTGAAGCATAGGAGTATGTAAAATTGTACATGGGTTGGTTACCACCCATCCGCATAACCCCCACACCGGGAGGACCAGGGACTTTTCTGTCGGGTTTACCATACCTTAACCGTTATGCTTCAGTTTTGAGGCGCCGGAAACTCGCCTTTCACCCTCTCTCGTTTGCTACATAACGCACACCCACTGTACGCCATGCATTGCCCGGGGGTCACGTGACATACAAGTATGTCTTCTTGGACGTGAGAGTAGGATTTATTGGTAGAGCTGTTAAGCGGTGAGCATTTCTCAGGGTTTTAGTATTATGTAAAACGGCAGTCTACACAATCCCCAAGACTCTTTGCCAACATTTGACCGCCATTTATAAATTATAAAAGGCTACTCGTATTTCCTTACCTACGTCTTATTAAAGAACCGTGAACGCTAGCTAAATTTGTGAGCGACTACAGAATAGGTAAAATTTACAAAACAGTATTTAATTTTATACAGAAATAAACTTATTTAACACAAAAAACATTGCCGTCGCTGAGAAGAGAATACCTTTTTACGAAACAAAGACAATAAATATAATAAATATTTATATGTCTGATGTAGCCTAATCTGTTTTTTAATAATCGTACGAAAGTAAACATTTTTTAATATTTTTTTAAGATTTTTGAGGCCCTACGCCAAGTTTTTAGAGCGCCCCACCCCTAGTTCACACGTTTGTAGGCTCCACTAGCAGTGTGAATTTTTATGTTCATGTTCATGATGTATACGTTTAGTGTACGGATTCAATTTTATGTTCATAAAGTTTTCAGACTAATAAATATCGACGGAACAACACGCTGACCGCCACACAAAGCTAAAAACCTTCTTTACATCCAAAACAAATAAAAACATAACCTCAAATAGCAAACTGTTCAATCACAACGCAGATAATCAATGATAACAAACAAGGGTAGTACCACGGTCGTGTAAATTCCGGGGCAATGTAGCGGACGTTCAAAATTCGCATGCGCAGATTAGTTTTCAAGGATGCCAACGTCTTAAAAATAAGCGCACAATATTTAAATAAGAACTGTCTTCCATTTGTATTATTAACAAAAATCGATCATTTAATTTCAAAAAATCGTACATAAATAAATCAAAGTCCCTCCTACTTTTATTAAAATGCCTCTACTTTTATATATATATAAAACGATTATATATATATATCTGTAGGTTGCGGCCCCCTCTGAGCCGCAAGCCACTTTAATAGTCGCCCTAGTGGTAAATCCGCAACTGTGTCCATACCAGAAGAAGACTTCAAACACAGAACGGACACCGGCCGCGGAAGCCTACGTGAGAATATATTATTCTGTCTGTTACAATTTGTGTAGAGGGTTAATCGTTGTCTGTTAATGTGACCTTATCAACACCGAAAACTGTAGCGTTTTGACGAAATTTTGATCATTCAACAGTGGAACTATTTCACAACAGTTGCTATTGTTATCCAAAGAATAAATATATTTACTTTAATATTTAATCTAATCGGCTTGCTTACACCATAATTTCAGTGTAGTATGGATGCCTGTCACCGAGTATATAATATAGTATAGTGTGGTCGCACGTTAATTCAACAGCTCGCTGTAACGTACGTATCGATTGTCGGAATACAATAAATATATTATCGACGTGTTTGTATTCACCTTGCATCGCCTTTCAACTGACATACTTGTATGTTGTTATGTTTATATATTATGCATACGACTGTTAGACTGCGGTGACTTCTCAGCCATTGCATTCATTGTGTGTGTGTGTGTGTGTGTGTGTGTGTGTGTGTGTGTGTGTGTGTGTGTGTGTGTGTGTGTGTGTGTGTGTGTGTGTGTGTGTGTGTGTGTGTTCGTTTAAATGCATAAACTATTTAATATGTGCATTTTGTCGTCACATCGTATCGATTAAGTCATCGACAATTCTTGTCACATGTCTGTTGACGCTCAAATCTTTGCAGTAATAAATTGGCTAGTTCGTTCGAAATCATTGGATTTCTTAACAATAATAATAAGTAATATAATTTTTTTAACAAAAATTATCATACAGGACTCGGCAATAGAAGAGGTGTAAGATTTCAAGTATCTAGAGTGCAACATTGCATACCAAGATGATAAAGAGGCATGTCAAGTCTTCTTCTTTTTCTTCTATCAGGGACTAAGCGAATCACTCGTTCCGGTCGCAAAGGAATATATCCACTTCACCAACGCTTCCTACGTCTTCCTATACTTCGTTGTCCGATGGGCGTGTTCTGCCAAAATTCCTTAGACAACCTGTCACGTGGCATTCTATTCAGATGAGCAGTCCAACTCTGTATCTCTTCTGTAATACAATCTTGGTTATTAAAAATGCTCAACTCGTTACGAAGATAAAGAGGTTGAAACCAAAATTAGACTCTTCCCACTCGCTTTGTCGTCGTATCGTTAAATAGTTAAGGAAGAAAACAAGAACAGAGACGCAATTGAAATATTATAATATACTATAATATAATATATTCTAGCCATACCTCAACGATTATATGGTAGTGAAACTTGGATTAGAAAGGCAAAAGATATATCCAGAACATAAGGGCAGAAATGAGGTTCTTGAGAGCTGTAAATGGCTGTATCAGGAGAAGTCTTATCAGAAGTGATCATATTAAAATTGAACTAGGCCTAGGTGAAAGGTTAAATAATCGAATCTCCCGGTACAAAACTGAGTGGCGGTTACACGTGAACAGAATGGATTCAACCAATTTCCAAGAAGAGCTCTTGACTATCGTGCAAGGGGGGGGAGAAGCGTGGGGGATAATATAATATGAGGAATTCCATGAGACTGGAACAAGCTATTAGTCTAAGCCGTCATGGGTGACGACATCGATTATGTTTTGTATATTTAAACAAAAAAAATGTTATTTGCACTATTAAAAACTAATATTTGCCACAGAGGGGCCGGCATTCACAGAACCACAGACCTGTTTCCTGTAGCGTGGATCCGTCTCGGGATTCAGATTTCGCGATACTTCGGGGTGCAGCTAATCGTTCTTTCCTCACTTGTATAACATCTATATATAGGATGCACGTCATCTGCTTTCTGCTATTCTATTAGTGACCCTAGCAAGGTCATTGCCGTAAAACCTTCTGTACGCAGTTTGCTATATGGCACCAATAGGCTGCTGATATTGCTAAGCGTGCGTGATCCGTCCCTCTGCGTTTTCCCTTCCACAATCAGCCTTTCGTCTTTTAATCTGTCACAAGCGAAAAATATGTGAATGATTACTTCGAAATGATAGGAGACAATCGCAGTACAGTTATATTTTGAGATCTTGCAAATTTGTCTGTAATAAAAGCAATGAAGTCTTCTCCTGTTCTATTTTACTTTCTGCAACAGCTTCTTCTACTTCTGCAGCTCTACAGCCCAATATGAGCCCTGGTCTTCAACCCCAGTCTGTTCCAACGTCTCATAGCCGTTGCATTCTCAGCGTAACCTCTCACGTCCATTCTTCTGATATCTTCCAGCATCATCCGATCAACTTATCCTATGTCGTCCCCTCTTTCTGCTTGTATACACCTGTGCCCTTACGATTTCCTTTGGCATACGCTGATCATCCAGGTGACCTAGCCATTGTATTCGTTGAGCTTTTACTAATCTTACGACGTCTTACGATGGCTCAATAGCTCATCTTTCTCCTGGTTATATCTGCAACAACTGATGTATAAATATTTCGTCAGGGTGGCAATATGAACAGTCATTTAAAACATCGTCGGACGTGACTATATTGCACAACTGACAACAGCTGATAATACACAACTGACAACAGCTGATAATACACAACGCTGAATTTTAGTTTACGCTCACTGTTAGCTCCGATTGAGTGACTATACAGTAGTGTGTGCCGAGTAATTCCTTATATTGCCATCACCCCAAAGCAGCTTACGAAATATATCTGCCTGTCACACACACACACACACACACACTTTAGAGGCACAATGGAATCTTCATGCAAGTGATGTGTGTTTTATAACAAAACATGGTTTTATGCAAATGAATTACGGATAGAGAAGTGGCCTGTGGGAAAGCGACGTAGATACGCCCGATTGATAAGAAAAATGTCCCTGCCACGCAATCCGAAATTGCTTCGGCGCCTCACCAGAGAGAACGCATATGTCAAAGTTTACAAGTAGGCACAGGCAGAGAGGGAGGGTGAAAATTACATGACGAGGACCATTTCGAGATTTCATATATCTTTGGTAGCCTCAGCATCTGATGTCCCGTTGGAAGGAGGGGGCACGCCATATACATTATTTCTCCCGGTTTTATCTGCAAATAAATATGTAACAGTTTCAATTTTATAAATTACTTGTAACATTATTTTTATTATTCAATAACGTTAAAATTCAGTATAAAGAGACAAAAATTATAACTGAAAGCTTCCTTTCAACTGTGTTATTTACTACTTTTACAATTTCGTAGTGTAAAAGTAGTAAATAACACAGTTGAAAGGAAGGTTAGGGAGGAGTTAGATATATTGAAAGAAAGAGAAAAAGGGTTAGACAATTTAATGAATACTAAAACTAAATTTGATAATGAAGACATACTTTATAATATAATTAAAAAGTAAAAGATAGAGGACGGGTAGATAAGATTAAGAATTAAATTGCATAGGACTAATTGGATGTTTTTAAAATAAGGGTGAGTGACCGCGCCCACAAGTGTGAATGAGAAAGGCGGTACAGCGTTAGGTTTAAAAGGAATGTACACGCGCGCGCGCGCACAACACATAAACACAAGGAATGTGCTAGAAAAATATGTAACTATCCAGGCGGGAGTGACAGGGCTCCGAGGTTGGGAAGGGACATTTGAATTATAGCTTGTTGTGTGTGGGTGAAGGGTTTGTTCTACGTCTGCTTGTCAATTCCGATCTGACGATGAGCTAAGAAGCTTGAAACCGCTAATCGGAATAATTTTTCTATAGTGGTGTGCAACAGTGTAACGTGACGTTCCTTCCCATTACATAAAGAAATAAATACCAAATAATCAAAATAATATAGAAAAGAGTAAAACCCATTATAAAATAACAAAAGAGTACAATACTATTAAAGAATGAACCAATGTACTTTAGGTTAAGAAAAAGAGTTGATTGTTAGACATCAAGACGAGCGGGTCAGCTCTGTACAGAAAAAAACTACAATGTTAAATCATCAGTCTAAGTGAAATAAATAAAAATATATGTTGAGAAGAAACCAGCCGAAAAATAAGAAAAAATAATACTAATATGAATTTGAAGATATAATAATTCCTTAAATCGAGAAAGCAAAAGAACAAGTAAAGTATGATTTGAAAGTGAACATTCTATATACATTTGGTAAGCAGAACTAATATCTAACCTAAACTCTGTTATTCTAACACCACGCTATAATAAACTCACAACACCGTTTCAATTACAATACAACGAAGAAAAAGTGATTAACAACTATTATAACTGTGAACACTTAATTTAAGAATCATTTATTTAAGGGAAAGTGACAAAAACTATTAACATAAAATTTGAGGTGTGACATGGCAGCCATTTTCTCAAACTGAACGAGCCGTTCCACTGACGCCATCTTTAAGCTTTGGTCATATAAACGTATAATTAATGTTGTATATCTCCTAACAAAAAAATCAAATATTTATGTGTTAATAATTAAGAATTTATCAGTTATTTTCTCTGTTAGCAGTCTTCATCACAACTTTGTCAAAGTTTGTTGCTTCCCTGCTATATACAATTTTTTCTCGAACGAGGCCTTTCGGTTTCGCAACCATTATCAAGTTCTTTCTACAACAACATTAAAATACCTACTTCCCTTATATATATACTAACCCTCCCACGCATCACCTGTTACATATATCACCTGATTAAAATACTTAGAAGATGATTCATGTAAAACAGAAGAGTTAAAAAGAATAGAAGGAATGGCGAAAAATAATTATTATAAACCGGGGATAGTAGAGAAAATTGTAAAAAGAATAGAAGGAAATAGTAGACAAGAAGAGAAGAAAGAAAAGAAATACATAGGATCAATAACGTATCTGGGATTTCAAACGAGGAACATAATCAAGTGCTTTGAAAAACACAATATAGATGTAGCGGTAAAAAAGACAAAGACAGTTTTTGATTATATAAAGAATAGTAGTACTGAAATAACGCCTGAATTACAGAAAAGCGGTGTTTATAAGTTGAACTGTAAACAGTGTGATAAGGTTTACCTGGGTGAAACAGGACGTAAGTTCGAAATTAGATTGAGAGAGCATGCGAGAGGAGGAGACAGAACTACGAATTCGCTCTATGCGAGACATTTTAATGAAACAGGGCATATGTTTTTAGACCCAACAGAGAACGTCGAAATAGTAAGGTTAGAGAATAAAGGTTAGGTAAGTAAACGCAAATTGTATGAAGAATTAGAAATATTAAAAGTAAGGAAAAAGAATAGTAATGCGCTGATGAACATAAAGACTGAATTTAGTAATGAGGATATATTTTACTATATTTTGAAAGAGTAGTGTATAAAAGGTGTAATACGGTTACAGGATAGGTTCAGAAGGTAGAAAGCTGTAGGAGATTTCTAGAGGATAATGTATATGACGAGGTCAGGTTGACTGAGTAAGGGGCGGGGCTAACAAGGACTGGGCGGTAAGTACTGCCTCCTATTGGTTGAATGTAACAGGTGATGCGTGGGAGGGTTAGTATATATATATATATATATATATATATAAAAGGGAAGTAGGTATTTTAATGTTGTTGTAGGAAGAACTTGATAATGGTTGCGAAACCGAAAGGCTTCGTTCGAGAAAAAAGTGTATATAGCAGGGAAGCAACAAAATTTGACAAAGTTGTAATTAAGAATTTATTTGTAAGTATTTTACTTTTTACAAAAATTTCCTTTCTGACTTTTTAGTAACAGTTCAAAGAACCCGAATCAATGATATTAATTTTATTTAAGTTACATTTGTTTGCAATCGACCTGAGATTGGTGAGTCGAGCCGGGAATCACAATATCGACCCGAGAGTCGATTAATTGCTCATTTTGCATTAAATGAGATTAATTAACAATTAATTGCGTTTTATTTATAAAAATAAGTAAGTTAGAAGAATTTCAGGTATAGAAAAAGGAACACTTGCGAAGAATAACATCAGCTGGGCAAAACGAAGAAGTAGGTAATTCTTATATTACGAATCGATTGTCAAATCGAATCAGCTTACGCAAAACATTTCTTCAAATTAAATTCTACTCCACGATTGAGGTAAGAGAGTAAGAAATAATTAAATGTGGATGGTTATAAAATTTTAACCCGAACCCTAATTAAAAATAAAATAAACAAAAATAAAATTTAAAATATAAATTAACCCAATAAAGACGAAGTAAATTAACGGTAATACGTATCGTCTGGTTACAAAGTGTCGCAACCAACGTGTGGTAATTAAAAACATACGTAAACGTTACATGACAACAGTGATGATTCTGTTTGAGAAAAAAATTAATTCAGTTATCCTTCGGATGGTGAGGAGTGGGCGAGTAATACGTTTCTTCCGAGACTGGCATCACCGCCGGTGTTCCTCAAAAGATAATTCTGAATCCTTCCTATTTTTCGTCTACGTCAAGTCTGTGAGAGCCTAAAGTCGAGATGGCCTCTTTCCGACCTATACGCAGGTTCGTTACGTGCATCGACATGGAATGTTATCAAGAGCACGGCGGTGCTAATCTCGAATCGTTGGGAAGAAACGCAAAGGCGTCTGCGATTAAGCGGAACGTACGTCTGCTGGTCATCATATGGGAGGTGAACCAGTCATGTAAAAAATACAGTTCCACAAGCAAGAGGCGCATTTTTAAAGAAAAATATCTCTTGTGATGTCCATAAACGCGTCCCTGGAAACCAGAAAGAAATTTTTATTTTCATTTGGAGCAAATGCATGTATTTTTCTGAAACCTGGACTCTGGGGAAATTGGAGAGAAGCCACTCTGAAGCTTTTAAAATGTGGTGCTGGAGGAGGAGCTTAAGAATATCGTGAACGGGAAGAGTACCTAAGGATGAGGATATGAAGAGAGAGGGTGAAAAAAGTACGCTGATTTGGAAAGGAGAAGCAATATCATTGGTCAACTGCTACCCCATTCAAACTGGTTCACCGCCCTGATCGAGGGGCGCAGTGGGAGGAGAAATTCCAGACAAGAGTACATGGATGGGATAAAAGAAGGAAGAATGCATGTGGTGATCGATAGATTGTCTACAGAAAGGAAGAAATTGCAAGCCCATCAACCTCTGGGCTGAGGTGAAGAAGAAGAAGAAGCTCAGCTACGCTACCCCCGCTGCATGGGAGTACCTGAGAGCTACGCAAAGAGAGAAGATTCAGAGTGTTCTCGACAGGGGGCTTCGGCTAGCGACACAGTCCTCCCTCCGTTGATTTTTTTCTGTATTGCTAAGAAGTGGACTCTACGTTCAATCTGTGAACGACACCATCAAATGATTTGATAGTAATTTTTGCATACGAACGGTAATGGACCAAAGACAACTCCCTCGAAGCCGGACTCGCCCTGTATATACTGTACGTCCAGCTGTTGTATAATACGTGGGAACGATCTTGGCTAAGGCGGTTTAGGCAGTAGCTCTCAAGACTGTAGCTCGCAACTCGACTTTCGACATCCACGCGTTTCGTCTGTACACGCATAGGCCTCTGCCGCACACTGGAGCGACATTTTTTCGTGTTTTTCGAGACTTGCTGATTAGACAAGTCTCCGGCTGTTTGGGAGCAAGCCCCCTTCAGCCAATTTGGATATAGGGAATTACATTGGATATAGGATGTAGTACGCCATTACAGACCAGAGCGGAGAATGGTGGAGCCACCCAGTCAAGAGAGAATGGTTACTGTTGTTGTATGTGATGCAGTATACCAGGACAGGAGACATTTTGTTTCGCGATCTCCACCATTCTCAAAACGGTTCTGTCGCGAAACAGAATGTCGCTCCAGTGTGCGGCCGGCCATGTTGCGTACAGCACACGACGCTCTATAGAAGGTGTGGTACATACAGTACATGTGGTGAAACGTCTGGCAGAAGGTAACATTCGAAACTCTGCGTTTTGAAATTTACACTTTAAACAACTGTTGGTTTCCGTTAGTTACCATGTCGTTTATGACTTTTTACAACGTTGTCGTGGTAAGTGTTATAAAACACATCGTCTCGGATCATTTTTCATTTCAACCTTAACGGAGCGTTTTCTCTAATCAACACCCCGCTCAGCAGTAAGCTCCTTTTATACACCGAACATAAACACTGCTCTTTGTATCAACTAAATTGCTACTTAATCATGCATAAGTAGCATCAGTCGTATGTAGTAATTAATTACCTAATCCTGTTTATATTCTCTACAGTAGTAGTTGCTCTCCAACTTAATCCTCGTCTGTTCTCTTTGTCCGCCGGTGTGTTCGCTTCGTTTTTTCTCGGAAACGACGAGACGAAAGGAAAGCGCCCGGCGGCTACGTACGGAAGAGGATAACGGTAATTTATCCCTCGATACTGTCTGAAACGATTCGTCCTCTGTGTGTGTGTGTGTGTGTGCGCGCGCGCGCGCTTTGTGTGCTGCAGTATTCCGATTACTTTGCTTTGTACTCTGCTTCATCCGATGTGAAAACATTTTCTCTCTTTTTTTCTTTCTTTATGAATATAAAAACGAGAAAGAGAGAAAAGTTTTCCGTACTAAGATTTATGATAAGTACGTATATAGACTGTGCAGTGTAATTGTTTGCGTCTTTTTTGTTACTAAATAATATCTACGGCTCGTGTGATTCAATTAACCTATATACTGTGTTTTCCATCCTCAGGCTATCATGTATGTAGTCAACATGTGAACGCAAACACAAAATACTCCTTCATGCTCTCACGAATACTGTACGGAATTTATTGTTGTGGCCTACATAGCGATCTGTTTTTGCGAGTAATGGTAGGCCTATGTTCAGTGCCATGTAATTGTTGTCTCCTCCTCAAGAACAATTTGATTCGGACTTAATTTTAAGAAATCTAATTGTTGTCACCTCCATCTCCACCTCCATTTCCTCCTTCTCCTCCTTAAGAACAACTTGAATTGAACTAATTTCAAGGATCTAATTGTTGCCTCCTCCTTCCTCTCTCCCTCCTCCACAAGAACATCTTAAAGAGAACTTAATTTAAGAGATGCTTCTGTTATTAGCAACTTACGAAGGTCAGTTGAAAAGTTGATGGAGCTATAGCTTAGTTCACACGCGGAACTAAAATTTCAAGGGTTGTAAGATTCAGATATGGTGTAAACACCCGTTAGTTTCCAAATCTACCTATCAGCTTATTCATTGTTTGTCAGCTGTTAAAAATTTACGTGTCACGAGTATTTTTAAAAATGTAGAAAATCAAACATCGATTGAATTGTTTGTTAAAAAAGCGAAATGGTAAATGTGTTAGGAAATAGTGTGCATCAGAAAGAAGCTCTGGTTTTCGGGCGGGGAGATCAATCATAGATCACTTATTTTGCTTGACTCAAATCATAGAAAAGAAAACAGCTGTAAACCTAGAAGTGCACTGCCTATATCTTGACCTTAAGAAAGCGTATGACAGTATTCCGCACACCAAACTTTGGCTGGCACTTCAACGAACAAACATCGCCTCCACTTTAATCGAAGCGGTTAAGACTTTATACAACGGATTGAAAGCACGCGTAAAAATTGGAAGTAAAGTCTCAAAAGGATTTAATTTTGTAAGGGCCTGAAGCAGGGATGTTGTCTCTCACCGACGCTTTTTAAAATATACCTGGAACAAACCCTCAAAACCTGGAAAAAGAAATGCCACAAAATGGGGATACCTCTAATTGACAACACAGTGTACACACTGTGTTTCGCTGACGACCAAGTCATGGTAGCGCAGGACTATCACGACATGGAATACATGACACGAAAACTTATAGAGGAATATAAGCTATGGGGCCTTGTAAACGGAGTATATGTGCATTTGTGGAGAACAGAAGAATTTAATTTTGGAAGGCGAACAAGAAATAATAAATTGCAGTACCTATAAATATCTAGGGACAACAGTTACACAAGATGGTAGTCTAGATAAAGCGATAAGAGAAAGAAATAACCTGGGAAGAAAATCAACAGCATTGCTGAACAACATATTGTGGGACCAACAAATATCAAAACAAAATAAACTTCGTATATACAATACACTCGTGAAACCTATTACGTCATACGGGTGTGAAATATAGCCAATAATACAAAGAACAGAAAAGTTGTTGGAAGCTATTGAAATGGATTATTGGCGAAGAGCGGCAGGGAGGTTAAAACTGGAAAAAGTAAGAAACGTCAGAATCTGGGAGATAATGGGGGTACAGTACTCTATTGTCGACGACATAAAAACAAAACAGCTAAGATGGTTTGGGCATGTGCAAAGAATGCCGGATAATCGACTCCCCAAGCAAATTTTGAGATGGACACCATACGGTCGTAGGCGAAGAGGAAGACAGGTTGAGTTGGAGAGAAGCCATCAACCGGGCAATGAGAGACCGGGAATTGGAAG
This sequence comes from Magicicada septendecula, assembly GCA_034769895.1. Taxonomy (NCBI): domain Eukaryota; kingdom Metazoa; phylum Arthropoda; class Insecta; order Hemiptera; family Cicadidae; genus Magicicada; species Magicicada septendecula. Next base: position 417,486,978 of record CM068374.1, on the reverse strand, counting down.
AAGAATCTTGGTTAGATCGAGACCAATGGAGACTAGGGATTATATATATATATAAACAAATAGTTTGTTAGTAGTCACTCGAATGTAGAGTGATCGTAAGAGCATAGAAGATGATCCCCACAGTAGTAGTCCATAAAATGCGGCAACTCCAGATATCATTATAAAAATTTCACACACCGTGCTGGAACACCAGCGATTGGGAGTAGATGACATTGCTGAGAACACAGGCATCTCACATGAACGTGTGTATCACATTTTAAGGCAATACCGTGGTGTGAAATACCTCTGTGCAAGATGGGTGCCGCAGGGATCATCTTCAGTGGTCCTACAACCACGTTTAAATTCGAATGCCCACTTACAAACCGTTGAAGGTGCAACATGTCATAACACATTTACTATTTCGTTGTGAATATTCATTGGCGCTTTTTCAACATACAATTCAATCACAGCACGATGTTTGATTTTCTACATTTTTTTAAAACACGCGTGACACGTAAACTTTGAGCAGCTGATGAACAATGAATAAACTGACAGATAGATTTGAAAACTAACAGATGTTTACATGAAATCGAATTTTACAACACATGAAATTTTAGTTCTATGTGTTAGATACGTTATAGATGTCGTTCCGAGAACTTTTCAACTGACCCTCATAAATTGTTGTAACAGAAGTAGGCCTATGTCTTAAAACTAAATTCTATTCAAGTTGTTCTTGAAGAGCAGGAGACCACAATTATATATCTTAAAATTTAGTTCTATTCAAGTTGTTCTTGAGGAGGAGGAGACAACAATTAGGTGATACTGAACATACCAATACATGCAAAAACTATTAGAGCACAGTTGTGTATCAACGTGGGACTAAGGTAGTCAATAAAGATAAGATAACATCGCTATGTAGGCCACAACAGTACATTCCGGACAGTATTCGCGACTGCATCCAGGAGTATTTCGTGTTTGCGTTCACATTTTGACTTTCAAAACACTTTTCACTTTTGAACAGCTGGTAAACAATGAATAAACTGAATTCAAAGATAGATTTGGAAAACGGAGGTGTTTACATGAAGTATGACTTTTACGACAGCAAAGATTTTAGTTCTACCGCTAAGCTAAAGATGTCGCTCTGCGAACTTTTCAACTGACCCTCGCGTACCAAGTCTACGCAGTTCCTCCATTACATTCTTGACGGTCCGGTCATTTTACTACCTGTCGAGCGATCGTCTCATCTCTTTTACCCAGACTTATTACCATATGTCCTAATCGGTTGTCTTTCTTTTTCTTAATACGCATCAATAAAAACAACTGACATTAAAATATGGGTCATTATATAATTAAGTGTTAGTGTATTTACGTGCAGTGGTAAGTGTACTATGAACCAGGAATAATCAGGAAGGCAACAGTTATATTGGAACGGGAACGTGTCTTTAATGCAGGTACGGATCCGGGGTGTGGGGGGTCCCTCCCCCCGAAATTGTTATTTAGGACGAAAGTTTTTTGTCGTTTTGTGACTATAGAATGGTTTTGTGATTGTAAATACGATACATAATTCATATCTCGTTATGTATGTTCATGGTTGTACTCTAAAATTACTTTAAATCTATGTATCTCTACCTTACCACCATAATTTTTGTTTGATACGTAACTTTTAAACGAGTAAGAATAGTATGTATTTTGAACTGTATGTGAATATTATTAAAAGAACAATGAATTGACAAACACAGAATATGATATTGTACTTGTACCTTAATAAACTTATTGTTTTGATAATAAAACACTGTATTTTTATGTTCACTCATTGCTATCATTTATACTTTAGACCACTAAAGTATAACTTTCCATAATCCCCCCCAAACAACTCTCCGTCCCCCAAATTGCTTTAATGAAAGGAACGGGAGCGTGTCCACTGATGGAAAGAAAAGCTTTGCTCTTCAGTGTGATACAACTGGATGAAAAGTACATATATAGGCCTAATTATTATTATCACTCCTTTGAATCATTCTATATTTAATATAATATGTGAATTAATTTAAGTTGTTACATTTTCAATGGATTTTCTAGTCGTTATAGTGATTCGCTTCCCACTTATGTTTACAGACCTGCATTTTACTGGAAAGGTATGTAAAACTGTAACGTCATTAAAATAAAAAGTAAATACATTTTTGGAGTACGTAAATAAGTTTTCAATATATTTGAATTTTTACGTTTTCCAAAATCGCGAAAACGTCTTGTTTTTCTTCTTCGTCTTCCATCACGAAGTACGTGTAGACTTCCGGTTTCAAAAGTCATATGTACAGTGTGAATTTAAATTATTATTATTTACAAATTTTTAAATTGAACTGAAAGTCAGACCATTGTACTCCGGTCTTCCTACACTATTAAATATGCGGCCTTTGGTATACAGTTCTTTTGAATGCGAAGAACAAGTTCCCTACATCTACTCATTCATTCATCAACTTTTTCAATCAGTAGGGACACCTTAAGAATACTCTCTGTACATTCTCATTACGAATAATGTCTAAAAGTGAAGATTCTTTGACTATTCATAAAGACCTCATGTCTACATCCGCCTTTCGCAGAATCTATGACTGCAGCCTATAGCAGATTGGGTACCGCCATAACCTAATCAAATTTAATTTTAGTTTCTTGTTTAACTCTATTTTTTAATGTTCTTTTAGTCGTCCCAGAGATGGATCCAAATTTTGTGTTTCTTTAGGTGGTAATAGGTACTTGAAACAAAATATAACTTACCAATGTATCACACAAAACAGTGGAATATTCGTGAGCCCCGTAAGATTATAACGGATACGGATAAAATTACGGATGATACCCAACAGCCGCAGTAGTAGTGGCACTTCTACCTTAGGGTAGACCTACATTGGACGCAGACGTCTTCCGGCACGGTTGCCTGACCAGATTTCTCCCGGCAGGGTTGCCTACATTGATGACAGACGTTTCCCGGTAGTTTTCTGCCACCGTTTATCAGCGATTCAACGAAGTTCTCACTTTGTACGTCGTGACTGATTCGGAGGAAGATTTGAAATTTTTACACCTGCTAGACTCTTAATTACTTGTTGAAGCAGTATAACACAAAAACGTGGATTCATGATTTCAACAAAGACAGAGGTGACAGTGAGTTTGTCAAAACTAATTGGACAATGATAAATTATCCAGATATAGAATACCACATGATGCGGACTGAAATTTTTCACTACATTCTGGGACTCATAAAGTGTGATCTTGTAAAACACTCTAATTTGAGAGATTGTATAAGTCCTGAAGAACAGCTCACAATTACTTTAAGATTAAGTTTAACTTATATTTTAAATCACTAAAAGAACGAAACATAGACGAACAAGCTTGATTGTAATATTTTTTTTAAATTTATTTAAACAATTTTAAATTACTAAAATATTGCCAGGTTTTACTTTTATTATCATGACATACATTAGTTTTAAGATAAGACCTCATCTTCAGTTGTATACTTTCGAAAGATACAAAATTTCTGTTTGGTAATCTTATGCTTGATAAAAGAGGAATTTGACAATATATTGAGGATATTCATGGCCTAGGCGCAACTTGGACCTAACTTTGAGGAAATAGAGACACTCATCACTTTATTTCTATTGTAACATATTACAAACAAACAGGACGTGTTCAGATTCTCTCTTAATGAACTAAAAAATAGTGTTACGTATACAGGAAAAATATTAATAATATAAATAGGCCTATGCAACCATTATTCATTGGAAACTAGTCTTGCGAGATATATTTATTATAGTATTATTTACTGTAGTAGGCTGTAGTAAACTGTCTTCTACATTTGTTCGCTTTTATTCATGAAGAAGAAACTCTGTTAATTTTTATAACAGTGATAGTGCCCCCCCCCCCCCAGTTACGCCTATGTTATTCATATATTTAAATTCATGTTTTATATCGCCGCGAATTTTTAGACAATATTTATTCAGTATTATTATTATTATATGGCAGTAAATAAACAATAGATAATTAAAACTCAAGCTTAAAATTTTAATAGGCCTAATATGGAAAATTAACGTAAAATTCCTTCAGTTTTTTATTTTCATGTAAACAATTTTGAAGGTTATACCCATTAAATTTGTTTATTTAACATTTCGTTAAAAGATTTTTCGGACTATAAGACGTACTTTTTTCTTAAAATGTAGTTGCGTCTTATAATGGATTGTCAACTCATACCGATGAGACAGCTGCCGAACATCTGTTCTCACCCCACGGCAATCGGAACAGACTGCCGGGTTGGAAACAAACCAAGTTGATCTGGCCAGGCAGCGGCCCGGCATCGGACATCATCGGGAGATGCCGGAACGGACTGACGCGTCCAGTGTAGGCACATTCTATGGAACGAAGCGGTTTGTTTTGCTGAAAGTCTGCTCAGCCAACCTTGCCTGATCGGACATTGACGGTTCTGTATCCAGTGTAGGTGCAGCCTTAGGCTATAGTGTCTGTAGGTACGGTATAAGTAAGTCATAAGTCTCATCTTTGTTAAGAGAGCGGTTATTTGAAAAATAAACTGAAACGAATGCATTGCAGTCCGTATGTGTCGAAACCGTTAACCTGTACAAATTGGGGAACTCTCCTCTCTAATGTAAGACAACTGTGCAGGCTAAACGTTTGGTGGTCAGTTAAATACAGTAAATTATAGTAGTGTGAAGGACGCTTTGTAACTGTCAGGAAACAAATAATATATTGTGTATAAATTGCCTAACTGCGCCCGCCGACGCTAACTGTATCCGATTCCGCGTTGTGGAAGGAAACCGTTACGTTACGTTACGTTCGTAATCCTACAAATTGGTGAATTGAAAATGGAATTATTGTGGCGATAATCATATGTTTGTGTATACATAGTGGCGTAACTACGGGGAGGATCAGAGGGGATCAATCCCCCCCTTCCGTTACTTACGTAATCAGTTGATGTAGGCCTGTTGCTGAGCCAGTTGCGTCTGTAAAATTAATGTTTATAAATAACTGTAGAAATAAAATCTATTACAGTATTTGTAAATTAATGAAATAAAGTTGGAGTTTTCTTAATAATGGCCAGTTGTGTATCTAGAATTTGGATTTGGGGGGGGGGGGTCCGGCTTCATACAAATGACAAAACAAGACTGACCAACATTACTATCTTTAAAGTGGCTGAAAAACGCGTTGTTGAAACATTGTTAAAAATACTTATTGTCTGAATTGATTTTCCTATATTTCATATTTAAAACGTAGGCCTATACCCTAATGCTGTGTAATAAACCTGTTTGTATATTTAAAAAAGAGCTGACACTGTATTAACGTAGACAGCTGGAAAAAAATAAAGTAAAACGGCCTAAAAATCAAGAGATTGACAAAATTCGTCAACTTTTTCGACCCTCTGGGGAAGGTCCCGTTCGTCCCCCCTCATAAATACCCCCCTGATAATGACAATCACTGAACATTTGGTAAATAACATACCTATTTGCAGCCTTGAAAATAATTATACACGCCAGAAAATGAAGGCAGACCGTGTTCATCCATTTTTACCTTTTTCGCCCAGACACACTTCCCTGTACAGGCTCGCCTACATCACCACTCCTCTAGTCTAATTGGGTTGAAGAGTCGCACAGGTAAACTAGTAGTTTCTTGACTTAACAAAATTGCTGGACTTTACACAAAAAAAACCTACTTTAACATCGTCTATAGGTTGCTTAAAAAATTCTTAGGACAGCACTATTAAATTAAACTGCGAAGAGGTAATAAAACCGAGTTTTTCGAAATATCCTCAGAATGGCTGATTTTCACAAGACCTGTTTTCAGAAATTCAGAATTAAACTGATTCGTAATAACACGAGATTCATTAACTTTAATTCGAATAACAATTAACGAAAACAGAATATTTTAAAACCAGGGGATTTCCCTATTTTTTCAACCCTTATAGGCTACTTCACGTTGCGATAAGAACATAACAAAAGTACGCGCAATAGTTAACGAGAAAGCAGCCTTTAACAAACACTTTATAGTAAGTACTCTTCCCGGACGATGTCTGTTATATGTATGTACTTCGCAACGTTATTACACACGAATACTAGAGAAAACACGAATTTAGATAGCTTCAAGCGGAAACTTCTCATCCTTCGGCCCATGCAGGTCAAACTTGGATTGGCACTCTTATTTAAATTTATCTTATAATCCTGATTTATTGAATGTGAATCATAGGAAAACCGAGTACATAACGACAGACCCAGATAATGTATATGTTGATGGAAAGGTGGAAAGCTTTTCTTATTTAGGGCCAATAATGGAACTGAGTGGATTATCTAATATTTTATTTGGTGTTCTGCCCTAAGGCAGATCTTCAAATAGTAAACGCTCTCCAAGCTGTCCTATCGCATGCCAGTCTTTTCGTTTCTTCGTAACACTCTCTGATTTTAATGCTATCTATTAACTTCATTCTTCTACGCCCTCTTTATTTTTTCTCCTGCTATGACACCCTCCATGCCAGTTGTAAGCAAGCAGTCTCTTCTTAAACGGTGACCTAACCAATCTTAAAACTTCATCATTGCTTACTTTATCAACCCACTTCACTTTTTCCATTGCTCGCCAAACCCACATCTCAAATGCTTCTAATCTCTTCTCATCCTCCTTCCTCAGTGTCCATGTCTCTGCACCATATAAAGCAACGCTCCACACATTTGGCCAACCTTTTTCCTAAATTCTTGTTAATTTTGCCACACAGCAGTATTTTCTTCCCATTAAATGCCTCTTTTGCTATAGCAATTCGTGCTCTAATTTCACGAGTGCAGAACATATCTTCACTTATCAAGCTTCCAAGATATTTAAACAACTGTACCTGTTGTATTTTGTCTTGCCCTATCTTTATGTTTGTCCTTTTTCCTCCTCTGCTAATCACCATACACTTACTTTTTTTCCTTATTAATCCTCATTCCATATTCCTCGCATACTAAATTTAAATCTCTTATCATTTCATTCATTGTCTCTTCCTTTTCTGCTAAAACAGCCAATGTCACCCAATGTTTTCTTATGTCATCACCTTATACATTCAATTCTTCTTCCACCGACATTCACACTTCTTTGTCCAAGCGTTTCCTAATCAAGTCATCAAGATATATGTTAAATAAATTTGGTGAGATACACATACAGCAGCCTTGCCTTACTACTCTTCCAATTTTAATTCCTTCTGAACTCTGCTTTCCGATTTGCACACTCACTTTCTGCCCAAGGTACAGATTACGTATTAACCGTCTCTCCTTCCAGTCTACCCCTTTGTCCCTCAAAGTATCTAATAGTCTTCCCCATTCTACTCTGTCAAATGCTTTTTCAAGGTCTATATAACAACATATAGCTCTTTGTCTGTTTCTGTGCATTTTCTCCAATTGTTCTAGCAGCCTTATTGCATCCCTAGTCACTTTATCTTTCCTGAAACCGAACCGCTCTTCCTCTGACGTGGCATCCGGTTCCCCATATTTTATTCTATATCTAATATGGATATAAGGAAAGAACTTGTGAAGCCCGAAGAACAATATGAATGTTAAATTGGATTTTACGGAGTGGGAGTATAATAAATAGAAACAAAGCAACGACCTACAAGACAACTGTTGAGAGTATAATACTATACGTGGACGATGGACGAGGTTGCTTCCAACAGATATGGAGCGGCTAAACAGATCCAGAATGGAAAGAGAGAGGAATGAAACAATCAGGAGGCATAGGCCTATAATACAAGTGGAAAACGCGGTTGTGAAGTGACAGACCAAAAATGATCGATGTGGTACGGGCATTCTCAGAAGAACGGAAGAAGGTATAATCCCCAATGGAATGGCAGAATTGGAGCCAGAGGAAGAAGAAGGAGGGGGAAGCCCAGGAAAATATGAGCTGACTGTGTACAGAAGGATATGGACAAGTGTGGCCTTCAATTAGAAGATGCTGAAGATAGAGATAAGTGGAGAATGAAAGGTGAATGACTGGACGTATTGGGAAATTTCTTGAATGTCTTTATTGTGTTGAATATGTAATGTATGTAATTTTTCTGTGTAGTCTTTTGGTGGTAAGAAACCCTCATCCACCCGAAAAAAGTGTGGGCTATCGTTCGGCCTAAGATCTGCAGTAACTGTTTTCGTAACACTCTGTAGCTTTTGCGGCCTGCAGAAGATCCCCAGGGGTGGGGTACGAAACGTTGGCGACGACGTCGAGAATTTACAGCAACCGCCCATGGCCTGACAGCCCGGTATTGGCGCCGACCGTGCAAACTCAGAAACCCTCAGCGTTGAAGATATTCTATAATAAACAAAATATTCATAGTGGCACTGCTGTTTTCGAAAATCACATTTATTATCGATTTTATCTACTATTTTCACTGCGATAAAAACTAATGCTTTAATTATTAAAGTCTGATATTCAGTAATAGGTTCCTTAAGGTAAAGCTACCGTGTATATAATTATTTCGAAGTGGGCAATTATCTCCTACTCGTAGTCTTAGTTTAAAATGAAGGTAAAATTGCAAGGAAATTTAACATCAGGTAAAATTAGAAAACAAAAGACTCCTCTTGTATACCACTTGTGTTCATTGACAAAGAGACATCTTACCGAGTAATTAATAATTAGTTGTGTTCCCCCCTCTTCTAACAGGAACTACAGTGCTCTTGTAATGCACGACTCTCGATCTTGAAGAGTCACTCCTCGCCCCTCTTGTAGCCTCTTCAGACGACAAGGGTTTTACAGATCACAGACGTTCTGTTCTCCGTACGTGCACCAACACAAATGAAACAGAGTAATTATATGCGTTGGTTTGTTCCAACGAGCATCGCTCTCGACGGCGATCTTCGTTGCAAACCCAGAGTTAAAACGTAGAATAGCTTCGACATGTAGGTAAAGATTAAAAGACAAGAAATAAGTCGCTCGACACAAGAAATTGTCCTTAGTTTAAGTGTGACCGAGGTTTAATAAACGATGAACGGTTTTGTGAGATACAGCCATTAACTGTACATAGTTTTACATTTGTGTCGACGTTTTGGCTAAATTTATTGTATCTCCATCAGGACCTGTAGACGGTAAATCCAAAAAATAATTAATACGCTCACGTATGAGTAAGTATACACACGTATTGAAATAGCAAAAATTCGTGAGTGGGATCCGATTAAATAGAATTTAAACCGACATCTGAATTTAGTGTTACGTGTTAGAAATTTCAAAGTTTCGGGACCCGAGGGCCCAAAAAAGAGAGAAAGATTTGAAAAGAATGTGAAAATCTAGCAGGGTGTCAGGCTGAAAGGATTTGAAATCCAAAACAGAATTTTTCGAATTGTCAGTGTGTATTGTATGACTGTGTGGACTACAGTTGTTATGTTACTAAAGACATAGTAGAGTACTCGGGATCTTGGTAATTTTTCCAACAATTGAAAAATGATCTAATATCAAAATTTATGTAAATAATAAATGTACTTCGTTCAGAATAGTGAGCGAGTTCTGCGGGGAGCATACTATAAATACTAATACTAACTAAAGTAATAGTTATTGGGGTAACAGTATTTTTCCCCATAGTGTAGGCCTATATGACATTCGTTCATGTGTTAAGCTTCCCTCATCAGTTCCCTCCCTTAGAGCGTATGGGTTACAGCTCTAATGTAACCCTTACTTATTTGTAATACGAGCCCTCCAGTCTTTCCTGTCGCTCGTGTGTGTACGCGCGCCCTCGTTCACGTGATCCTGCTTCCGATTGTATTGTTCCGACAAAATTCTTTCCGTTTTTAATTACACACTCGAATACCGTTCTAGTGGTAAGTAGTAAGAGTTCTGCTGTTGTAGAGAGAGAGAGAGAGAGAGAGAGAGAGAGAGAGAGAGAGAGAGAGAGAGAGAGAGAGAGAGAGAGAGAGAGAATTCATTTCCTTAACAACAGCCACAACAAAAAATAGTTGTTTTATGTAAAAAAAAAACACGAGTCGCAGTGTTTATAATTAAAATGCGTTTTTAATTATAAAAATTATGAGCATAGTGCTGATGATAATTATTTCGGTGTTAGGGAAACTGAAATTCGTTTCTTGTGTACACACGTACACACTCACAACACTTCGGGTTCAGTGTGAAACTGCAGAGCGTGCGAAGAGACCCGTCAGGATGCGTGCGCCGGCCGGGTTTTTGTTGTTTCTTTTAAAACGTAATCAAGTAAATTGAATGCTCCACGAGGGAGGAGTGAGGTACACGGACCCGCGGTGGGTAATTATACGTTTTAAAACGCGCCGCTGTGCGCTGCCTACATAATTATAATCAATATAATATACGGGAGAACCGACGCATTACCGTAAGAATGCCGTCGTCGTTGTCGGAGGAGAGATAAACATTTTGTGGTCGCGGCACCGGGAACGGTAAGCGATACAACGAGGTAGTATACATACGCATTTCCGTTTTACTAACGACGCGGTGGTGGTAGTGGACTCGGTAGAAGGAGAAGAAGAGAAGATGATGATCTGATAAATCGATGTTTTTTAATATTACTGGTCCGAGTAAAAAGGTTGTTGTTTCGTCGTAATTTTGTGAAATTGCTCGGTTGTGTTGAGAGGAGAACACAACACGATATTTCCTGAATACGGAGAGCGGTGCTAACGGTTCCGTGATGTTGTTGGTTACCGTACATGTTTTCCTTTTTTTTTTTTTAAGAGTTGGGAAAAGTAATTTCAGCGGTCGATTCACACCACCACGTGGCGTAAAAATATTTAATAACCGTTGACTGTTATTTACTTATTTTTTTCTGTAATTATTGTTATTTTAATAATGGCGTGTGTAATTATTACTGGGGCAAGTACTGCGTTACCGTTAATATTATGAACAACGTACAGTTAAAACAGCACACACAGTTTTTTAATATTGTTGCATACAATTAGCGTTCTTGTCTCCCATTCTTTTCAATATATATAATTTTATATTGACGATGTTCTTAAAAAATGGCAATCAAAGGAATATCCTGGAGTCCAGCTAGACCGACATACTCGCCTGAGTACGTTACTATTTGCTGACGATAAAATAATAATACAAGAGAGTGAAGATAAATTACAGCTGGCAGTGCACCGACTGAATCAAATATGTCCAGAATATAATCTTAAAATTTCCTTGCATAAGACGAAAGTTATGGCTTTCCAAGGCAAGTATCCCGGTAGGTCGAAAATAATTGTCAACAATAAGCCATTCGAACAAGTATCAAATTTTACATACTTGGGCTACGACACAAGCTACAATTATGACAATGACATGGAAAATAAAATAAATAAGTTACAGGCAATATGTGGCACAGTAAATAGAACATTAAATAACGAAACACGAAAAGACACAAGGATAAAATTTTATAAAACGATGGCTGTACCTGTACTTATGTATGGGAGTGAAAGTTGGATAAATACCAAAAAAGGAGACAGCAAAATACAGGCAGCAGAAATGAGATTTTTGAGACGGGTCAAAGCCTGCACAAGAAGAGAGTAAGAAATGAAGACGTGCGAAATTAACTAAATGTATATGCAATAAATGAAAAAATAACTGAATATAAAGAAAGATGGAAACAACACGTAAATAGAATGGGAAATGGGAGAATACCCCAAAAAATACTTAACTACAACCCAAGAGGGGAAAGAGATACAGGAAGACCACGAAAACGGTGTCGTAAGTTTGTGATGACGGAACAGGCAAATGCCTAATCCTTGTAGTGCAGAATAAGACGAAGACAATTAGCGTTTGATGAAATTGCCACCTGGTTTTGTTTAACAATGATTTATTTGTTGCTACGATATTATCGGAATATTTGACTTAATTGCGGAGTTGCCGCGATAGCAAGTTGATTATCATACAACATCTTCTTCTTCTTCTTCTTCTTCTTCTGGTAGTTCGTATCCGTTTCGGATGTTGGATTGGATACAGACTATTTTAACTTTCTGCACTGCTGTACGGAATAAGTCAGTTGTATTCGTGCCAAACCAGGCCCTTAAATTTCTCAGCCGTGATATTCTCGGTCGCCCAACTCCTCTCTTTCCAAGTACTTTTCCCTGTAGTATGGACTACAGTAAGTAAAATCTCTGTTCATTTCTCATGAGATGTCCCAGATACTGAAGCTTTCTTATCTTCACTGTGTTAATAACTACCCTATCTTTCTTCATCTTTCTAAGAACTTCAACATTAGTTATATGTGCTGTCCATGAAATGCTCAGTATTCTACGGTAAAGCCACATTTCGAAAGATTCCAATTTTTTCGTTGTGGCTTCAGTCAAAGTCCAAGATTCTACACCGTAGAAGAGGACCGAGAATACGTAGCAGCGTAAAAGTCTCAGCTTTGTGTTTATAGTTAAATCGTGACTTTTGAATAAACTGCTCATTCTAGTGTACACTGCTCTTGCCTTTTCAATTCTGCTCTTTATTTCTTGAGAGTGGTCCCATTGTTCATTGACTGTAGTACGAAGATATATAAATTGGGTTACACGTTCAACTGGCCTTTGGTGTATATTAAGGGTGCAGTTTGTGAACTTGTTCTTAGATACAATCATTAGCTTCGTTTTATTAGGCTAACATTGATGTCTAGACCATACCTACGGCTGCTTTCTGTCACTGTATTCATTAGTTGTTGCAGCCTCTCTAAGCTGTCTGCGAATATGACGGTATCATCCGCATAACGTATGTTATTTATTTTTTCACCGTTCAGAGAGATTCCCACATCACATTAATCTAAAGCTTCTCTAAAAATACCTTCCGAGTAGATGTTGAATATGTTGAATAAAAGGACAAATAGTATACATCCTTGTCTTACTCCACGCTGAATCTGTACCGCTTCAGTTTTCTCCTTATCTACTCTAACCACTGCAGATTGGTTCCAATACAGTGTAGCTATTGTCCTTAGGTCTTTATCGTACAACATACCAAGTGTTAATTTCATCAAGTACTATTATTATATTTAAACAGAATCTACAGTTAGCAGACACTGTATATAGTCTATGTGTGATACGATATTTGTGTGGTGTCTGCCTGTGTGGGGCTACTAAAAATTACTGATTTCTTGTTTGTTTTTTAGCGTCAGGCTCTTTTTTTTTCAAGTGCGGCTGCAGGTTAATTCTGAAAACAAATATTTGTTTTCAAAACAAAACACATCTTTGAATTTTATTACTAACAAAAACAATGCCAAAGGTAGGGGCAGAACATATTTTAAGGAATTTCCATTAGGCGGCACTAAATCAACCTGTGTGTGTGTGTGTGTGTGTGTGTGTGTGTGTGTGTGTGTGTGTGTGTGTGTGTGTGATTTTTATATACTATTGAAAATTATGTAATTTGAAGTTAACTTGACCATGATCATGTTCATTGTTTACTCGTGAAATTAACTGTAAAAATAGACACAAATGCTTTAGACATTAGGAAAAAAAAACACATCAACACTCAAATGGATTCATTATAATTAATTATGTAACATTCAATAAGTACATTACAGTGTGATGTGCACATTACCTCTATATGGAGGCCCGTTACAAATTCACTGGTCTACTTAAAAATATATAACGTACTGTAATCAGGTGTGTGTGTGTGTGTGCGTGTACAGTCTGAGATTGGCAAAAGATTAAACACTATAAGTTTGTTTAATTTTAAGTAATTTTTTAAAATGAAAAATGCATAAACATTTCATATTAAATTGCTTTACAACTAAATAAGTTAGTTAAGAAAGAAAAAGGAAAAAGTATGCTAGTAACAAAATATTTCCTTAACTCACATCAAAGGTACAAACTTAAAAAAATGTTTTTTGAAAAAAACTTCTTTGATGTAATCATGATGTTTGTATAGTTCTTCATCAGGAAATCTTCGCCTTCGTTCTTTAGCTATAAATAGCTTTAATAAGAACATTGCCACAATTCGCACACTATACAGACAATGCTGAAAGACGCAAATGCAAACGCGCCTTCGTGATTTGCTGATTTCTCCCTTTCTTTCTCACTTTTCGGCACCGGCACTAATATCTGCCACTAGTGCCGCCTAGTTTATTGCTTAAAATATGCTCTGAGAGGTAGATACTTATTTGGGAACTTGTGCGTCAACCAAGGTAGGTCCCTTCTTCGGCGGTCCCCCGTATCGACCATCGTGACTTTCATGAATCGTTATCAAGCGTTCCTGTCTTCGGCCGTCCATGTGCATTGCGCCAGAGTCGTGTTCCTTATTTTTCTTGTGATATTAGTGAACCATGTAAGTGGTATTCTTCCTCACCCCGTGATCCTACGATTTACGATCCTACCTTCAAGTTTGTCTACCCCTTCTTTTCTCACGATATCATCATCATAATCTTCACGGATTAAACCAAGGATGGTTTGTTCCGGTCTCAAATAGGCAAAGATTGGAGCTGGTCACTCCAGCTCTTCCTCGGACGTCCCACACCTCTCCGTCCCCTCGGCTTATAGTTCCATAGTTGTTTGGGGGTGCGGCAATCATCCATTCGGCAAAGATCTTCCCACCAATTCAGCCGATACTGGGCGATCTTGTCGAGTATACTCATAATATTCAGTTCCTGCCGTATATCTGTGTTTCTTCTATGATCATAGAGAATATACGCTCCCATTTGCCTGAGAAATCTCAGTTCAGCCGCTTGTATGCGACTGGCCTGGCCTTTCGTTAAAGTCCAATTCTCAGACCCATAAAAAAGTGTGGGAAGAGCCATCACCTTGTAGAATTGTAGACGTATTCCTTTACTTGCTGACTTAAGGGTTCCCCTAATGGTCCCGCACGTAAGTTTGAACTTATGCAACTTATTCACAACGTCGTTGCTTGTATTATAAGACACACTGTAGCCCAGGTATTCAAAATTGCTAACTTGTTCCAGGACAGTACCATCTACGCGTATAACAGTTTTTGCCCGTACGGGATCAGTCGACGAAAAGCCATCACCTTGGTTTTACATGTGGATATCTGCAAATGCTGCTGGCGTGATTGATTAATTCTAACAGTCCGCTGTATCCTAAGCTTCTCTCCATTATGTTATTTTAAAGCTGCCAATTTTGCGAAGGTCAGATTCCTTATTGTCCGGTGCTCTGAGGCAGCAGAGAACACAAGGCTATTCATTGAAGTTTTTTTTTTTTAGTTTATACATCGCAGCTTTTCCGTAATATTGTTGACTGTGCGTGTACTGATATTGCCATTGTGCTCTTCATATAGTTTCTTCTGTACTTCCCTTGAAATTTATCCCCTTGGGGAAGTGCCATGTAGATGAATCTTCCTGCTACTTGTATATAAATCATTTTTGTTACGTCTTCATAACTATTACGTCATCTGTCTCTTTCTTTTCTTTAGCATACAGCCCAAGGTTTGGCCTGGTTTCCAACATTCATCATAAACCGTGGCTCGACAGCCCTTGGTTGGTCTTGGCCTGCTCCAAGAGTCGATTCCATTCCTCCTTATTGTATCCCCTGGCTTTCCAGTTTCTTATGTTCAGCTTTCCGAGGTCCTCCTCTATCTGGTCTTTGAATCTACTTCGAGGTCTTCTCCTTTTCCTACTACCCATTTGTTTCTGGTAGAAAGTATGTTTCGCAGGCTGTCCTTCCTTCATTCTCTCTATGTGTCCAGCCCACCTTAGCCTGTGTATTTTGATTATCCTGACAATGTCCGGTTCTTTGTACAGATGGTGTAGTTCATAATTATAGCGCCTGCGCCACATTCCATTTTCTTGTACTCCTTAGAATCCGTCTTTCACAGCAACCTCGAAGTCTCTCGCTATTTTTTGTCATTGTCCAGGTTTCTGAAGCATATGTCAGCACTGGCCTGATTGCACTTCGTGCTCCTTGAGATGAAGCTAGATGTCAGGTGCTTTTTTAATCCATAATATGTTTTATTTGCGAGATATATTCTTCTTCTTATTTCAGTGCTGATGTCGTTAGTGCTGTTTATCTGGGAGCCAAGATATATGAACTCTTTTTCTGCCGCTATATTTTTTTGTGCCTACTTCAAGGTTTTGAAGGGTTGGGTTTAATGGTAGTTTGTTGGCAGCATACATGTATTTGGTTTTCTCCAAGTTTATCTGCAGTCAAATTTTACTTGAGGCTTCCTCTAGTGCTGTAAAGGCACTAAAGTTTCCAACATTAGGTAGGCATTTTGGTGTTCCGGCTACAGATTCTATCTTTCCATCTCGTTCGAGGACTTCTTCGCCATATTCGCTGTATTCAACGCTACATGCTTCCTCCGACACGTTGCTGTGTCGTCCATAGTGCTTCTGTCTCTCAAGCACGTCGCTCAACCTACCCAGTTGAATATAGGCCTACCCATACACAGTAACACTGCACACAGCACTCACTAAACTTACATGAATATTATAATTGCAAACTCACAAATCATCCAGCAAGTAATAAAATATCGGTATGGAGAAACATAGATGACTTCCATGTTCTAAGATTTATATTTAAAATCATTTTCGAAATGAAATATTTCCATAGACACTACTTACTGCTTCAGCCTTAACCACAGTACTGTGGTCTAACGGATACCACCTCACGTTACCGCACTCGATTTTCACCGATGACGGCAGTCGATGGCACTCCCGAAACGTCTGGTTTTGCAGAAGACATTGGACCACGACCAAACAGCCCCGAAAGGAATTTTAACAACAAACTACTTCTTTGTTGCCGATAACGTAGTACACATTTAAAACATTATCCCCTCCCCCTTCAACTATCATTTTTAAGAATTTTCCCAGGCTAGGAAAAAAAACGTCATAATGATGCTGTACTTGCAGCTTAAATTTTTAATTTTCGATACTTCTTCGTAATTATTATTAGGTATGTAGGCCTATATAATCAAGGTCTTTCAAGTGGTATTCAAGTAACCAAAAATGTTGGGTACCGCTGGTGTGTAGAAATCCAAAAAGAGAATAAATTGAATGTGAAACACAACCAGTTTTAGACGAATAAAATTCGCCGTCAATCGACCGATAACAAAATAATCGTATCACAAAACTGTGGGGAGGGGGACAATTTATAACCGTGTGCAGCACAATCAATAACCGACACAACACGAATCTGTTCCACAACACACGTCTCGTATATCATGCTGTACAGTTTACATGACCGCGCGCGCGATGAAAGAAACTTTTCCCGTTATTGGCAACACTGCTGCCGCTATTCACACAACACACGGTCCGCGAGCACAAAGTAAAGTTTCGACAAAACCGAATTATTGCTCCGTAATCACCTCGTAGAGTTCACAAATGTACACTTTGTCAACAACTTCTTCTCCAATCCTCCACTAACTCGCATCGTTTACGGGCGGTGAGTTATTGTTCTTACCGACACACATAATGCTGGTAAAACTAACGGAGTAAGTTGCTGCCGTTCTTTTGTCCGTTCTCGATCGATTCAACAGATATTCACTATCTCGAATAACGCGAAACGCTATCGCCCGGAGACGCCGTAGCAAGCCGACGCCGGCGCCGTCTCAACGGGTGAATAGCCGTTAAGTATTGTACACTGTGGCAAGCTGTAAGCTGGGGAGCAGTGTTCTTATAGTTTCTCTCTCACAGCCTCATTTAAGTGTGAAAATGTGAAAATCCTTATTGTTTCTGAGATTGATCCCACCCCAAAACGGGCAGACGAGAAGCAAAAATATGGAGGAGTAAATTTTTTGTAAAAATCGCAGAAATCCATGTGAAGTATCAACTTGAAGAGAATTTTGACCAAATATGAATACAGCGTTCGGTTTTTCCAAATTTGAAGGTTTTACGACACCAGGCCATAAGAAAGAGATTCAAAACAATGTGAAAACAAACCATGCAACCCTAATTCGAATGTGGTGTTTATTTTGAAAATGTTTTAACTTTAGGGGCACTATGGGCCATGGAAGTACAATAATTTCAAACACACGCTTCCAATGCCACCGTACCAGCAGCAGTTATATGGACACCCATGAATTGTCCTTTAATTTATGGGTATGAGAATACCTTGTTGATTACAAATTGTTATTTGTGACTAATTAAAGCAGGTAATTAGTGACTTCATTGGTGTCTGTGTTTTTGTTTCCACTGAACAATACGACGATCCGTGAGACCGTCGTAACAGTATATTATCGTGAAAATAGAATGACAGACGGACACAGAAAAGCAAGTGGTCGAGTAGCTGCAACAGAACCCGCTTCCCTCGTCACTGCGAGTAAGTGCACAATTGGCAAGATTTGTACATAGAAATATAACGAAACTGGCGCTATAGTTTCTCCCCTATAAGCCTCTGTAAATTGCAATCGCGAGGGTGGTTTGCAATTCATATGCGCGCCTCTCGTCGAATGTCCGTATTAATATTAACCTTTCGTAGAGGGCGTAATTTAAGGGTGTTTTTAGCAGCAGCTAATCAGCATTAGCGATGCAAAGGAAAGAGAATGAAAAATGAAAAGATTCGCTTCGCTAAGCCTTGGAGATTACCACCTACCCTTGGCGTCGTTGAAAGAGACACACAAAGAAACGGCACGCATTAGTGGAATCGATACCACGAGGAGAACCCCACCGGATATAGATTCTTGTGTACGTCTCGTTGTGAGGGGAATGCACCCCGACGTGTACTACTGTTCATTAGCCTAACTGGTGTGCGTTGAAACCCATCTAAACTGCGAGGAACGACAACTCGCCTTTATAATCTCGTTTCTTCTACATTTTTATGAAAGCTGTTTTTATTTAAACAGACGAGACTGCTAATCCCGAAAGAATATGGAGTCAGTTCTGGAGAACCTCACAAACCTTGTGTTGAATGACTCTGTTCAGCTGTGGGTCATGGCTTAGTGGAAAGGAGAGACTAGGAGTGTTTGGAAGCTGTTGTGAAACTGTACTGAAGGTGAAAGCAGAGGATTACATGGAAGAATAAATAGAACCAAAGTACTGGAGAGGATGAGTAATGCCTTATGGTCTCATTCCTTGATGAAAGGAAATATCCAACCGCACCTCAAAGTGGTGGGGGATGGGCAACACCTACAGGTGGCTAACGCGGCTCTGGAGACCGAGTGACAGCCAGTATAAGCTGTCCCTCCTCTACTTGTCATTGTCAGGTAGATGTTTAGGGCACCCTCTTGCCCTTGGGGTGAGAAAATACCGCAAAAGACGGATGACCTTTCGTTGGTCAACGACGTAGGATGTGGGAGGCAAGGAGAAACCACCATATTAAAGATCCTTATGGATATCTTAACAGGGAAAACTGGTCTCTTTACTCTGGTAAGACAGCCAGTTTATGGGAGAACACCCACACAGAAAATCGGGCTGGACGTTAAGCCTGAAGGTGGCAGCCCCACCATACGTCTTACCCTGCGATATGCTAGTAACATATCCATGGGGCTTATTCACTACTAAACTGCCTCAAATAAGGACTAGCCTGCGGATACATCTTGGCCCAATGGATGGCTGCCGCATCCCCAAACAAATCTGGAACTATAACCCGAGGGGACGGAGATGTGTGGGACGTTCGAGAACCAGCTCTAATCTTTGCCTATTTGAGACCGGAACAAACCACCATCCTTGGTTTAATCCGTGAAGATGATGATGATAAATAGAACGAACAATGATGATGTCTTCAAGAGTATCCTATTTCTCGTCCGCCTTCTAGGATTAGGGTACAAACCTGTGCCAGTGCCACAGGATTCCTCCACTCTGTCACTGCTACCGTTTCTGAGTATTACTAACAACTGTCTCTATGCTTGGAAGCAAATATCGCTCTCTCTCTCTCTCCCCCCATTTCTCTTCCTTTTTCTTCACAATATGCTCTTTCCATTTGTTTTTGGCTTCCTCTATTATTAACTTCATTACCGAGTACGAAAATAATGTTGGTTGAATGACCAGCCGTTTGAAAAGTTTTTGAATAGTCCCTGAACTAATTCATGTCAGTGTTCAAGCAAGACGGTACCGAACACTGAAAGGAACCTACCGCTAGTAATGGAACAATAATTTTATTGCCGCGTTGGTGGCGAATTTCTGATAGACACAAGCCAAACCTTAGAGCGGGCGAAGAAACGGTTTTGCTACGAAAATCAATAGTCGTCGTGTCTGCAGCGAGTTATGAAGAAACAAGCAACGGAACCAATACGGCAGGGACCGTAAACGACAAAACGATTGGCAAAACAAAAGGAGACGGAGTCAGGAGTAAGAGAAAAAACTTCCTAGTTCTGACATGAATTTCCCGTTACCGCGAACCAGCAATAAACTGTGATACTTGATGTTTTCTTAATACTCCCAGCTGGGTGCAAGGAGAACTGATCAGCTCGTCGTTTGGCCCTAATGTTTTTAGAACGATAACGAACACGATATGAAATGGTGAAACCAACTAGTAGCGTGACCCGACAAAAAATATCGGTATGGAGAACCATACATGACTTCCATGTTCTTAGATTTATATTTAAAATCATTTTCGAAATGAAGTATTACCATAGAAACTACTTCTTTCTACTTCGTGCTTCAGCCTTAACCACAATACTGTGGACGTTAGCGCACTCGATTTTCACTGATGGTGGCAGTCGATGGCACTACCGAAACGTCTGGTTTGCAGAAAACATTGGACTACACGACCAAACAGCCCGAGAAGAAATTTTAACACCAAACTACTTCTTTGTTGCCGATAACGTAGTACACATATAAAAAAGTATCCCCTCCCCATTCAATTATATAGAAAATTACCCCTACCCCTTCAACTACCCTTTTCATTTATAGATATTTCATCTACCTTTCTGCAGTGGATTATTATGGCCTTCTTTTCAGGACACCTTATTTATCAAAATTAAGTACTTTACCCTTGTTAAAACATAAAATGTTGCAGGTAAACTACCCTTCCCCTTAACCGACCTTCACCAAAATCAATAGGTCTTGAGTCCTCTACAATTCAGGCACGTATGCAAAAAATTATTTGATTCTGTTTGAATTTGCGGCAGTTATCGTTCGCCATAGAAAAAATTCTACACGTAAACACTTTTCGGAAAATGACTTTTCTTCATGTTTTGAGGGTAGTACAGTCAGAATCAGCCCTTGTGTCGAACACGATTTTTTTCGCCGTCACCGTTTTCTTATGGAACGTGGAAGTAATAGGTTAGCTGTAACTAACTGCGTAACTAAACTTGTTGAGTACGCTAAAGCTTGACTGACGACGACTTGTCCTCGCCGTCCGCGGAGGTAACGTAACTACGAGGTATGTCGTTTGGTGTATCCGCAGTTACAATACTTCATCATCAACGCGGTTCTGTAGCCAGTGAGTTTGCCGTCCAAACCTCAGCCTCCAAATTCTTCTTATTCTCCCACTCATAGATCTCTGTCTGACGGTACCTTCATGAATCCTATTGTTTTTTAACTGTTAGTATTCACTGGATAATCAATTGTTTACACTAATGGCCAGATCACAAGATGAACTGTGCTACTAGTCCTCCTCCTCCTCCTGATAAAAATCAGCCATCTAGTAATTACGTGCAGTGCCGAGCAGCACGGTGGGGAGGGAATTCATACGCGCGCGATTACGCGTTTTTAGTGTAAGCGTATCTTTGTTACGTATCTAGCTCGGATATGCCAGATAAGACTGCTGTATTATTTGGCTCCAGCTGTAGGGATGGGCACGTAGACCGACTAGTGGAGCTTGACTCGATCCCGTGACTGCAGCGCAGCCGTTGAGATTGTGAGTTTCCACCCCTTACCAATGTGCGAAGCCCCGCCACACTAGCTTAGCCTGCAAAACATCGCGCTGGTGATTCGAATACCTCAGATCCTAATATATAAACCTGGTAAAAATTCATTCAGTATCCTAATTTGGAACAAAAACGCATACTTACAACAGTGTCGTAAGTGTATGCTACGCGACTGTGTCAGGGTTGTTCAAGAAGGGGACTGGTCCATAAATGTTTTTAGACTTGCCAAAAAGGTAGCAGCGCAGCGCGGGTCCTCTACTACTTCCGCGCTGCCGGTTACTCTGCATGTTCGTACTGTTACGACGGTCACACCGGATCGTTGTGTTGTACGGTGGAAACAGAATAACTGACACCTATGAAGTCGCTAATTACCAACTTTAATTAGTCACAAACATCAATTAACTTCAACAAGAAGGCACTCATATACAATAATTCAAAATAATTTTGCCCACCACACACAACAAATCTCACCTTACTACAGTTTTGCAAAGGTGCATTAATCAACACAAAGATCTCTTCTCACTAAACCGCCACCGTAACTAACACGCCTAAAATTGGCCTTCGAATCCAGTATTTATACCTCCGCCGCCTAGCAGTGTAGCGAGCTAGCGGGCTTGGATTCTGGTAGAGTAACCAAGTAAACGTCTGGAAGGGGCACAAACCATCTAGAAGAATCCAGACGCTACGTAACTCTGTGGCGTAGAATGATATCCAAACGACTGGAACGGGCTCGCGTGCCCCGGCACGCCAAGGGTCACGTAGGCACTGAGCGATGTGGTAGTATTTATTTTATGAGCATAACGCTCCTATGTAAGTTACTTTCGCTGTCGGATGTCTTCGTTTCCAGTTCTTTCTAGTGTATATATTCTGGCTGACTATGTGAGGAATATTCTTTATTCCTATACCCATAAGCCATATCTGGTCTACACTGTACTGATGATCTGAGGAATATCCTTTTTCCAATATCCATAATACTATATTCATAAACTATGTCTCGTCTTTATTGTACTGATGATCTGAGGAATATACTATTATCCATAATCCTATTTTCATAAGCCATATCTGGTCTACGCTGTACTGATGATCTGAGGAATATACGATTATCCATAATCCTATTTTCATAAGCCGTATCTGGCCTACACTGTACTGATGGTCTGAGAAATATCCTTTGTTACTTTATCCATAATTCTGTAGGCCTATTCATAAGTCATGTCAGGTCTATACTGTACTGATGATCAGAGGAATACCGTGTATAGTCCAATATGCATTAGCCGTTTCTGTTCGGTAAGTCGTCTCCGATTAATTGTGTCTAATATGCGAAACTTAAAAAACCGTTGAGTGGTTTCGTCGTATGGTAAGAATGGGAACGAACAATGCCGCCATATATACAAAAATTTAATGAGCTTGTTTTTGGAACAAAAGAAAAAACGGAATAAAAACCATGGATACTGGAGACGCGCCCAGATAAACACCATAACGACATCAACATTGAGATAATAAGAAGAATATATCTTGCAAACAAAACATACTATGGAATAAAAAAGCACCTGACATCTAGCTTCATCTCAAGAAGCACGAAATGCAAAATCTACAAAACACTTATCAGTCCAATGCTGACATATGCTCAAGCGCTGGACAATGACAAAAAATAGCGAGAGACTTCGAGGTTGCTGTGAAAGACGGATTCTAAGAAAATATTTAGAGGAGTACAAGAAAATGGAATGTGGCGCAGGCGCTATAATTATGAACTATACCATCTTTACAAAGAGCCGGACGTTGTCAGGATAATCAAAATACACAGGCTAAGGTGGGTTGGACACATGGAGAGAATGGAGGAAGGACAGCCTACGAACCATATTTTCTACCAGAAACCAATGGGTACTAGAAAAAAGGGGAAGACCCCGAAGTAGATTCAAAGACCAGGTAGAGGAGGACCTCGGAAAGCTGAACATAAGAAACTGAAAAGCCAAAATAGCGAGGAATGGAATCGACTCTTGGAGCAGGCCAAGACCCACCAAGGTTTGTAGAGCCACGGTTGATGATTGATGACTGTAGACGGGTGCGTGCGTTCTAAAACGACCTTAACAGTTAATGCTGATAGTTTCACGTTGTTAACATTATAGTGATCGTGGGTAATGACTGCGAATACAGAGGCCGGCCGACCACTGGCCGTTACGACACACAACACAACACTTTCCGTTTGTTTTGTTCTTACAACAAAATTTGTCTCTTACGTAAGACAAATAACACCGCATCTGTTACACAACAAACTATCATCGTCCATCATCAAACAACAAACACTCTGCTGCTATGTAGTTACAACCCGGTCGCTTTCACTGTGGGTGTAACGACGACCACATGAGACGACCTCTGTACCCACTGAGAAATGAGAAACGTGTATCATTCTCGTATAGACGCACAATCCTTTCCCTTTCGACTAGCTGAGAGTCTCTCTCTGTCTCGCACCTCACGTTTCTTCTCTTCAACCTGACTTCTCTAACGAGATAACAAGTTTCCTTTGCTATAATGTATTTACAACAGTGACACAACATGGTTCGCAAATACCTTCATTAACGCAGGTCCGTTGCCAAGTCGGCCGAGACTACCGAGACGGAGAGAATAACCCCATTGACTGGAGCGATTGCTAGGTTGTCTTCAGATTCAGGTTACTCCAATGTTCGTGTCGCTCTCTTCTGAGCGATTTTGTAATTTTTTTTATCGCCCATAAATTCTTTGTTCTTTGTTCTTCTCTTTTCCTCCAATATTCTTTCATCTTTTCACTGCGTCTCTTCTTCCTATCTTCAGTCTACTTTGAACCTGTGTTTTTCTCTCTCTTATCCTGGACTCCTTCCATTTTTAACACTTTTGCCCGAAAAACCTCTCTTTCAATTGCTTCTTCTGTGTTTATATTATTTTTTTTTCTAAATCCTTTTGGACTTCTTTAATCCAACTTGATGTTGACTTCTTACCCCACAGATGTTTGAAGATCTGCTTTGTTAAACTATTGTCGTCCATTCTATATAAATGTCCAAAAAATAATAGTCTTCTTTTTCTCATTGTTTCTGTTATATTTTCTATACTTTGATATATTTCATCATTACTTCTTAATTTCTATCTGGATACGGTGTTTCAACCATATCATTCTGATGAACCTGAACACGGTAGCTGCATTCCTAAATGTTCCGTTCCAGATGACGTTACCAGCTCGTAAATTCAAGTACGAGGTCAGTTAAAGGAGGTGCAAGCAGTCATCACAAGGGAAATCAACCCCAAGAAAGCGCCAGGGTATGACCTGATTACCGGCAAAGTGCTACAAGAGATAACGAAAAAATGTCTGAAAGCGATAACCCAGATTTTCAATTCCATCCTGCGACTCGGCCATTTCCCGCACCAGTGGAAAGTTGCGCAGATTGTAATGCTGCCCAAACCCGGTAAACCAATGCACGCTATAACATCCTATAGACCCATAAGTCTTTTGCCTCTTTTATCAAAGGTGTGTGAAAAACTTCTTCTTAAAAGACTCCAACCAATATTAGATGATCCCATGAGAGGGAGACAATACCTGATTTTCAATTTGGCTTCAGAAAAAAACATGGCACCATAGAACAGGTCAATCGCATTGTAAATAAAATAAGCAGCGATCTCAAAGGAAACGATATTGCTCTGCAGCCTTCCTGGACATAAGCCAGGCCTTTGACAAGGTTTGGTACACCGGCCTATTATACAAATTGAAGAAACTCCTTCCACACGATTACTGTCTTGTCCTCAGATCATACCTCCAAGGCAGATACTTCTTTGTCAAACATCAAGATGAATTTACAAGCTTTCATCAAGTCAACTCTGGAGTCCCACAAGGAAGTATACTGGGTCCTGTGCTCTACCTAATATATACCGCAGACCTTCCAACTTCTAATCAAGTTATGACAGCAACTTTCGCCGACGACACGGCGATCCTGGCCTCGCACGCAGATGCTGCCTGCGCCTCACGTAACCTACAGATCAACCTTAATGAAATCCGTCAATGGTTAAAGAAGTGGCGGATAAAGGCGAACGGAACTAAATCATCACACGTTACCTTCACTATGAGACGTGACAGCTGCCCGCCGGTAACACTCGATAACTGCCAACTACCGCAAAAGGAAGATGTAAAATACCTCGGTATATATCTGGACCGCCGCCTTACCTTACCTCCAAGTGACTTCTGTCCGTCGTGAAATCAAACGATTCTTCGTTAACTACAGTAAGAGACTAGCACCGCACCCCAACGAACTAGCTCAAAAGCTCATGGAAGACGCAGGCACCAACACAAGAAGACTCAAACGCCACAAACAAGTGGACATTCCGGCTAGATTTATGTAATATTAGTGCTTAAGGAGGAGTGATCAATGGACCACCCTCTACATGTCATATATATTGTCACCAATTTTGCCAAATGTTTATTTTGTAAACAGATTGCAAAAAAATAAATAAAAAAAACTTCTTAATTTTCAACCTTCTGAAGTTTTCGTGGGCCAAATATTTTCCTTTTTGTTATTTTATATATAGGCCTAACAGAATTGTGAATACAAAAAATGTAAATATACAGGTTGGTGTTTACTGTACGCAACTTCAGTGTCTTAGATTGTCTCACTGTTGTGTATTTTCAGTATGAGTTTATCTACAATTCCCTTTTATTATGAAGTGTGAGCCGTTCCTGATTCATTGCTGTCTCAAGACAGTGAAACGCGTTGTTTAACATTGGTTATCCCTTTCCTTTCACTATCATCACCTCGTCTTACTCTTCTTTTTCCACAGAAGCAACATTTTGCACCGATTTTACTCGTCCATGAGAATCTGGAAGCGTGTGTCATCCAGATCACAGTGTTTTGTTGTCGTGTGCCTCAAAGCTTAGTAACGCGTTTACTAGCCGATGTCTCGCGGTCTCTTTAAATACTGAATTGCGTCTGTACCTGAATGCTTAAAACCCTGCATGGTAACAACGCTCAGACTGACTCCTCCGACGAAGTATCAAGCTCTCTCTCAAGAGCGTTTATTAGTGCATGGGTGTGCTCCTTCGATTTTGTCGGTTGGGAGAGAGGATCTCAGCAAATGAGGTGCTCAGCTAATTGTGTTTGGTTTGGCCTAACGCTCTGAACCGCGCCGAGTAACAGCGGAGATACCTCCTGGTCTTTTTAAGGGCCAGCGGTTGTTGCCCACACCAGCTCGTGTATCCGGGGGAGCACCTCGTGAAAGAAGGTGTTGTTGCACTACTGGGATGGGGTGAGATACAGCCCCGCCGAGGCCACGAACGGCTAGAACACCATTCAAAACAGTTCGGGTTCGGTGTTGCGTTTAGCGGTAGGATTGTGTGATTGGTAGTAGTTCCCTCAGGTGAAGGGCACTACGTGGGAGACTATGGGGAATCGCCCAGCAGAGTGCGGGGTCGCTTTACGATCTGACGTCAGGTACACGACTGGGGGTTGCGCGGGTCGCGAGTTGTGCAGTGTCCCGAGTCTCAGTTAGGACTCCTGCCACTGGGTCAGTTTGAGTTCCTTATATGACGTCAGGTAGGTGCGATTTGCGCCCTAAATACGTGGCGTGTTAAATACGAGTACACTCGAATACTGTCGGATAAACCGATGTTACAGATGACCGATTTGCGGTTAATTTGTGTTGTACTGTGCTCTGCTTAACAAAAACGTATATCCTGATCTACGTGGAGAGATACTACATTATTATCTGCTTTACTCCATCTTTTGTGACGAGACATATCATTGAGTTGCAGCAGTGCCAGCTTTATGTACGTATGCGCCCCCGTACGACAATAACGGTGCACCCTGTGTAAGGCGAGAAAATGCTTATTGTAATAATTATATAATACAAATATTTCTTGAATTTGGTTAAGAATTAAATACATCAATTTATTACTAACATATTATTTATTTAAATACGGTAAATTAAATATGAAATACTTAATAATTTAGTCAATATCCAAAACCTACTTTTCCAGCTCTTTTATAAGAAAACTTTTTGAGAAGATTGCCGAAGTCTAACCTTTTGGCGATTTCACTTTCAGTAGACAGCGTTGCTAAACTTGATAGTCTTTCTGGAAGCATTGAAGATCTTATGTAAATTTCGATTAATTTTAATTTAATTAATGTTATTAGTTTAAAGGATGTTAATAAATAGCTAAACTATTGAGATTCTTACTTCGGTATATATTTTCTCGAGTATATTTTCACTCGTGAGAAAGTCTAGCTATCAGCGGAATCTTAAGAGATGTTGGATCTGTATCTAATCTAAGATCCTTAAATATTAGTAGTGGATTTTGTATAGCATGTTATAGGTAGTATTCACCTTAATACAATACAATAAACATATTTCCGTTCAAACTTAATTTCTACATAAGCGCCTTTCTGCTCTACATTAGCGAGTATCTTTAAGACAAGAAGTGGGTTTGTTTTGTGGCGGAGATGTTAAAAAATATGTATACTTGTTTGTACACTGGAAATTCAAACTTATTGGCGTCACCCAGCGCCTCAGAACACTCGGCGCCCTCGTGCACGACCTCGCCCCCCCCCCCAAAGTCGGTACTGGTGCAGTCATATAAATGAGATCCACTTAGTCCTTACTAAGACGTGAAGTATATATAAAGTAATCGTTTACTCACGTAACATGTTTAAAAATAACGCGATGCACCTCTTAATCTAGGCAAGTATTGTATGTGAAACACGGAGTCCGCTTCTGTCGGACATAGCCGGTGCAGCGTCACATATGTGCCGACGACCGGACTGCATCTTATTAAAGCGATGCCAGCTGACAAATTACAGCCAGCCTCGTGTGAAATGCCGGCAAACAGAAATGATTATGCGCCAGACGCTGACTTAGTTAAAATATTTCAAATACCACGGGTCGCGGGGTCAGTGCTTCCAACAGTTTGTCATTTCAGTACTCGCTCGCGCTGCAGTCGTTTGTAGTTTCCGTTTGGAATATCGGTTCGCAGTTTGTATAAAACTTTAATAAGACTGTTATAGTAAGAACTGAAGTCAAAGGTGTATTCGGAATAAATATAATAAGGAATCTGTAGCACCGTAGACGAATAAAGGAATTTGAAGGAAAATATACAAAGACTGCTTGAAATTTTTCACCAAGCTTAAGTACCTGGCTAACACGTGGAAAGAATGCCAAAACTAGCTCCCCACACCACTGCTGTGGACCCCAGGGACCCCTAGCGGACTGACGAATATATACGGAAAATAAAGCTTTACTCTGTGTGTGTGTGTGTGTGTGTGTGTGTGTGCGTGTGTGTGTGTGCGTGCGCGCGCGCGCGTGTGCGTTGGTGTGTGTAAAACTTAACAAATTTCTAGTTGTAACCGCAATTTTATTTAAATTTTAAAGAAATTTAAACAATCAAAAGCATGTGTGTTGAGAACTGAGATGTTTTTGTAATACAAATTTGCAAAACAGTGAAGTCATTGTAAAAAACAAAGTAGAAATATAACCATTTTTGCCTATTCCGTACTTCATGTTAATAATGTTTATAAAAGTCAAACAACACACAAACTCGATTAGTTCTAACCTCCTTTTTCCTTACATTATTGTTTACGAATTCTTGTAAAATAAGTCCTAAAGTGCAAACTTAAAGCTGGGGTGTGTTCTACAGCCAGAAAGTCAGCGCCTTCATAAAGGCAAGTCTGTTCTACTCTGTGAGGTTTTCACGTCATGATTTAAGACGCAAATTCCCAGTCGGTTCATTACTAAACTACGTTTATTTTTATAACGCGGCATATTAAAATTACATAAAAATCTACAAAATCTTTCAAATTTTTACATGATTTTTACACAGATTCGTAAGTCTTTACAGGCTCCCCAAGGACTCCGGGCCCCGGTACCGTGGTACCGGCCACCCCGCATGTGGAGGGGCCTGGCCAAAACATAACCTGCTGAAGCAAGTTCTGATTTGGCGATGGATGATCCAAGGAGAGACAAACACAGACTTGAAGGTTATGGGAATAGATATAAATGGGAAACTAAGCATTAATGCGTGTGTATCGAAATACTAACAGTGTTACAAGAAGTCTGTCCAAAAGTAGCCAAACCCGTACGTCCCTCGTATAGCTAAGTGTAATGGAATATTTTAGCGACTCTTAATCACACCGCTTGGATGAATCGGTCACCCTTCACAGTGGTTTGAATGGAATTGTGTTCGGTGACTCTTCCAATTTTCTAAACGAAAAACTATGAACAAGTTTGACGATAAAATTCATCATCATCTTCAAGGATTAAAGCAAGAATGGTTTTGTTCCGGTCTCAAATAGGCAAAGATTAGAGCTGGTCACTCCAGCGCTTCCTTTCGTCCCACACCTCTCCGTCCCCTCGGCTTATAGTTCCAAAGTTGTTTGGGGATGCGGCAATCATGTTCAGATATTCAGCAAAGATGTTCCCACCAATTCAGCCGATACTGGGCGATCCTGTCGAGTATACTCATAATATTCAGTTCCTGCCGTATATCTGTGTTTCTTCTATGATCATGGAGAGTATACCCTGCCACGTGCCTAAGAAATCTCATTTCTGCTGCTTGGATACGACTGGGCTGGCCTTTCGTCAAAGTCCAATTCTCAGACCCATAAAGAAGTGTGGGAAGAGCCATCACCTTGTAGAATTTTAGGCGTCTTCCTTTACTTGCTGACTTAAGGATTCGCCTAATGGTCCCGCACATAAGGGTGAACTTATTCAACTTATTCACGACGTCGTTGTTTGCATTATAAGACACACTGTAGCGCAGATAGCCTATTCAAAATTGCTGACTTGTTCCAGGACAGTACCATCTATAACAAATTTTGCCCGTACGGGATCAGTTCCACGAAAAGCCATCACCTTGGTTTTAAGTGTGGATATTTGCAATCCAGAGTCTTTGCAGATCCGATTTAACAAATGTATCCCCATCTGCAATCTGTTTTCAGAGTCCGACAGAATAGCCTGTTCGTCCGCAAACAACAAATTGTAGAGTGACCAATCATAAAATGTTCTCGAAGACACATGTGCCAGTTTTGTGTGACATCGTCGATACGATAAAATTAAACTTTAAATTACGGAAAACGTTTAGTATGGCGTGCAAAATATTACAACAGTGAATATAGCATGTAATGTTTGGATCATACGTAGTAACACCAGTGGTTTGATCTTTTCAAATTACGCGCAACGACAGTCGAGTAGGGTGCAAACTCTGGACGACGTCCACGTCACATTGACAACGTGTAGGAGAAGCAGAGACGTTGACAAAGGTGGTGCCGTTACATGCATCGAGTGTCGTACGCCTCACAGTCTCTAAAATACTGGGTTGAAATGCAACGTGATAATAAGACTGGAAGAGGCAGTACCAGAAACAAAATTATTTAAGATCAAGACCTAACACCGCTAGTAATGAGACAGCTCCAATACGAAAACACATGGTTGTGATGTGTGGAGCGAAATAGACCCTCGTGAAATGCGAATGAACTGAAATCAGTGCCGAAATAATTCACAAAGCCAAGAAGACGATTTCGTTAGAGAGGATAGTTCCCTCTGGCTATAGAACTTTGGAGAGAAAACACAGTAATTCCCGAAACCACAAAGCAAGAGGACGTGGACTTCTGGAATGTCCAGGATCCAACGCAATAGAAATAAAGACATTAGGAGGAAAAATGTGTGTGGAGATGTAAATATGAAGGTGGTAAAAGGATAGGGCTCCCTATTGTCTTTAGGATGGGAAACCATCACAAAAGACGGATGAACTGTCAAGTCATAGGATGGAGAAGGCAACAGAAAACCACTCCATTAAACATCTACAGAGAGAATGTCTACAGAGGGAAAATATTTGCAAGACCGCCAACTTCTGGGTTGAGAAAAGATGAAGAAGACGTCTCATGGTTACACGGAACGAATGCCAGACGACTGTTACTCTAAAAAGTTGTTAAAATGTTAAAAACTATTTCCAAATAGAAGAAGAAGGAAACGAGGTGGACTCAGGAGATCATGGAAAGAGAAGAATGTCTATGACGAGGTGGGAAAAAGAGGTTTACAACGGAAGACGGAGAAACGTCTGTCGAGCGAGATTGTGGAGACGAGACCCTAGTCATACATGTGCTCGCGTATGGATGGATATGCGAAGAAAGAAGACCGAGAGAGACCTAAAACTGTGAGTGAGAGAGCAGGACAGACAGGGAGAAAGATGGGGCAAAAATAAAATGAGAAGAATAGTCGGAGAAGAAAGAATTAGTTGAGATAATGTGAGATGCAGAAAAGCATAGAAAAGGTGGCTCGACGTCCTATAGGAGAAGGGACG
Source organism: Magicicada septendecula (assembly GCA_034769895.1). NCBI lineage: Eukaryota > Metazoa > Arthropoda > Insecta > Hemiptera > Cicadidae > Magicicada > Magicicada septendecula. The sequence continues at coordinate 417,455,036 of CM068374.1, read as the reverse complement.
TGCAGTTTCGTAAACACGATGTATTCGAGACTGGAAGGGAGGAGGCATTAAAAACACATTAAGCTCGGCAGTTTATAGCCGGTCAAACTAAGGTCGGTAAGTAGTTACAGCGGGTTTAGAAATAACGTGAATTCGTTTTGGAACAAGAGTGGTTTTATTTCTTTTTGTCTCTACAGGCAGCGATTCTACGGCTGTCCCTGCGTTCTGTTTATCTCTTTCAGTTTTGTTGATTAACTACTTGTTCACTTTTCTATAGTGATTAACGTCATCATCATCATCATCAGCATCGTCATCGTCATCTTACATTACGCCGTAGGGTAGATGCGGTTTCGAAGATCCTCCAGCCATGCCTTCCTTGGTCTACCCACATACCTGTGTCCTATAGGTGTTTGACTTGAATCTGGCATTCTTTCTTGGCATTCTTTCCACCGTCCTTATAATCTTTTAATATTTCATTCAAGTGGAAAACTTGTAATTATTTTCTTATGACTTCATTCTTTATACGATCAATTTTAAAACACCTTTTAACTGCTTTTAAGAACATCTCTTAACTCCTGTTATTTCCGAGGAGTGTTTTACATTCTTGTTTCTTGGGTGTCGTCCATAATTCACATCATACGACAATACAGAATTATTGTGTATACTTTGTAGAACTTTAGTTTTGTCTCTCGACGTACCTTGTTGCTAAAAATTCAATCGATTGTCCCACAGATCGTCTGGGACTTGCCTAATTTAACCTAAATTTAGGCCACATCTTAGCCAATATCATTTTCTAAATATTTAAAATGGCTCACTTGTTCTACAATTTTATCATTAATTATTATTGTTTTTGTTCTTATTGGTTTCTTGCTTCGAAATGCCGTTAAATTTGTTTTTATAGTGGAGATTTTCCTACTGTATTTTTTGCAAATCTGATGAAGCTTAAAAACTTATTGTTAATCGCTGATGATTAAATTATCCTGAATAGTACTCATTCAAAGATATGTATTAAGATATTTTCAATGTGTAAATTAGGCCTACCTGTTTTTGTCCTATTTACAATGAAATACTGCCTTTTTATTCTTTCGTTACTCGTCAAAAATTGATCGTTTATGATGCGCCTCCCCCTCTCCGATAGGTGGCCCTTACTGGTCTACACAGTTGTTAAGGCACAAGCACGGTTTACTTAAGTTTGTTGTAGTTCGATAGTTGTGCACGCAGACGTGTACAGGAAGTCGTCCAAGCTACAGGTAGTAGTAAATTCCGAGGATCTTTTCCGTACTAGCGTGGCAAAGCCGCAAATCTGGCATGGTGGGGAGCTTAGCTGATTATGGTACGAATTCTAACGAAGACGTCCGAACATTTTACCGCGCTTATTATAGCCTAAAGTACTGTAGTTATTATAGTGAAAGCACTGTAGGCCCTTAAAGGTATGAATTGTTTTATTTTATTAGCACAAAACAAGTGATATTCAAACGTAGGTAGACTTTCTAAATTTCTGTAGGTAAAAAACGGATGAGTGTTTTACGGGAGCCAATACAATTACGTATTTTTACTTCTTTATATCAGGCGAAGCGATCCTTACAAAAATATGCACAATAAAATATATATTAGAAATGCCTTCTGAGATTTATTTATTACAGTGTATATAAAAACATTATTGTGATCATCCAAAAAATCGATTTTGAAATTCCACTAGAAATAATTGTTTTGAGGACATTTATTTGATGTATTGATATTATAGTTTTCGTATGTACAAATGTGTAGCAAACCCCCCCTCTCACTCTCTCTCTCTCTTTTTCTCTCATTCTCGCGCGCGCGCGCGCGCGCACTATAATAAATGTAATTTAGTAAGTGGATTAGCAGTATAGTAAAAATTAGTGAATTAAACATAAAATGTAATACAAAAATAAGAAAAATAAAACCAATTAAAAATTAGTGTTCCGAGTCAGTAGTGATATATCAATCAATGGACAACAAAATCCAGGAATTAAAATTATATTAAGGTACTATATGAAAATTTAAATTTCTGTAATTAAATGGAATAATATAATAAATATTAAAATATCATTACGTTAAGGTAATACTTATTATTAAGAAAAATCGTTATAAGAAATAGTTAATACTATACTAGCAACACTTGTGTGCCTAGCTGCACGTCCCAACCAACTAAATTTCGGTAGCGTGCTCAGAGCGCCCGTGCTCTGAGCGCCGATCTTATCTATGCATCATTAGACACCTGGCTGCATATTGTAACGTTACATAACCCGGTCCCAATAAATTAAATCATGTAAGAACATAAAGGTCAGAAATGGGTAACCTATAACTAGCTCTAAATTAAAGTATATCACTAAACATTATAAACAATTCGAGTGATATACAGTGCCAAATGAGTTATAGTGTACCCATTGAGGTAAAAAGTGAAAGTGAAGGTAACTTATTACAGAATTGTGCTGTAGGTTTGGGAATTATAAACTATGATAGTAGACTATAATGCTATTAACTGATTCTGTATTTTTATTAATTTATTGTAATATTTATATTGTGTAGACAACCAATTGTAATACCTAAGTTAATGTTATATTTTTTCAAATATTTGTGTTATAATATAAGATAACCCAGGGTTCGTTTTAAAAAACATAAAAAGTTTAAATATCAAAGGATAATAAAAAATTAAAATAATACTATATGAGGGAAATGGCAACAGGAAGTAGTGCAGTGTAGGAATACTATGAGAGACTAATAAATACTATATAAATTCATTTAGAGATAATAAAAATATTAAATACTAATATACCAGGTCATAAGAAAATGAACAGAAACCTCTTATGTAAACCAAATTGGTAAAGAAACCGGAATTAAAAAGAATTATTTTTCGGTAAATAAAATATAAATTTATAATAATTACAAACTGCCTGTATAATAAAAATATTTTGGGTTACTAAGAGTGACGAGAATAACAAGTATTGTTAATAATAAAATTTGGAAAAAACCTGGCGAGTTGACAAAATGATGCTAACACAATTCTATTAAAATATCCTTTTTGAAACTTGAAAGAAGTGTAAATTTAGTACAAAATTAAAAAGCAATATGAACTCTATATAATCATACCTTATTAACAAAATTAAAGGATTATACTCCATAATAAACTGTGAAAGAAAACCCTTCTGATGATTCGGCCTAGTTTCGTGATGTTTCAAATTGACGATAGAATATGGGCCAGACGGTAATGAAATTACAACTCAAGACGGACATCACTAGAGAAAAGGCTTCCTTCCAGTAAGAACTATAAGAAGAGAGGTAATATAAACATTTAGTTTAATAGTTGACGAAGAAAACGCATTCCGAATGGTTATATAGAACACAAAAACTAGTCAAAATTAATCACATGTTCTAAAGTAAACAAACGCACGCTGCTCTCTTACGGACATTTCTGGAACTACATACTAAACGAAAAAATAAACAAATTTATTTAATATTTTTCAGTATTTGTAAAGCTTAGTAATTATCCATTTCTGACCATCTCATAATAAAAAGAACTTACCCTTAACCCTGGGGAAATAAAAAGAATTATATATTGATTGATGTTTTAAAAAATAGTATAAAATTTGGTAAACAAAACCATATATGTTTTTTTCTTTTGACAATTCCATGTTTATTCGAGGAAGTCGATATTATGTTTTAATTAAGTAAAGATCGATTGTGATACTTGTATTTGGTGGCAGGAAAACAAAAAACAATAATATAATTAATAAATATTATTGAAAAATGATATTGAATAATAAAAATGTGTTATATTTTTTGTAGTGGGTAGTTGTAATAGATTTCAGCACAAAATAGAAGAGATTGATACATTGGGTCATATTTCGCCATAGGGTAGGCTGGTTGAACTATGTGTGGAAACTCGTCTCACAATCAGCTGATTTAAATCACAGCGAACAATTTGAAAAATTTCCGAAATCGCCTAAACCGAGTGTAAATAATCGGTACTTACTCTCTTCCTCATAAGGCTGAACAACTTCCCTACTTGACCCCAAATCACACACTCTCGATTTCTGCTTAGATTGAGTAACATTACAAAATACTTTATTTTTTAAACTTCAGTTATTATAATTCATAAGTGGCGACTGCGGAGAGGCGGAAACTTTAATATCTCAAGGCAGTACGTTACAGATTGGCGCTTACAATAGTGGGGCTGAATTAACAATATACCTGTAACTGTAGTACACTAACACCTCTAAGAAAACTGCTACATTACAGATTGGCGTACACAACATTGGGAGCTTAATTAAATAAGACAAACACCCAATAAGCAACATACAAAGTTTTCGCTAAAACCTCTACGAAAACCGCTACGTTACAGATTGGCGAACAACGTGGGGCATATAAAATATAACTCTACTATACCTCACTGCGTTACGTTACAATATCTGTATATCCGCTGTTCGCCAACTTCGTAGCCAACACTAGCGATCCAATTAAAATTTGTACAAGTCATTACTAAAGTCATCATAGCACTTGTAAGGTCCCAGAACGAAATACATTTACTATTAAGTTAGTTAAATTCCAATATTGGACAGTTTTTCATATTATCAGAAAAATTACGAAATATTACGAAAAAAGTTATCGACTACTGCGTTAGTTTTTTTAGCTAAATTTGTAACCATGTACTAAATGACAAATAATTTAGTCATAGCTTTTCAGTGCATGTATGTTTCCATAGATATCTATACGTCTATATCTAACGTTAGTCACAAATACACATAACTGATAACAGTTTTAATAACAGATAACATTTTTGTGACACAGTTCACTTTTTGAAAACGATCCAAAATGAGCGTTGAGACATACTAATTCTGTCAGATTACTACACATACAAAATACAGAGACTTCAGATACAGATTTTCTATTTTCACTAAAATTCCTCGTAACTTCATCTCCGAATAAACTATAACTATTTTATAAAAATTTTGAGTTTTATTTTAGGCCTTTGGTGCTTCCAGATTTAGCTCTTTGTTTTGATGTACCTTTGACTGATGTTTTTCCTTCGTACACACCCAGAACATAATACATTCAATTGAATGTTTCATCCTGTATTGATAATCACTCGTGAAGAAATAGAAGATAATTCTTACTTACTTTCTTGGAAGTGATGATTCCTTTAGATAAAAATTTACGACTTTGATTCTACTGTATCACAACGACTGTCAAACTACAGCTAAGGAAAGGTGCGAGTTACACACTCATTTACAAGTCATATGGTCAGCAAATTTAAGATATGCGGCTATCTACGACTACGACCATACTAGCAAGTTTTGCCTTCTCATCAACCCGCTTCCCGTGTTTACGAATATATAAACAGCTCAGGTCTCCGTCTCTTAATCGTATTCTCCTTTATTATTTACAGTTGTATGTAACCAAATATTTTAATTCTTCACAAATGTTTTCGTCCCAACCAAATGAGAAATTCTGAGATAATAAAGAGGATTATTCGCTAAAGATGCATGCGTAAAAGCACTATTACAGACATAATAAAAAATTTCAAAGTGAAATTTGCAGACTTTTGAAAAAGGTAAAGGAATAAGATAATATTCATCCGTTCCATTTAAACAGCGGTAGACCTGAACTATTCAACTACTTTTAGACTTCCGCGGAAATAAGTTATTTTATTTCTCTTTGGGGGCGCGCACACACACACACACAAACGCATGTGTATCACGTGTATATAGAGTCGGTTCTATATGTGTAGATGCGTGAAGCAGAGGTATTCGTATAAGCCTACCTGGATTCTAAACCGTAAAGAACCCTATATGAATATTATCTGTACCTACGATATGTCGAATTGCGTAATTGTGATTTGAGTATGTTGGAGGGGGGAATCTTTATACGTTTTTGATAGGGAGAGAGAGAGAGAGGTGGATGGAGATTAGAAAATTTTGTGCGTGTGCGTGTGCGTCTGTATAATATGTGTGTGTACGCGGGCTCTTTGTATCTTGCTGTGTGTGTGTGTGTGTGTGTGTGTGTGTGTGTGTGTGTGTGTGTGTGTGTGTGTGTGTGTGTGTGTGTGTGTGTGTGTGTGTGTGTGTGTATTTTAGGCTGGGAGAGTGAGAGTGAGAGGAAGTGGGAGAGAATAATGGAGGGAGTGTGAGAGTGTGGAGCGCAAGAGAGAGAGAGAGAGAGAGAGAGAGAGAGAGAGGGAGGGGGAGAGAGAGGGAGAGAGAGAGAGAGAGAGAGAGAGAGAGAGAGAGAGAGAGAGAGAGAGAGAGAGAGAGAGAGAGAGAGCATGCGACTGAGAAGGAGGAAGAGTGTGAATGTCGATGTCTACATAATTTCACAGTAGACTATATTACTCTGTATAGACGATGTACTCGGTAAATATTATTTTAGAACAATATAAATAATAAGTAATAACCATTCTCACATTATTGATTTGTTTACCATAATTTTGTGTTTGTAATATCGCTAGTTCTCTTATTTTGTACATAATTCTCTAATTTATGGATAAGTGTGTTCAGTGCCAGTAGTAATATTAACTTTTAATAATATACATTATTGAACATCTTACAATATGCATTCAGCTAAAGTTTTAGACATGTATTGCTATTTGCACCAATTCCAATAAACATTCAATGATTACTAGATCTACAATTATTTACAAACGTAATTAAGGGATTATTATATTATCAATAATTTAAATTGTTAACACTGTATTAATTAGGTTTTTGGAATATTGTAATTGTGTCTATCTATTTAAGTAAAATAATGTGTAAGAAATGTTATTATTTTGCGGATGTAAAACAAAACTGTCTCATCCCCTCCACACACACACACAACAGGTATATACTTATAAACTCTCTACGTAAGCGTAAAGTATGAAAGACGCGGCTTGACAACTGCACCGAGTTTATGTTTAAAGGTAACGGATGAATTCAGAAGCCTTACACATTTTTCAGAAACTTGCAACTTTCACTTTGAAATTTTTTATTATGCATGTAATGGTGCCTTTGCACATCGATCACTAGCGAATAATCTTATCTATTATCTTAGGATTTCTCATTTGGTTGGGACGAACAAATCTGAGGAGAGAATAAAAGAAAGTGATTAAATCAAGAGTAATTAAGAAAATGGAAATACGATTATGAGACGGAGAGCTGAGCTGTATATATTACGCTACATAAGCGTAAACGCAAGATGTGCAATGTAAGCGGATTGGTAAAGAAGACAAAACTCACTAGAATGGTTATCTAGCCGCATACCTTAAATCCGCTGACTATACGATTCGTAGATGAGCTTGTTATTCGCACCTTTCCTTAGTTGTGGTTTGACAATTGTTGTGACACAATAATAGTAAAGACGTGAATTTTGATCTAAATGGAGTCTTTACTTCCAAGTATGTAAAGTCTCTACTTTTTCACGAGGAATATCAGTACAGCGTCAAACGTTCAAATGAGTAGTCTATATTACATTCTGAGTGTGTACGAAGGAAAACCTCAGCTCTTCAAGAGTACATGAAAACAAAAATCTAATTTTCGAAGCACCAAGGGCCGAAAATAGAACTAAACGTTTAAAAAAAAATTATAAAAGTTTATTTGGGGTTAAAGTTATGAGGAATTTCAGTTAAAATACAAAATCTGTATCTGTAGTCTCTGTATTTTGATGTGTAGTAAATTGACAGCTGTCAGTAGGAAGAAATAACGTACTGACAAACAAATCGGTCCAATTAGCAGCCTACACGGATAACATCAACATAATGTGTCGGACAAAAAATGCAGCAGAGGAAACGTGCTTTGAAGTCAAAGAAAATGGTAGCAATATAGGCCCTCGATATCTTTGAAAGAAAAATATTTCGAAGAATCCTGGAACCAGTTAATGACGTACACGGCTGGAGAATAAGATATAACTTTGAATTGTATCAAATGTATAAAGAACCACCGCTAACACAATACATAAAACTACAGCGTCTAAGGTGGGCTGGTCATGTAGCCAGGATGGGGGAAGACAGAATACCACGAAAACTATTGAATACCAGAATCCACGTATAATGACAGTGGGAAGACGGAAGAGAAGATGGGAGGACGGGGTGGGTGAGAATGCGAAAGAAATACTGAAAGTGCGTTTATGGAGGAGGATGGCTACCGACAGAAGAGAATGAGGGAAAAGTTGAAGGCCGGTTCCTTACAAGAGCTGTAGTGCCATAGGAAAGAGAGAGAGAGAGAGAGGGAGTACATTGACAGAATTAGTATGTCTCAACACTGATTTTGGATCGCTTTCAAAACGTTTGTGAACTGTGTGTCAAAAAACCTCATATTTTGTTATCAGTTATAAGTATCTGTAAATAACGTTAGATATAGACCTACAGATATCTATGGAAACATACATGAACTGAAAATATATCACTAAATTATTTGTCATTTATGTATTATGGTTACAAAGTTAACTAAAAATCCAATGCAGAAGTTCGAAAATTTAAGTATTTATTTTATGATTGTCTGCTTTAAATTTTTATGTTACTAATAAAATAGTAGCGTAGTTGGGTTTTAATAATTCTTCTGATAATATAAGAAATTGTCTAATATTGAAATTTAACTAACTTAATAATAAATGTATGTCGTTCAAAACAGTTAGAGAGGTCTGCAGCTCCCGGCAGTGTCTTTTAGCAATGAATTGTACAAATTTTCATAAGACCGCTAATGTTGGCTACGGAGTTGAAGAACAACAGACAGACAGATAGGCCTATGCACCCACGTGTTACCGCGTCTAATGATCCACAGATAAGCTTCGCGCACAGAACACGGGCTTATCAGTATCGGCGCTCAGAGCACGATTTCATCGTTGGCGCTCAGAGAATTAGGCCTAAATTTCTTACAAAACCGCCAATGTCTCGAAAACGAAAAAGCGGATTTTATTTTAAAAAAATAAAAAAACAAAAGAAAATTTGGAATTTTCTCTAAATTTCACCCGTTGACACCATATAACAAAAGTGTGTCGCATGCCGAAAATTTCACTACATGCAAATTAAAAAGAAACTTAATGACTTGGAACCGTAAGACTCTGTTTTTAAAAATTGTTAAAACTATCGGTTAAAATTTATTCCTAAAACCATCCTCAAACTTCAAGGAACACGGTGACACATTCGCATTCTCTCGCCGTCTCCGCCCCACCATGCCAGATTTGCGGCTTGGTGGGGCTGCCACCTTTAGGCTTAACGTCCACCCCGATTTTCTGTCTGGGTGTTCTCCCATAAACTGGCTGTCTTACCAGACTAAAGAGACCAGTTTTCCCTGTTGAGATGTCCATAAGGATCTTTAATGTGGTTGTTCCTCCTTGCCTCCCACATCCTACGTCATTGACCAATGAAAGGTTGTCCGAGGAAGCGCAGGAGTGACCAGCTCTAATCTTTGCCTATTTGAAACCGGAACAAACCATCCTTGGTTTAATCCGTGAAGATGATGATTTTTTAATTTGTTTTCTACTTTTTATTTTCGTTTTTTTTTTTTTAATTTTTATTAGGAGGGAATATTTTTTTATTGTATTTTCACAATTATTTAATTTACATTAAATTAATTATATTATTATATTCACATTAGATAACATTATATACATAATTTCATTTTGGCCTACGGTTTATTCAAAAGAAGATTATTTGAGCAAATCATAATGGACATTAAAGACTTTTGGCCACCCACAAATTAAATGATTGCATATATGTAATGTAAATAAAATAATGAAATGTAAATATAATAATACATTATTATTATTATGTATTATATATTATAATTATACATTATATATGTAAATTATGTAAATAATGTTATGTAGGCCTAATATTAATAGAATAGTGTAATGTAATTAATTTAATGTAAATTAAATAATTGTGAAAATAAAATTTTAAAAATATTTCCTCCGAATAAAAATTAAAAAACAAAAAAATAACAATTAGAAATAAAGAAACAAAATAAAAAGAATTGAAGACGTGCGCGCGTGCGTTTAATAAAAATGAAAAAAAAATAAATAAATATTGAAACAAAATAAAAAGAATTGAGAGCGTGCGCGCGCCGTGGTATAGAAGGCGCGCATGCGTGCGTGCGTGTGTCAGACGTATGTGTGTGTGGTATGCTAATCACACCGCTACTGTAAGAGTAGGAACTGGCGAGAACGTTGATGTTGGGGGGGGACTTGGAGGGTTCGGGAACACTGCGAGAGTTGTTTGTAGACATATAATGGGAAAGACCCAATTCCGATTTTAGTTATGAAAACCAATTTAATACGTATGCTCACATTCTCTGCGAACTCAATGTGTTTGTCGAATATTGGAGCGGGTAGATCAGACATGAAAGCGCGAGCGTGTGTGTATGTGTGTGTGTGTGTGTGATATAGTTGGCGAGTTGCGCCGATGATGGCGAGCTCAGGGCACATTGTGTTTTCCCGTATACAGCTGCTGAGTGTGTAGTGTAGCCTCATACACTGTGTACATTGTTAGACGCAGATTGTGCTGACCGTTTCATATGTCCCTTGCGTTTATCTGGTGTTGGTATCAGTGCAAAGGATCAGTAAGCTACATGAACGCTGGCGATAACTTACACCGCTGTAATCTCCTGCTGAGACATTCCTTTCCGCCGTAATCGTATCATTCTGTAACCAGCCTTTCTCAGCCAGTCATGTGTTTGTATTTGTGTTCATGGCGGATTATCCATAACGCTAGAGTATGCTGCAGCACCAGGTACCAGGATCTCAGTTGTCAGAGGGGGCACCATCCAGCCACAAAAATCGTTAAAACTTTTTGTTAGATAATAAATGTGAAAAAAGTCCTCAGTCCAAATTCATAAAAAGATGTGTGCACACTTTTCGACGATCTTCTAATAGAATTGAGCACTTTGTGCCACGAGTAAAATTTCAGGAAACAGGTTTTTTTTTCAAATCGTTCTAATGAAATTTATACATTCCATGATACTACAGTTTGCCCGCTTAAAGTATTAAATTGGGTTGTTGATTGTAAAATGATTGATGTATTTCCGAATGTATACATTGCTTATCGCTTGCTTTTCACGATTCCAATAGCTAACTGGGAATCTGAAAGAGCTTTTTTGCATTAAAACGATTAAAGATATGTTGAGTTCAAGTATGGGAGATGAGAGATTATCTTCGTTAGCAAGGTTGAATATTGAAATTAGAAGAAATTTCGATTTTAGAAGAAATTAGATTAGAATAAATTAGAAGAAAGGTTGAAAATCGATTTAGAAGAAATTATATAACTCCGTTAAGGCAAAATCAAGAAAAAAATGGATCGTTTAGTATTTTCTAAACTTAAGTACTACTATGTTTATTATAATCACTATTTAGCTAAATATTTATTGTAATTTGGGACTTTAATAAAATAATTTTTAACTTTGTATTGTGTATGCCATTTATCAGTATAAATAATGGATAAAAGGTTGAATTTTGGATCGTGGGGGGAGCACCATTCTGATGACAGCATGGGGCACTACGCGCTTCAAATCCGACCCTGTTTGTGTTATTAATAATAATTTTTGGGGTGGGGCAGGATGAGATTGAAGGTCGGATTCCCCATTTGCCTCAGGGTGTATGAGAAATTCAGGATTCTCCCCGTGTAAGATTGTAAGTACATTTTATAAATTATTTTCATCTCAAAGCTTTTGAGTAAACCAACGTGAACTAATAGGGTTGAAAAAATTTATAAAAGTGGTGACTACAAAATATTCAATATTGATTATTTTTTATTCAAATTAAAGGTAATAAATCTAATGTAATTAGGAATGACTTTGTCTAAATCTAAATTTGTATCCTAAATAAGTCTTTAAACAAGGGGAAACACAGCATTCCTGCCTAATTTATTGGAATGTAACCTGAGAGCCTACCATTCAGATCCAGGACTACAGATGTACTTTTATAAATGGTCTTAACTGAATTTATTAAATGCTGTGAATATCCTCTTGTATCCATAATATTCCATAACTTTTGACGGTCTACATTATCAAATACAAACATGTTGCAATGCCGTCTTTACATTGACGACATGTTGAGAGCATGGAAATCCAGAGTGACTTCGGGAGTACAGGTTAACAAATCAATTTGTATGGGTTCCTTGCTATATGCGGATGACATAGTTCTTATTGAAGAAAATGAGGATGATTTACAAAGAGCTATGTTTCAGTTACAAGAAGTGGCAAGAGAGTACTCACTGACAATTTCAGTAATAAATACCAAAACCATGGCCTTTAAAGATAAATATCTAATGAGGACGAAGACATAGTTATAGAGAACAGCACTTTAGAACAAGTGAGCCGTTTCAAGTATCTCGGTTGTGCAGTAAGCTATGAATCTGAATACGATATAAGAGAGAAGATAAATAAATTTAGGAATATTTATGGTACAGTGCATAGAAATCTTAGAAATAAAACAAGACACACCACAAGGATTAAATTTTATAAGACAATTGCAATATCCACGTTGATTTAGGCGTGGGTCATGACAAACAAGGAAAGCGGCAATATCCATGCAAGTGAGGCGTGGGTCGTGACAAAAAAGGGAAGCGGCAAGATTCAGAGTGCTGAAATGCAGTTTCTTCAAAATACTTCAAATTATACATTGCAAGATAGAATAAGAAATTAAGATATCACAGGAGAACTGGAAGTAAATGACATAAATGAAATTATTGCAATTTACAGAAGACAATGGTGGTATCATCTGCAAAGGATGACAGAGGATCATTGCGAAAGCGGCACTGAACTATAAATCCAATGGTAGAAGAGACGTGGGTCGTCCGAGGATGAGATGGGTGCCGGAACAGGTTTATTTAACCTAATCCTTGAAGAGGAGAAGAAGAAGAAGAAATAAGTCTTTCTAAAGACTTTTACGGCCCAGTTTCATTACTCTTTCGCAGTTTAAACTTAAGGATATTGTCGTAAGGGTGTTTTGAGCAACTTATCCGTGTCTGTGTACGTTATTTTTAACGTAAAATCCACCAATGAAATCTTCTCATTTCCCGAATTAAAGTCAAGAAACTACAAGTTTTCCTGTGCAAAGCCGCTTCAAACCATAGAGATGATTAGACTACAGGAGTCCCGACTTAGACAACCCTATAAGGGGACGAGTGTCTGGGCGAAAAAGATAATCCTGGCCACCTTCGTTTTTGCTGGAATTTCGCTGAAATTTTTCATAGCTGTGGGGGAGTTTGATCCCCTGATCTACCCCCTGCAGTTACACTACTGGTCATGTGAGCCTAGCACCGGAATTAAATGGTAAGAATATTTATTGGACAGAAGAATGTGAAAAATTCAATTGTTGATTTTATTCAAACAAAAAAATTACAATGGTATGGGCACACAAAAAGAATGGTACAGTAAAGATTGTCAAGGAGAGTTTTGGAACGGATCCCACCAGGAAGTGCGAAAAGAGGAAGACCACCTATCACCTGGATAGAAGAAATTCAGACTATATTGAGGAAAAGACAAATTGAAGAAGATCTTTGGATGGACAAGCAGCAGTTGAAGATGAGAATTCAATCAATTCTGTAATCTTTGATTCCGGAAAATGTCTAAACATTGTACAGCCGGAATGATAATAATATTTATTATTGTTGTTGGCGACTGTAGAGAAATAGCACGATCGACATTTATTTTTCATCCATTCATTCATTCACTCGTATTTTGTTTCGTCTACTGCTACGCAGGAACCTCCCGTAATTGTGACTATACAATTTTTTCGTAGAACGCAATCAAATTTGTGTAGAACAATATAGGAAACACCGATGCGAAGGATGCCAAACATGGACAGTGACCAAGAACCAGAAAAGCAGAACAGGAGCCGTAAGAATGAAATATTTGACACGGTGAAAGAAAGAACAGAGAAATGTTAATGGAAAATAAGAATTTATGTGGGAACGTGTAGCGCGCGTTCGTCATTACGTCACAAGAAAATCATCACATCATCAGTCATCGCTCTACAACCCTTGGAGGGTCTTGGCCTGCTCCAAGAGTTGACTCCATTCTTCCCTATTGGGTGCCCTGGCTTTCCAGTTTCTTATGCTCAGGTTTCTGAGGTCCTCTATGTGATCTTTGAATCTACTTCCGGGTCTTCCCTTTTTCTAATACCCATTGATTTCTGGTAGAAAATATGTTTCGTAGGCTGTCCTTCCTCCATTCTCTCTATGTGTCCAACCCACATTAGCTTGTATATTTTGATTATCCTGACAATGTCCAGCTCTTTGTAAAGATAGTAGGCTATAGTCGATAATTATACCGCATACGCCACATTCCATTTTCTTGTAAGCCTCTAAATATTGTTCTTAGTATCCGTCTTTCACAGCGACCTAGAAGTCTCTCGCTATTTTTTGTCATCGTCCAGGTTTCTGAATCATATATCAGCACTGGCCTGACAAGTGTTTTGTAAATTTCACAAGAAAATACTTTAAAATATATATGAAACGTATAAAACTACTTCCAACAACGCCATAATGCAAAGGTTGCAGATCAAGGTTCGTCAGCAGCAAAGACATCTGTAGCGACCTAGAGCTGCTTACTGTAAGTGAAACCGTCGCGCGGTTCGGTGAAAGATATGTAAAATGGCTTAAAGGCCACACAAATCCTGTAGCTATATATCTGCTAAATAACATCATGCAGACAAGAACATTCAAGTGTACATTCCAGCTGGGTTTACTTAAATTTAAGACTTGAAATGCGTTGTATATAACATGACAAACATGACACTTTAAATACTCGTCACAGAATTAGTGCAATCTAATACATAGTCATGCCATGTATTCTGTGAACAATTATGCCTATTTATATTATAATATAATATAATAATTATGCTTATAGTTATATATTTAATTGTAGTATTTGTAAACACTTGGTTACTCACCGTCTTGTGACTTCTTTAAAACTTCCAATAACAACGCGTTTCAAGGATAAATCATCATCATCGAGTTATAAAAACACCAATCCTTCAGGAGAAGTCGTAAAAAAATCAACAATTACTATCAAACATCACAAACTTGGTGTTTTTATAACCTGATGATGAGGATTTATCCTTGAAACGCGTCGTTATTGGAAGTTTTAAAGATGTCACAAGACGGTGAGTATCCAAGTGTTTACAAATACTACAATTAAATACTCATACACGTGACTTGGAGACTGTAATATAATTAATTATAGTTATGTATTAACAGGTTGCGTAATAAACGTAAAATAAATAAAAACCGAAATAAAACAACTGATATTTACTTAGCCGTGATGTATCGAAATGCGACTAAACGAAAAATTATATACAAAGAACGTTTCATATCCCAGGCAGTAACGTTACAAGTAAATAACGAATTTGAAAAATCATGCAGTAACAAAACAGTTCATTACTATGTTGATTTAAAACAAGGGTGTGTGGCACTCGGGAGTGACCGACCAAAGCGAAGCTTTTAAGCTATATAGAGAACTAATAAATTTAATGAACAAAAGTTGATATTAATTTTTAAATATTAAGTTGAAAATTATTAAATATGAAGTAGTTCACTAATAGAAAGAACAATAAAAAATATGAAGTAGTTTACTAATGGAAAGAACAAAAATTTATCCAAATATATTTGTTAATTAAAGGTTAACATCAGTAATCTATATTCCTTATGTGATGTAGGTATCCGCTAAGAAGGGATTTTTGGAAATTCGACCTTTAAAGGGTGAAAAGGGGAGGGGGAAGTTTGCCTGACTAACTGACATAGAATCAACGTAGAGCAAAAACTACTGAATGTATATCAATGAAACTTTGAACATAGCTTCATCATAGGTCTTAGGTGCTCACTAAGAAACGGTTTTAAAAACTTTCACTCCTAAGGGGCAACCCCCCCCCCCTATTGTATGTATGTATCTGTGTATGTATGTTCCACATCTACTCCTAAACCAATGGACCGATTTCAACCAAACTTGGCACAAATATTTTACGAGACGGGAGAACCAACATAGGTGAGGTGCTTTCTTCGATGGGGTCCTTTGGGGGGTTCTTTGGGGTCTTCCACATCTCCTCCTAAACCACTGGACCGATTTCAACCAAACTTGGCACAAATATTTTACGCAACGGGAGAACCAACATAGGGTAGGTGTTTTTTCGATACGATCCTTCGGGGGGTCCTTTGGGGTCTTCCACATCTCCTCCTAAACCACTGGACCGATTTCAACCAAACATGGCACAAATATTTTACGCAACGGAAGAACTAACATAGGACAAGTGTTTTTTCGATACGATCCTCTGGGGGGTCCTTTGGGCCTTAAAAACTATTAGATCTGGTTACTATGGCAACCCAATAGAATAGATTCTGGTTACCATAGCATCGGTGGAAGTCTCCCGCGTAGGAAATAGCGCGGGAGTCGTCCGACGGGCCTTCCCCGGAGTTCATCCACGGAACCCGGGGAGTCCCCCCCGCGAAAGACGGCGGGTGTGGTCGGATCCCGCGAAAGACGGCGGGTGTGGTCGGATCCCGCGAAAGACGGCGGGGCCAGAGTCCACGGTTCTTATAAATAAAGATATAGGTTATGATATCAAAGGTGGTGTATGCATCTTAAGAAACTTCTTAATAGTGTGTGAATTCAGAGTTGTTTCAGTTTGAATTTAAAAGTGGATAAGTTAAGATCGAAGTAAGTTATAAGCGAGTATAAAAAACAAAGTTTTGATAGCAAATGTATTCAGATCATAGTGTTCAGACAATATAAATGCACTTGCTTCAGTTTGAATTTAAAAATTGATAAGCTGAAATCTATAGAGGTATTGTATTGTTAGAATAAGTTTAGGAGACACTAATTTAACAAGTGCCTTATTTCAACATTAACACAATGAATTATAAAAGACAGTAAATACGCAGCGCGTGCAAGTACTGTAGACATTTTATTGAAAACTAATTTAGCTGTTCGCCCTCTCCCAGAGTTAGAAATCGAGCAGGAGCATCACGCGCAACAGAATTCTTCTCCAGATATAAGAATACAGTTTATGACATGTTCTTAAACAGGTGCGCTACAGAGTATTCCTCCAGTGAGAATGCGAACGTAACAATATAAGGAAGATTATACAATATACAAGTAATATAACGTTAGAACAAGAATAGGTGTCTATGAGCCTATGAATAAATTATGAACCCGAGCAACACTGGATAAATCGGCTAGATATAGATATCTATATAAGCCAAATACCACTGACTAACTCACTGATCACGATATCTCTGAAACCACTGAATGGATATCAATGAAACTTTGAACGTAGCTTCATCATAGGTCTCAGGTGCTCACTAAGAAACGGTTTTAAAAACTTTCACTCCTAAGGGGCAAAAAACCAAATAATGAAATTTATCGCGGGAATTGCATACTTTGTAAATGAAGTGGTTGACATCTCAGTTTATTGGAAACCCCGAATACATTTAGTTATGAGTTTTTAATCACTGTTTTAAATTGAAAAACTTCGTTGTTTGCAGGTTCTTATAGTCGAGAAAATTTCGAAGTTCAATTAATTAATAAATGTATGTCTTTTTTTTTCTCGGAAACGGCTCTAACGATTTTCTCGAAATAAATAACAAATAGCTGTTGCTATGAATGTAAATAAACAAACTAAGAGTTGAGAATTTGTACAATCTATCTAATCCTATACTATTAAGCGAGCAATAATTGTACAATTACGTACAACGTGAAACTCCGTAGCGAAGCACGGGTATTTTGCTAATAAATACATAAAACTTTAATCAAATATTTTGTAATTAATTATCAAAAATAGGAAAAATCTATGTGTACATTGTCAAACACATAATATATTATAAAAATATTATTTGTATTATATACAAATTACAAATTTGCATGAAATATTATATTTTATTTATTATTTACAATGCTGTATATTATAACACTACGAATTATTATCTAAACTATCATTACATTGTACAATAGATACTATTGGTTTATGGTAACTAAAATATGATACAAATGTCTGCGAATCGATTTCATTTAAAAATCTTGAAAAACTGCATCAATAGTTGTGCCATATTTTGTAGTCGATTCCGACGGATTAGATTTCATTGTTAAATTGAATGAATTATGCAGAGCTTCTTTAAATGGTTCTGATTCTTCACTTTTAAAGTTGACATTAAAGTCACCAGCTAATATAAGCGGTAGTTTATGCCGATTATGGCCCATCCATCTAGCAACACATTCGCTATATTCTCCAAGAGCTGTCTTAATGAATGTTATTATGTCATTAATCCCTTTATTTGGCGAAATATATATTACCACCATTACTATCTCAACACCGCTCTCTAATTTACATATAGCTGAACAGACATCTCCAATTTCTTCACTTCGAACACATACAGACGTAGTATTTGAGATGGATACATTCAGATTTGGAGTAAAAATATTGGCATTGTCGTTGATGTTATGGTAGATTGCAACTCCTGCAGCACGTTCGCCATCTCTTTTAAATTCAGCAATGCAATTAA
The DNA here is from genome assembly GCA_034769895.1 of Magicicada septendecula. Lineage (NCBI taxonomy): Eukaryota > Metazoa > Arthropoda > Insecta > Hemiptera > Cicadidae > Magicicada > Magicicada septendecula. The sequence goes on along the minus strand of CM068374.1, from coordinate 417,436,576 downwards.
AATTGGGAATGTCGAGTGGTTGGTTGTTGTCCATCCATGTCTCGGTGAGTAACAAAACATTAGTATTTTTTGTGACTGTATCAGTTAAATCTAGTTGGTGCCTTTGCAGACTTTGGCAATTGAAAGTTAATATTGAGACACCCTTTTTATTTGAAATAAAATCTAATATCATTTTCGCTTTAGTTTGCAAAGGATTTAAAGATAATAGTTGAAATTCTTGTAGCAACGATAAAGTAGATGTAGCTTGTCGGCGGCCATGGTGAAATCTGAATTTATTTCTATCATTAATTTTCGTTACGATGCATAAATTTTCTATGTTAGTAACTGGAGATAGGGCAACGTATACGAGTTGTTGTTACTGTGTCTTATCATATTCATAAACAACGTGAGTAAAAGTCCCACCTTGCGATTTGTGTATAGTCAGCACAAGCCGCGATTAGAGGAAAATGTCTTCTCTTGGCAGTAACTTTTTTGTTTGTAGTTAAAGGGATACGTATTTGAAGTTCGTAATTCAATCGGTAAAGAAACGTTCCTTCCAAATACGTTGATAGTAAGTTTGCGATTAGACTAAACAAAGCGTTAGTCGTTGCACAAACTGCAACGTGTGTGTCTGTAACACAGTTATGTAGACAACACAGTTCAGATTAATGCGTTAATGCTCCGCTACGGTCTGCTTACATCCTTGATATCTCGAAACTTAACACTTTATCGGATTGTAATCTTAAAATTTTATTTTGACTTTCAGAAAACGGTTAAGCAAAAAAAAAGTATAGGTCATCGCTTTGGAAAAAAAGTTCCCCGCTGGATGAAAAAATGGTTACGCTGGTGTACTTATTCGATACCCTTGATTTAAAAAAAATCGTTACAGGTAAACTACCCTTTTCCCTTAACCGATCTTCACCAAAAACAAAAGGTCTTGAGTACTCTACAAATCAGGGCTGTATGCAAAAAATTATTTGATTCTGTATGAATTTGCTGCTGTTATCGTTTGCCAAACGAACGCGCGTGACGCTTCTCTCGTAACGATTTTTTCTGTTCACTCCTCTCCGTGCGGACGTCCGACATAAAAAGCTTCGCTTTAAAATATGTTCAGAATTTGTAAACGTAGGCTTATGGTTAGAGAAACACTGGATTTCAAGTCCAACTCCTTAACCACTCGGACACCTCAGCTCTTGTTACGGAAACAACTGGAATGCAGTGTGTAGTAATTTTGTTGAAATCAGTACATAATGGAATGCATGGGGTAGATTAGGCCTACCTAACAGTTGCAGACATTGTTTCTCCGGTCATTCACCCCCGGAAAAGTAGGGTGTGCTACAACGATACCTCTCTATTATAGTTTTGTATCGGAGAAAGTGCTAACTGCAGGTACCGTACACATACCTGCTAGAGAATTCGTACGCGCGCTGACATCTCGGCGTTAATTTTGGTGTAATGGACGGTAACAACAAACACGTATCTACCCTTTTCGTGACTGGGCTGTGCGTACGAGACTATATACGTGGTAAGCCCACTACCCAGCTTGCTCAGGAGCTCTCCTACCTAGGGATCCCGTCCAGAACAAAACTTACAACAGCTGACGGTAATACAGTATGCACCGATATGTTTGCAAGAATCATGTAGACGTACTCGGTACCTGAAAGGGTTGTCTGTAAGGAGTATCTCTTGGGCTCGTTGTAAAATTGATTATAGGCCTACTTTGTTTTAAATGGAATGGGACTGGAGCTTACAATGTTGTAGGAACATTGTTGCCAGGCTGTCGTGTTTCGCCGCACAGCATACGTACAATTTGACTGTTTTACACTCCTTCGCTTTTCTTGTAGTCGTACTAATAATATTCAGTGGAACTCGCGAATAACGAGCTCGCTTATAACGAGAACTCGGAGTTTTAAATAAATTATAAAACTTTTGATATCTACACATACAAAATTGCTAAACAAACAAAAATAGATGACTTTTTTTAAGGTGAAGTTCTGTGTCGGAAATATAACGTTTACGATTCCATTTAGAACGAACAACAAAAAGCAAATAAATTAGCATTTCTTGTAATTTAAAAATGAATATTGTACATGTGACATGGAAAGTTTTTCGTTTTTTGGCAGATAGCCGGTTAATTTTTGGTAAGTTTTTACCTCACAGTTACTTTTACTATGTTTCGCGAATGCACTATACGCCAATATTCAGCAAAGAATGTTAGCGTCTAAAAAATGTTTAAAGTCTAAATTTCACTTTTAAGCATAGAATTTAAAACTTCTCAAAATTTTAGCCTATTGTGCAAAGCCTCTTCTATAGTAGACTTTTTTTTGTTGTGTGTTTGATAAATACGGTATAAAAATTTAAGCTTGCGAGTCAACAACTCGGATGTAGCGAGCACCCGGTTTTAACGAAACATTTGTCTGGTCAATTGAATCTCGTTATAATCAAGTTCTATACTGTAAATCTAATGTACGTAAAATGTATATGGTTTTAAAGAGGACAGTTTAGGGAATACTATAGTATAAATATTAGGCTAATTGGAATACATTTAATATTTTTATTCCTATTACAACAGGAAAATGTTTTTAATTGTACAAAAACCGAACATACAAAAAGTAATAAGCGAGAAAGTTTATTTTATTTTTTGACCAACTAAAAACTTCCAGCGGGGTAGTTGTAGTAAAAAGTCCATATTTTATTTGGATTCGGAAATTTGTAATTTTAGGTCTTTTTATTTACAAGTGACAGTCATTTTTCTGACCTGCGGGCCGCGCCCGCTATATACAGTCGTCATTACAACACACCATAAAGAATCAATGCTACTATGTTATCGAACTAATTATATAAATCAACGCTATATTATTTGATTATTTCACTGTTGTTAATGTTAATTTAATTAATGAATTTATTTTTAAAAAATTGTCTTTCTTTACATTTACAAATATCGTTAAATCCATGTAGTATTTTTTGTCTACATGGATTTAATGTAAATGACGCACTTCCGATAATAAGTAGTCTTTAAAACGACTGTTTGAATTTAAAGACTGAAAACCACTAACTAAAACCAGCAGTAAATACACGCATGAAAATCACAGACGTTCACGTGTTCCAGACGATGGTGAAGACAACTGGCAAAACGCGCCAGTTTCCACGACGGTGATTGGACGCATCCATGCCAAGCCTCCCGCGCTTAAGTCACGCAGAATTCCATTCCAGTTTAAAACGAACTATAGTAGCATGCTTCTCTGGAAGTCCCCAAATGTAAGTGCATTAAGTACCGCGTGCGTTTCTGTCTGGATCTCTTCAATCATGTTAAAACGACACCCTTTCAGCCATAATTATATCATAGGAAAAATATAAATCATCACAAGAGGGAAAAATATAAATCATCATCATTAGGGGTGGGTGTGGGGTGTTGTGTGTTTTTGGAAGTCAGGAATTGCCGACTCGTAGGCCCTAACTGACTAATTGACATTTTGAGATAACGAGTTTCAAAGTTTTTCAAAAACTAATATTGAACTATTATGGCATGACGTACAGCACTTCTATTCAGTGAGCACCTTGTTTTAAGTGCGGTGTATTGGATTATATTTAACTTAGATCAAGAGTGTTTTAAAAACTTTGTAAAATACAAATTTTAAAAGCCATTTTCATAGGCCCTTTTTGCCTTTAATGTAGTTAAAGTATTATTCACAATTTGTTTCATTTTAAACAAAAAGGTAATTAAAGTTACCTTCGGCTTAAACGGCCTTTCGGCTGTTTTAAGTTACCTTTTATTTTATTTTTATTTTATTTTACATATTACCTTTAATTACCTCCTTTCATAAAAAGGTTAAATACGTATAAGAAACAATATTATTATTGGGCGGGGGGTCCTACAGTCCATGGTACATCCTGCATTTCGATCGCCATTTCTCCCTATCTTTCCAGTCATCGTCTTCAATAGCTCGATCTCTCATGCTTTTCCTAATTCCTGTTCTCCATTGTGTTGTCAATCTTCCTTTTCTTCTTCTGTTTTGTGGTGTGTAAGTCAATGCTTTCTTTGGCCATCGCTTCTCCTTCATCCTCATTACGTGACCATACCATAGCAACTGTCTGGATTCTATTCTTTCTGCTGTTGTAAATATGCCGCCTGTTTTCCTTCTTATATTTTCGTTTCTAACGTGTTGCACTCCAGAAATATTACACGCTCTTCTGAAGAGGAGAAACAATATTATCAGAAGAAAATAAATTAATTAAACTTATAGAAAAAACAAGTTTTATGGAAAAACCCGTTTCCACACAAAGCGTTTGCCCGTACTTCCATCTCATTATTCTTTAGTGTTGTCACGGGAATATTTTGTAACTGTGGAGCCTTTGTAAGAACATGCTCATACCACTTCTGAGACGACTCTTCTAGGAAGTGAAACAAACTTCGATTACCTTTTTTCTTTTGTTGTTTTAATGCCAACAGATGCGCATGGTGATAGTGGTAATTTGTAGCAGGAAGGCATATTTTGCATATTGTAAAGGATGATAAGATAAAGATAAGATAAGAACTCTAGTATGAAGTAGATGCGTGAACAGCTCCGGAAGTTGTGTACGTTAATTAGGGATATGGAAGTAAAGGATTTTGCTCGAGGTTTTAGCTTACGAAGAACTGCACATAGGCCAACCACGTTGTTGCCTGTCCTGAACTTTGGTGGTGGAATACTGACATCAAATTTCGTAGGTGCACAAGACCCTTACTGCATTCAACTCCTCAACGTCAGGTGCAAGTCACAGAACAGTTTTATCCTAGGATCGAACTCCGGTAAAGTTATCAATGTAGGAGTTGGATTTTCCGAAGTGTGAACAAAAGCCCATAAGTGGGAATCGGACTGTTCAGGGACCATGTACTGTACAGTAGATTTCATTGAGCCAATCGGCTGAAACGTGCAGTGGGTCACATGTGACATATGGTGCTCTAAGACACTATGTGCGTGGGCTCCATGTCAGTAGAGGAAACGTGAAAGCTCAAAAAGAATTTATAAAGAGACGAATTGATGATAGACGTCTTGAGGGTAGTGACTGGCGAGAGAGGAACAAGTGGAGACTAGACACGGCGTCAGCCGTTACCAATCCGCCATATAATGATATAATTTAAGATGAATTGGATAAAATCTTTTAAATCATCCAAAATATGCTAATGATATTAAAATGTAGGCCTAATCAGAATTTGGTGCCATCAACATGTATTAAGTGTAATTTTGTAAAACGATTTCTCTCTCCTTCCTGTCCCCCCTCTCTCTCTCTTTCTCTTCTCTCCCCCCCCCAAATATTTCATTGTCTTTCCGTACGCACTCACTTTAGAATATGCGGGTTTATCGCTCTGTTATACCTGTTGTAACGGTGTTACAATAAGTTCCTTATAGCATTTATTTGATCTACCATACATTACATTTTGTAAAATAAGTTTTAGTACTAACGTTTTAAGTGGCTCTTTTTTATTCTCACTTGTAATTTTTTTTTGAAATGTAACAGAAATTAAAAATATTAACAAAATTTGTTTCGTATAGGCCTACGTTTCGAACCAAATGGATTATCCGTATCCAAGATCTGGATCGTATTTTGTAGAAGACAAGGGCCTTTGCGGAGGATAATGCGGAACCTTTATTAATCAATTTTTATTTTATTTTTTAAAATTATAGATACATTTATGACATTTTAAAAGTTAGAAGGTTTGACTCTCAAAAACAATTTTTTATATTTTTATTTTGGTGATTTCTCAAAAAATAATGATCTCGTTTTGTATAGATTTCAATCATTTTTTCCTTAATTTAGGAAAACGTTTGGAGTGCACTTAGTTGATGATTATTAGTATGGCTAAAAAGACTTTTCTTCGTCCAGAAAAACTATTTCTTGATTTTCTGCATTACTGATTTGGTTATCCAGATCCTTGATATGGATAGTCATTTCTTTGACCATAGATGGAAATTAAATAATCGTTTTGATCAACAGTACACATGCTACATGCTAATATTATATAATTTTGCACTTTCTGGCCTGCCCTTATTGAAATACGGCTCAAGAACACTGTACCTACCTCTGTGAATGACATCACACCTTACTAGGTTAGAATCTAATAGGTTATAATTACTACAATTACCGCCAGCGGCCCTATCTGTAGAGAGGACGATTTTTAATCTGGTTACAGCTCATTTAACAGGACGGGAAACTAAGAATACTATCTTTCTCTAATGAATTTCCATCATCCTTTGTTCATAAATATTTTATATCCCACTTTCAATCCCTAGGATGTGACATTACGTATCAATTTGACGAGGACATTGAGAGAAAGATAAACAGATTTCAGACGATTTGTGGCACTATTATAAGAACTTTAGGGAGACAAACAAGAAGGGAAACTCAAATGAAGTCCTATAACATTATGGCAGTCCCCCACTCTTGTATACGGTTCCGAAACATGGGTATTATTTGAAAAAGATACAAGTTGCAGAGATGAATTTCTTGAGATACGTAAAGGGATGTACACGAAACGATAGATTTAGAAACGATCTGATTCATGTCTTAACATGGATTGGGTATATTCTCTGTAAATGGAAGAATCGAGAAATGTAAGCTGAGATGGATTGAACATATAGACAGAATGGGAGCGAAAAGACTACTTCAACAAGTTTTACAATATTCGCCTAAAGGGATAAAAGAGATGTGGGAAAACAGCGCAAAAGATGGCTTGGAAATAGGGACTGGAACAGGTGATGTCGCCTGATCCTGAAATGAAGGAGAAGAAGATATTTTTTTATAAACAGTAGCATACACAGGAAATGCTACATAAAAGTTCCTGTTAAGAAACTTTTCCTATTTTTGAAAAGTCCTCAACTTCAAAGGCTAGACGGTTGAGAGGGCACTTTCAATACTCCATTAACATTCCCTGTAATATACAGAATCACTGACAATATATGCAAGGCTCTGAAAAATGAAATGAGCAAAAAACTGATCGTCGGCTGTGGAAGACAAGTCCTCTGAAAAGCTAGTGAAGTCAAGCGTCACGTGCGGGAATGCAGAGTCCTGGACAGACGACCACGCGGCAGGTACAGTTTGCAAGGGTAGACAAAGCGGGACGATCACATTACAAAATCCCTTCACCAGCATTATGAAAAACCGGACAAAGCGTCGCCATAGAATTTTTTTCTCCGGATGTTTCGTATTCCTTTCGTCCTACGGCAATTATTGTAGTTAATATGTTTATCGATTAATTTCTCTGTTTCGAAACGAGATTTGAATAATAGTAGTAATAACAACTGCGCTGCTGATTATCATATATATTATTTCGATAATAATCGCGCCAGCGTTCTGGATTCCGTTTCGATAATAAGTTGTGATCGGTTCGCGGTACGTGTTGCGTTCCGGTTATTTAGCGTGCAGACCAGATTAGTTAGCCGAGCAATCGGTGTTAACTTTAGTACCACGTACTGTATTTGCTGGGTGAAAATTAACGTGTAGTTAACGGGCGGAGCGGTACCGCCCCTGCGGTCGCGTAAATGTAATTTCTCCTCAGAACATAATTCGCAACTATAATACTTCACTAAGCATTATATTTACAGTAAATTTACATGTTCGGTAGATTGTCTCAAACGTCTGTTCCTGTAACGCATTATTTAGTCATTAGTAACATGTAGTGGTCAAGGTGACATTTCGTTCTTCGTGAAAAGAGCCGTTGTTGGTGGTGGTGGTTATTAGGGTAGGGATTTCTATAGTTTTCTTACTGCCTTCTTACACTCAACGGATTTTCCAGCTGTGTTAGGGACCTCGCGATAAAAATTGAACGCAGGCTTCGAAATGCGCAGTGGAAAACGCGACTCCGTTTCGAGGCTAACACAGTGTGCTTCATAGTGTGAACATAGGCTGCAACAAGACTGGCGAGAACATGTGTGTGACAGAGAGGGAGATAATATGGAAGTGAGACAGTGAACTATTATCGCGCTGTCTAGACACCTTAGCTATACTTGTAAGTGGGAGTTATTCATTCCCTGTCTCGGCGCAGCTCAGAGTCCAAGAAAGGCTGTAACGTTTCTAACTAACCCAACGAAGGGAGATTTATACCCCCATTGGATACACCATTATCACTGCCTCGTCGGGAACCCATCCTTCCCATGTATTTTGTTCTACACCTCTACAGCCCACATCGGACGCTGGTCTCCTACAAAGCCGATCTGCAGCAGCTCTTTTCAAGTTTCTTATCCCGAAACGAACCGTCTTGCGTCTTCCCATTTTTTTCTCGGGATCTTATTTCTATCCACTGTGCTGGCAGAACATTTCTCGGCTTACTGTTCTCGTCTGTGAGCAACACGTTGGTCTTACAGACTCTCATTTAATGTTTCCTATGGGTCATATATCTAAATGTCGGGAGTAGTGAAGATTAAGCATCATCATCTCAACACCACTCCAAGGATTAGGCCCAGACCTGTTCCGGAACCTCATCGGTCTACCGATATCACTCTTCCCAGTAGCGTGATAACCCAAGGCAGCCACGGGTAGACGGATATCAGGCATGCGGATCAAGTCTTGATACCATCTCCTTGTGTAGTCTTCAATCGAGCAACGATACAATGTTTATTTCGGGTCTAATATACTCGTTCCTTTTAGGATCCAGGAGAGAACAACTTTGCGTCCCTCTTAGAAATTTCATTTCAGCTGTCTGAATCCTCTTTACGTCCCTTTTACCAAGAGTCCATGTCTCACTAGCATACAAAATGTGGGGACAGGCACAGTTTTGTAAAATTTCATTCGGGAATCCTTCCGTGTTTTATTTTTCAGGTACCTATGAATCGTTCCACAGATGCGTCTAAATTTCGTTAGCTTACTATCCCAATCAGTATCGGTTCCACATGAGATATGACAACCCAGGTAATTAAAATCTCTAACCTGATCCAAAATGTGATTATTCACTACTATCTTAGTTCTTATAGGCCCTTAAATGTCATCATTTTAGATTTTGTAGCAGAGATCTATAGCCCATAGTCTTATGTGATTATTGAACGTAAATATCGCCCTTTGTACCTGGTCTACTGCTGTCTGTATCATTACCTTGTCATCTGCATAAAGCAATGCATTCACATTAACATTTCGCTGAAGTGATATTCTCGAGTCAACTTCAGCTGTCCATCACCGGAATATGTGAATAGTAAGCTTATTTTGTTATTTTGATGTCGTCAGTCTTCGTCGCTATGTGATGGCGTTTGGTGTTCATTCCAATAAAACAGTCGTCATTTTAAAGCTGCGCAAAACAGTTGTTCTGGATCAGCGTATCACAAGACGGTACTCCTCATTTTATCCTTGGAGCAGGTAGACATGAGATACACAACAGACGGCTACATCATAACTATCGTCACAGTCTTACGACCGGCGCTATCTACCTCATATTTTCTCCGACGTATAAAACATAAATAAAAGAAATAAAACTCTCCACTCGCCGTCCAGATAGATACAACGTTGTCTCATTTGTCGCCTGGCCGGAGACTAACCGTGTGTAAACTGGCACACAGCAGTCGTACCACTACTCCCCAGATAAACTGTCGTAAATATTTTACTGCAGCGGCGACACTGCAAATAATAACGTATTGAGCGCGCTCGCCTCTGTGACTTCTGAAATGTATTGTGTCGTGAAATATATAAGCTCATTTATTGGCCGCCGCGCTGCTAGTAGCAAAACAACAATGGAGATTATATATATATATAGGCGACAGATGCACTGAACACGTACACTCGCTGACGTGGAGTGTTCCATACAAATACACAATTTGTTGGAACATGAAAAATTCTCAGCTGTAACTTTGCGACTAACGACCAGTGTCTGTTGTATGTCTTTTAAAAGGATTCACTTTGTAGAAAGTTGAAAGCTACAACTTCTATTAATTCTTCTCTTCGTTTTCATGGAAGCTAGGGAAGTAATAAACAAGAACGAAATTATTAAATGTTTAGGAGCAAATATAGGGGGAAACGTATTGTTACGCCGGTCTAACGTGATCGCCGTATGGTACAGTGGAAAACAAAATCCTACAAGACACCAATCACTAATCACCAGCTTTAATTATCACAATTAAACAGTTTGTAATCAACAAGATAGTCTCTTACAACAAATCAAATAAAAATTGTTCACCCGCAATTTTAATGTCAACGAGTATAAAACACAATTAGAATGATCACTGTTGCGCACCACTATATAAAAATTATCCCGATTAGCGCTTTCAAGCTTCACAGCTCATCGTCAGGTCGGAATTGAAACAAATAACCTGAAAACAAACTCTTCACCCCCATCTCACCCCACCCTGCTCACACACAACAAGCTATAATTCAAATGTCCCTTCCCCACCCCCTGAGCCCTGTCCCTCCATCTGGACAGTTACATATTTTTCTAGCAAATTCCTTGTGTTTCAGTGGTGTGTGTGTGTGTGTGTGTGTGTGTGTGCGCGCGCGCGCATTCCTTTTAAACCTACCCGTATTTCTCCACACACACACACACACACACACACACACACACACACACACACACACACACACACACACACACACACACACACACACACACATACATACACACACACTGAAACATAAGGAATTTGCTAGAAAAATATGTAACTGTCCAGATGGAGGGACAGGGCTCAGGGGGTGGGGAAGGGACATTTGAATTATAGCTTGTTGTGTGTGAGCAGGGTGGGGTGAAATGGGGGTGAAGGGTTTGTTTTCAGGTTATTTGTTTCAATTCCGATGTGACTATGAGCTGTGAAGCTTGAAAGCGCTAATCGGGATAATTTTTTATATACTGTAGTGGTGTGCAACAGTGATCATTCTGCTTGTGATTTCAACCACTAACACAGCTTTCTTCATAAAACACAATTGTATTACAATTATCACTCACAAATATAAAACACCTAACACTTCGCCACAATACTTCGAACCGCACTGAGATATATCGCCACTAAAAACTGACTAGTGGCGCTGCTGAAGCCTTGTATTTATACTTCACTGAGATATCTAGAACAATCCATACTACGCATCAGCACTACACTAGAACGTAATTGATTGCGGCCTTAACATAGTGCGCGCGGCTGGGGGGTCTAGAAAAGTCTCGCTAACGCATGTTGAGATCACGTACGCACACAACATTACAGCTGGATTCCACTGGAACATCCGAGATACACGTACAATGTTCTGTAATGGTGTAACACTTTTCGCATTACGTAACAGTATATAACCCAAATAAAAAGAAGAATTTAAGAAAGACTGAGGGAAAGCGTGCATGTGCCTGTGCGGAATATGCGCATGTGAAACTGACTACAGAAGTTACCTCCGAGTGGAGTCGATAGGTTTGTGCGTAGTGAAGTGGAAAACATTGTGTTAGGGATTGAACCTGGCGCAATTGACGGGTGACCAGTAAGAAATGTACTGATTAATGAAATATGATTTTAATCAGGGCATGATTGAGGAAATACAGTAAAGACAGATTTGAGAAGGGAAATTTTAAATCAGGGGAGATTGCCTCGAGGGATGGACAAGCAAGAATGGTAGATATTATTAAGCACCGGAAGACGAAAATAATGGCCACGAAATGGTAGAGAGAGAAGGAGAGCAAGGTGTTTTCTAATAAAGAAGTTGAAAGAATGACTGCCGAAGGGGAACTGCAGGCAGCCAGCTTATTAAGAGCGTGTGTATTTTCTGCTGTTCATGCATCTAGCGGAAGGTTACGTGTGTTTACTGCAAAGCGTATTGCGTTGTTATCCGTGAGCTTCTGTTGCTGTGTAAAATGTTTGTATGTTGATTAACTTGCCTTGGGGATGTTGTTAGTTAAACCCAAAGCCGTATAAGATCATACGAGAGATAGTAAGTTATCTCTCGCCCATGTTTTGCTTCTTCAGTAGTACTTTCTGTTGACAAAGAATCACAAACGCTGTGCCTCCCTGTCCAGTGGACTTTAAATCTGATCAGCATTTCTTCCTCTTCGTTCGTCGTCGTTCTCTTTCCTGCAGTCTTTCACTCGATTGTCTTTTTCAGTCTCTTAATCTTCCTCGTTCTCTCACGACAACTACGTCTTAATATGTGCCCTATCCATCTCATTTTCAGAATTACCTTACGGCCTTCATCACCTGGCAGTGGCGGATTATCCATAACGCTAGGGTGTCCTGCAGCACCGGGCACCAGGGCCTCGGGACACCACCCACCTGAATGACTAAGCAAAGCAAAGCTTACAGAATTGTTTGGTTTTCTTACGCAGTTATGAACCACGGAGAGTGTCGAGTTGGAAAATCAATCAAAAGCTCTTATAGAAATTTAATCAAACGATTTAAATAACAGGTAATAGAATTGACCACGAATAAAATTGCAAGAAAGAGGTTTTTTTTCAAATCGTTCGAATGAAGATGATAGATTCCATGATACTAGAGTTTGTCCGCTCAGAGTATTAAACTGGATTATTGATTGTAAAATGATTGATGTATTTCCGAATATATACATTGTTTGTCGTCTGCTTTTTATGATTCCAACAGCTAACTGCGAATCTGAAAGATCAATTTCTGTATTAAAACGTATTAAAGATATGTTGAGTACAACTACGGGAAATCAGAGATTATCTTCGTTAGCGATCTTGATATTGAAAGCGAGACACTTGAATCGCTCGATTTAGAACGAATTATACAACACTTCATTAAGGTAAAATCAAGAAAGAAATGGATTGGTTAGTATTTTCTAAGCTTAATTACGCATACTACTGTCCTATTTAGCTAAATATTTGTTGTTTGAGAGTTTAATAAAGTAACTGTTAACTTTCGAAATTGTGTATGCCATCTATCAGTGTAAGTACTAGATAAAAGGTTGAATTTTGAATCGGGGGGGGGGGCACCACTCTGATGGCAGGATAGGGCACCACGCGATTCCAATCCGGCCCTGAACACTTTTTGTCAATTTTTACCATCCTTGTCCACAAGCATATGTCACATCTACCCTGACATACCACTCTACAATTCATTTTTAAGACTAAACGATATCCTTTTCGCCAACGGTAGACCGTACATAAAATATCAGCAGTATTTTGCCCGTCGCATTAACTACTGAACAATCCTTCGACAAAGAGACGATGTTTTCACTTCCGTCCGGTCTACCTAAAACCGGATTCGCAAAATGGTCGCTTCATCGGTAACGCAGGTTGGTTTACTGGCAACCCTTATGCTTACATCCCTTTGCGGTTTCACTTCCACTGCCGTCCCTCTTCCATACTCGCCGCCATTACTTGAGTTTCAACATCCGATTGTTTGACAACTTTTTTTTATACAGAAGGTGGTTGCAAGAAGATCTTACGCGCTAACTGTCTACACTTCACGTAGCTCCGTTATTAAATATTACTTAGACCCTTATTAAATTCCACGATAACGAATTCCATTTAGTCCATATTTATATCTACATGCCAAATACATCACAAGACCATATTTCTATTATAATGTAAAAGATTGTAATTTTGGGGGTGTAAAAGAAATTAAGATTTTCTCTAGCTTGCAAGAAGTTTTATACTTCTAGATGCTTATAAGAAATTAGAATCTGTTGAATTCACGTAATGAATAGGCATTGATTTTGTCCACTGGAGACGTACATATACTGTATACGTGTGAATGTAGAGCTCATATTAACATTAATATGTTAGTACTTCTGCCCGGCGTATTAACACTTTCTTGATAATTTCAATCAACTAACCAGTGCTGGATTTAAGCATAGGCTACATAGGCTGCAGCTTAGGGGGCCGCGCCACAAACAAGAAGAAAAACAAAGCAGTAAACTCGCATAAAAATTATTTGATTCGTGTTTCAGAGAACAATAGAAGTTATTAGAGGAAAAGGTAGTATTATGAGCCAATAAATCATACCAAATCCTAACGAAAGTAGTAGGCTATAGCCTACTACAACCTTTTTATGATGCAGAAAAATTATGATTTACTTACAGATTTGTACAATGTAAATATACCCTACTACTTTTATGTTCTTTTTTAAAAATATTCTTAATTTGTGATAACTACAGTGAAAGTGTTTTGCTTTCCGTTGGAAATTAGTTGTTTTTATTTTTCCTACATTTTTAATCTGTTTAGGGTCTTTCGAGTGTAATACAAAAACGACTGCAATCTTTTATTATTGTTTTCATAGATTCCAGAATGCCACTTTACATTGAGATACCTTGAAACCGTTAAATTGTTTAACATACTATTGAAAATTAAAAAAAAAACTATCCCAATTTAATTTTCACACTTGATAATGATTTTATATGCAGTTCTTGAAGATATATTTTTCAGAATTTTCCGGAGGAACAGACCTCCCCGGGGGAATTTTTCCCCGTTTTACAGGTCCCCCCGGTAGTCGGGGGGCCCTCACCACATGTTCAGCATAGGGGACTCACTTACTCTAAATCCGGCCCTGCAGTTAATATTAAACAGTTGGGAACTACTTTGTATGTCTTCTTCTTCTTCTTCTTCTTCTTCTTCTTCTTCTTCTTCTGCGGCGGCGCAACAACCCATTACTGAGTCAAGGCCTCCTTTAACAGCCTCCGTCAGTTGTCCCGGTCAAGTGCAGCTGCTCTCCAGTTCCGGGTCCCAAGGATATCGCGCGCATCATAGTTCAGACCGTCTTCCCAACGTAGTTTGGGTCTACCAACTCTCCTGGTGGCATAGATCTGTTCTACTTTCTGTGTGGTGGATGATTTAGTGATGCTACCATTTGTCAGACCAATCCGGTTCAAGTACAAGCACACGACTTCAATGGCATCAGGATTCTGTCTAAGAATGAACAGATTTTGGTGACGAAATGGATAACCAACATATAAAAGTCTGCACAGCAGCGGAAGGAACAAATTATCGAATTGCTGGAGCAATGCTGCGGATGGCGCCGAATTCAGCATATTAAACAAAAATACGTTTTCTTTTGGACGTTTACTTATAAGGGCTGTAGCGAGCGGATGACAGGGCTGGGAGCTACCAAGGTCGCCGGCTTGAAGGGGTAGCGCCGAAGTGACATTTCGAAGTGATTTTCAAAACATGAAAAAATGAAGAAAATTACGAAAAAACGTGGACATAAATTTTTATCCATCTAAATATCTTGGATAAAGATTGTTATTAATCTAGTCTAAATAAGTTACTCTCTAGTACATTCGTTACCTAAACAAAACTGGCTGTATCGAAAGCGTGGAACTAAATGGTTGTCCTGTACCTACGGCCGGTGTCAACTGTGTTGCAAACAAACTGACTACACTCCGGGCCGTGGTCCACTCCTGTCGTTACTAACAGGTGGAGGCCATCTTCAGTGAACAATAACGATTCGCCAACTGACACGGTCTTCGTCAGTTAACCACAGTGCTGTGGCAAAAGATACGTCTTTCGTCTCACCCAAAGTCAGTTTGTTTCCAACACTAAATGGTTATCGTTCACGAAATTACTATATTCTTCCACTATGATTAGTGTTAATTTTTATGTATAATATCAAATATGTCAGTTAATGCGTACAAACGTTTAGACTGACATTTTGTTCAAAAAAATAATGTTTGTTATATTGTTTTCTTATTTTCATAAATCTAAATTAGTTGCTTCCTAAGTTACCTAAATAACCTTAAACTATCCAAAAATGAAATAGATTTGTTATGAAATTATTGTTGTATTTCATAACTACATTACCGGTAATTTAATATCTCCATAAGCCATTCTCACAAAATACCATTTCTTCAGAAGAGGGGCTAAGGAGTATTGTGGAGGGGCGCCAAATTGTCACTTTGCCAGAGGCCCTAGCTACAACATTGGTAATTTTACTACAGTATGTGCATCGGCTAAAGCCGAACTGATGATCTGGAATCAGCCTCCACTACGGTATAACAGGCTGAAGGAACAGCGAAAACCTTGAACGATGTAAGCAGTAGGATGACTGGGCGATTTGATTTATTGTTTCGACAAATTTAGTGTAAATATTGCTAATAATTTGATGGCGGTGACTAACAAAAGTGTCAACAAAATATGCATATAAATAAGGAAAAGAAATAAGTACGGTACTTGCATACTCGACATATGTAAGGTAGGTACCTGAGCCAATGTCGCGGATGTCGGTAGGGTGGAATTCTGCTCTACGTTGCAATAGAACATTGCAGTAAAGGAAACTGTAGTTAGGACTACATGCTGATATATCATTTTATGACGTTATAGACATGTTAAAATTTGATTTTTGTTTGATTATGTTAATTAGATATAACTTTTGAATTAAGGATTGGGTAAAAAACTATTATGTATCAAAATACCCATAAATTTATTGGTGATCATGTCATGTGCGAGTTTAATGCGCGAGTGCGCGTGTCATTCGTATTTTATGAATAACTCTGTTATAAATGAACGTATTGAACTGAGATTTGGGCAGCGCAAGCATCTTAAATAGCGCTATATTTTCTGGGTGTCAGAGACTTGTTACATGCTATTTTAATAGGGATTTGTTTAGTAAAAATCAACTTCTATAGATTCCTTATCTTTTAGAAGTCAGAAAATTTATAGATAAAATCTATACCTCCTTCTGCAGAAATCTGCCAATCTGTTCAAGAAGTTTGTCTATCAGTTCTACCCATCAGCCACGTGATAGGTGTTTCGACCAATCAGCGGCCCCAATTTTCATTAAGATTGGGTCTCCGGCAACGTAAGTCTAGGCAGTTCCATCCAGCAGCTCGAATATTACGGACGTGCTCTCTGTGCGAGTTTTTCGAACAGAAACGTTTTTATGTAAGAGTTATCAAGGACAATTTAGCGACGAGTTACCCGTTAGCTAATACCTTGTATTGGTACGAACTCAATATTTTTCAAATAATAAAATATTTATATTTAAACGGTGCTAGTCTCGCGTGAGTCAAGATTTCCGCATAGGGGAGGTTTATCCATCCGGGATACTCCTGTATTAACGCGAGGACACCTCAAGACGCGGGAAGGTGCACGCTTAAAGCACCATAGTAAATAAATATTAAATTACAGCCCAGTTCAGTACCTTGAGGTAAAGAGTAAACTGTTATCGGTGTGTCGGCGTGCGTGCGTAAAGAGGAGTGTCAGTGTGCGGAGAGGAGCAGACGACGAGGGAGCAGATTTCGACGGATCACAGGACCAGCAGTGAGACGAATCAACATATTTGGATACAACGTTCAAGTAACAATTGACATTTTAAACAGATCAGTTCTGATAATTCAAAGACAAGTATTAAATTAAAATAAATTATTTGTGAATTACAGACCATTTTTAAAATTTGTTTCAACCTTGCATACAAATTTGCTCCAGATAACTGACTATATCGTTCAATTATTACTATGCCTAATATGTTTTGTCGCAACGTATAAGCGGATTCGCGGGAAAGGGTTCAAAAAGGTCCACTAATCGCCTAGCACGAATTCCGCATTGACAAATCAAGGCAGAAAATGATGGGTGGTGGACGGATATGTTGTGAAATGTACAAACAAAACTATGCGTAAGTCGGGATGCAGCAATGACCTGGAAAATTCAGCTTCAACAACGCACCACTATAACTTTCTAGCTAAAACGATATGTTCAAACTGTAGATTTTAGTTTTACCTGTGACTCTGTGACTTGCATAGACCATGTGTAAGAATGCAGTTTAAACAGTTTTCTTGGCCACGTGTAGTTAGTGTCTTCTTATGTTCTGTGTATAATTTGAGTGTGAGTATCCAGTGTAACCACGCGCGCTCACACACAAAGTAAAAATTACTCGGTAGGTGACCACTGTTTTAACAAAAGCAAAACAGGTTGTGAGTTTAGACAGTTAACTTTGTAGACCCTGCGTGTGAATAAATATATGTGTGTAGTAAAGTATTATTTCGTTTTGTTTCAGGTCAGTACGAGAGCCGTGTTCCAGCTGCCCCAGTTCGCCCACTTGTAACATTATAGGTACAAACATGTGTATGTCAATATTAGGTTACAGTAGTCTGTTATTGTTTTGTGTCTTGTTCGATACATGTTCGCATTAAATCGATCAAAGCAGAGTTATGAGTTACAAGTAGTACTGCTTATATCTACAGCAAAGCGCGATACCGTGCCACGTCGTTAGACGGTAGGCCTATGCCGCCAAAGCGAGGTTCCACGTAACGCTTATTCCATAAACTGTGAAATACCCAACACTCCTTGCGAACAACAGGGCTGCTACAGTCGATAACCATAAACTTAGTGCCTTCTTCATTGGGTTTCGGGTTTGATTTTAAGTTTTCTTTGTTGCATCATATTTTGTACGTTTTCGAAGTGAGAAATACTTCATATACGAGGTTTGATCAAAAAGTTCATGCAGTTCTTGTTTATCTTAAAAATTGTGCGTTCATTAATCGACACGTGTACTGCTCCCTTCAAAGTAGTCTCAGTCGAATGTAACACGATTAAGCCGTGATATTTTGAAGTTTTGTAGTCTTCAAAATATTTCAAGCATACAGTTTTTGGTATAGCCTTGAGCTCGTTTAGCGATTTTCGTATTACATCTTCAACAGTCGCGAAACGTTGTCCTTTCGCGGAAATTATCACTATTGCAGTGGCGAAGCTAGTAGTTAATGAATGGGTAGGCAAAAATCTTATCTTAAATTTTTTTTAAGGAATCACTAAAAGGATGGTGGTTCAAATCGGACGCTGAGGTTGAGTTTGCTGTAAACGAATGGTTCCACAAACAGCCGTAAGAATTTTACTAGCAGGGAATCTACAGGTTGGTGCAACAGTGGAACTCTTAATGTTAATGGAGACTTCTTTTAAAATCGTTGAATAAAAAAATGCTTTACAGCTCTATACGTGTTTCTATTGAACAATCCTTGTATTAGTCATACACAATAATACAACTGATTGAACTTCAAGTTTTTAAACTTGATTAGTTTCTATATATATGTTTAATGTTACAAATAATTCAAATAACAATCTGGATCATCTGTTAGTTCAGCGGAATAACAGTGACACTTTTAATAACCGCATAAAATAAACACACTTATAAACAACACAGCGCGCTTTAACTTGAATGTTTGGACCACAGAAGTGAGGCATGCCTCAATGCTCTATGTGTACAGAGCGGGACAATCCCCCCTCCCTACACTTCCCTATCACACCACTACATTGCTTACATACGATGTATACAAAAAACGCTGAGGCAAGTTCAGGTTGCCTCATTCGCTTTAAACGAACTATGCCGAATCTCACCTGTCACCATCTAGCGGTCGCTCAGTAAAGCACGTTTCGGCCTAATAAATTCGACAGTCGCGGTAATGTATAATCTTTACGTTATGTAGTTCATACGTATTTATAATTTTCATTCTACAGAATTTTTTAGGGTAGGCATTGCCTCCATGTAACTTCGCCACTGCTATTCGCAGGGGACAAGATCGCGTTATGACACGTCTGGTGAATATGGCAGTGCCGTGTCATCATTATGACGTTTCCTTTTGCCTAGCTTGGCAACATTTTTAACAAGCAATGACGTGCGTCCAGGCGCATTATTGGGCTGCAATTGTCATAAATTATTCTTCCGTAAATGTAGCCGTTTTCTACGAATAACTGCTTACAAATGGCGTAAAATATCCGAATAGTACTCTTGATTTACTACTGCGCCTAGCGATGTAATTTCGTGAAACACAAAAACATAATCTTCAGCTGACAACCACTGATTTACGGCAGTCTTTGAAGCTAGTAAACCGCTTGTTCACGCACAGCAGTCTCGCCAGAATTCTTTTGAACAGTTTACCATGACAGAGCTGTTTATCGCACAGTTTACACTAAATTAATCAATGTTCTTCAACATTGCATTGTAGAATGACAAAAAATCGCCTAGTGCACCTCAGGACGACTTACTCAGTTAGCTGTGAAATCTAAACTATGCATCAAGTAGGGCTAAAAGTTTAGACGATCGACACTAACACATTACCAACGTCACATAGAAACAGTTTAATTCGGTCACTTGTAGTGGTGGAAATTGCATGAACTTTTGCTCAAACCTCGTACAGCACTATGGTCCCCGGCTCACTCCCGTACACCTCGCGATTCTAGGCCAGTCAACTGATACGAAGTAGCTGAAAAGAAAAAAAACAGTGTTACCAGGTCAATTGAACCTGTTTTTCCCCACATAGCCACCGAAAATTTCCCCACTCGCACAAATTTGTGTGCTTTACGCACATAAATTTTTAATGAGTGGGAGTATATTTTAAATGCTATCACAAGAATAACGTGAATATTAAAAATAATTTTGTTCTTTTATTAATGTGTTTGCCGTTTGATCTGATGACAGAATGTGATCGAGAGAACGAGTATAACGTCTCCCTTGTCAAGACATTACAAAAATCGGGAACCAGTTCAATTGTTACCTGTTAATTAAACTAGCTGCCGTTGTTAGTAAACTTTACTTACCAACAAATTATATATCAGGAATTAGTCAAGGATTGCATAAATTTATTCACTCGCTGGGTGTTAGCGAAAACATCTCTTTATTGTCATATTTATATCTCATACTTTACTTTACTTTTAAAAGAAAGATTCTAATAAATTCTGCATTAAATATTTTTTTAATTTTTACTTCTTACTCTTTTTATCTCAAAACCATTCAGCTAGGTATTATTTCAAGTACCACGGATCCGGGTCTCAACTTTGCAATATTTTAATTTATCACAACTTCAACCAAATTATTTGAAGAACAGTTTGGTGTAAATTTTAGAATTACTTTACATCTAAACATCGTAATGTTATTACTATATCATTACAGACATTACAAATATTTATATGTTAATCTTTAAGCTATCAAAAGCTCTTTACAGTTCTTTTGTTACTTTTTTGTTGAAACAAATTATCACAAATGTTGTGATTTAATATCACCTGAATAGAACATGAGTTTGCTGTGGGGTCCGTGATGGTCTTCTTCAGTCGTCTTCTTGGGTGTGATACAATGTTCCTCTTGATGCTCCATTTGGTTGATTGTTTCCGAAAGGTAGTCTAGTTCATGACGATTGGATTCTGGTACTAGAAGTTCATACGGTTGTTGTAATTTTCTTCTTCTGGAGTCGGTTGTTCACATTTTACATTTTAATAGTTCTTTTTTTAGCAGCACTAAAATATGGTAAGGAACATATCTTACCACTTACTGTTTGTTAAGAGATGTGTCGGCTAAGTTCTTTTTTTTTATTACATATTACCCATATTTCTTCACGCACTACATTACTATTTTTTATTTATTATTTCCCAACGCTACGTTGGGTTAAATCAAAATAACTACTAACGTGATTGTATAGTATTTGAGCGGTATACACCTACGTGTAACCTGACAACACATTTGCGACATCCTTACATGTCGGAAGTTTCTCCGGCGAATGGGACATTGTTTAGCGGCGAGGAGTCTGTAAGCTGGCGCGGTTTTACGCGCAGAGAAAGTAGTTCGTTCCTTTAGTAGTATTAATTATTCATTAATTAACTATTAATATTTTATGGTACCTTTTAGGTTATGAATTAGGAATTTCCTTTTTATTAGTACGTCTTTTATTTAATTAACGGAATTATTATTTTTCGCTTAATAATATCGTACTTTGCGTGTTCGTATTGGACAATTTGCACGTTGATGCAGGAATCTAGGTACAGATAAGGGGTGGATAATACTCTTACTTGTTATAAGAACAAAAATTTAATTTGTGCTATTTAAACAATTTTTTAAATCGTCACACGAGACTGTGGCCTCGTCTCATTTAACTATCCTTTCACTCTTATTTGAATCTTAAGTCTTTAAAGCAAAATCTCTCTTACTCTTAATTCGAACAAGCAACCTTTTCTCATGTAAGAGGATTCACTCCTGGCGTGTGTCCCACGACACACCAAATTTTGTGTGTTAATTAAAACAGTACCAAACCCAGCAGTGCCTAGGAGTCTAGTAAATAGGAGCTGCTCCTCGTTGGCTTTAACGGTAGAAATACATGATTCTTCCCATATAATTTAACAAGTACATTTTATACATTTCTTTGCGTCTCAAAATTTTTGAGTAAACCGACGTGAAGTAAAAGGGTTGAAAAGAAAATTCTAAATATTCTAATTTGTTAATTGCCAATCAAACTAAAGGCTACGTTTATTTTGGGTAATTCTAAATATTCTAATTTGTTAATTGCCAGTCAGACTAAAGGCCACGTTTTGTTTTGGGTAATTCTAAATATTCTAATTTGTTAATTGCCAGTCAGACTAAAGACTACTTTTGTTTTGGGTAATTCTAAATATTCTAATTTATCAATTGCCAATCAGACTAAAGACTACGTTTTGTTTTGGGTAATTCTAAATATTCTAATTTGTTAATTGCCAGTCAGACTAAAGACTACGTTTTGTTTTGGGTAATTCTAAATATTCTAATTTGTTAATTGCCAGTCAAACTAAAGACTACGTTTTATTTTGGGTATTACCTTAATTTTAAATCTGTATTCTTAATAAATCTTAAAATGAGTACTTCTGAAGTTGTTTTTAAAAAACCCGGTGGTTTTGTTACCATTCGGGCTTTAATTTAAGGATGTTACCCAAAGAATGTTTTAAGCAACTGATAGTTCGTGTTAAACTATATTATTTTTTATGTAAAATCCAAATATTTGTCCGAATTAAAGTCAAGAAAGTGCTAGTTACCTGTTGAAAGACGACGGTTCAGACCACAGAGACATTAGACTAGAGGAGTCATGACACAGACAACCCTGCAAGAGAAAGTGTGGCTGGGCGTTAAAGATAAAGTTAGATGAATAAAGGCTCTGCCTTCGTTTTCTGGCATGCGCATAATTTTTTATTAATGTTGCAAATACGTACATTGTACATCGTTACCAAATGATGAGTAATTGCCGTTATTGAGGAAACTCTGCTTTATTAATTGACAAATATTGTAATCCTTTTTATTTTACAGTTGCATTATTATTTATAAGCCTTATTTAACATAGGCAGCTGACTTAAAAATCACTGCGTGCGTTAAGTGATTATGGAATTGTGCTGAATTTTGAACAGCTCTGGGTCCCCCTGGTCGTCGTAGTAACGCCACTGAAACCCGCTATGTTTGCCAAAAGTTTAAGGGTGGCAGATCCTCAGGGTAAGCAACGTAAGCAGTGCTCGCCCAAAGAAAATCATCAAAAGTAAATAAATTATTACGTAACCAACATTACTGTTATCACCAAAAACTGTTTCACATACCTTCTTATCTCTCATCCTTTAGAAATCGGCGGCGCCTGTTTACCAGTCAGAATGATTTGTCACCTATCTTCCAAATCAATAACTTGATTTGATCAAAATCAGTAATATCAGTACGCTTTCAGTTCTGTGCGCTGTTGGTAGCTGACTGACCATTCTGCCCCCAAGGCAGTCACTTCAAAAAATGCTTCGATGCACTATGAGTTGGCCATAATTTCAGAAATCGTAAAATTTATTTAGGATTTCGTCGCTTTCATGATCTAGCCTTCTTTTTACTTCCATGTGCCATAAGGAAATGGAAGTATGATGATGGCGAAAAAATTCGTGTTCGAGATAAGGGCTGATTCTGATTGTACCGCCATCAAAACATGAAGAAAAATCATTTTCCGAAAACTGTCTGTGGGTCTGTCTGTGTGTAGAATTTTTTTTCTATGGCGAACGATAACGGCTCCAAATTCAAACAGAATCATAAATGTTTTATATATGCCTATGTTTATAGAGGAGACTCAAGGCCTGTTGTTTTTAGTGAGGATCAGTTAAGGAAAAATGGGTAGTTTACCTGCAACATTTTATGTTTTAACAAGAGTAAAGTACTTAATTTTGATAAAGAAAGTATCCTGAAAAGAAGGCCATAATAATCCACTGTAGAAAGGTAGATGAAATATCTATACATGAAAAGGGTAGTTTGAAGGGGAGGGGGTAATTTTCTATAAATGAAAATGATACTTGATGACGGAGGGGATAATTTTTTGTATATGTACAACGTTATCGGCAACAAAGAAGTAGTTAGTTGTTAAAATTCCTTCCCGGGCTATTTGGCCGTAGTCCAATTTTTTCTCAAAAACCAGACGTTCTGGCAGTGCCATCGACTGCCATCATCATTGAAAATCAAGTGCGCTAACATGTGGTGGAATACGTTAGTGACCACAGTACTGTGGTTAAGGCTGAAGAAAGAAGTAGTTTATATGGAAATATTTCATTTCGAAAATGATTTTAAATATAAATCTTAGAACATGGAAGTCCTGTATGGTTCTCCATACCGATATTTTACATTAGGCTAGAGTTAGAAATACTCATACTTATAAGAATCTAACCTATGGGTACGATAGTTTTCTGGCACCTCCTGGCTCTCACAGACGCATAAAGAAAGCACCCTTTAGTAGTCCTTTAAGCCCCTAGAGCGCTAGCAGTGTTTTGGCTCGGTAAAAATGCGGCAATTTTTTCTCTTCTTTATTGTTTAGGTTGTCGCTGTTTGAGGTTAGCTCCCCGCCGTGTGTCGTGAGTACTGGCTGTTGAAATCATTATTTTATTTTTAACTAGGAAGTAGTAACATAGCTTGCTAAACGCCACTTTTTAATCCTCATGCTAATTATAGTCGATGAATATTTTTCACACAGCGACACAAACAAGTGCGTACCTGAATATTTTTAAATGATTTTCCAGCATTGGAATTTTATGTACATGTGCTTTAGAGTTGATGCTTGCCCTGTTCCTCGGATCACTGCGTCTGCTATATTTTGTTTCTCTAAAATTTCGTAAATTCATTGACATTCCCAGATTCAAGATGATTTGACAAAGAAACGATTGAAGTGGTGCAGCTGTTATAGAGTTACAAAGTAACAAACGAACGAACCAAGATACCACAATACCGTCTTAATTGTGTAATCGATAATAATCTGATCACGAAGTGGTACAGAAGCTTGCCACGGGGAACAACGATCTTTCGGATTAACTACTTACTGAAGGAGACGAAGATAATGATGAATAGTTAACTTCACAGCCGTCTCTCATTATTCATGTTGTTTCGAAATGTCGTTAAACTCGGTGGACTGTTCAAATTTTTGTTTTCCAAAGTCCGCTGATGGGGGGGGGGAGCGACTGCGTGTCTGGTTGGTTGTTGCCTGTGAGATCGATATTAATGTACGTTACTACTAACTGGCCGATTTCCAGATATTGTCGCTTTTTAAAGTTTTTTTACTGGCAGTTTCTAATTTCGGTTGCGTCCAAGTCAAGCGAGAGAATCGTGGAAGTACACAGTCACGAACAATCGGAATCGCTTAAACAAGTCGCGAAATTGCAAACTGGGAGGGAACCGTTGTTTGGAAGAAGTCGAGGTTATCAGTAACGGAGTTTTTATTAACTTCAGTCTATTCATCAGTTTATTATGTTCTGCGACGCGCGCGCGCGTGCGCGTGTGTGTGTGTGCAATTCTCGAACAACATTTAAAGTCGAATAGATTCTACTAGTAATCTTTTTGGGCGTCTAGCATTACCCAACGGTACACATGCCGTACCATCTTAATCTTTTAGAATCAGTTGTTTCCCTTGTTTCTTCATATTTCATCCTATTCAGCAATGTCACCCTACAGCACTTTCTCCAGTATCCCATTTCAATGGCTCGTAATCTTTTCCTCATATGTTCTGTGGTCTCCCACACCTCAGACCCACATGCTATAATCCTTTCCACTAGTGTGTTATATATTTTATGTTAGTTTAGGGTTTTATTTAGTTGATTGCTCCCTAAACTGGCATTTAACTGTCTCGTCACTTGTTTCTCTTGTCCTATACGATTTTTACTGCCATGTTCCATAAGGAAATGGATGTATGGTGACGGCGAAAAAAATCGTGTTCGAGATAAGGTCTGATTCTGATTATACTACCCTCAAAACATGAAGAAAACTCGTTTTTCGAAAAGTGTGTGTAGAATTTGTTCTATGGCGAACGATAACTTCCGCAAATTCAAACGGACTCAAATAATTTTTTGCATATGTATCTGAGTTGTAGAGGACTTAGGGTTTATTGATTTTGGTGAAGATCGGTTAAGGGGAAGGGGTATTTTACCTGCAACGTTTTATCTTTTAACAAGAGTAAAGTATTTAATTTTGATAAATAAAGTGTCCTGAAAAGAAAGTCATAATAATCCACTGTAGAAAGGTAGGTGGAATATCTATAAATGAAAAGGGTAGTTGAAGGGGAGGGGGTAATTTTCTATAAATGAAAATGATAGTTGAAGGGGGAGGGGCTAATTTTGTATATGTGTACTACGTTATCGGCAACAAAGAAGTACAGTAGTTTGTTGTGAAAATTCGTTACCGGGCTGTTTGGCCGTGGTCCAATGTTTTCTGCAAACCCAGACGTTTCGGCAGTGGCATCATCAGTGAAAATCGAGTGCGCTAACGTGAGGTGGTATACGTTCGTACACGCCATAGAACGGGACTTACCATTATAAGCTTCGAGGTTACGCAATAGTAACAGCTCTTCCCCTCCCCTCGCCCAACAGCGTTGTCGCACGTTACGCTTGGTTATGCGTAGTCAAAGGCGGGGAGGGGAGGTCTGTTGCCAACACTGGCAATACCGCAGTCGTCTCGAAGCTTATAATGATACGTCTCACATAAGAAAGAAGTAGTTTCTATGGAAATATTTCATTTCGAAAATGATTTTAAATATAAATCTTAGAGCATGGAAGTCATGTATGGTTCTCCATACCGATATTGATTTCTGTTACACTTGTGCCGTCTTTTGTAACCAGGACGTCAAGATATTTGAATGAATATGCTCCCTCCACAGTTTCCCGTTCCAACAATATATCCCTGCATGTTTACATAACACTCGCCTCTACAACCATGGACTCTGGGTACGCGGTAAACGCCGTATGGTTTTCTGTTGCAAAAAATGTGCGAAACCCATTTACATAAATGTAACAGAACTGTACGTTCGCCTTACTAAGGCCTTACGATTTGCGGGTTACTAAAACCCGACTCACATGTCACAGATATCGAAGCATGGTCCGTTAACGACTTGTGTCTGCTCGCAGCTAAGAGGATATCACGGTATAATCATCTGTATCAACCTTACATAAACAAGTGCTTTATCTAATACAGTAAGTTTTGCATAAAGAAGTAACATAAATTATGTATTATGTGTTGTTGAACAGATAACGGATAAGTTCTGACCGCAATGTTTTGTTTGAACGGTTTTTTTTTAACCGTTTTCCGTTGATTAGCTTTGTAGTTTATGAGCTTAACACACTATTCAAAATAAAATGTTTGTTGTGGGTTTCAGATCACTATTCTGTTGCTAAGTCGTGTGTGTGTGTGTGTGTGTGTGTGTGTGTGTGTGTGTGTGTGTGTGTGCGCGTGTGTGCGTGTGTGTGTGTGTGTGTGTGTGTCAGTGAGTTTGTTTGTATCGAGTGATAGCAGAGAGAGAAAAGTCAATAACATCCGGTACCGGATGTGGAACAAAAGAAAAAAACTCATCAACAGATAACAAACCTGACCGAGTAGAACGGGGTAACGATGGCCCGCGTGCCGGTACGAAGTCGCGCGCGCGCGTGTACGTGTGTAATATCTCGGCGTAATGCATGGAAGCACTTTTCATGATCGAGAAACGTGAACTTTGACAGCGAGAGATTAAAAACAGTGTTGCCAACACGCGCTGGAGAAAGAGAAAAAATGAAAGTGTTATTATGCTAAGAGTATCGATAGACCGATATAAAGATTGAAGTATGTCGGAATGAATAATTCAGACTCTGGAGTACAGGTGTGCTAAACTAGTATTTGAAAATAACAGGTACGAACGAAACCGTTCCAAAATATAACACGTAAAAATACCTGTTATGATATTCGTATTATATTCATACCTGTATTATATAATTTGTTATAAGAAATATGTAAATTTAAACTAAAAGTATTAACATTGTAACTTTACACTGTGTCTTTATTAAGCTGTTACTGTTTAAAAGAAAATAAGAGACAAGAGAATTTGTAGGCCTATCTCCCTTTGCGAATACTCATTTTTAAGTTTTCACTAGGAGCAAACAAACCGGCATAGACTTGATATTAAATTATCGATTCCATTTTGGTTAGACAAATCAGTTGCGAAACTCAGGAAATGAAATTTAGAGTGCACGTAATAGCACAACAAAGAATGTCAACAAAATTTACGTGAGATGTGCAGTGAAGTCAAAATCATCTCCGAATCACATTAACAAAAAGTAATATATAACCTATCAACTATCAGCCACTCTGTAGGTTATAACACAATATAATTCGCTTTTTAAAAATTTACCAAGTTGGTGAGTAACATATAATTTCTTATTATAATCTGTATTATATATCTGCATAACACACTAGAATAAATGTATCATCAGTATCGATTTTTTCATTTATTATAAACAGCTTCGTCTCTTTGGGATAGAGATATTCTGAACCTCGCTGTTTTGCTTCGTTTCGTACGTGTATGGCAATCGGCACATGCGCAGAATGAAGTATGCAGCACCAAAAAGTGGCTTTGTACTCGTGTGCTCGTAATACTCATAGTACTCGTTTCCTTGTTTATTCGTTAGTTGCGTATCCTCATACGCAGTTCCCGCGACTCGGAACAAAACACCTGTTATAGGTATATCGACCCACCTCTAATCGATAGACCGGTATAAAGATTGAAGTATATCGGAATGAATAGTTCAGTGTCTGGAGTATATGATGTAAGTCAGTGAGTTAGGACCTGTTTTTACTGGAAAATCTCTTGACACCCGTTTTCACAAATACAGTCTGTATTTTTACAAAGTGTTATGTTGGTACGATTGTATTTACGCGTGTAGGTGCACTAACCAAACTGCGTGATCCAAAATCGATGGAATTTTTGTTAGTGAATTTTTTCTGGAAAACGTTTTTGAAAGTTTTTTCTGGAAAACGTTTTTGGAGTTCTCAGTTTGAACTCGACTATTTGCCATTTGACTGTCTATCTTTTGGGAAGTGTCTCACGCAATGGCGTGGCGTGCGTACATAACACCTGTTGCCGATTGTGATAGACCTAAAACTTAACTTAGTAATTAATTCGAATTTTTTCTTGTACCAAGTTTTCTTTTTATAGCATTTTCTATCATTCGCTGGCAGAAGAAGATGGCTCCGGTTCAACGGGATCTGACTCCAATTATACTTACACAGAATAAATCAGAACACAAATAGTCGAATTAAAAATAATAAAAACAGACAGAGAAACACATGACTAAACGAACAAAACATAAATAGGTACGTAGTAACTGCTGCACATCATTTCCGAAAACGAACATAGCTGCTAACTGAGCGTTTTGCCGGTTTATACAGCGGCAACACATTGCATGGACGAATGTGTCTCCCTCTCCTTTTGTCTGTACAGTGACAACTACTATGAGGTCAATGACCGTACGCAGTAAAACATTACCGATGTCTGAGCCGGCAACACAATACGTTGCTAGTGCTCAACAGTTCGAAAGAAATGGTACGCGTTTCTTCAAGTTCCCCTAGTAATATTGTTCGGATTTCAAATTATTTAATAACTAAAGTATTTATTCTGTGATATAATTAATATTATTTTCTCTAATTTCCAGTTCTGTTGCCGCCGGCAACAGCGGTGTCACGCTACTGGTCTCACGATATCTTCTGAAAGCATCAACCGATGTTCGTACAACTTGACGTGTGTGCCCACATTTTACCCCATAGATCCCTGTTGTTTCAACCCCTACCGTGCGGAAGGCAAAAATATGAGGGAATTTTAATTTTGAAAAAATGGAATAACCCATGTGCGGTATCAAATGATTTAACAAAAATGTGGGTTTGGGAATCTCACATTTCAGGACACCAGTCCTGAAAAAGGCGATTAAAATTTAAGGCGACATGTTATTCAAGATTAAAATTTAATCCATCCGGGTGTTTTAACTCAAGGGAATGTTTTAACCCAAATCGGAATATACCGTTTTTATAATTTTTTTAACTTTAGGGGCACCACGGATAAAAAATGTAATTCAAATTTTTAACAAAATTTGGAAGTCTCTTTGACGGCGGGGTGGTGGTGGTGGGGGGGTCAAGTCAAATTATAAGGAAGTTTATTCAAAATACAAAACTCGGTATTTTTAATAATTTGACAAAATTAGTATCTCTCAACATCTGTTGCAAATTTTGAATCGGTTTCCAAACGTTTGTAGCTTGTTAAAAAATGGACTTCTTAAGAAGAGCGTGTAATATTTCTAGAATGCAACATGTTAGAAACGAAGATATAAAAAGGAAAACAGGGCGCATATTTACAACAGCAGAAAGAATAGAAACCAGACAGTTGCTATGGTATGGTCATGTAATGAGGATGGAGGAGAAGCGATGGCCAAAGAAAGCATTGACTTACACACCACAAAACAGGAGAAGAAAAGGAAGACTGACAACACAATGGAAAACAGGAATTAGGAAAAGCATGAGAGATCGAGCTATTGAAGACGATGACTGGAATGATAGGGAGAAATGGCGATCGAAATGCGGGATGCGGCATAGACTTGCTGTAGGACCCCCGCTATTAATAAAAAACTTGTTAAAACAACTACAAAGATTTGTCAGTTACGTATATTTCTGAAATGTAAGAGTGTCTGCTTTACAATAGTTATTTTACTAAAAAGGAATAGTAGAGATGTATTTCGTAATTTCTCAGATACTGAAAATTTATTAAATATTGAAGTTTAGCTAATAAATGTAATTTGTTGAAAACAGCGAGCGAGCTCTGCAGCTCGGAAAGCTTACTAATTTTAATTGGAACTATTGTGTTGCACACATTATCTTTTAGAACAATTACTACGAGGGTCAGTTGAAAAGGTTGCGGAGCGACATCTGTAGCTTAGCGGTAAAACTACAATTTTTCGTGTGCTGCAAGATTTGTATTTTATGTGAACTGCTGTTTATTTCCAAATCTTTCTAGCAATTTATTCATTGTTTAGAAGTTGTTTACAATTGACGTGTTGTGCGTCAATTGAAAAACGGATAAAATTAAACATCGTGGTGTGATTCTTTGTTAAAAATTGTTTAACGCCAACGGAAATTCAAAACGAAATTATAAATGTGTCAGGAGATGCTGCGACTTCAAAACCAACGGTTTGTAAGTAGCCACTTGAGTTTAAACGTGGTCGCACTGGACGCTCAAAAAATGCAGCAACTCCAGATGCGGCAGCGATCTTGCACAACGCTTTTTCACACCAAATTCTTGAGTTAAAGTATGATGCACACGCTCATATGAGATGCCTATGATTTCAGCAACGTCATCCGCTCCTCAATCTGCGGTCTTCCAACACTCTATGAAATTTTTTCAATAATGCCATATTTTTGTTGGACTTCTTGGACGTCCACTGCTGGGATCATCTCTTCAGTGCTCGTACGACCACGTTTAAACTCGAGTGTGCCCCACTTACCGTTGTTTCTGAAGGCGCAGCATGTCCTAACACATTTAGAATTTCGTTTTGATTTTCCATTGGCGCTAAAACGTTTCCAACAGAGAATTCATCACAACACGATGTTTGCTTTTGTGCATTTTAAAAACGCGCGTGACAGGAAAATTTCAAACAGCTGGTAAAAAGTGAATAAATTGACAGATATATCGGAAAATTAACAGGTGTTTACGCGAAATATACAGTACATCTTGCAGCACAGGAAAGATTTTAGTTCTACCACTGAGGTATAATGTCGCTCCGCGAACGTTTCAACTGACC
This sequence comes from Magicicada septendecula, assembly GCA_034769895.1. Lineage (NCBI taxonomy): Eukaryota > Metazoa > Arthropoda > Insecta > Hemiptera > Cicadidae > Magicicada > Magicicada septendecula. The sequence goes on along the minus strand of CM068374.1, from coordinate 417,404,913 downwards.
CTCGTAAGCTCCCGAGTTGTTAAGCTCGGATTTATGTTACGTGTCCTATAAATAACATATTTTTGTGTTGTAACTCGTTGGGTGTTTTGCAGGGTTCTTGTATAATACGGTATATATTGCGACAAAACAATTATTAGGCATTGTATTAACACAATAATAATACATCATGTCTACAACGTCATAAATTGATATAAAAGCATGTAGTCCTGGCTACAGATACCCTTTCTGTGATGTTCCATAGCAATATTTTATAAATTATAATTACTTCTGCAAGTAGAATGTTTTTATTGTTATCGAAGTAACTGCAATTTGATAAAATAAATACACAATCAATCAATTTTTTACTTTGTTACATACTGAAATCAAAACTTTGATAAAAGCTTATTTTTAGTCATATCAGACTATCTTGTTTCAGTATAGGACATTGCCTTATCATTTTGACTATAACAAAGTATATTCTGCTGGTATTATTTGTAGATCCCTTTTTTCAGTTTTTAAAAATAATAATAATAATTTATTTAAGCCTGTTAATAAATTTTATTAAAGCATAAGCTTCCGAAAAAAAGACGGTAAAATGTTTTGGTTCTGATAAACGGAACAGGTGCAAATTCCAAGGAAGACTAACAAGCAACTGATTTCGAGATTGAGATAAGTAAGTTGATGATTCCTTTCACAGAATGAGGAATAAAGTGAAACTTCATGCTTGTTGTTGAAAGGAAGAGAAAGAAAATATTTGTATGCTTGAATTTACTTTGATTCCGGACTAGAGAAAAAGGACGAAGCGAGTCTTTCGGCCTTGAGTGAACCCGCGTTTGCTTCCGAGAACTTGTGTCGTAGGAGTATGAGATTTTAAATTTATACTGTATATTAATTTTCATGGAATCTTTTGACATAATTGATTATATGAACAGGAGGTATAGATGGACAGACAGACATCTTGTAATTCAGTCTCTCGATCGAAGGCTTTGTCGATCAAAGGATTCAACGTATCGTCTTTAATGCTGACTGCCTCATGTGTGTGTGTGTGTTAGTGGGCGTGTGGTTGGGTGTTTCCGTGGAACCTCTCAGCGGGCGTCGCTTTCTGCGGCGCGAAACACGCAGTGCGGGAACGCCATTGTAAATGGAAATAATATTGTAGGCCTACTACGATACGATTATGTAATACCGAGAAACGACGGCACATTATTATTTATACAAGATTTCATCAAACAGTTTACGAAGTTTTTGTTTCTTTGAAAAATGATTTTCCCCTGTATTTACATATTCACCTTTAAAGTATATATCGTGGGATTTAGTGGTAAAACTATACCCAAGTCGAATGACGTTTCAAAAAACACATTTTTTTTATTAATTTCTATTTTTCTTTTCATTTTTTAAAGCCTATTTAATCGATACATCATCATCATAAACAGCCGTGGCTCTACAACCCTTGGCGGGTATTGGCCTGCTCCAAGAGTCGACTCCATTCTTCCCTATTGCGTGCCTTGGTTTTCCAGTTTCTTATGTTCAGCTTTCTGCGATCCTTCTCTATCTGATCTTTGAATCTACTTCGGGATCGTCCCCTTGCTCTACTACCCATTGGTTTCTGGTAGAACACATGTTTCGTAGTCTGTCCTTCCTCCATTCTCTCTATGTGTCCAACCCACCGTAGGCTGTATATTTTGATTATCCTGACAATGTCCGGCTCTTTGTAAAGATGGTATAGTTCATGATTATAGCGTCTGCGCCACATTCCATTTTCTTGTACTCCTCTAAATATTGTTCTTAGCATCCGTCTTTTAAAGCAATGTAAAAGTCTCTCGCTATTTTTTGTCATTGTCCAGGTTTCTGAACATGCATGAACATCATGATATGAAAGTGCATATATCAGCACTGACCTGATAAGTCTTTTGTGAATTTTGCATTTCGTGCTTCTTCAGATGAAGCTAGATGCCAGATGCTTTTTTAATCCATAATATGTTTTATTTGCGAGATATATTCTTCTTATTTCAGTGTTTGTGTCGTTAGTGTTGTTTATCTGGAAGCCAAGATATATGAAATCTTTTACTGCCTATATGTTTTTTGTGCCTATGTCAGGGTTTTTAAGGGTTGGGTTTAGTGGTATTTAATCAATTTAAAAATCTGTTAATAATAAAAATTAACCTTGATAATCAGTTTAATAATTTTATGATTTATTGTTGCACTTGAAAACCTTTTAATTCCGATTTTTCATAAATTAACCCAAGTGGACTTAGGTAACTTTACCACTAGCTAAAGGATTCTAAAACGTTGTTAAACTGTGTTCCACGTAGAAGAAGGAAACGAGGTATACACAGTAAGGAGGTAAGAGGAAACGAGGAGGAGGCACAGGAGGTATACACAGGAGACATGATATCTCTGTGAAAATGGGAACAAGAATTTGCAACGAGGAGATTGGGATGACAGAGATCTCTGGATAGACACGCACTCGCACAAGAATCGATGGATAACCTTCAGAGTGGACAGTGAAATCTCCATATAACGATTATCGATACTACGACAATCCCCGTTTTAACGATAAAACATTCGGATTCCGTCTGCATGTTTCTTTTAATGTGATATAAGATTAGTATTCCCTGCGTCGTGTCCATCATATTCCCATTTAATCACAGTATGTGGATTTCTCAAGAGGCTTAAGTCTCATCTTCATCTTCACTATGGTAGAATCTACCTTACTAAAGCAATTGGTCATCGTTTTTGTGTAATTTGACCTCAAGCACTGTTGCACGCGCGGTAGGCTTGAAGTTCGTTGCTCATCTAAGTAATTGTGTTTTGGCCCACAGATCGCTAGTGAAAATGCTAAATATTTTTTGCTTACACGTTGTCGGTTACTGGCGGCTAGTTGGGGAGGGGAGTATCGTCTCCCATGACAGTAGTCATGGTGTGCGCTGTGCATTTGTTGAACTGAGCGAAGCGAGTTCTCAGTTTTAACCGTACCGTTTGTCATTTGTCTGTCTGTCTACCTGATTGGGGGAACATATCGTAAACGCGTTCAACCGATTTTCTTAAACAATGGCACGCGTGTCCACACGTTTACCCAACAGGACCCTATTGTTTTAGAGATTGATCCCCTCAGAATTAAAGTCTTGGCGAAAAAGATAAAGGTAAATAAACAGGCCTCTGACTTCGTTTTCTGCCGCGTACGTAATTTTTTTTCAGGGTCCAAATACTTACGTTATTTGCCAAACTTTGAGTGATTGTCATTATTAAGGAAACTCTAACTTTATTTTATTAATTTACAAACATTATAGTTTCTTTTTGTGTACTATCTCCGCTTTTATTCAACATCTACTCGGAAGGTATTTTTAGAGAGGCTTTAGATGAATGTGATGTGGGAATCTCTCTGATCGGTGAAAAAATAAATAACATACGTTATGCGGATGATACCGTCATATTCGCAGATAGCTTAGAGGCGGTGCGACAACTAATGAATAGAGTGACAGAAAGCAGCCGTTGATATGGTCTAGACATCAATTTTAATAAAACGAAGCTAATGATTGTATCTCAGAACAAGTTCACAAACTCCACCCTTAATATAAACAAAGGCCAGTTGAACGTGTAAGGCAATTTACATATCTTGGTACTATAGTCAATGAACAATGGGACAACTCTCAAGAAATAAAGAGCAGTTTTGAAAAGTGAATACCAGTGTACACTAGAATGAGAAGTTTATTCAAAAGTCACGATTTAACAATAAACACAAAGATGAAACTTCTACACTATTACGCATTCTCGGCCCTCTTCTACGGTGTAGAATCTTGGACTTTGACTGAAGCCACAGCTAAGAAATTGGAATCTCTCGAAATGTGGCTTTACTGTAGAATACAGAGCATTTCATGGACAGCACATATAACTAATGTTGAAGTTCTTAGAAAGATGAAGAAAAATAGGGAAGTTATTAACACAGTGAAGATAAGAAAGTTTCTGTATCTGGGACATCTCATGAGAAATTAACAGAGATTTACTTATTGCAGTCCATACTACAGGGAAAAGTACTTGGAAAGAGAGGAGTTGGGCGACCGAGAATATCATGGCTGAGAAATTTAAGGACCTGGTTTGGCATGAATAGAACTGACTTATTCCGTACAGCAGTGCAGAAAGTTAAAATAGTCTGTATGATATCCAACATCCGAAACGGATACGAACTATCAGAAGAAGATAGTTTCTTCGGTTTCTATAATTTTGCCTCATTTTAACACACGCAACTGGTGTGGAAATAGATGTCCCAGAAGTGCTTATGAAGTTTAGTTGAAATTTTTAAAATCTGGGGGCTTGATCCCTCCGAAGTTACGCAACTGCGCGCCCACTCAAATAGAATTCTTTGATGCCGGGACGCATTCGAGGATGAATACAAAACCTCTCGTTATCGTTGACGGGAAGTTGTGACGCTGGGCACGTAGAGACACAAGGAGAGAATCAGTGCTAAGGCCTGTCTGTAAACAACGCGCAGTTTGGTGTGAAAACGACACGGCGGCGGCGGCGCGCCGTCGAACGTGACCAAAACTGCCAGTGAGTTACAATTGTGCTACGTGTCCTACCCGGTTTGCGATATGCCGGACCAACTTACCCGATGCCTTCGTTGTAAGCTGATCACAGCGTTTGTTTCTCCTTTCGGCCCATTTAAGATTCATATAAGAAAGTACTCTTTGTAACAAAGCAGATGGATGGCAGTATACGTAGCTTTGAATGTATGAGACCAATTTAAATTTAAACTTTTATTTAACTGACCAAAACCAATTTAAAAATATTTTCACGTTTTTTTTTTTTGCAAACAGTTGCATAACTGCTGTCCTTTTTACAGATATATAATTTGAATGTTTCATTGTGACTTCCATAGGGAGTTTTATTAAATTAAATTTTTCATATTGTTAAGGCGGTTGCACAGTTCGTCGTGTTGTACAGTGGAAACAGAATAACTGACACCAGATGAAGTCAGTAATTACTGCTTTAATTAGGAACAACAACGGTTAGAAATAACAAAGACACTCTTACAGCCTACAATAATTCAAGTTGAATGGGTCCAACATACAACAATAAAATTGTCACCTTATTACAGTTTCTCACTAATTAAAACGATAATCACTTTCCACTAAACCGCAACGATCACAATCACTGCTAACCGCACTTTTAATATCGTCAGGTCTAACTAAACTTTGCCAGTCTCGAGCCGCTTACATTTATACTCCGCTGAGATTCGAGAATAATCTGTCACTTTCCGGATGACGCACGAGAAATAATTGCGTAGTAACATCGTCTCTGGAACTCGCTAATACATTTTCTCAGTGTCGGCAAAATGATTGCCAAAATACTAGAACAGTCTCGTGAGTTGCTGAGTATTAAGAGTCACGTAGGCACTTTTGTTATCTTCCAGCTCAACGTACCAGTGTAACTGATCATTGCCATTCTTCACGCGCGTTCTTGCATTATTTTGTAAACGTTCGTATGTTACACTTTCTTGCATTTTGACAAATCGGAATTTTTTAAGCGAGCTTTTGGTTGAAATATCAAAAGTATCTTATGCGCACTAATCATCTTCTGTATTATACGAAGGTTAGTTGAAAAGTTCGCGGCGCGACATGTGTAGTTTAGCGGTAGAACGGAACTTTTTCGTGTGTTGTAAGACTCATGTTTCGTGTCTTACAACAACTGATTCCTAAATCTGTCCGGTCAATGTCTTCATTGTTTTGCCAGCTGTTCGAAATTTTACGTGTCACGCGTGTTTTGAAAAAAGTGGACAAAATCAAACGTCGCAGTGTGTTCTAAGTGTTTGTTAAAAAACGTCTAATGCCAATTGAAATTAACAACGGAATGGTAAATGTGTCATGAGATGTTACGCTTTCAAAAACAATAATTTGCAAGTGGCCACTCGAGTTTAAACATGGTTGTGAGGGCTTTGAAGACGATGATTCCCTCAGTGGACGCCAAAAAGTGCAACAACTCCAGATATCAATTTAAAAATTTCATATACGGGGTTTTAAGACCAGCGGTGGTGAGTGGATTACATTTTTGAGATCATAGGCATCTCACGTGAGATTGTGTATCATATTTTAACAAAAACTTTGTATGAAAAATCCTTGTGCAAGGTGGATGCCGCATTTGGAGTTGTTGCACCTTTGAGCGTCCACAGCGGCGATTATCTTCAGTGCTAATATGGTCATGTTTAAAATCGAGTGCTATCGTTTCTGAAAGCGCAGCGTATAACGCATTTATCATTATCATTGGATACAATAAAAATACTATAAACAAAATAGAAAATAAAATCAAATATAAAATAAAACTGAACAATTAAGAATTAATCAAAATGAACAACACATAAATAATAACAGCAATAAAAAATGGGCCACATTCACATACATAAATAATAAAATGGGAAAACTAACAAAACTATTTAAAAACACAGATATAAAAATAGCATACAACACTAATAAAAATAATTTACAAAAACTAAATAACCTACACAACAAAGATAATACAACAACCAATGGTATATACAAAATTGAATGCCAAGATTGCAATAAATGTTACATAGAACAAACAAACAAAAACAGCTGAAAAAACGTTATTTTGAACACCTAAATGCATACAAAAAACCCAGAAATATATAAATCTAATTTAGCCACACATGCAATAAACACTGGACATGAATTCCCAGACATTAGCAATATGACACTATTAAAACATATACCACACAAAGGGACCATGATGAACATTTGGGAAAATATACAAACATAAAACACAAAACAAACTAATACCTGAACAAATCAGTACAAAACATGACACAATTTTCAAAGCACTCAACATAGAAAATACACAAAATACTAATATATACACCACAATCACACACAATAATACCAATTTAAAGCACCAGAGACAACAGGAAACCAAAGCAACAACCACCCAACACATAAATACCTCACAAGACTCAAAATTAGGTAAAGTAATTATAAAATATATATAATAAATATAATATAATATTTCTCCCGTCCTACGAAAAAAGTCAGTGGATTCAAAGTTTACTTGCTTGATTATTAAACTCGTTCAGTATTTATTATTCTAATAAATCGTTATTCGAAGTCTCAGGATCGGTATTTACTATGTATTAACATTTTGTGTCTGAAATAGAGACGACTGGCAACCCTGGAACGGTGGTAACGGCGAACTGTGTTTACAGCTTGCTTTAACAATTCATAAATACCTCACAAGACTCAAAATTAGGTAAAGTAATTATAAAATATATATAATAAATATAATACAATATTTCTCCCGTCCTACGAAAAAAGTCAGTGGATTCAAAGTTTACTTGCTTGATTATTAAACTCGTTCAGTATTTATTATTCTAATAAATCGTTATTCGAAGTCTCAGGATCGGTATTTACTATGTATTAACATTTTGTGTCTGAAATAGAGACGACCGGCAACCCTGGAACGGTGGTAACGGCGAACTGTGTTTACAACTTGCTTTAACAATTAAAAATGTAAAGTCCAACGCTTTATATATATAAAAAAAACAGTTGTTTTTAAAACACAACTAATTTCGTCTGTGCTTTTAGTTTTTATCGTGTTGACCTTCGCTGGTAGGTCAACGATATGTCACGGACAACGCTGCCTGCAGATTGTGGACTGGCATTAAGAGAATTAATATACTGATCTTATACGGTATTTCCCCCGAAAACGGTAAAAACATTTTTGTACAAATTCTACAACCCTCATTTAAATTTGTGGGAATGTATGAATTATATAACATAGATGTGAATTTAACACCAAGATTGAAATAAGATCGTAGACCGTACAAGTGTTTGTTTACAATGCTTCTTTTTATTCTTCTTCTCTTCAAAGGTTATGTTATATAAACCTGTTCCGGCAGCCATCTCATCCTCGGACGAACCACGTCTCTTCTGCCAATGGCTTTATAGTTTAGTGCCGGTTTCGGCAATCGATCCTCTGGCATCCTTTGCAGATGATCCCACCATTGTCTTCTGTAAATTGAAATAATTTCATTTATGTCCTTTACTTCGAGTTCTGTTCTGATATCCTTATGAAACAACGGTAAGTGGGGCACGCTCGAATTTAAACGAGGTCGTACAAGCGCTGAAGATGATCCCAGCAGTAAACGTTCAAAAAATGGCATTATTGAAAAAATTTCATAGGGTGTTGGAAGACCTGCAATTGGAGGAGTGGATGAAGTTGCTGAAACCATAGGCATCTCATATGACTCCATCATATTGTGCATCATACTTTAACTCAAGAAGTTGGTTTGAAAAAGCGTTGTTCAAGATGGCTACCGCATCTGGAGTTGTTGGATTTTTGTTGGCGTCCAACGTTTTCAGTGCTCGTACGACCACATTTAAACTCAAGTGCCTACTTACAAACCGTTGGTTTTGAAGTCGCAGCATATCTTGACACATTTACAATTTCGTTCTGAATTCTGTTGGCGCTAAACAGTTTTTAAGAAACAATCACACCACGATGTTTGATTTTGTCCGCTTTTTCAAAACACGCATGACACATCAATTTTAAACAGCTTCTAAACAATGAATAAATTGCTAGATAGATTTGGAAATTAACAGGAATTCACATAAAATACAAATCTTGCAGCACATAAAAAATTTTAGTTTTACCGGTAAGCTACAGTTGTCGCTCCGCGAACTTTTCAACTGACCCTCGTAGGATCGATCTGGCTCCGGATGGTAGCACCCAGTTATAGGGCCCCTATGTGGCATACTATTCGAATGCGAAAGAGAAAGCATTCCTCAACGGCTTAGAGCTTGTAAGACCCTAGGGGAGTAAACCCTGTAGGTAAAACCATAAAATCCCAGCGCGTCTGTTCCCGTATCACGTGGCTCCCTGGTGATCATGTTTCCGTGTTACGGAGCAATGATGTAATTAGGAGCTGCCCCTCGGGGGGACAGGGGATGAGGCTAAGTTGTAAGTCGGATCCCCCATTTCCCTCATTATAAATGAGAAATTCAGAATTTTTTCCAAATAAACCAAAGTTTTTGAATAAAACCAACATGAAGTATAAGGGTTGAAAAAGAATATGGAAAAAAGTAAAATATTCTATCTCTGCCTTCGTTTGTGGCGCGTGGGTAATCGTTTTTTAATTCTCTAAATACGTACGTTATTTACCAATGTTGAGTGATTGTCATTATTAAGAAAACTCTAACTTTATTTTATTAATTTACAAATATTGTAATTCCTTTTATTTCTGCAATTATTTATGAGCCTTATTTTGACGCACGCAACTGGCTCAGAGATAATCTACGTCTAGTGATTACGGAAATTCGCTGATTTTAATAGCTGTGGAGAGGGGATCGATCCCCGATCCATCCCCGTAGTTACGTCACTGTTAAGGACGGCTGTTCTTTTACAGTTTCAGGTCTTACCGACTCGGTTTCACTCACGGGTGGGTTTTAGCTGTATCCCACAAACCCAACGCACACAAATGCCACAATGGAGAAAGTGAAGGAAGTTGTGGCATCACGACCTATAAACGACAGAAACAGAGACAAAAGGCAGGAAGGAATATAATTACCCCCACAACGATTTTTACCGTAAAACAGTCAGACGGTCGGAAATAGCCAGTACTCCTCTTGCTACGGGAAAACGTTTATTTCTATTTTTTATTTACTAAAAAAGTATGATAAAAGTTTTAATATCCAGTGTACCAGCTAGTGGCGTAACTTCGAGATGCTCCTGGGGTGGGCATGAACATGGGGTTTTTTCTTTTTTTTTTTTGTATCGGCCATCTAAGGACCACACGCTAATTCCAATTCTTTGTTCGTTTCCTTTCCTCCAATATTCTTTCATCTTTTCACTGTGTCTCATCTTCCTGTCTTCAGTCCACTTCTAATCTGCGTTTTTCCTCTCGTACCCTAGACTCTTTCCATTTTTAACACTTTTCCCCGAAAAACTTCTCTTTCAATTGCTTCTTCTGCGTGTATATTATTTTTTCATAAATCCTTTTGGACTTCTTTAATCCAGCTTGATGTTGACTTCTTCCCCCCACAGATATTTGATGATTTGCTTTGTCAACCTATTGTCGTCCATTCTATATAAATGTCCAAAAAATAATAGTCTTCTTTTCCTCATTGTTTCTGTTATATTTTCTATACTTTGATATATTTCATCATTACTTCTTAAGTTCCAACCTTCTGAAGTTTTTCGCGGGCCTAGTATTTTCCTAATAATTCGTCTTTCCAATTTTTCTAGTTTGTCTAAATTATAATGCAATGCTAGACATTCAGTTGCATATAGGCATTCTGCCTTCACCACTGTACTGTAATGCCTTATTTTCGCATTTTTAGATATGCACTTTTTATTGTAAATATCTTTAGTTTTGCCATAAGCCCTTTCCATCTTATGAATACTTTCTTCTATAGTAGATTTTTCTAAACCATTCTCTTGAATTATTTCTCCTAGATACTTAAATTTTCGAACCCTCTCTATTCGACCAATATTTGTTACCAGGAATTTTGGCACATTTTTAATGTTCTTGAGAAATTTGTTTTTTCTGCGGAAATTCTTAAGCCTGTTCTACTGGTTATATTCTCTAAAAAATTAAAGAATCATTGATAGACAGCATCCTTAGAAAACGTAAGAAACATAAGGATACTAACACACGTGGAACACCTAGGGAGGGAACGCATAAATATGTCCTGACTCCTTCTACAGACCTTATGCCCAAGATTGTAGCACCTATTCTGAAAAATAATGGCAATCTTATCGCTTCCTATAGAACAACTAATAACATTTTAAATATCTTGCGCACTCATGAACCTACAGCCCTCGAGAAGAAAACGGGGGTATACAAATTGATGTGCGATGATTGCGACGCGTTTTATGTGGGACAGACCGGCCGTGGTTTTTTAAAAAGGTTCGTTGAACATAGGCCACCCATCAGTTATCGTGCCCTTGAAAACATCAAATCTAGTTTTGCTAAACATCTTGTCGATGAAAATCACGGCTATACTGATTTTAAGCTAACTTAGTCCCCCTCCATATTTGCAATAAGGGACAGTATATGAACGCTCTCGAAGAATTCGAGATTTACAAAGCTTATAATAATAGTGACACCAGGCCATTTGTTTTGAACGATCAACTAAACTTTAAGTCGAATGTTTTATATGATACTGCACTGCGACATCTTTCGAGCGATGAGTGATTTTACTTAGTGCGCGTTCAGCCGGCATGAGGTGTGCACCTTGGAGCCTACACGTGCGTTGTAGTTTCATTAATTTATTCAATGTGTGTTTTGGATTTTAATATTTTATAATGTTTGACGATTCATCCTCAATTGAGGTTGAAGAGTATGTGTTTTACTCCTGAAGATGGGACAAGCTGTCCCGAAATATGTTGAGTATAGCATAACATCGCAAGTACAAGAATTAAGTCTCTGACGGTGAGTAACGTAGTTTATTTGATTAAAAAATTAACTTGTGTTACTGCAGATGTCAGATGTTCAGAAAGTATATCAAAGTCATCTGCGAATGCCAAACAGTTTATCCCATTTAATTCTATTAATTTACAAATATTGTAACTCCTTTTGTTTCTATAATTATTTACAAGCCTTATTTTAAGTCACACAACTGGTTTAGAAATAGGCCTACGTTAATTGACTATGAAATTTTGTTGAAATTTCTAATTTCATAAACTTCCAACCCCCCTTTAGTTACGCCACTACCAACCGATACTGTTACTCACTTACTTTTTACCTCAATACAGTCGGTTTTCACGTAACTGTAATGGATGATAAAATGAATATAGCGTACCACCTAGTTTTCTAATAACGCGTCTGTCGTTAACGGTATAGTGATGTGTTTCCTCTGTAAACGGTGCATTACGCGAAACAGACACACCATCTGATAGCGTGTAGTACGTCACACACACGATAATAGATAAAGCCGGAACATCTGTAAGCGGGAAATTTAATACCTATTTAGCGCATCTTTGCTGATGCTCATTCATTACTGTCCGCCATATGTGCAATCTGGCCCCTTTCACGGAAAGTTTACAAGAATGGACGCAGTCGGTCAGCTGTTTTTTGCGTACAGCTGTTGCCGTCGGTCATGGAACCGATGCCGGACGTAATGACAACAGTTTCAACAGTTTTTCTCATTAGTCTGCATAATAGAATCTGTAGAAAAATCATTGTTTTCAGTGCCATATGCGCAGGGTGATTCACGAAATTTCACCTACTTTGTTAGCTTATTCTACAAAATAAAACAATATGTAAACATGTGCTCGGAAGTTACGACCAATCAGGGAACTTCCATTGTTTAATTTTTTTTTTCTTGAAAGCTGAAAATGCGATAGTAAAAATTGTATTGTGCTCTAACTGTATCTCCAATAGGTACCGAGAAAATTGTTGTAGAGCCCAAAAAATGTGAGTCGAAAAACAAACTTATCGTAAATTTACTCTGTAAATTGCCACTAAACAAATAATCCCTCAAAACGAAAGCTTTAGAGTATAAGTAAAGGTACTGGAAAACAAGTACGAATTTAATAAATTGGACTTTTGTGTAAAAATCGGCGGTTGTCACGCCAGTTGTCAGTCTAGCTGCTGGGGCCTTTATGATAGGCCCGCATCCAGGGGTGATCTCCTCCGTCCGCCAGTCTGTTTGAAAAAGGCCACCTTCACGTGATCCTCACTTAAAAACATTGTCTTGTATCAACGTGGAAATTTTTATGTACCTCAGCGGCGAAATGCCGCCGTAAGTCTCCGTAAGGAGAGGGTCCCGTCCTGTTCCGTGGTGTAGCCTGTGGAAGGAACTTTTCCTACCCTTTCCTGGGAATTCAGCAAAGGTGCAGATCAATTCTAGATAGACCAAAAGGATCTGGTGATATGCGACAAAAAGGCTTAAGGTGGAGAGAAATTCTCCCCCCCCCCCAACTAATTAAAGTAGTTTTGAAGCTGCCAGTGAAATAACCAGAAATCCAAATCAAAAGCGAGGGTTAAATTTCGAAACCATCCACAACTATTTATAGACACAGCTTACATATGACGTGACATGGGCGTGCTGCAGATAACAAAGAGAGAGACAGACATTAACGTTTTACATCTCAGCTGGATGCAGTTAGTTTCACGATAACTCTTGACTAGTGGCGCGATGTATAACGTTTAACTTGAGCATTAATTAAACCCGCTCTCAACCCGCTTTATTACTTATGTACTGCTTTTCGTTACATAGTTCACTAGCTTGGAGTTTAAAATATTCACAATTGTGTGCGGTCGTAGAAAATGTTCACAGGACGAAGACCAAAAATTTCGGAATATCGAGAAGGCTCTATCCTAGGTAAGGGAACGAAACTGTGATGCATTGTAGAGAAGAGAGTGTTGTTTGTGTTGCAAATATTTCGCGGTCAGACGTGCGCCTACTTTACAAGAATCCGTAAAGTTCGCGGCGAATTACGTTACGAAACGAAGGAAATACGGAACGCGCTATAAAACGCCTTTTAATTTTTATAATTGTGACGTCGCTTTTGGCATCGTACGTTTTACAGAAATGACCACGCTGACTAAATTTAGAACGGTTGGACCGTATCTGCGGTAAAGCGGTGAAATGCCATCTTGATTGCGTCCGTACATGGATTCGTTACGTGTCAGTTTTGATTAGGCGTACAGTATTTGCATCATTACCAACCGCTCGTGGATTGAAACCGTGACCGTATGACGTATCATCATTTCCGTATAAAAACCTAATCCTTAGGAATTATTTTAAACAATTAGGAGGCATAAATATAAACATAATTCTTGCATATTCACGCTTTCGTACGAAGGAAATTTTACGATTACGTTAAACGGTTTTATGGAATCTCTTTACAGAAATATCCACTAGTGGGCGGATTCCAAAAACCATTTGTCCACTGGTTTGTCCATTTTATATGGGCGGCGGCAAAACGACAGTTGCAGACACTAAAGGCCTACGGGTTTCCTCTGCTAAATTAAAGAACGTGGTAGCAGATATCTTGTACTTCTAAATACCCTATCCTGACAGAAATTCCTGTTGACGATCAAACTTTGGAGCTGGTTTGTAAATATAATTGTTTGGGATCTGACATCATCTTATTTGACTCTAACGGAGACTGGAATCATAAACTGTCAAGATTTAGAAGATCTCCGGGACAGTTAGTAGCAATCTCAGGAATAAATCTTCATGGACGCCCGCATGAAGTGTTATGAAACTTTGGTTTATGTTAGTGAGACATGGGTCCTCATCAGCGGTAGGAAAAGAAGAAAATTCAGACTTCTGAAATGAAGTCGCTGAAAAGTGTTGAGGGCTAGTTATATTATCATTACCATTACCACAAGGTTACCCAACAACCACAAAGACTTTTATTTGATTTCGAATCCATTCATTTATTCTCTTTCCGATATCCTGACGATTATCATTTGGCTTTCCAATGATCTTTGCGTTCTGGTTATTTTATGTATGACTGCTTTTCTAAATGTCCAGGTCTCACAGCCGTATGTGATTATCAGAAGAATGCATTAATAAAATCCTTTAGTTTTTAAATACAGAAGATAGTTCTTATTGTAAGATAAAATTGAGATTCACTGTTCGATATTAAATTTAGTCGTAAATGTACGTAATCAAAATGTTCAACTGTCCTTCGTGCCGCTGTTATTGCCTGCTCGTCATCCTGGTTTATCGTTATTTTGGTTTCGTTATGATTCGTATTTGGGCCTATTTTTCAAACTTCTTCATCTGACTCTTTAATCAGTGGGTTCTATATCTTCCTTTTTACGTGTCCCTCATATATGTCTGGTCCCTCATAGACAGGAAAAGAAATTACGAAATCAGAGAGGAGTTAGTAATCCATATTTAAACGAGATTACAGGAGGAGATGGTGTGAACACGAAGCCGAATGTCAGCTCACAGATTACGAGTGTCTATTGGAATCGTACAGGTTAGCAACACAAGCCGTATGAGAAGAGAGAAGTCCGTAGGCATGGGTTCCGAAACAGGCCAATCAGGACCAAGTCTTTGGAGTGTACTTGGTGACGATTATGATCGATGTATCGATTCGGGCGAAGCGAAACTGTTCTCAGTTTTTAACACGACTGTTCGGCATTTGTCTGTCGGTTTTCACGATAACGTTTGAATGCAGGCCTACCAACCGTAAAACTTGGCAAGCGTGCCCACACCGTGCGAATTTTTGAGATTGATTCCCTCCGAGATAAGGAAGCGGGAGGCAATAATGTGAAGTGTCAAAATTAAAAAAAAAATTCAAACATCCCTGTGGGGTATCACGTTAAAGGGAATATTAGCCATAAAGTGAGTGTAGTGTTCAATTTTGAAAATTTTAAAATTTTAGAATCAAAAAAGGATCACAATTTTGAAAAAATTACAAAAATTTATGTGAGGTATCATCAAGTTGCAGAACGTTTTAACCAAATTGTGAATATACTGTTTATATTTTGAAATTTCAAAATTTTAGGACACCGGGCCCCAAAAAATAGATTCAAAATTTGGAAAAAAAGTGAAAAACCGTGCCATATATCAAAGTAAAAGGAGTTGGGATCATATAGGTTACCAACACAAGCCGTATGAGAAGAGAGACGTCGGTAGACATTGGTTCCGAAACAGCCCAATTAGGACCAAGTCTTTGGAGTGTTACGTGGTGACGAAAATGATCGATATATCGAATTCGGCGATTCTTTGTTGGTCGAGCGAAGCGACAAAGTAAACGAAATCGGAATATAGAGTTTATTTTGAAAATTTCTTAACTGAAAGGACACCACAGACCAAAAAGAGAAATCTAACTTTTAAGAAAATCGTGAAAGCTCGTGTGGGGCATCACGTTATGGGAAATTTTGTTTAAAGTAGAAACTCGGTATTTGTAGTAGGCCTAAGTCGAAAAACTAATACTCGGAAAATTTTCGGACGTCCACAAAATGTTTGTAAACCATGGTTGCAAAACAAGTTCCAATATTCTTATCAGTTGTGTACAGGAACGTATTTACGGGGGGGGGGACTCCCCCCCGCCCAGTACCGAAAAGTTGAATTTTCGTTAATCTCTTAATTTCTAGACTGTTTTATTATTTTTTGAGCTGTGTACGCTAATATAGTAGCAACTCTTTAAAAAAAATAACAGGTTTATTACACAGCTTTAGCGTATACCATGTGTGAAATATGGAATGTAGGAAAATCAGTTCAGCGAATAAGTATCTTATAAACAATGTTTCAATAACGCGTATATATTTTGTGTTATTACCGTTTACTTTAATGGAACTGATTTTCAGCCACTTCAGAGATAGTAATGTGTTGATTAGTCTTAATTATTTTTTCTTTTGTATGAAGGCAACCCAACTCCCAGGTCAAATTCTAGATACGCCACTGGTTGTATAGATTTGTGAAAATTATTAGATATAAACCTATGGATGTATAGATATATATGGAAACGTACATAAACTTAATGGTTAGGACTAATTATTGCTTGTCATTTAGGCATTACGGTTATAAATTTTACTTAAAACCAAAGCAGCAGTGGGAAATGTTTAGTGTTTATTGTATAATTGTCTGCTTAACCTACTTATTTTACAAAAACATTTACAGTCATTGCACATATGCAGTGCACAGAGAAGGGCATTGAAAATGCTTCAATAAATCTAAAAATATATATATTGTAGCATCGCCAAATTATACAGTACTACAAGCTACAATTAATAGATTAAACTATGCAGGGAACTGAATCAGGTCAATCCAAAAATAACTTGAAAAGGGTGTATGACAATTAAACATAGGTGATATCAAGTGAATAATAAAAACAGTTAATTTTATAAAGTAAAAAAGGGTTTAGACTAACTCAACCACAATAAATAAAGAATAAATAGAGTAAAATATAGAATTCCAAATTGGAAGAAACATAAGTAATAAAGTAACAGACAAGACATACTAAAAGACATGACTATAACAATAACTTAGACTTAAAATAAAAAGTTACCCAACAGATTAGGAGAGTGAAAGAATAACAATATGATAATGAGATATGTAATAATGTATAGTATAAGATTATAAAATTGTATTTTACCCTCAGACTATACCATTTATGTAACAAAACTAACAGCCAAAATGAATGTCAGAGTCAGGACTGTTTTGTGATTGAAAATGTACCTAGAACTGCAGAAAAACTGAATAATTGTAATGAGAATGATAAATAGTAAATAGTACTATTAATAAATAGTAATAAGTCATTAAAATAAACAATAAGGACAAAGTAATGTTAACTAAATTTAGTCAGTGAAGGTAAATGTGACAACCTAACCTAACAAAATCTGAAATCACACTTGTAAACACAAAATATGTAGTAAAAATATTATAAACCTATTATAGGTTATATCTAAATGAAATTATAAAACAAATAGACCATTCTAAGACAAATATTAGGTCACCAAGATGTTGTAATTATTGTATTATAGTATATTAACATGATGAAATATGATAGAATATAAAAGACTAATATTGTACATTATAAAACAACAGAAATACCAATAATGAGTTAATGTAAATACTATTAATATAACAAGTGATAAGTGAACTGACTATTGGTCAGTAAACCAAATAATAACTATCACTGATAATAGACCATTAATAATATCTCTAATGAGCATGACTTGTTGCATCAAGATGCACGTATCGTTAGCAAAATAACCAGAAAATAAGGATGACAAAATAAGACAAGCTATTGTAAAATGTAAAAGGAATTAAGGATGTGTAATTAGGAGTAAGATAGGAGGAGTATAAACTGTGTATAATATAGTAATAAGAATAATTAACAACCTGCCTACTTGTCCAAGAACTCAAGTTATATTAATAATAACATACAAGGAAAAAGGCATGTCTTGAGGAAAAAGAGGTTAACCAAAAGTTGGTATTGTTCATTAGGATTAAGTATCAAGTGTTATAAACTCTTAGAATGTAATAATTGTATTGTATGAAGCAAAACTAATTCATGGTGCTATAGGCAGTATGAACCCTAGAGACAGATTCTGTGTTTTATTCAAAATTGGATGTTGTATATAATACTAAATAATAACACCAAACGACTTAGTATTAGTTGTACTCAATATGTGTAATAGCAGAATGTTAATTAGGTAGCAAAAGGACATATTTTAACAAAAATATTGGATTAGGTCATAAGTTAGAAATATTACCTTTGTTAGTAGTAGACAGAATTATGCCATGTGAGGTGTCAAATTGTGTAGCAGAACAAGTGCCATGTGATGGTAACATTATATTTGTACCAAGTACAAATACAAGTAGCATAAGGAATTCATTTCAATTCTAAATTATTTTCATAGATTTAGATAAAAAGTTTAGCGTCAGTTTTATAATCTCAAAAACCCACGCTTAAGACAAAATTAAATTGTTTTGTTAACGCGGGGATGATGATTTAATAAAGGAATTCTTTGCAGTCCCACCAATCAAAACTCTTATATCGAGAATCCCCCCCCCCAACCGAGGCACAGGTGAGAACAGCGAGAGTGACGCCTAAACTAGAGACAGTTCTTCACCAGTTTTAATGCAGTACAGAACACGGGCTCCGCGACAAAATAATTTACCAGTAACCTATAAATCAGTGCGGTACCGGAAGTAAACAAAGGCGTTCTAACCTTAACGACGCGAAATGAATCTACCGAGAGTACGAGTGTTGTGAATAATAAAGCGATGAATGTAATTTAAAAAGTTAACAGTGAGTATAAAAATATATAAAAGGAATTAAGGAAAGTATAGTGATTTTTATAAAATACTTACTCAAATTATCACACTATACTATAATGCAATTAGAACTTGTTGAACATATGTGAACTATTTTTAACAATACACAAACAACAAAACATTATTAATACTGTAATTTTCCACTAGTTATATGTAATTTAATTGTAAATTGAGGTTAAAATTGTGTAACCTCTCAGCCATATGCTAACCTACAAATTTTACGTCAGTGTTCAGACGAGATTTATTATATTAGGTTAAGAAGTTATGTTTATATGTAATCACTCTCCTATTACGAGGTTTTATATTAGTGATAGACATTTTTCGTTACGTATTTGTGCAGTTAAAAGAACCCGTATTATGTATAAATAACTTAGATAATTTGTTCACTAAACGGTTTATGAAACCGTGTTGCCAACCCTAAACAACGTAACCTGTTGTTTTAAAGTAATGATAAACGAATTAATTGTTTAAAAAAAAGGATTAAGAATAAAAACATACAATGAATAAAGAGAATTTTAACAACATTAATGGAGTATGGAATTATTTTATTCAGTCAACAAGATTTTAGTGGTTTGAGTTAAGGATATGTTTACATATGAAGTCAGTTGGTAGCACCCATTGCCCGCAGAATTGAAGTATTTTGAATTAATAATATTAATTCATTCAAGGTTAAGGAGGAATCAAGTTACATTTCATAACTGTTGTCCTTTTCGAATATTTAATTAATTATCAATGACTATAACTTTATCAACAGTGATGTCACCAGTGATTAATCAACAGTTTGAAGTAATTATTTATAACCACAACATTAATTGACGTTTACCACGGGAGGTGTTATTCAATAAGACTACAATTCAACTTCATTCAACTCATGCCATTTGTGAGGCTTACAATTAACGATACTCCAATGGTATCAAACCAAATTTTAGGTTAAATCACCAACTTAATTTTTGTATTTTAAAATTATGTAATATTGTTATATCTAATTGGCATACAACGTGAAGAGTATAATCGAAAATTATTAGTTCTAAAGACACGCAAAACTCCCGTTTTATAACACATTGGCGCACAGCAACGTGAGGTGTCTAATAACGGATAAACTATAACCACATATAATATAAAATTTAGGTACGAATAACCGTTCTATTACAATATTTATGTTCATTCACCAATCAATGAATTCATTCTTCATTTACCAATGTACAGATTATAAGTTAAATGTAGTCGCATTCATAAGCGAAGTTTTATATGTGTACTACATTATTGACAACAAAGAAGTAGTTTCTATGGAAACTCACCGTCCGTATGTGCGACACGTCCTTATAAACATTTTCAGTGTTAAAAAACTAGTAGAGTAATCGGGGTTTTCGTAATTTTTTTGATAATTGAAATTATAACAGTTATAACAATATTCTATAGCAGTTCAACAGAAGTTATAACAATTAATTAACAAATATTCTAAATTGAAAATATAGTAATTTGTAAAACAGTACAGTGTTAGCAACTCCAGCATCTCACGTTGGTTAACGTAATGTAATAATAAACTGGCTCTCTGATTGGCTCAGATAATTAGCCGGGCAGGAGCGGTTGGCTACCTAGTGGTAAATAATTCACTATTGTCACTTCATGCTCTGCCACTGGTGGTATTTAATAACAGTTCAGACAATGTGAAGATAGTTTGCTAGAATTCGGTTTCAGTTATAGGACAAAGACAATTTTTTCGTTAAATAATTTTTGATCTGATCACTAATAGAACTGTAATGTTAATAAACAGACTGGTTATTGCTTTTATCATCGATTGTGTCATTTGTGATACATTTATATTCACACTTTCCCGTATTTCTTCATTTTTTACCCTACCCAGCAATGTAAGTCTACAACACCTCCGTGGTTCGTAATCTTTTCGTCATATGTTCTGTAGCCTCTCACACTTCAGCCTCATATGTTACGGTTCTTTTCACTATTGTCTTGTATATTTTGATTTTTCTTTCGGGCCTTAGTTGATTGCTCCATAAAGCGGGATGTAACTGTCTCATTTGTTTCCCTTGTCCTGTACGACTTTTTGTTTCTGTTACACTTGTGTCGTCTTTTGTACCCATGGCAAGATATTTGTGTGAATTTACTCCCTACACAACTCCTCGTCCCAACAATACATTTCCGCATGTACTTCAGACGACGGTATAATCAGTCTTATTTGTATTTATCGTTAAGCCCCATTTGTGGTACTCTTCATATAACTTCTGAAGAATATAACAGAAGTCATCCTCATCCATAATTACCGGATCGTCCGCGAAATGCAAAGCGATGCAAGTGAAGAGCTTTTCGTCATTGGTAGTTATTTCTCCGTTGCAACAGTTGCGTCTCCAACGTTCTAAACCTGAATTTTTAAATATATCTTAAATAAAGCAGGCCCTATACCAGAATGGTGACTGGAAGTTCATCAGATAGTCTTGAGCCTGTCTTTATGCTATTAGTAATGCTGGTAAATAGCGCTTCCACAGCTCTACCATATACGGCACTGACACCATTTTTTAATAACAGTAACCAGAGCTTATTCAGTGGAACACTGTCGTATGCCTTCTCGAGATCTATAAATACTAAATGCGTTTCTGCATTTCTTGCCATTCCTTTTTCAAGATGTTGATTTAATGTGAAGATATTATCTATACACGATCTATGCACGAAACCCATTGTGTTCCTCAACGCACTCTCGGCTTTCAGTTGTTGCTTTGATAATTTTTCCGTATAAACTTGCAGTTGGTTACACATAGTCCTCTGTAATTCGATAGTACTTTCCTGCTGCCTTTCTTATGGAGCTTGGAAATATATGCAGTCTTCTGTTCAAGAGGGAGCTCTTCACCTTTTAAAAAGCAATTGAAGACATATAACCAGGAGGTCCAAAAGCAGGGTTGTCCCATTTTTAAAGAGCTCTATAGGGAGTCCATTTGGCTCTGGTGCCCGTCCATAAAAGATAACATCGGTAAAACGAACGGTTGAAAAAATAACTTCATTTCTGTGTGATTCAATTGTAAATGAATAAAATTTTGCCTTTTTTAAAATTCTATGCATCTTTTTATGCTTCGTTAAAGTCTATAAAGGATGAGTAAAGTATTTAATGAGGAACTGTTTATTTCATTATCACACATTTACTGTCCTGTATTCTTCAATAACCTGATGTATTAAGGTTATTAACAATTTCAGTAAATTATTATTTTGTATGATAACTTGTAGCTTTTTATTTTCACCTCTGTGTGGATCAAATAATTGGTTACAAACAAAGACACGGCTCAAATATTTGTTTATAATAGGCTTTCGTGTTATTTATTCATTTATATATTTTTTAATCGGCAGCCGTGCGTTTGATTCCGATAGGCCCGTCCATGTTACGAACTAATAACGCGTTACATAAAACCGAATTTAATACGACAAATCGGAAGTATTCATTTATGAACTAAGCCAATACATTAGAAACAAAACTGTTACAAAAGATAATATGAATTAAAAAGAAAAAGGAGAACAAACGCTTGACCTTACGGCGTTGAACTTCGTTCACGATGTGCTGTCTACATTTTATTGTTGTAACCAAGATGCTAAGTTAAGTCAAGAGGGCGAGTCAGAATGGCCGGAAGTGGTAGGGTTAGCGTATCCGACCTTACGTACACGTTGGGTATTGAAATCAAGGCCCAACTCCTCGTTGACTTCACAATAATTTACAACGCGCTCTACGTGTGAATTGTATTCGTAAATAAATTTATTTAAATCCTCGCTACTTATTTAACATACGTACGTACGCGCGCACACCGTGAACAAACATTATGATTGCTGAGTTAGTCGGGCGTGTGAGATATATTGTTTTTCCAGTCCTTATAAAACGTAGATGATCTGGCGACAGCAATAAAAATGGGCATGGCACCACAAAACAGTATCACATACAGGTAGAGTATAAATGTAAATAATGCTCGTATAATGCGCTAGCTGCGGCGTGGGTAAATGCGTCTGTGTACATTTTATTAAAACGAAGAAAAGAAATTGTTTTTGATGAATCATCGCTTGACACATTGAAAGGGAGATTGAATGGAGGTGCGCAATAAAGAAAGAAAAACGAGAGAGAAAAATAATTTGTATGTTTATACAGGCCAGGCGCGCCGAGTGATATTCTTATTGTATTGTCCCTGTTATTGTTATTGTATATGGGAAAGTAATTTCAAGCGAGCGAGTATGACAAATGTGTTTGTAATGAAATATTTTCTTCTTTTCCTTTTCTTTGTGTCAGCTGTGCTGTCGGTGTGGGAGGAGGGGATGGCTCTGAATGTGGCGTGGAGGAAAAGAAGAAGAAAAAGACGAAGCAGGTCTCGACCACAAGTTTAGCGTGCGTTGTGGGTCAGTCAGTTGGTTCGATTCCTCCTGCCAGTGCGCGTCAGTCCGCAGTTAGTGCGCAAATCAGTCTAGTCTCGTGTTGTGTTGTGCTATGATCCCGTGAAGATTTGTGTGTTAATTTGGGGGTAAATAATAATGATTTGTTTAACCAGTAATGTTGATGTTGTTATGTTGAATATTAACCAGTTTCAAGTAGATTTTATTCCAGTTCACATTAATTCATAAAGCTTTACGTTTTTTTTTTTTATTATAAAATTGTAGTAAACTAGAATATTTTACCAAACATGACAGGGTTCAAGCTGAAAAATAAGTCAAAAGGGGTGAGTTATTATCTTTTTGTTTTGTAATTATAAAATCTTCGTATTACAGTGACTTTTGAGTTGCTGTAGGTATACCTGTTTTCGGAAAATGTGATAGTTTTAATTTATTTATGTTTTAATATCATGTGAAAGTATATGTACATTAAATGTGAGAATACACCTAGTCATGAAAAGATTGGTGTTAGCTGTATGATACTAGATATAATTATGGAAACTTGTATATTAGATACTTTACTTGGAACCGTCAATACACAGAAACTGTTTACTCGGATTCCTGTAAACAGAATAAGAGCAGTTAAAAAAATGTTTCTTAAGATTAAATTCCGTTTGATGGACGATTATGATCGTCTGTGATTAAAGTCTAAACAAGGTTTACATTGACAGTTTAGTTATAATTCATCATCTGCTATCCTCTTTATAACGAATTAGAAAGAATAAAACTATATACTTAGGACTATATACATTTAAACTATATATATTTAGACGATTTAAGCGACTGTATATTTAAATTCATGCTTGTAAGTTGCACAGTGTCTGCGTGATTTTATTAAAAAAGTTGAAAAAGTTTTGAGAGCAAGTTTGAAACTACAAGCTGAGCTGCATACGACCTCACCCCTCAGCCTCAGCACAATGTGTATGCACGCATTCGCGCGTGCGTGTGTACACATTCCTGCCAACCTGTACGGTTTTGTGTGTACAATGTGTGATTTTAGACCTGTACGTAATTCAGAATGTACTGTATGACTTATTTTTGTACATAAAACTCACTATACATTGCTAACTTATACTCTATTCTTGAAACCTAAAATAAATAAATAACTTATTATTGTTACCACGTTTTAAAATTCATTTTAAAAAGGAACAATCTGCAGCGTTTAAACATTTAAATATTCACATAATTTCGTTGTTATGTGTGTCCGTTATAAAATGTAATAATGTAACTTTTGTTCATTAATGTTTTAAATATGTGTGAATTTTGTTTGCGATTTTCTGCTGCATGACTAATAACGTGATTTTAAGGTTAATCGGCGTATTGACAATTTGTGACCGTTTTTTTTTTAATTATAATATAATCAGTATAATTGTGCATGTTCAGACCATTCATACTCATTAATAGTTCTTGTGTACGTTTGAATATGCTGTGTGTGTGTGTGTGTGTGTGTGTGTGTGTGTGTGAGTGAGAGAGAGAGAGAGAGAGAGAGAGAGAGAGAGAGAGAGAGAGAGAGAGAGAGAGAGAGAGAGAGAGAGAGAGAACAGTTTACTGGTATGAAGAAATTTGTACGTTCGTTTTATAATTTTGTTTTTTTTTTTCACGCATAAAATTGAATTTAAAAGCTTCCACTATTTCACGTACGTTTTACAAGTGTGTGAATTATAAAAACCTCTGTGTGGGTGTGTGTGTGTGTGTGTGTGAGAGAGAGAGAGAGATGTGAAGAAATGTTTGTTGATTTTATAATTTTTACACACGCATTATAACATTGAATTTGAAAGCTTCCACTATTTCACGTACGTTTTACAAGTGTGTGAATTATAAAAACCTCTATCTGTGTGTGTGTGTGTGAGAGAGAGAGAGAGAGAGAGAGAGAGAGAGTGATGGGGAGAACATGTTCATAGTTTCACGTTTTTAGGTTTGCCGCAGAATCGTGCTGCCGGCAATTTTTAACAGCTGCTTTGAGGCTTATTTTTTACATTTTTTCAATATTGAATAATTATTACTTGACTTTTTCTTGCAGATGTGTGTGTGTGTGTGTGTGTGTGTGTGTGTGTGTGTGTGTGTGTGTGTGTGTGTGTGTGTGTGTGTGTGTGTGTGTGTGTGTGTGTGTGTGTTGTTTTCTGTGTGCTATCACGTTACTCTGTATAGTTTGTTGTATAGCCTGAGTACAGTTCGTTGAATCTGACTTTCCGACATCGAGTAATTCTATATTTATAATATAAAATTATAATTATAAAAGCGTAAAATTCACAACAGATACAAAATAAATGTTTAGTTTAGTTTAAATGTTTGGATAGTAACTTAATAGTACAATAAAATTAATATACAGTAAGACAGTGGGTCGACATCAACGTCAAACCGTTTGTCTAAATCAAGATTGTATAAATTGACTCGCAGGTGATAATAATTAACATCACTTGTGTAGTAAAAGAACGTTTTAATTTTGGTTTTGGTATTTTGATGTAATTAACTTCGATATTTCCGAAGATGTAATTATCTGTTGTATTCCAAGAACTGAAACACAGTTATTCAGCGGCTGTAACGATCTCATTCTGCTTCTACGGAGGCGTCAGCATTACACATATCGACGTGTTTAGTAGTTTTAAAATCTCAGCTCAGCACCCTCTTGTGAGCTTTCGTTTCAGTTACGGTAAATATTTACGTTCTTTCCCACGTATAACAACGTGACTTCTCTCATTCTCTCTCCCCCTCCCCTTCCCCCCACCCACCTGCTGCCATCTCTTCCTCTCGTTCTCTCAATGTAGTCGGTTGAATCTATTTATCAGTTTGTCTTTTCATCTGTCGGTCTTATTTACTTTATAGCCGGTCACGCACTAACCATCGCCGCTGTCCAGCATGCCCGACGTCGGTAATGGATGTTGCGCACCGTACTGTCGTGCAACTCGTCCAGCGTGCCAGACGTTCTCGTTGATAGGATACGTCCCACAGACATCTATTTAATTTATATTTTTCGATAAATTTTGATGTTATTTCAGGGCCCATTATGAATTGTAATTAAACCAAATTAATAATAACTATTAAAAATAATAACTGTTAATGATAATTGAATGTATTATGTAAACTAAGAATAAACTAAACTAAATATTAAACTGAAATTTTATCTGAATCATTACTTATTAAATATATAAACTAAAGAATGTATGTAAGTAAAATTAAACAGTAAACATTTATTAAACGAATGAGCTCTAAAAACATGTAGGCTACTGTACTTGCTCGAAAATGACGATTTGATAGACAGCAGCGTACACATGATCAAACATGCACGATGCACGATTCCTTGACATCCGTCGTGCGGCTTGAGCTGATGGTCTTGCTGGACTCATTTTTCGTCGTGCACATCCTTCAAAAAATACACGACGTGCTGATGGATGTCAAAGCTACGCACTGTCGTTTTTGACTTACTGTCCGTCATGACGTCCAGCGGTGATGGTTAATGCATAGCCGGCTTGTGATGATGTCAATCTTAATCTGTGACGTATTTATGAAACGCGGATATGATTACTTCAGCAAAAATATATCACACGAATCGTATTCATGATTCACACGAAGCGTACGATTCATGTCGAAGATCTTTGTAAAGTCTTTGTGTCAATATTTGGGAAGTGTAAAATATATTCATATAAAATATTTCATAAGATCAGTGTGTAATAGAAAATCGATACAAGTTTCCTGTACCCTTGTAATCGAAATGTCTTCTTTTACTTCGGTCCTTCGAAGTTTAAGCTAAGCCTTCTGGCCTATTCCGGCTTCACCATCTCGTATTCGATCTACCGATAAGCTGCGTCTTGCCTCTTCTGGCCGATAGTTTATTGCCAAACTCGGAATTCATTCGGGGGCCTATCTTTGAACACAAATTTTCCACTTTTATTTGCAGCTCTATGAAAAAAATTGAAAATTACAGGTCTCTGCGAGCCATCAAAAGCTCACTGGTTACGACCCAATTATTTCCAATTATTCTTCTCGTTATCAAAATATATCATATCATATCGATGTTGTCTGCTCTCATAAAATGTGTTTCTGTTTACGGCTGTGTCAACCAAGGACCTGACAGGACGGTCGCCCCGGGCGATGCGGTTGGGAAGCGCATCGAAATCAGTGCCAAATAGTTGATTTTGTCGAAATTACTTCTCCGGGGGCATCAGATTTGGTCACGGGTCTGTTACTTACACAGTTTATCCTTCGATTCTTTAAGCCATCTTTTGATGTGTCTCTGACAGCAAGCGACAGGTTCTAAAAGAAATAAATAATATAAAAACTAATTAGCTTCCTGATTATACGTATAATAACTTTTGCGATTGGTACAATATTTTAAAATTAAGTTGATGGGATTGAAGGTAAATTTCGTTTAATTTGATAAATTTTATTGTGCGCGTTGGAATAACTTGTTTTAAAAATTATATAATTTTTTAATTAATTATTCTTTGGGAGTATTGTAATATTTTTTAGTATAAACTTTTTTTAATACAGTATTTTGTATTTCTAAGCATGATTTTAGTTATATTTTTCTAATTACATTTTTATTTTTTTCTTACACTTTTTTAAACATACACGTACGCCGCCACTGACGTTGCACTTTGACTCGCTCATTACCACAGACATTTCGCGCTGGCTTACGGGGGGGAGGGGGGTCAGCTATTCCACTAATATCATTAATTTTCGTGGGTACCGATGGTGTCAAAACTTTCGCGTATCTCCATAGCGGAGAATATTCGTACTTCTGTTATTGAGTATTCCTATTACACGTACTCTGTGTTGTAGATTCAATCTAAACGTGTTGAGTTGGCTAAATAACGGTGCCGAGGTAAGGAAAATTAATACAAATAACAATAACAAGCGTATGAAAAAATGACAAAATAGTGGCACATAAATGGCCTGAAAATAAAATAAAAAGTGGCATAAAATATCACCAGAATAATAGAAAAATTATTTAGCCTACGAGTGGACTGCAAGTCGTCTGACAAAAGTGCATCTCTTATAACGTCTGGGATGAAAGGTTCTGTGAGGTTCGGCCGTTGACTGCATGTCTTATAACGTCTAGGATGAAAGGTTCTGTGAGGTTCGGCCGTTGACTGCATGTCTTATAACGTTTAGGATGAAAGGTTCTGTGAGGTTCGGCCATTGACTGCATGTCTTATAACGTCTAGGATGAAAGGTGCTGTGACGTTCGGCCATTGACTGCATGTCTTATAACGTCTAGGATGAAAGGTTCTGTGAGGTTCGGCCATTGACTGCATGTCTTATAACGTCTAGGATGAAAGGTTCTATGACGTTCGGCCATTGACTACATATTCTAAAACATTTGTGTCGACGTTTCGGCAAAACGTATCGTCATAACCAGAACCTGTATACGGACAGTAGAGAAATAATTAATATTGTTACGACGGTCTACTGATCGTCGTATGGTACAGTCTAAAACAAAATACAAGAGACCAATTAAGTCACTAATCACCAGCTTTAATTATCACAATTAACAGTGTGTAATCAATATGATAGTCTCTTACAACAAATCAAATAAAAATTCTTCACACGCAATAATAATGTCAATTAATAGAGTTCCACACAATTGTAGTACAATTGTCCCGCACAATTATAAAACACATAACACGTCGCCACAATACTTCGAACCAGACTGTGTAAATCGCCACTCAAACGCACTGTGTAATCGCCCGACAATAACTGAAAACTAAGCAGCAGATATCGACTATTTATAGTTTGCAGGGTTCCATAATATGCGTCCTTAACAAGCCATCGAAAATTCTAGAGGACACTTCAGCGCGACCTTCGCAGAAACACGCACCGGTGGGTTAATTGAGAAGCTGCTAGAACGACACCATCGAATGCACGGGAAGTTCCGCATTACGTAGTACTGCCTCGCATGTTAAGCGTCACGTACGCATTACAGCTGCGGGAATAGAGCTCCAATGTACCAGTACGTTCCGTAATGGCGTAACGCTTTGTCTACATTATTAATAGATGTGTGGAATATTATTAACATAATTTTTTTTACGAGGGTAGGTGGAAAAATTTGCTCAACAAATGTGTGGAAGACTGCACACTCCCGAGGTCTGTGTTTTGGGTATTATACCCGACCCATTAAAAAAACCGCCTCCCTTTCTTCTTCTAGGGCACTAACCTGGAACTGTTTGACACATTGCTTCAAAGGTAGCCAGATCTACCTTCTTCTACCAGAATCTCTTCGACGATGTTATCCGAGGAGACCTCCTGCCCAATGTCCTCTTGCAGCGATCTCCTGCTACCTCCTGTCGCAGACGCAGAAGGTATGGTTGACATCGTCGGCGGCTCCCGGCCGGTACAGACACTCTTCAGAGTCCACTATTCTTCAGATAAAACTGAAAGTACCCGTATCCAGTCAGGAACTGGGGAAAGTAATAGTCGATCTCCCCATGCCTCCTATTCGCCCACGGCTGCACCTGTTTGATGAACCTTCTCGTCCAGCGATATCGCTCTTATTTCTCGTAAGCTCTCTGACAGCTCTTCATCCTCTGGCTTCGTGCCTCTCAGCGTGTAGCTTCACCACCTACCTCCGTCTTCCTCTGGTAGACGATTTTGTGCTCCTTGGCGAGAAGGTCGATCGTCATTACTCCAGGAACGCTCGAGATAACCGGTTCAGAAATCGTGCGATAAGCCGATGTCACCCGAAGAACACTTCGTTATGGATCTGGGCTAGTTTCTTCCTGGCGGTCTTACGACTCCATAGAGTAGGGCTGACTGGACGGCTCGATTAAACGTTTTCTTCTTCTTGTCTTGGGGCCGCCGATGTTGGCCATCAGCCGACTAAGCGACATCAGTTCCTTCCCCGCCCTGTCAATAATAATAATAATAATAATAATGTGTACCAGTTGTTATTCTTTTATATAACAACTGCCCTACAAAAAAAAACTTTTTCCATATCAGAAATTAATGTGGGTGGTTTTACCTTATTTTGTACCCCCGAGTTCAAAAATGATGCCTATATATAAACGTACAGTTTTTTCTTTTTTTTTGTTATAGGGATGGAAAAATTCAATAAAAACTCATTTGTTTGTCAAACATGTATTTATCAGTCTTATGTTTTTCAAACGAATACCATGCAAACATACATAATTATATTTCTTAATGGAAGTCTTACATTTATAGAAAAGAAAAAGTAAAATAAACTGTCCACTGTGACTATATAGCTGGGGTAGATTGTTTCATTTTCTCTCTTGTGTTTAGTTTTATCTTCTCTTATCAAAAACCAGTAATATTCACCCATCATAGCAGGATCCCAGGATCCATGATTTTGATGTCTTGATGGAATCTCTTTCCCTGTTCATTACTCACTGCACCAAGATTATGTGGGAAAAAGTCAATATGCGAATGCAGAAATCCATTTTTAAAAACATCATGCGGGAGCCTAATCTTACATGGTGCTAACAGTCCTTTTAACAAGAATCTTATAATTTTTCTTTTTTTATTTCCTATAAACCCCTGAACAACGTTTACAAACGACTTCCAAGCCGCTAACTCTCTTGGCGTTAGTTGGCCTTCAAACTCATGATTTCTCGTAACTTTCCTTATTTGTGGTCCTACAAATACACCTGCTTTGAGTTTGGCCTCACTCAGCTCCGGAAAAAGTCACGTAGAGAATGGAAGCCTTCGCCATTCGTATCCGTAGCCTTTACAAAATTCTTCATCAAGCCTAGCTCGATATGGAGAGGTGGAAGGATTACTTTCTGTGGATCAACAAGTGGCATGTGCTGGACATTGGCAGTTCCAGGTTTCAGCGATACCCTCTTTGGCCAAACTTGTCTCGCATAATGATGTTTAGTAGCCCTGCTGTCCGGCCACACCGTAGACACAGCGAAAGGCATACATTTCTTCGCACCTTTCATACATTCGACAACACCAGAGTTGCAACTTACACAACACACATGAGGAGCCCAGTACTTGTCCTGGTCACCAATCCGACCAGCCTAAAATATAAATGATAAGCTTTTTAACTAGTTCTGCTATTGGTCTACACTGTGATTTTAACACTTCCACAAATGTATCCAAACCTTTTCTGGAGAATTGTTACAACCTCCTCGACTTGTACTAACCATTACTAAACAAAGTAAACACTTGAAATAACTAATATCACTCTGAGATATTAGGAAGAACAAAACAAAAGCAATACCCACAATCCCAAGCTCAACAGTGCTGCCAACTGCCAAGGAAAGTATTCTTCTATTTCTTTGGATACTTTTACTACAAAGTAGTACTATAATATATGTACTATGTGTATTAACAGAAAAATGTGACGTGCTATGAGTTATATAATAGCATAACTGTTAATGGGGAGCAAAATGAAAAAGGAAAAAGTCCGGTTTGGTCAATAGTATGAAAATTGTGTAGACCAGTGTAATTTATGCATAACAAAAGCACTTATTATTTATTTAGTTCCATTAATTTATATGCTACTCGTATACAGGTCCTGATGACGACAATAAATTTTGTCGAAACGTCGGTACAAATGAGTGTAGCTGTGACTGAACCAGGTCGCCCTTATAGGCGATATATTAGAAAATTCGTACCAATACTCGTAGGCCATACTCGTATTCCTATATAGGCCAATGGAGTGTTTCACCGTCTCCGGTGTATTGTAAGTGTACAACACTAAATGCACCAAACAAAATGTACACATCTATTACTCGCACACAGGCTGCAATTACATTGTTGGCAAACAGTGCACTTGAATCCGTTGTTGTTGTGTTTGCAGTTGAAGTTACTTGGCGAGCGAGTGGAGATTTATTTAGCCGCAATTATTACGGTTTTGTCGACGGTATAATTGCAGTTTAGCCAGTAAATTACGCCCATCGTCGGCGTTTAATTATCCACGTCGGTGTGTTGTGTGAACGTACACACAAGCCGCCCGAGTGGAATTATTTAGCAGAGTGATTTGCGTGCCTTGTTGGTTGGAATTTCAATCCGCAGACGTGTTCCTTATGGTCAAGTGAGAGTAACAGAGCGTTCGTCGTGGGCTTGATACTCCTCCGCCTGTTGTGGCGCTAGAGTCCGAAATCGAACTAGCGTCTACCTGTACGTTTTTTATCCAGAATGTGGGTAGCACAATGGTGGGGGAAGACAAGATCGTCACTGTATCTGCTGCGCGCCTTGATATCAATTTGGTTAAGGTAGGCCTATACACAATTTGTTGTAAGCGTACCTTGCCGTTCAAATTGAACCTAATGTAACAAATGTCAAAGCATTGTTTGTTTTCCTTTGTATAATAAACAAAATCTCAAACTGTTGACGTAGTTGTTAGACTCGGAGATAGAGCGGCAGTGTTTTCCCCCGGTGTCTCCCCTCACCCTTGTGTATCACATTCTGGGTAGGAAAACGTACAGGTAGACGCTAGTCGAAATCGAGCCTCGGCCTCTTTTACCGCGATCCTCCGCGTCACTCTGTTGGTATCATCGAAGACCTAGCATCTCTCTTGGATCGACAACGGCCAACGTCTTTCCGTCTCTTTCTTGAGCGACCTTTTGGTCTTTTGTTTTTCATATTTACTTTTTTTTAACTTTTATTTTTGCAATCTTTAATTACAATAAGCATAATTGTTGATGGAATACGTGGCATGAAGAGAACTAGTCCAATGACTAGATCTCTGTACGAGTGTTTAAAAGTGACATTAGTCTGAGACTTGGTCGCGTCCCCTTCTACCCTGGGGTGTCGGGGATTTGCAAAGAGATCGCCACTGTTGCCTCTGGAGAGCAAGCGCCCCTTGCCCTGATTCCAAAAAGCTTTGCACATTGTCTTGCCTTGTCGTTCTGGGATTTCCTCTAGGTAGTCGTCCCGTGCTTCTTCCCTCATATAGTCTTTCATCACCCATTCGCTGGTGTCCGAACGAGCTCATTGGAATTTTTTGGTTGTGTCAGCCACTAGTCTTACTTTTAATGTTGCTGTTATCGTAACATTGCTGACTTGGTCCTGCGATTTTTACCCTCCACTCGCCTCAAATATCTCATTTCCTGGCTTTGAATAGCACTTAAGTGGCCAAGTTTGAGTAGCAATTAGTGCCCAAGTTTCATCATATGTGCAAGTGACATATTATATTGTTACGTAATGCGGGAAAAGTGTTCGCCATTACAGAACATTTTACGTGGCTCTTGGCTATACCGGCTGTAATGTGTGTGTGCGTACGTATTGCTGCTACTTTGAGAGGAAAGACAATTACATGACACTATCATACCAGTCCGCGCGCGCTGTGTTCAAGGCCACAAACAATTACGTTCTAGTGTTTTCTAGTAGACGCCTATTATGGAATATGCTGGACTCAGCGGGGTGTAAACACAAGACTCCAGCGGCGCTTAGCTCAGTTTTAGTGGTGATTTATTCCAGCGCGGTTCGAAGTATTGTGGCGAAGTGTTCCGTGTTTTATAATCGTGCGGGACTCTATTACTAGACATTATTATTGCGTGTGAACAATTTCTATTTGATTCGTTGTAAGAGACTATCTTGTTGATTGCAAACTGTTTAACTGTGATAATTAAAGCTGGTTATTGGTGACTTTCATTGGTGTCTTGTATTTTGTTTTCCACTGTACCATACGACGATCAGTTAGACCGTCGTAACAATATACAATGTATTTAGTGTTAAACTTCTAAGTAATTGGAGTGGAAAAGTTAATTTTAATCGTCTTCTCTGCAGGCTGTCATTTAGCAGATTTATGGCTGGAGAATGTGTAATGATTTGAAGAGCCAAGCCGTTTCGCATATCCTTTAACGGTTACAATGACTGTGGGCAGGTCTAGGTCGTTATAGATACCTATGTTTGTTGCCGACGAACCGCATCGGTACGTTGGTTTAGGCACACAATACCTTGGTCTGAAACTTTCCCGTTATAGCGATGTTGAATTTGGAACCAGTTCCCCAAAGATGTAAGCCGTAACTTTCTGCTCGCGAAACTCGGTGTCCACTTGTTTCCTCTTTATCAAAATGTAAGCTGTTTGTCTTAGGTGGACGCTCAAGTATCTCACAGAGTCGGTTACCGGGATAGCTTTGTTTTGTTTTATCCCACAGTTGATGTTGTCACATGGCATTTTGTGGAGATGATGTGTGTTGTCTTCGTTTCATTTAATTCTATTCTCGGCACAGCCTTACAGCCATCTCGAGCATTCGCCTTCGTCTGGTGATGAAAATATATTCAGAAGTTTAATGAAGGAAGTTCTGTTAGTGGTCGTAATCACAAACAGAATTATCACTGTTGCACACCACTATAGAAAAATTATTCCGATTAGCGCTTTCAAGCTTCTCGGCTCATCGTCAGATCGGAATTAACAAGCGTTAATTATTATAGCGTTAGTATAATAGTAACTATTATACGTTCCTACTACGTTTAAGGACAACTATATTATAAAATATTATTATTATTATTATTAAAAACACAGATATAAAAATAGCATACAAAACTAATAAAAACAAATTACGAATTCTAAATAGCTCACACAACAAAGATAATACAACAACTAATGGTATATACAAAATTGAATGCCAAGATTGCAATAAATGTTACATGGGACAAACAAAAAAACAGCTGAAAAAACGTTATTTTGAACACCTAAACGCATACAAAAAACCAGAAATATATAAATCCAATTTAGCCACACATGCAATAAACACAGGACACGAATTCCCAAACATAACCAATGTATCACTAATAAAACACATACCACACTAAGGCACCATAATGAACATTTGGGAAAATTTACAGATATACAAACATAAAACACAAAACAAACTAATACCAGAACAAATACAAATCAATACAAAACATGACACAATTTTCAAAGCACTCAACATCGAAAACACACAAAATACAAAAAAATATACCAAAACCACACACAATAATACAACTTTAAAAGACCAAAGACCAACAAACAACCTTAATAACAACCAGCAGCCAACACACAAATACTTCACCAGAAACAAGATGGCGAAGGCTGAAGATGAGAGAACAGGAACTCTCGAAACATGTCCCAAATAGAAAAAACATCTTGAGGTAAATTTAGTATAAATATTAAAGTATTATAGATAAATAGTAGATAGTAAATTATGTACAATAATGTAGTATTACGGACAGATGTTATCACAGCAGATATCGTATACAGTATATATTATAGTACATTATACGTATATTATACACGTATCGTATATTATCGTAGCACAAGAGATAATATATTGCTACGACAATTACGTACGCTTTCGAACAGTCGGGAGCGTCATCCTAGCCGTTTCTCGGCTAGGTGCAGCGTCTCGGTCAAGGCCGTGCACTAAAGGAGCTTCCAGACGGTTCGAGCACTCTTAACTACGCGAATAATGCCGGCACGCCGCCAAAAGAATGGAAAATTATTCTGAAACTTCTGCGTGGTGTGTATAAAGATACACGACCCGGCTCACAAGTCAGTTACACATGGCGATATTGTAGAGTGCGCATCAAGTGATTGTTACGAATTAGTGGAAAGTGATTATTGTGTTAATAAGTGGGTATTGTAGTAACATGACATTGATATTGTGTATGGACAAATTTATTTTGAATTATTGTGCGTTTATTACAAATTGTTATTTGTGACTAATTAAAGCTGGTAATTAGTGACTTCATTAGTGTCTGTATTTTATTTCCACTAACAGTATGACGATCCGTGAGACCGACGTGACAATATCCTATGCATTGGAGACTGGTTTTATTGAGAAATAAACGAAAGAAATTAAATGCTGAAGAATTGGTAACCGAGAATATGCGAAACGAGGAATTACTGGAATAATAATAATAATAATATAATACTGTTCTGATGATAAGGGAGGGAGACAGACAGACATACAGAGAGGGAGGGAGATAATACTGTCCTCTATTAATATCTTTTTTTATAGCTGTTACTTACGAATATTTCTTAGTAGGCCTATATATTCCTGTTGATGCCTGTATTACAAGCACAAATTCTTGTAGGTCGAAACTCGCGCGCGCGCGCACGTTTAATACTGTAGTGGTAGACTGTGTAAATGAGCGCGTCCAGGCCCCTGGCCATTGTGCGTCTGCGACCTGAGCTATTTGTGTGGGTTCTTTAATTCCTACTATAGCCTGCTGTGTTCCCTCAACAAGAAGAAGAGAATGTTTGCTTTGCATTGAAGACGATGTTATTGTTGTTGTTGTTGGCAGTGTCGTATTGTGTCGAGAGTTCGCTTTGTTGTCCAACTCAGTGAGCGCGCGCGCGCACGCTCGTACCTCGTACATTTACCGTTATTTTGAACTTTTTAACTTTTATTAAATTGTATACGTACCTAGTTAATGGGTCACCATGAAAAGAAAAATGACTAATAGGAATGTGTTGATTGTTGGTAGGCTAATCGCCGTATTTGCCGCTGTATTTTTCTGTACCAAAAACGCTTTCAAAATCTCGAAGTGCCTTATATACCTTATTCTGTCTACCTTACGAAGCTACCTGATCTGGTGTAACTGATCTCTTTTTCTCGTTAGTTTTTTGACTGGTTTATACCCTCCCCGCATATACCCGTGGTGCGTGTGTTACAGTTTCCATCACATGTATAGGGGTCGGGGAGTTTCACACCGGACCCGAACGGCATAGTTGGGGAGGGCTGTACTAGGTAGGATATATCGCTGGTTTGCCACTGCCTTACGACAGGGAACGTTCGTATCTAAATCAGATGACCGTGGAGAGAATCGAACCCGCGCCGGCAGCGTAGCAGTGCCACACACGCCTAGTCACTAACCCGCGACCGCTGGAAATTGATCCCATTGATCTAATGGAATTAAAGAACGATATTGTTATAGGATTGCTATTTAACTGGAATGCGGTACAGAGTATTAAAGATAGTGTGTGTACACTATCTGCTCGGTGATTGCGGTGTTTAGTGTTGTCTTCGCGGGAAGTGTGTATTGTAGTTCTGACATAGGGATGGACCCGGTGTACAGTTGGTTGGAAAATCAATCCCGGTGCCAGTGTCCCGGTGTGGGACGACAAAATTCTGCTGATAAGAAGACCACTCCTGAGGGAGAAAGCGCTCTTAGTTTTCGACCACCAACTTTGTTGAGTAAGACCAAATGTTACTCAAGTTTGCGAACGGGTAAAATCAGCATGATACATAGGCCCGAGATCATAATAAACCTCCACGGTAGCAAAGGCCGTGTGCTTTACGAAGTCACCGATGCTGAAATTGTTCCCCTAAAGGAGAGGAACTCGGGACGAAAACTAAACGATACAAAAAATTAAAATTTAGTTAATGTGGATTAATATATTCTGAGTTTTATATAATCATTTGTGTGTTACAGTATAACATTGTAACTTTATTTTAATGCACGGGCGTATTTACGGGGGGGGGGGGAGTAAACCCTTTAATTTTACTCAGCCGAAATCTCAATGTTACACTGTTATTCATTCATGGGTTCAGTACGGCATTGAGTTGTGGGGCGGCGCTCCATTCAGCGGCCCTATTCTATGATCTCCACTCAGTATTATTATATCCGGTGGGTTCTCACGCGTGTTCTTCCAATAGTCATCTTCCTTTGCCATCTCCGTAGCATTTCTTCTGCATTTTTATTCATAACCCTGATTCACATCCGTGTAGTACTATCGGTCTGCATCTTATTTATGAATTCCTCATTCTGCGCTTCTAGACAACTGCTTCGACCTTAAAATATTTTTTATCTTTTCAGTAATGATAATTTGATGTATTTATAATATACACGCACTTATTGTTTACTAATGGTATGTATAATCTCAATTTCCTATTGTAGTGTATTTATTGTTCATAGCCTAACGGTACCATACATATGATTTGCAATAAAGTTTTAATTACTCACATTCTTAAACACGATCGATTTCGGTCATACACCATCGTCAAGTCATATACACTGTAAACTTGCGGTCACAATATCGTAAAACAGCCGCTATTTACAAAAACGAATTCGTAGACATTGATTAATGAACGTGATACGTACGTCGGTGCCCAAAGTTTCTCGAGAGTTTATCTTTTCAGCTCACCTGTTCTCCGGACTCCATCATGTTTATGTGCCACTCTTAGTCCCAAATACACAAACTCCTCCACCTCCTCAAACTCCTTTTTACCAGATAAATGTATCAAACTGCAGTTTCCCGCGTACCTCGACTATCGTCATTACAGTCCATCTTGCGGACCTTGTCTACCAATTTTTTTTGTTATCTCTGTTAGTTCTCTTTCTCCCCTTGCTCCCTATTTATAGGAAAATAAATAAAATATCCCGGTAATACGAAATATTGGGTAGTCTGGAAGAAATATATAGATTAATGTTTGTAAACTTTGAAGACGGAACAGGGGTTTTGCGCAATCCCTCACGTGCAGAAAGGGAGTTGTATTGGTGCTCTCGTGTAGACGAGCGTGTTACCTAAAGGACTTACCAACGACACTATAGTCAGGTTGTCGAGTAGGTCTGTAACAAAGAAAATACAGTAGGTTTTATTTTCAACTTATTGTTGACGTCAGATATTTATTCTGTCGTTACCGGCATTAATATTCAGGAAGGAACGTATGAGACTTCTACTACTTTCGAACTTCGGTAGTCTCATACAAAATTTCTGTATTTCGATAAGACGATTTCCCGTAGTCTGTAACTTAAAAACAGAGCGGCTAATAATAGTATTTAAAGTAAATAATAAAAAAAAAACAAGGATAGGATGAAGGTTTAAAATAAAATAATATGAGAGTTAAAGTCATTCTTTGGATACGAAAAATGCAGTCCATAATATTATACGAGGAGTAAAAGATATTTTTGCTGTTAACGACGCGGTGGATAGTGGGAATCGGTCCCGTGACGGAAACTATACATAATCACGCGCTGCCATCTGGATATCGTCACCGGTAAGCGACCCACTTGTGTTCGTGCCGCCACCGACGCCGCAGGTTCGGTTTTCTGCTGCACCCGGTTACGGTTATTATTTTCAGTCGTAAACGTAAAATTTATGTGGACATTTGTGTGTGTGAGGCTATGGGGCCATTCCGACAACACTCAGTGTGAAGGACGGAAGACCGATAAAAGCGGTGCTGTGTGTGTGTGTGTGTGTGTGTGTGTGTGTGTGTGTGTTTTGAAAACAGATGTAAGAAGACGTTCGTAGTTTCGCCCCCTTAAGACACGTTTCATAACTCAAAGCGAATACAAGGTAAAACGGATCGTGTTTCTGCCGCAGGGTTGAGAGAGTCTGAAACAGCGACAATAAGGAGCCTGCCTACTTTGCTGTGTAGTGATTTTAAAATAGGCCGCGCGAACCTTATAAAAAGGGTAGCAACGCTGTGTACAGTGTTATGTAGTTAATCCTGTACTTGTGTTCAGGGGCTTATCGCCAGCGGCTTTGGCAGTCGACGCGCAGTTTTCCCCTTATCTGGCCCGGACATCTCTCGCTTCTGTTAGTCCCGCATTTTAACTGGAATACCGACCGTACCAAATTTAAAGTATTTAGATGCAGTAAATGCGATGTTATCTGAATAACCATTTGTTTAGAATGTAATCTGAATTGCGAAGTGTGGTCCATATTCTCTCACGATGATTTTCTGAATTTAAATAATCATTAAAAGCTAGTGCGCTCCGTGAGCTGGAAAACTCGCTTACGGTTTTAAACTAAATACGCTTAGTATTACATAAATTTCAATATTAGATAATGTTTCAATTGTCAGAAAAATTACGAAACCCCGATTACTCTACTATTTTCTTTTTAGTAAAATAAGAATTGTAAAGCAGACGAAACCCCATACAATAAACGCTAAAAACTGGTGCTGCATTGGGTTTTTTATTTAACTGTATAACCATAATGCCTAAATGACAGTTAATGCAATCCTAGCTTTTAAGTTTATGTATGTTTCCATAGACATACATATGGCTATAGACCTGTATATATTAACAATGTTACGCAATTACGGAACAATTGAGAGTGTCGTTCTACACGTTTCTCGGCTAGCCCACCAGGTGCGTGTTTCTGCCAAGGCCGCACTCAAGTATCCTCTCGAGTTTTCGAGTGCTTGTTAAGGACGTATATTATGGAAGCCTACAGGCCATAAATAGGCAACAGCTGCCGCTTAGTTTTCAGTTTACGTCGGGCGATTTACTCAATGCGTCTCAAGTGGTTAGTCTATTAGTGAAAAGTGAGTATTGTGCAGAACTGTGTTACTTGACATTATTATTGTTGTAGACAAATTTAACTTAAATTATTGTACGAGTATAATCTTTTTTTTTATATTTATTTGTTTATAAGGTCGCTGCAACAGCATCGGTCATTAGCAACCACAAAAATTATAAAAATGAAAGTATAATCTTGTTGATTACAAACTGTTATTTCTGATTAACTAAAGCTGGTGATTAGTGAGTTAATTGGTGTCTGTATTTGTTTCCACTGTACCATACGACGATCAGTGAGACCGTCGTAACAATACGTTTCAGAAATTCACGTAACCGTAAGGTTTTTTGCAAACGTAGCTTAAAACCGTTTTGAAGGCGACGGAAAATTTGCGAGGTATGTTG
The DNA here is from genome assembly GCA_034769895.1 of Magicicada septendecula. Classification (NCBI taxonomy): domain Eukaryota; kingdom Metazoa; phylum Arthropoda; class Insecta; order Hemiptera; family Cicadidae; genus Magicicada; species Magicicada septendecula. The sequence goes on along the minus strand of CM068374.1, from coordinate 417,364,222 downwards.
AGAGATATTAATTTTATCAACTCATTATAGATACCGACTTTGTATTTAAACGAAAGTCCTCATAACTTCTGATGCACCATACAGAATTACAATTTTCTTAAACTTTTAACTTCCAGTTTGGTGCCGCTAAAGTTAATGAATTTTCAAAGTAAACAGTGTTTTGATTTTTTAAATTCTATTGAATTTAACACCCAATACATAGGCTATTTATATAATTTATGCAAACGTTTGAGCCCTGTTATAAAATTTTGTTGGAACTTTCTAAATTTAACAATACGTTCAGATTGTGATTTTTTTTTGTATCCACAATGAATTTGTGCGATTTCTCAAAATTTTGACCATAAAATATTTATTTCCCTCGCTGATAGTTTTATTATCTCCGAGGGGGGATTGATCCCCTGCTCCCACTCCATAGTTAGAAATGTGACAGCCTTTCTTGGTTACTGAGCTGCGCAGACCCAGCAAGTGAAATACCTCCAGTTAAGTTGTGTAGAGAGGAGTGAGGGGAGACAACGGGATAACAGTTCACTGTCTCCCATCACTCAATAATTCTCCCTCTGTCACACGCATGCTTCCATTGTTCTCGTCAGCCGATGTTCACACTATGAAATACTGCATAAGATTGTTGTGCGCATGTGCGAAATGACTGAAAATTTAGTTAGCCTCGAAACGAGGTGTTTGTTCACTGCGCACTTCGAGGTCAGTGTTCAATTTATATCGTCAGGTTTTTCACAGCCCAGATAATTAAAGTAGTTGACCAAACAAAACCTTTCATTATTTATTAGTTCACGGTCTACAGTTAAATTAGGGATGACGTGTGTAGTGTCACGCGACTTACGGCACACTCTGTATTATATGAAACCGAAGCACGCTACGTATAGGGTACGGTGAGACATAACGAGGTGTGACACAGTCGACATTGTCCTCCGCCAGCTGTTTGCCAGCTAAACAATAAATTCAATTAGAGGCAATAATACAAACAGTGACGCGCCGAAGAATGCCGCCGGGAACGCATCTCTAATTTTGGGTGTGTGTGGTATATGCAACCAGACTGCATGTAGTTTTGACTGTGGGAATGTGTGGTGGCTCCCCCCCCATATCTCCCTCCCTCCCTCTCTTCCCCCTCTCCCTCCTTAATGAGAATGAACATTGTCTTGTAGGGTAAATAGTTTAACGAACGTAAATGATTTTCTCCTTTCTTTTAGAGAGACATATACTAGCAGAGACCTCTCTGCTTAAGCCTGTATACTGTATTCTGATGCTGTAAACGGTGTCTCTCTTTAGCATTCGAGACTTAAGCTGGAAACACATCGCTATCACGTCACGTGAGATCACGACTTGCCTTAACCCGTGAAATCGTAGTGCAGAGACATACTTATACGTCACTTCATGTTACATCATCTCACGTAAACTCATGTGAACACTCGTGAAACCAAATAAAATTCTACTTATACTAACATTTTTACAGGAGAGGGATTGACGTTTGCAATGATGTCATCACCGTGTTACCACTTCGCAACCACGCGTTTCTGTTGAATGTCACGCAAGCGTGGTTTCCGTACTGCATTCACTCAAAACACTTCTCGCAGACAAAACAAATCCAGTACGCGCAGACTAAATATGTATTCCCTACTTAAAACCGAAATTTTATTCAGTTGTAACTACAAATAATTCATAAACTAAAAATGTGAATTCTTACGAGAATAATAAACTAGAACTTAATTAACTTCAGTGTTTTTTTTTTAATTAACTTCAGATATTCAGTATCTTTAATTTGTTGGTTTAACGATAAATGTGACAATGTGCAGTCATCAACTTAGTGTATAAATATGTGTAAATAAAGCAAAAATTAACACTAATAAAAAATATAGCAGCAAAATAAGAGTCAATGGTTTGTTTTTATTACTTTTACCATAAAAACAAAACTGAAAATAAAATTATTATTACCTGCCTGTAGTTTTCCGCCTGTGCCGTTAATCTAAAGGTGTTACACCACTTATGTCGCTACCAGAGTCACTCGAGTCACTGGATTCTGTGCCCAAATTTATTACCAGTTGTTCCACGGCGTCTTCTAATATTCCTTCGTTGCTCCATGCTTCGTCAATCACTTTCTTTGTGTGCATCACTGCTTTTCCCCAATCGTCTGCAGTAACATTCGTAATACCCTCGCGTGTCAATTTTTCTACTTCAGTTCCTGTAAAAGTCTTTATTATTTCCTGCTACATATCCCTTTACTTGTGCCCAGATTAACTCAACGTGGTTAAAATGACAATGATAAGGTGGTAATGTTACTACTTTATGGCCATGTTCTTGCGCTACTTTGTCAATTACGTATTCCGGAAATCGGGGATTAGAACCTGACACCAGTTCCAACAGCTCTGCTTTTTTCATGCTAACAGTGGTAGAAATGTTATGTTCATGATCACAAAAGTGTGGTTGAACAGAAAATGTGATTCACGTGACATACATGACGCGAAGACAGTGTGTCTCCAGACAATTTAACTCGAACTGAAAACCCAGTCTCACATTTTTTACTATCGCGTGAATTCACGTGAGCTCACGTGACGTGTTCGCAATGTGTTTCCACGTTTACAATCTCTTCTTCTTTTCCTCAACCTAGAGGTTGGTGGTCTTGCGATCTATTCCCTTCCATAGACAGTACGCCTTCCCCTACCGCTACGACGTCCCTCGATTGGGGTGTTAAACTATTTTGAATGGCGTGTGTGACCAACATACTTCTCCTCCTTTCTGCATTTTACTATTGGTCACTTATTCTGTCGACGGTATCCTTGAAGCCCTCCTCCAACACCAGTGGCGTACTAGAATTTGGCCTTGGTGGGGTGGCCGCGGTCGGATCGGCTTCATACAAAAGAAAAAACAATTTAAGAGTAATCAACATTATTATCTTTAAAGTTGCGGAAATCAGTTCCATTAAAGTAAACGGTAATAATACAGTAAAATACGCGTTATTGAAACATTGTTTACAAAAGAGTTATTGATTGAATTGATTTTCCTATATTTCATATTTCAAACGTATACGCTAATGCTGTATAATCTGGTTCAATATTTAAAAAAAGTTATTACTATAGTCGCGTACACAGCTGAAAAAATAATAAAGCAACCTCAATAATTAAGAGATCAAGAAAATTCGTCAACTTTTTAGACCCTCTGGGGGGGGGGTCCTGTTCCCCCCCGTAAATATACCCCTGTCCAGCACGACATCTCGAAATCTTTAAAGTAGCTCATTTGCAATTTCCTCACAGGGTCCAGGTTTCTGAACCATATGTGCGTATATGCTCCAAATAAGGCATTTTATGAAGTTCTGGTTTCCACGGATACATTTCTGGACGCCAGATGAGATTTTTCTTGAAAAATGCTCCTATTGCTTGTGTAGTTCTATTTGTTACATCACCTGTGCTCCTCCCATCTGACGTAATTCAGCGCACAAGATAATTAAAGGTATCAGCTTGGCCTAGCGTCCCACCGTCCAGAAATATCACAGCCTTCTGTTTTCCAATTAAGGAACATTTCATGACGTTTGTTTTTCCTTATTTATTGTCAGGTGTCATTTTTTTTTTATGCTCCAGTTCATTTGGTGAAATGACTTCTGTAGTTCTTGCGCTCGTTCCTTGTTCGTCATAGGAAATCTGTATGGATCGATTTGGATCCTGAGAACAAATTGGCTGCTACTTGATGTCGTCGAGTGAAAGTTGGAAGACATTTCTGCAGGTCTTTGAAGATAGAGGCTTCTGGTGTTGGACGGTCTGAAGGAGAGAAAGAAGTAGTGGGAACTGAACAAGGAAGTCAGCGATAGAGCAAGGTGGAAAACGAAATCCGCAGATCAAGTCAGGATATCTTGCGTCAGGCAGAGCACATAACAGTAACAAAGTGATGGAAACGTTCAAACTCGGACAACTCATTTTTAAATTACAAAAATCGGTCGTCTTGGACACGTGTCATATAGTTCGCAAAATATTAGAAGAGCAGCTCTGGCAAACTTGGTTTCCCAATAAGCCGTTCGCCGTGAAGAAAAACCAACCTATGGTTGTGGAAAATTAGGATAATAATAAATAATGTTCAATTCCCGGGCCCGCACCATAAAATCAAGGTGCGTTTTTCAGCTCCCTAAGTTGTCCAGGTCGACTCAGCCTGTTGAAGATGAGTACCTGGGATAACATCCTGCGGATAATAATGGGCGGCTGAAGCGTAGTGCTGGCCACACTGCTTTCCTGTACGGCTCACATTAGGCAGCCTACCCTGCCTACTCCTAAGCTACTTCGGTGGTATATTTGGGAGCCATTATTGTTATAAATAATGTTACGACGTTCACACAGATCGTCGTACTGTTCAGCGGAAATAGAATAACTGACAACAATGAAGTCGCTAATTACAAACTTTAATTAGACACAAATAACCGTTTAGAGTCAACAAAGGCGCTCTTATACAATAACTCAAGTTAAATTTGTCTAACACACTACAATAAATGTCACCTTGTTACAGTACTAATCACCGTTTCGTATACTATAGACGGATACGCGGTAACATCCTGTTTTTGTAATGATATGGGCCGTCATAACGAGGGATAGAGCCTTCCAAGTAAACTCGTGAATAAAGCTTTTGAAAAATGCCGTTGTGTAGTTTCCGACTTCAAGGACAATATACCGTTTATCCCTTTACAAACGTCAAGGGTTACGACTTTAACGTCAGTAGATCAACATAGACGACTTCCGCCGTTGCTCCGTCTTATCTAACGAGATCGGTCAATATAACAACTGATATAACCTTATAGACAAAAAAATTAACGGAAGTCGATCCAGTCGCCGCCGAGTGTCTGCAGCCGCGTTATCTCCGCCATCGCTCGCCGTTTTTACGATCGTATAGGGGTTAAACGTTTATGTTATCCTCACCGTACTGGGGTAGACTACAAGTAGTCAGGGTAACGTCGTTGTCGTTCTGTGTGGGCCGCCTTTAAAATCTTCAGGTGATTAGCGCGTACAACGATTACGCATCGCGTTATCAGTGTCTGGGCATCGTCTGCACCCCCGCCCAATACGTTCGTCGTAACTGATTCGGTCCGGTTCTCACAGGTCGGGGCTGTTTCGTTACCATTCCTTCCTTCTAATGATAATTACCGGTGTTTATATATGCACCCGACACAGAGAAAGTCGTAAATACGAGGCGCTTGCCTGAACAAATACGATCACACTAATGAGTGGCTTTACGAATGTTACAGCACTTTCGGTACTCCGTAAACCCTGTATAATTGCCTGTAATTATGTGGCATAAGAACGAGACGTCTGGGGCACGCACATGCGTATTACGGCTTTTAATTAGTTCAGTGCACACACAAAATAATTGAAGCCGAGGCCAACCTGCATTCTCAGAATAACGCTTATTTTTATATTCATCTTCTTTATTCTGTCCATAGGTTTATGAATTTTTCGGGTAATACTGTTTGTATGTAGAAATGTTATCATCATTATCATCTTCACGGATTAAACCAAGGATGGTTTGTTCCGGTCTCAAATAGGCAAAGATTAGAGCTGGTCACTCCAGCGCTTGCTCGGACGTCCCACACCCCTCCCCCCTTGGTGATGCGGTTACAGTTCGGCAAAGTTCCAGAGTTGTTTGGGGATCCGGCAGTCACCCATTCGGCAAAGATGTTCCCAACAATTCAGCCGATACTGGGCGACCTGTCGAGTATACTCATAATATTCAGTTTCTGCCGTATATCTGTGTTTCTTCTGTGATCATGTAGAGTATACCCTGCCTCGTGCCTGAGAAATCTCATTTCATCTGCTTAGTTGCGACTGGCCTGGCCTTTCGTTAAAGTCCAATTCTCAGACCCATAAAGAAATCTGGGAAGAGCCATCATCACCTTGTAGAATTTTAGGCGTGTTCCTTTACTTGCTGAATTAAGGGTTCGCCTAATTGTCCCGCGCATAAGGTTGAACTTGTGCAACATATTCACAAATGTAGAAATGTCTTGGAAATATTTTTACCATTGGCGTATAAGTGCTTACTTTATTTTTAAATGTTTACAAATCAGCAGGCATTTTAATGAATTTATTCCTAGAATGATACTTGATAACAAACGGTGTTTATTCACTGGTTCAAATATCGCTTCCAGAGTCCCCATTTGTAGATTTCTCAGTCTGTCCATATTTTCTGTAACAATTTTTGAAATTAAGACGACGATTTGGATCTTCGAGTAATTAGGTTATTGACCAAGATTTTTCCATGGGGAAGTCAGAGACCAACATTTTCTTATAGTGCTCTGTGTTATTAATGACAGTGGCGGGGGGGGGGGTACGTCGTGGTAGAGACGGGTTTTTCACTTATAGCATACCGTCAACTCGGGGGGGGGGGGGCAGTCTTCACAACTTCATGTAAAAGAATACGCAGAAATCACCAGGTTAATTTTAACATTGGACTGTGGAATACACTCAGCTTATACCGACCCGGAGCTCTCAGAGTGCTCTTTGACCAACTTGACGCTTTTACATTAGTCGTAGCTGTGATACAGGAAATCCGGTGGACAGGCCAGGGAATTCTTGAGAAGCGGAGCCACACTGTCTATTACAGCTGACATGATAGGCTGCATCAATATGGAACAGGATTCATCATCCACAAGCGTTTCAGACAAATGGTAATCGACTTTAAACTCATGAGTCCACGAATCTGTTTCCTAAGAATTAAGGGAAAATTCAAGAATTACTCCCTCATTACCCAGAAAAACACTCACAGAACAGATCTATGGCACCAGGAGAGTTGGTAGACCCAAACTATGTTGGGAAGTCGGTGTGAACTATGATGCGCCTCATATCCTTGGGACCCGGAACTGTAGACCAGCTGTACTTGACCGGGACAACTGGCGGAGGCTGTTAAAGGAGGCCTTGACTCAGTGATGGGTTGTGGCGTCGCTGAAGAAGAAGAAAAAGAAGCGTACCGTCTACGTTAATTCACAGCCGCTACAGACAAGTCTTATAATACCCCTTCTGGGACCTTTCCAATGGAGTTGGGTTGTAACCCCCCACAACTCCCTTGGCTATTCTCCTCGACCCTGAGGTTGGTAGGCTTGCTATTTCTCCCTTTCCGTGGACAGCCTTTTGATCACTACATACCTTCTTCCTCCTTTAACCCCATTCGTGTTCCGTGTGCCCAGCTTCTGCCTGGGCCTTCCCTTCCCACTACCCCGCTCGTTCAGTGCGGTGAACCAGTTTGAATGACGTAGCAGATGACCAACCATATTATTATTTCTCCTTTCCACAATGCATCTGATCAATATCCTTTTTTCATCCACTCTTCTCAGAACCTCAACATTAGGTACTCTTTACGTCCGTAAGGCCCTCCTCCTCTAGGTCCAGCACCACATCTCAGCAGCTTCAAGGAAGCTCCTCTCTACTTTTCTCAAAGTCCAAGTTTCCGACCGAGCCATATGTGCGTATGCTCCTCATGGTTTGTTTTCTTCCATCCTGGACTAGGTATAGACACCTGATCCGGTTTGAGAAGCCGTATATGGATTGTGAGTTTAAATTGTTATGCTATAAATATGTTTAAGTTGAATTAAAAATCAGACCATCACGTTCTGGCCTTCTTACATTATGACTGTCCTGTGGAGCATAAAAATACGCGGTCTTTGTTATAGAGTCATTTACCGTGTGAAGAAAATGTTCCCTGTATCTGTTATTGTATTCATCAGCTTTTGTAACTAACAGGGACACCTTCACGTATCCTCATTGCGAAGCGTATGTAATCGTGAGCGTCCTTTGATCATTCTCAAAAACCTCATTTCTGCCGCGGTGACTTTATTTACATTCGCCTTTCGCAGAATCCATGTTGGTACTGCCACAACCTTCTAAAATTTGATTTTGGTTTCTGGTCTAACTTTATTTTTGTAATGTTCTTTGAATCGTCCCACAGATGGACCTGAATTTGTTCTCCATAGATGTACACAATTTTTAATCTTGTTATTTGAATTAGCAGTCTCTGTAACTCCAACTTCGTCGTGATTCATGCTTAATTGCTAAACTGCTAAATGTCATGTTCTGGGCGAGGCTTTTCAGTGTTTCCACCATTTTCAAGTCCTAAACCATGATTTTGGTCGTGGTTTAGGACTTGAAAATGGTGGAAACACTGAAAGGCCTCGCCCAGAACATGACTTTTAGCAGTTTACCAAATAAGCACGACGAAGTTGGAGTGTACATAATTTGTTCTCCACATCTCCGTCTAGACCTCCCCCCCCCCCCCCCCCCCCCGAAATACTTGAAAACCCTAGTTCCTGCTCCAAACTGTAATCGTCTACAACTTCCATCCGCACTGGATGGCAGCCACAGAATACCACAACTTTGGTTTTCGGCAGGAAAATTCTCATTTTATACTCCAGGTTCATTCGGTGAAGTTGAAATACAGCTCGTTGTAATCGATCTTAAGTTTGGTTTTTATGTTCTAAAAACCAGTGCCTACTTGGGTTGATTTGCATTTCGATCACTTTTTTCTTGCTTATGTTGTGTCTGTTGATGCAGTTAATAAGTTCAGAGACTTAGGTAACATAATAGATAATGAAGGTTCCATAAACACAACAGTACATGACAGGATACAAATAGGGAACATAGCAGACTATAGAGAAGCAAACTCATTAGTCGTAACACAAAAATAAAAATGTATAAGATACTTATCAGACCGGTTGTTTCTTATGGAGTTGATACATGGACAATGACAAAAAAGGAACAAGTAACACCAAGAAGGTTCGAAAGAAAGATCGTAAGGCGTGTTTATGGCTCGGTTAAAGAAGATGACGAATGCAGAATAAGAAATAACCAGGATATAGTTGAGCTATTGATCCATGGAAACATTGTAAGATTCACAAAGGCTCAACGAATACAATGGCTAGGCCACCTAGAGCGGATGGATGGCAAAGAAAATCTTGAGGCCACAAGTCTATAAAAACAGAAAGAGGGGCCGACCTATGATAAGATAGCCGAATGATGTGCTAGAAGACATCATAAGAATGGATGTGAGGGGTTACAAAGAGATGGCAATGGATAGAAGACTTTGGAGAAGATTGGTGTTGGAACCCAGGGCTTACGTTGGACTGCAGTGAAAAAGAAGAAGACGTGCGATCTGTCCCTACTCAACGGAAGACTTATTTTCATTGTGTACTTTACTTAATTTATATAAGAAAACGTTTATCAGTCTGTCGATACTCACAGAAGAAGACCTAACGGTATAAAGACGTTGTTTCTGCTGGCAAGAATTTAACCGCGCGCGACTTGCCACTTTTCGTTTATTTCCGCCGTGTGTGTAGTCTGTTGCAAACGTACCGTTACGTGCCCGCGGTTACCTTATGCACGCACGTGAGACAGCTAATATTACAAAAATCCTGAACACTGTTCTCACGGCCAGTGGACGTATAGATCGGCGGAATTATTATTTTTTTGTTTTTTAATATTTTTAATGCTGTTAATGGTTGCCGAATCAATTTCTGACTGTGGGATGGACGCGCGGCGGTCTACCGCGAAAATAATCAATTTTCTAATAACAACACGGGTTTTGCGTGTGTGCGAGCACGTGTGTATGTAAATTGAAGCACGTCCACGTTACGACGCTACGGCTACGACGGTGGGAACACTACGTAGTCACTTAGCGTACGTCACAACCGGGCTGTCTCTCACCCTCCGCCGACATTCCGTACGGCTGACGCTGTCCGTCGTAATACTCTCTCTCGCTGAGATGAATGACAACCGGCTTCAAAGCAACGTTACTGACAGTGAATGGATCGATTCCATTGAAGGCGACAAGCTGCGGTCGATGAATACTAATTGCGGCAACGTGGACACATTTAGTAATCTCATCTTACTAACGGTGCAATCCGATTGGTGCACAGACACAGTTCCGGAAATTGCTGCGCAAATAAGAACATATTGTTACATCAGAGCCTTCCGAATGTTAATCTTGTTACTGGTTTAGTTATAGGCCTACCGCTTGTTCGAGTCAGTCTATTTCAGTGGTTCCCAAAGTGGGGTCCGCGGACACTTTAAAAAAATAGAATATACCGTAATTTTCTCAGATTTTTATGCTCTAAAATCTAAATTTTAGAATCTTGAAACAATTAGTAAAAGATTCAAGTACTTGTTTTTCTTCAGACTAATTGTAATTGTAAAAGTAGTTTCAAACTAATGGCTTTAATAATGTCTTTAAATCATGTCGTGTAGCAGATCTGTTTGTCAGCAGAATTGACTAGAGCGCCGCATCAACGCAGAACTGATCGCACTGTTATAGACCATGTATGAGCACTGTATCTAAGCAAAACGTTTTTCCGTGTAGCTGGTTTTACGCCTAAGTAGCTGGATTTCGACACGTGTGGCTGGAAAGATAGAGCCGAGGTTGGCAAAGTTAAAAAATAAACTTGATGTCGAGAGTGACGTAATATTGAAATTATCAGACATTAAACCTAGCTAATTGTTGAAAAGCAGCTTCATTGTTCACATTAAACTATCGTTGATATAATTAATGTTATAATTTCGGCAAGTTAAGAGAATTTTGATTTTAATACATTTTAATTAAAATATAAGAGGGTATCATATTTACTGTTTGTTTATTTCATAACTCAGACGGGGTCCGTGAACTTTTTAACTTTTGGGAGGATCCGCGGACTGATAAGTTTGGGAACATAGAGCTCTATTTGATTTTTAAATCTAAACGGAAATCCTTGACGTTGTAGTCCCCTGCAGTCCTCTTCATTGCCACATAAGAATCACAGCCCATCTCGCTGGTCACATTCGCCAAGTACGATAGACCAAAATGTCCCCGCAATTTATTACCTAACGCCGTCCCCTCAGGAATACTTGGCAGAAATGTGTCACGCCGCAGTCTTCTTCTTCTTTTCCTTCTTATTCTCAACCCAGAGGTCGGTGGGCTTGCAAATTCTTCCCTTCCGAAGACAGCGTCTTAATACTTTTTTGTTCATACAACTTCTTCCTTGATCAATTATGGAGTAGGACAAGGGTGCCCATTATCAACTTCTCTTTTTAATTTATATATAGATGATGTCATACACAATTCCTCTCCCCCTCCCCCAACCTCCACCTCCTACAGACAGGAGGAGGAGGAGGAGGAGGAGGTGTCAGTTTTATTGCCGGTGTTGTACCCAGTCAGTAGCGTGACTAGGAAGAGGATGAGATTACCTTGAAACCTAGACTCTCCATTTTCCTCAGGACAAATGAGAAATTCCGTGTCTTGGCCGGAATTTTATAAAAACAGTGTGGAAAAATTTTTCGCGTCTCACAGTTCGTGAGCAAACGAACGAGAAATATTAGGGTGGAAAAATAGAGAAAAGCGCTAATTTAAAAACCATTGTATATTGATTTACTGTTAGTCAAAATAAAGGTAGTAAATCTCATGCCATTAGGAATCGCTTTGATTCTAAATTTGTATTCTTAGTAAATCTTGTCAGAATGACTTTACCTTAAGATATTATGAAAACCCGGTTTTATTACTCCTTCGCTTTTTAATTTAAGGACGTTGTCCTAAGAGTGTTGTAAGCAACTTATTTTACTTGTAAAATCCTGCAATAAAATCTCTTAACTTTTCCGAGTTAAAGTCAGGAAACTGATAGTTTACCCTGCAAAGACGATGTTTCAAACCAAAGAAATATTAGATTAGCGGAGTCATTATATAGACAATCCTGTAAGAGCAAGTGTGTCTGGGCAAAGAAAAAGTTAGATTAATAACAGGCTCAGCCTTTATTTTTTGCGCGTGGGTAATATGTTTTTTTTTAAATGCTGCAAGTACGTACGTTATTTACAAACGGTTGAGTGATTGTCATCATTAAAGAAAGTATATTATTAAAGAAAGTAAATGCCTATGTGGAACATAGGGCCTCGACGAAATTATTTCTCCAGCGTGTTCTGTTCATTGCCAGGGCCTTCACTTCCCTCCATGTCTTGTTGACACCAGCCAGCTCTTTTCCCATAGTCCTCTTCCAGGTGTTCCTCGTTCTTCCACGTCTGCGGCTACCTTGCGGATTCCAATCCAATTCAGTGCCTATCTAGCGATATTTTCTGGTGGTCTTCTAAGGTTGTGACCGATCCACCTCCATTTTCTTTACTAATTTTCCGAATCCATGACCGATCTTAGCGATCACCGATGACTATGACCATGACAGATCCACTCATTTTACTAATTTGCACATATTGTATTTCATTTAATTTTTAAAATTATTTATAAGCGTCATTTTAACACACGCAGCAACTGGCTTACAAATAGCTTAATTTAGGCGATTTCAGAATTTTGCTGAAATTTTTTATAGCTCGGGGGGGGGGGGATTGACTGTCCACCTACTTACGCGTGTCATCAGTACCGGGGGTATCCTCTCTGTATATCTTTCCCTTCAGACTTATACGAGGGTAGTATAAAAATTAAACTTAAATTTTCCTGGTAAACAAAAGCGAAAATAGAGACAAATATTTTATCCTGCAACAATTGTAGAATGTGTAAGTCTTAATAGATGTAATTAAAGTCAATTAATTTGTGTTAACAATAATATCAGTAGAACGTTTGCAACCGCAAAAGTCTTGTTATTAAGTAGAAAGTAATTCAGAATACATTCCAAGGGAATGCGTGAAGTCAAATTAATACGCTTGTTACCATAATATGAAAATATATTTAACATAATGTTTATTCAACACGGAACAGCCAATTTACATAACAAGATTGGTTACCTCGGAGAATCGTAAAAATTTATAGCTATTAAAATGTAGTATGACAGTATATCTGTAACTTGTATGTAATTTCGACGCCCACTTGTAAATACAAAACATATTAGTCTACATTAGAATGAAAATTGTAAAAAAAAAAAATTAAAATATTTTGGAATCGTGTAATTGATCCGAATTTTTTTCTATTTTGTCAGGATTGCCCTTCACGTGGAGAAGGGTCAAGAAACATGTCCATGGAGAGAGAATAGACACGCTTAGGTTTGCAGACGATAATGACTGAGAAGCCACAAGGTCTTCAGGGAATTATTATTACAATGGACAGGATAATGGAGGCAGATTTTAATATGAAAATAAGCAGAAGCAAGACAAAAACCGTGGGTTTCAGTAGAGATAGATTTGGTAGAATAGGACTAAAATTGAAAAATTTGATCATCCAAGAAGTGACAGAATGCAATTACCTGGGAAGCAAGATCACATGTGATGGGGAACGCTATAGAGAGGTTGTGAGTAGGATAAATCAGCCAAAGGGTGGTTTCAATAAAAAAGAAAAACCTACTCACATTAAAGAAGATCAGCTTGAAGGTGAGGAAAAAACCTCTGCAAACCTATGCGTGGAGTGTCGCGTTGTATGGGAGTGAACCTTGGACAATCTAAAAACTTCTTGATTTAGAGGGTCAGTTGAAAAGTTCGCGGAGCGACAGCTGTAGCTTAGCGGTAAAAATAAAATTTTTCGTGTGCTGCAAGATTTGTATTTCATGTAAACTCCTGTTAATTTCCAAATCTATCTATCAATTCATTAATTGTTTAGAAGCTGTTTATAGTTGACGCGTCATGCATGTTTTGAAAAACGGACAAAATCGAACACCGTGGTGTGATTCTTTGTTAAAAATTGTTTAGCGCCAACGGAAATTCAAAACGAAATTTTAAATGTGTCAGGAGACGCTGCGACTTCAAAACCAACGGTTTGTAAGTAGGCACTTGAGTTTAAACGTGGTCGTACGAGCATTGAGGGTGATCCCCGCTGTGGATGCTCAAAAATGCAACAACTCCAGATGCGGCAGCCATCTTGCACAGCGCTTTTTCACACCAAGCTGTTGAGTTAAAGTATGATGCACACGCTGATATAAGATGCCTATGATTTCAGCAACGTCACCCACTACTCAGTCTGGGGTCTTCCAACACCCTATGAAATTTTTCCAATAATGCTTTTTTTTGTTGCACTTTTTGGACGTCCACTCCTGACATAGTCTTCGGTGCTTGTACGACCACGTTTAAACTCGAGTGTGCCCCACTTACCGTTGTTTCTGAAGGCGCAGCATCTCCTAACACGTTTACAATTTCGTTTTGATTTTTCATTGTCGCTAAAACGTTTTTAACAGAGAATTCATCACAATACTATGTTTGATTTTGTGCATTTTAAAAACACGCGTGACAGAAAAATTTCAAACGGCTGGTAAAAAGTGAATAAATTGACAGATATATCTGGATATTAACAGGTGTTCAAGCGAAATATACGAAAGACTTTAGTTCTACTACTGAGCTATAGAGTCACTCCGCGAACGTTTCAGTTGACCCTCGTATAGAAGTTGATCCTTTGAATAAGTTGGGTGGAAAAGCTGAAGAATGAAGAGGTGTGTCGTAGAGCTGGAGGAGATGATAGAAGTTTTCTAAAACAATTACAAAAAGAAGAGCTCAATTTATTGGACATATATTAAAACACGACAGCCTAACCGAAAGAATCGTAGAAGGAAAGCTGGGAGTGGAAAAATCTGTAAAGGAAGGCCACGTTTGGAATGTATGACTCAGTTTATGCAGGACATGAACTGTGATTCATACTATAAATTAATATAGTATGGAATTAATAGGAATTAAAAACTGAATGCAAAAAGCAGGGAGGAGCGGAGAGCCTGCGGGCTGCCTTCCACAAGAGAAACCCTTCACTTATTTTTATTTATTTATTATTTTTTCCATTGACAGACGACCATTATCATTCGGATGTCCGTCTTCTATCGTTGGCACTATTCTTGTGTATGTAACGTAGGGATACCATACGTCATCTTATTCCCGGACACGTTTTTTAGTGTTAAAAACCTATTCGGGAGGATTTTTTAAAAAACAGGGAAATGTTCTCTTTTTTCGTAAAACTGAAAAATGTAGTCACGCGCAAGAGCGCTCCCTGGATCAAAGAGAGAAATAGGTTAATGGTAGAAAATGATAAAGGTATAATTTGTGGACAGTATAACTTTAAAAGTCTTTTATGTGTTCAGTTTTATGACCATTTATTAGAAAATAAAAAGATTTTGATGGGAATTGGTTCATCTGATAAATACCAGTTGCACCACAAAGACACAATTGAATATTTAAACTGTGAATCCGATTCGGACTGATTAGTATTAAATTAATTATTGCTGTGATTAAAATAAATATAGCAAATATTCTTTTCCTATGTAAGTTCCGCTTCTAATAGTTTTAAGTTTTGTTTGTAAACATTTTCTTGTTATATTGTACAAAAATTAAACTGTAGGCCTACATTGTATAAACTCTGTAAAACTGCTTAACTTAATCATGAATACCTTCTTATCCATAATGTATAATGTTTTTACTGTCAGATTTGTTTTGGATCCATAAAGTACGATCATGCTGTTAAATTTCAGGTTGCCCTCTTTTTTCACGTAGGTCGTGACCCTATGCAATGACGTGTTACAAAGAGGATAGGTAGGTTTTGTTTGTCATCCATTATAGTGGGTAATTCCTGTATTTTCACAAAACTTGTTTTTACATTTCGAGTCTTTTCTTAATTTTTGTGTCGCTTCGAGTTTGTTAATTTATTTTACGTTTGTAAATGCCAAAATTTCAACGTTGTTTCACGATGGTGGTCGCGCTCGCTTGGCTGTGTGTAGTCGATGTCTGGGAATTCGTCTTGTTCAGTATTTGTACTTCGCGTGTAGCGAAATTAGATTTATAAACTTGCGGGTTTTTTATGGGCCTCAACATGCTCGAGGCAGAGCTTTTATGTCCGAACAAAACCGCTTTAATTGTTTTATGTCCTGACCACGTGACGTCCACCGAAGTCTTGGCATTCCGTTGTTCTCTGGCTGTGCCATTATCGTTGTCAGTCGTGTTTACATTGTTTATATTTTTTAGACGTTTTGTTTACTTTATTATAATTTTCTGTGCGTAGTTTGTTATTTACGATCGTCACAACAAATGTACAGTTGACATTCCGATGCAGAAATATAGTGTAAAAAATTTACGACGCATATATACTTGAAAACTTTTTATTTAGGGGTTTCCATCAACCAGTCCGTATATTACTTAAATACAGTACTTGAATGTAATAAATAATCACTTGTATAGTTCTACAGGTAATTTTTATTTTCCTGACAATTGTTTCAATTGAACTCAAATCAAACCTCTGGAGCTTTCCCGTAACTGGTGAAACAATTGTCAGGAAAATAAATATTATCTGCAGAACTGTACCAAGTGTTTATTTATTCAGTTCAAGTATTAACAAAATGTAGTAGCGAGTGCCGAGCGACTGTTCGATCAGTGCGTTACTTAAATTACGTATGTATGACAAAAGGGGTTCACTAATCACTACACATTGTAATTTCCATCTAATTGGACCCTTCCATTTTTTCAATCTATTACGTCCTCGTGTGGTCCTCCTCTCGCTTCATCCACCCAAGTATCACGCTGCCTTCCGTCTCTCCTTCTTCCATTTAGTTCTCAGAGCATCACTTGCCTTTGGCAATCTTCCGTACCCCATCCACTCACATGTTCATACATCCTTAATATTTTTCTTTCCACAATTTCTACTATGTCCTTCTCAACTATTGTCATTTATAGAACGAGCGAAGTGAGTTCTCAGTTGTAACTCGACCTTTCCGCATTTGTCTGTCTTTCTGCGTCGGGGTATGTCTCACATTAACTTTTGTCCGCAACGTCCAATTTTCGTAAAACTTGGCGTGCTTATCCTACTGACTCCTATTTGTTTTGAGATTGATCCCCCCAAAAAAATAGAGGCACAGAAAGCAAAAATTTTGATGGTGTTAAATTTATGAAAAGAAATCGTCAAAATCGTCGTGTGTATCAAAATCAAGGGGATTTCAGCCAAAATCTGAGTAGTGTTCTTTTTTAAAAATTTCAGAATTTTGGGATCAGAACCCAGTAGTGGGTTAGAATTTTTATGAAATCACGAAACTCCATGTTGGGTGTTAAATTAAAGGCGATTTGAACCAAAATCTGAATATAGCGTTAGGTTTTGAAATATCAAAACTTTTTTAGACTAGAACCCAAAAAGGGATCTATAGTTTGGAAAACTTGTAAAAATCCAGCTGGATGCTACCCTAAGGGAATTTTAACCCAAATTCGAATGTAGCGTTTACTATGAAAATTTTTTAACTTCAAGGCCAGATTTAAGAAAATTGTAAAAGACTGTGTGGTGGATCAAGTTATCAGGAATTTTATTTAGAATACAAACTTTGTATCTTTAATAATTCGACAAAATTAATATCTCTTAAACATATTGCTTGGAAAAAGTAGGCTATGTAAAGCTACCGAGAGTTTAGTAAAGTTTGTAAAGTTTTACTTGTAACGAGAATTCACCTCGTCCATCGTACAATAAATAGGAAAGCTGGAAAATCGGAAACGATTCCGAATTGATTTAATATCAAAGCTCTTGATAGAAACCTCTGATAACGAATTAGAACCGGCAGTAGAAAAGCTGAAAAGGAGCAGTCACACGGACAGCCAAGGAAGTCCAGCTTATTGTCAGATAGGACTTCCTTGAATCCATTCCCAACCCATATCATATCCTGCAGTGTTTTTTAAACAATCTCCATGTCTATAGCCTCATTAAAAAAAATTTTTAAAAAGTAAATTAATAAAAGTTTTCATACGTCAACGGTGTGAAGAAAGTCTAAAAACTCGGCCATTTGTCTCTACAAAGAAAAACGAACATAAATTGAAAGTGAATAAAGCTTTGATTTTTTTCCTTTTGTAAGTTTTTTTCTGTATCGTTATAATCTATAAATAATGACTAAAGTATTTAGGTACGTAGGCCTAGTACTAGAAAACCTTAAAATATTACCTATATAAAAAATATCGTATCTGAGGCCTCCTCAATGAAACCCTCCTCATCGCTGTTCTCGCTCTCCTCCGTTTCTTAATTCTGACTCTGATTCGAGTCGAGTCCGCTGTCTACACTCTTCCAACAATCTGCATGTCTGTAGCCTCATATAAAAAAATTATCAAAAAGTAAATCGGTAAAAAATTATCGTACACCATCCATGTGAGAAAGGTCCAAAAACTCGCCCATGAGTCTCTATATAGAAAAACAACGTATACATAATTGAAAGTTTGTTTTGTATGTAACTCTTCGATATTTCTTGCAGGTTTCTATATAGTGAATGGTTCTTCAAATATTAACTACTTCTGCAAGTAAAAATGGGTTATGGAAACCTGACGGGGCTATCTAGCCAGAGTGCCTGCTTTAGTCGTAAACGATCGCATTAACGACATTTAAAGGGTCGCTTTATTGTTCCAAAATACAACGACTGCAGTAATAACAAGTAAAATTTAGGATGGCCCCGTTAAATTGTTTGAGGTACACTTTAAAATAAAATGAGCGTACTCGGCTTGAACAGTAACTATTCTGTTACTGTTTGTCCTAACAAAATAAGACGTAATGTCTTTAAGTACTAACCATATATTTTTCCTAACGGCTTCTGTAGAATGTATCTCAACTCGCTTAAGATAATATGGAAAGATACTGATTATTTTTGGGTTCCACCGACACCCAACGAATCTTACTTAGTCGACCGCGATTGTCCTTCCGTCTACCGAACGTACTTTCATCAACTTCGAGAGTTTGCCCTACGCCCCCAATTTTACAAGAATTTTCAGTCAGTCACACAACAAGAATTTCTATGAAAGAATGTATTAATTTTCTTGCCGTTGGTTGTGACAAACCAGTCCTCTCACAATGACAGAAAAAGGATACTTCAAAATCCATGTAATTAAAACGGACAACAAGGTGACGGGAAGAACGCGTGAAGTCCAAAGATAGTACTGTCCCGTACATCTTTTTTCACTCTACATTTTGTTGCCCCACATCCGTAAATCAAGTTTCCTTTTTGCCCTTAATTAAGTGCATGTTTATTCTACACTTTGGACAGTCAGTTTATTTGTTCATAAGCTTCCAGTCTTCAGCACAGTTTTTAAGGCCTCTCGTCAGTACATAATTTGTCAATGAATCTATACTGTTGAAATCCATCCCGCTGTTCAGTTTACAGCCTAAAATTTCATGTCAAAATTTTACATCTGGATACACGCACTGGATTACACACTGTAGTTTAAATGCTCTCCGCTTCAAGAAAACACGATGTTGATAGAACACTGTACACCGACTAAATAAAATGGTCCTTAAGAAACTAGACGGGAGGACATTGGTTGGGGATTCCTTAAATATGTATGAATAGACGACGCGCTTAGATATAATGAAAATAAACAATAGGCGACCCTTTCGAAGGTTGTTAACGTATTAGGCAGGTAGTCTGATACGATGGCCCCGTCAGGTTCCCAAAACCCAAATTTGTTATTGTATTTTCAGCTGTTGTACGTTTTACCGATTAATTCAGTATCATCAGAGTTAATCTATGAACCTCTCGTTTACTGAAACCTCTGATGATACTGAATTAATCGGTGAAACGTACTGTACGTCACGTGAAAATACAATAATAAATTTTATTTGCAGAAGTAGTTAATATTCGAAGAACTATTCATAATATAACTGAAAGTGAATAAAGCTTTAATTTCTCTCTTTTATCCGTTTTTTTTCTGTGTCGTTAAAATCTATAAGTAATGGCTAAAGTATTTAGGTACTTATTACTAGAAAACTCTAAAATATTTACATATATAAAGTATATCGTGTCCAGTGGCGAAGTTACATGGAGGCAATTGAGGCAATGCCTACCCTAAAAAATTCTGTAGAATAGAAATTATAAATACGTATGAACTACGTAACGTAAAGATTATACGATGTTACTGTGACTGTCGAATTTATTGAGCCGAAAGGTGCTTTACTGAGCGATCGCTAGATGGTGACAGGTGAGATTCGGCATAGCTCATTTAAAGCGAATGAGGCAACGTGAACTTGCCTCAGCGTTTTTTGTTTTTTGTGTAGGCCTATATCGTATGTATAGTAAGCAATGTGCTGGCAGGATAGGGGAGTGCGGGGGAGGGGGATTGTCCCGCGCTGTACACACAGAGCGTTGAGGCATGTCTCACTTCTGTGATGCAAAAAGGTTAAGTTAAAGCGAGCTGTATTGTTTATAAGTGTGTTTATTTTATGCGGTTATTAAAAGTGTTCCTGTTATACCGCTGAACTAACAGATGATAAAGATTGTTATTTGAATTATTTGTAACATTAAACATATAAACTAATCAAGTTTAAAACTTTGAAGTTCAATCAGTTGTATTATTGTGTATGACTTATACAAGGATTGTTCAATAAAAACACGTTTAGGGCTGTAAAGCATTTTTTATTCAACGATTTTTAAAGAAGTCTCCATTAACATTAAGATATGAGTCCCACTGTTGCACTAATCTGTAGATTCCTTCCTAGTAAAATTCTTACGGCTGTTTGCGGAACCATTCGCTAACAGCAAACTCTACCTCAGCGTCCGATTTGAACTACCGTCCTTTTAGTGATTCCTTAAAAAAATTTAAGGTAAGATTTTTGCCTACCCATTCATTAACTACTAGCTTCGCCACTGATCGTGTCTGATGTGCCTCAGAATGAAACCCTCTACACTCTCTTCCGTAGATCTTCTCACCCTGTTGGTAACGTTCCTAGAGTGCCTTGACGGCCGGCGGTCGGGGGTGTGAACGAAGCGGATCCCTTCTTTGCGCCCTTGTAATATAGTGCCTGTTTAAAAATGTTGGTAAGAGAAAACTAAAACTTAATCCGTTGTAATGCTTCAGTATTGATGCACAAAAGTAGGCCTGTAGTACGCACTTGGCGTCAGGCGGTGACGACCCCGCCTTCCTCAAGGTGACTTACTGTTGACGCTTTCCTGGCAGTGCGCGCCAGCGTCAAACTTACGGTGGGATTATGCACAGATTTACACGGAAATTAATTTATACAGCAGAGAAATTACGTTACGTTCGGAAATTAAAGGCGGTTGGTGTAGGAAACGCGAAGCGCCCGTAGCCATTAATCTCTGTGGATAACGCGCACTGTTGAATCCTCTATGTAAGATAGGAAACATCTCCCCCCCCTCTCTCTCTCTCTCTCACGTTGAACACTATAATGTATTCTCTGGATGACTGGCCCCGTTTACGAGGTTTATTTAGAACACCGGTGGCCAACTCGAGTCGCGCGCGCGTACGTTCAACGTCAGAACCCACTAGAAAATAATTTTGAAATTCATATTTCCAGTACCAAAACCACAATTGATTTCATTATTGTACTACTACACCCATTTCGGTTCCGTCTTGTGACTTCTAGTAGCTATGTGACGCGTTTCGGAACGATCAACTTCAGGCGTCTTTCTCTATTCGTTGATTTTAGAGTTCTCCTGGCGGCCCCACACAAATGGTTGAACGTGTGCAGCTTCTTTACCATATCGTTGTTTTTAATGTGACGTACATTATAGCGCAGATATTTAAAATTATTGGCCTATTCCAGAACAGTACCATCTACAATGTTTACTCGCATGGGGTTAGCCATCGCCTTGGTCTTCAGTGTGGAGATCAGTAATCCGAAAGCTTTGTAGATTCGACTGAACGGGTCTCATCGATACGGTATACTCCTGCCCCCTCCCACTCCGCCCCTCAATCAGTTTGGGTGGCGTAGGACGTGACCAGCTATATAGCTTCTCCTTTCCGCAGTGGCTTTAATCAGAATCCTTCTTCTTTCATCTACTCTTTTCAGAACCTCATCATCATAGACACTCTTCTGTCCACGGTATTCTGAAAGTCTACGCCAATTCCCAGCACAAAATTCCAAAAGCTTCAAGGTAGCTCCTCTCCAATTACCTCAAGTCCAGGTTTTTCTTGAGTTGGTCTCCAGGGACACGTTTCTAGATACCGCAAGAGAACTTTCTGTGGAAAACGCTCCTGTTGGTTGTGCAATTCTACTTTTTACGTCACTGATGCTTCCAAGGTACTTATAGGTATCAACTTGCCCAGAAAACCCCCAGGTTTCTGTTTTCCATAACGTGTTATGGCATGTGTAATAAGTATTGGTCTATTAATCATTTCTATATTGCACTTATACACCTCACAAGACTTTTTAGTCATGTATTATTAACTCACGGTTACTGCCAAATTAAGAACGAACGTATAGTGTACGCTGTGTGAAACGAGGAAAGCTTACTGTACAGAATTACATCAATCGTCAGCGTGCCTGCTTCTGAACGTACGAGTGTTGTTTGTGATGAATGAAGTTTAACACCGAAGAAGATTGTTGAATTTTTGAAGAGTAGTTCGGCTATAACAGGCAGGCGGGCGGGGTGACCTTCTTCCCTCTTCTTTTTCTTCTGCTTCTCTTCTTCACAGCAGTCACAGACAGCTATTCACCAACAATAAACAATAATAACAATTAATTAAGAGCACAAAGAATGGCAGCCATTATTTTTTGATTGATTATAACAACAACAGTGCCAGGATCGGTAATTGAATGCGTTGTATTTTTGGGCAGCGTGCGAGCGAGCGTTAGTTAGTAGCGTCAATTATAGAGAGCGCCTCTGGCTCGTGCGATGATTGTCAGCCTCGGCGTTGATCACCTCCGCGCGGTCATTATAGTCGGACTCAGTCGTTAGTACTGTTGTCCTATAAACGCGGCGTGTTGGTGTTAAATTTATCGAAACCAAAAAAAAAAGAATCGGTGATTTAACATTTTTATGATACGTTCGTCGATGTCGTCTCGTAATAACCTGTTATTTCTGCCGCGCGGTCGCGGGATTTCACTCGCCCCAGGTTTTCGTGAATCGAATCGATTATTCATATAGGCCGGTTTAATGTGACAATATTATACGGATATTTTGTATTCGTTTCTCTTCTTCTCTTATAAAACTCGTAGTATCCGTGTGTCGGAGGTGATTTCCATTCATAATTTTTGTTTCCATTCGATTTTATTTTATGTTCAACGACCGAAAACGTAATAAGATACTCTCCTAATGAGAAGTGATACCCATAAAACGTCGCTGAAAATTAGTAGGAAAAGTCCGCAAATTAAAAACTCATTTTTGTGTAGTAGAATTTTGTTGTAATCTACCCAATACGGCATACCCATTTTGCTGTAATTATCCGGTCTGGCGTAAATGTTGTTTGCGGCTAGTTATGTGATAAATTTCACAGACAGCGATAATATTTCATACAGATTGTCTACGAGGCTGCTGAGTTGACAGAAAAGCCAAGTGCAGGACGTCATGTGTTCTGTTCCTTATGACAGGGGGGATATTTACGGGGGGGGGGGGGGCGAACGGGACCGGACCCCAGTCCCAGATGGTTGAAACTGGGAGAACTGTGTAACTGCAGAACTGTATTTAAGTTGTACTTCGTCACAAGTTTTTGATCAAAACCAAGGAAAGGAAATAGTATATAAGGTGCACCCAGCACGCCCAGCGAAGAATGATAAAGCGATAAAGGTGAGTGGGACTGAATATGAAGAACAGTGGAGCTTTTATTTGCTTGAATTCGAATTCGTAAGCCTAGGTTTAAAACGAAAATTTCGTATAAACTAAATCTTTGATGCATCATTTTGATAAAAAGTAGATTAGTGGTTAGTTTTGTGTATGGGCAGACTTTATGCCCTTAAGAGGAGAGTGGAGGTGTGGTTCGCGGCAGTAGGCCTATAATCCTTCCACAAACATTGCCTATTTAATGTCTATAATTTAAGGTGCAGGCAACATTCATAGATTGGACCTCCAATAGAATCAACATTTATTATGGTACACATTCATAGACGACCTGTGTACAGTGGCGTATCTAGAATTTGGTTTTGGAGGGGGGAGTCCTAGGTCGGGTCGGCTTCATAGGAAAGAAAAAGGAAGTTAAAACTAATCAACATCGCTATCTCTTTAAAGTGGCTAAAAAACGCGTGATAACGTCCTGAAATCACTCCCATTAAAGTAAACGGTAATAATACATTAAAAATACGCGTTATTGAAACATTGTTAAAAGATACTTATTGAGTGGATTCATTTTCCTATATTTCATATTTCAGACGTATACCCTAATGCTGTGTCATGAACCTATTTGCATATTTAAAAAAGAGCTACTACTGTATTAGCGAACACAGCTGTAAAAAATTAAACAGCCTAAAGATTAACAATATTCGTCAACTTTTCCGACCCTCTGGGGGGAGGTCCTATACTGTTGGCCTCCCGTAAATACGCCCCTGCCTGCGCAGATAATCTACCACCAAACAATGTTAGATTAATAAGGAAGGGATTAATAATGTTAAATGAGATCGCACGGGGGGAAGCGAGACGTTGGACGGGCAAGGAAAAGTGGTCTTGACGAAGGCGGATCAGGCAGACAGTGGTGTCTAATCCCTGGAGTTAGAAGAACATTTTTGTATACAGTATTTCTATTTCAAAGCCTTAACACTAAACTTTTATGGCACCCTCACCAAACGGGCTGTTGCGCTATCTATGTTTTAACTTTTCTGTGCAGTAGGGGAGAAAAATCGAAAAAAGGAAACAGAACATTGTTGACACGAGACAGTCCAATCACTCGACGGTGATAGGTCTGAAAAAAGATTAACAGTCAGTTAACATTTTATCTGTAACATTTATTATGACTATCCAGAAACGATGAGAAATAGGCTGTGTGTAAGTTGTAACGTGACGCGACCGTGTCCGTCTAATTGACTTCGTGACACCTTGCCTGCTGCTCGTTCATCCTTGTCTGTGTATACATGTCGTCTCGAGCAAGCAGGCAGGTGATACTCTGACACCGTTATTACGATACGTTTGCTTTCGTCATTCCAATAAAACGTATAACGATGAGTAGAATCACTTAGTCACGCGATCTGACGCACACGTGCACATTCTTCACCAGAACACGTGGTGCTCTGGGGTACGTTTTTAGATTAACAAAACATTCTTTCGTCGTCGTCTTTTTCTTCTCTTCACTCGGTGTATTACAGGTCTCGGGTCTGTACACGTGTATAGTTTTAAGTTTGTGACTATTTTTACATGGCGGCGTTACCAGTATTGTTGCCCATATGCGTACCTCTTTGTTAACGATAACTTGATGTATATTTATTATATACACACACTTGTTCTTTACTAATGGTAGGCTACCTATAACAATCTCAATCTTCTGTTGTGGTGTATTCATTGTTCATAACCTAAAGATGCCATAAGTATGATTTATAATAAAGTTTCAATTACGCACATTCTTAATTTCGGTCGAATTCGGTCATTGACCACCGTCTATTGCGGTCACAGTGTATATGTCTTGACGATGGTCTATGACCGAAACTGACCGAATTTAAGAATGTAATTAAAACTTTATTATAAATCATATTATGTATGGTGTCTTTAGGTTATGAACAATGAATATACCTCTTTGTTATTCATGGGGAGAAGAAGAAGAAAACGTTTTCGTAAGCTGCAGTAAAATTTAATCACCAGTGGTGTTAGAATCGAGCTAACGGTTTATGTTAATAAACAACTTTGTTATAACAAAAAGCAGAGGTATAAGTATCAGGGGCGTTTATTGGGCGCGGGGAGCCCCCCCCCCCCGGAGGGTCGAAAAAACTGGCGAATTTTGTTAATATCTTAATTTTTAGGCTTTTATTTTTTTCCAGCTGTGTATGCTAATATGGTAGTAATTCTTTTTTAAATATACAAACAGGTTATTTAATTAAAGTTGTGTTAGTGGTTATAATCACAAACAAAAATAACAGTGTTGCACACGACTAAAGAAAAAATTGTTCGATTAGCGCTTTCAAGCTTCACAGCTCATCATCAGATCTGAAATTATTTTATCAGAATTGATGATGATGAGTTGTGAAGCTTAAAAGCGCTAATCGGCAATTTTGTTCTATAGTGGTGTGCGATAGTGTTAGTTCTGTTTGTTATACAAACAGGTTTATTACGCGGCTGACGTTTGATATATGAGATATATGAAAATCAATTCAGTCAGTCAGTATCTTGTAAACATCGTTTCAATAACGGGTATTTTTCTTGTGTTATTACCGTTTGCTTTGACGGGACTGGTTGCGGCCACTTTAAATATAGTAAATGTTGATTAGTCTTTGTTTTGTATGAAGCCGACACGACCTTGGACCTCTCTCCCAGGCCAGATTCTAGATACGCCACTATTAAACGGTCTCGGTCAGTTGCCACGAAACTGCGTAAGCGGTCAATTGCGCCCGCACTTTCACGTACTGACCGAATCTGTCGTTTAGAAATGTTCCTATTATGAACTTCGATCAGATTTCAATTCTGCAACTTTTCATTTGTGCGAGTAACCTCTTTCTTCTACTACGATACGATGGGTTTATTTTTGTTACGATATGTTAGGTTATGTTAAATTAGGTTAGGTTAGGTTAGATCAGGTTAGGTTAGGTTATATTAGGTCAGGTTAGGTTAGGTTAGATTAGGCTAGTAATGAATAGAATTATAACGGTAATTTCTGTATAATTATAATAACATGAAAATGCAATTGATGGGAACTAACTGACCGGGTTCAAATTTCCACCTCGTTCACAACTGACCGGGATTTCGTCGTAAATGACGACGGTCCCTATTAAATATGCGTAAGTAAAGCTGTTTGAGAATTGTCAGTAGAATTAAAAAGACTGAAAATCATATTTCACGTGAAATGGTTACCGTTACTTATGTCAGACAGCTCTGTAGCGATGTTTGTTGTACTGAATGGTTAAAAGCATGCAGTTAGTTTAAACCGTTCCTGTAAAAAAGTAGTTGTATTGGTATATTGCGTTCGCTTTGTGTGCAGTTTGGTGTTGAATTTATTGGAAACAAGTTGGCACCGCACTGTGGTACTAATGTTGCAGTTACGACCGTTGTGTACGATGCAGGACGGTTATGTGTGTCCCCATAGATAAACCTAATGTGTACTAGTACATCTGTATTGGCGTATTCTGCTCGCCATTATTTCATTTTTAATTCTGTTTCACCGTTTTCGGGCTTTTTGGATTCTTGGGTGGTCACTTTCATCCGCTACCAACAGGCGTAGACTGGAAAGTTTCCAATCGAAAACCCTCCGTCCCTTGTCGGGATCTCCTTGGTTTGTAAGGAATGATGTCATTCGAGGAGGTCTGGATACTCTTGCCGAACGTCTCCTAAAGTCCATCTCTGCTGTCATTAATTTTGTTCTTGTGTGTTTATTAGTAGTCCAACCTTCTGAGCCGTAAGTCATGATACTTCTAACAATGGTTTTAAATATTTTGGTTTTAGTTTCTGCTGTAATAAAAGTTCTTCATACATCCTTAAATAATTGTGCCAGTTTTTAGGATGTAGTTTTAGCTCTGTCAAAACATGTGTGTTGTAAATATTTTGTCGTTTTGCAAGCCAATCTTCAATCCACAGGTTTCTTTTATTCTTATTTTTTTCTACAAGCACGGAGATTACAGTACCCAACAATAGCAATTCCTCTTCCGTTGACACGATAAACTACAAACAACAATTTTCAGCACAACACAGTAGCCACTACACGGTGAGTGCGTCCTAACAGAAGACAGCGGTAGACTGATGGCATACCGATGTGTCCGTGTGTAGGAAACGCATCACTTCAGTCCGATGTGGCACATAGAAATGGAACATACATGGAACGCCCGGAAGGGAAGTAGGCCTACAGCACCAACTCCAATTATCCGTACTCCAGTCATCGGGAGCGTCTGCTAGAAATGAACAGTGTTCGCTATCAGTACTCACTTTTTTTTTTTACCTTCCGTTCGGAATAACCGTTCGTCTGACTCCCTTGGTGATGCAGGTGAGAATGTGACATGAAGGAGTTTAATGAATGGTTACAAGAGGGTGACGATGATGATGTATTCCATCTTAGAGATTAAAAAAGTAGAGAAAAAAGAAGATGACAGTGGGAATGGCAAGTAAAATGACGAAGGTCATTTCATTCAATCGATAATGAAGCATTTGAAGTGGCATTAAGTGGCATTACAGCAGTACGTAAAACATGTTCTATTCATTGCGACTCTTATCACTGATACGTCTGCGCGATTTCGCGGCAAGAAAATGCCAAACGCTGCTAAACAGAAGGAAATTTCGGACTTTCAGTGCTTAAGTCGAACTGTTAGTTTTCTGTTGTTTTTAAACAAGCCTAAAATTACGTTGCTTAAATTTATATAGGTTTCGTAAATGGCGTACGTAAGAGGAGTTAAAAGGTGTTATAAACTTGACCGTATAAAGAATGAGGTCATAAAAGAAGCGTGACAAGTTTTTAACTTGAATTAAAAATTAAAAGGTTACAAAGAACGGTGAAAAGAGCACTTAGAAAGAATGTCAGATTATAGACAAGTCTGGAAATGCAAACCTATAGGGCACAGGTATGTGGGTAGACCCAGAAAGAGGATCTGGAGGATCTTCGAACGCGGAACAGGCAGCATCTTGCCTATGCCGCGTTGTGTGTGAAGATGATGAAATGTATTCAAAAATTTTTATTATACAATATAAAAATTGTTTATTCCGAATTTCGTGTGCAATATAATATGTTACAATAATGCATTAATTATTTTTGTAACAGATTTAAAAATTTACGTTGAAGTGTGCACTTAGTATTCAGGGAAATATATTTTTGCTTGCTGCTTACCAGAATTTCCGATTAGGGTCAATTCCGGTACCAATTAATCCGGATAATCGGAGTTCTGCGGTAGTAAAAATCACGATAACGAAATACGTGTTATACTGCATGTGTGTACATTAAAATACTATATTAATAGGGCCTAAATTAATTATTTTTGTAACAAATTAAAAAAATTACGTTGAAATATGCACTATAGTATTCAGTACAGTATATTTTTGCTTTCTATTTATCTGGATTTCCGATTAGGGTCAATTCCAGTACAAATTAATCCGGATAAGCGGAATTCTGCTGTACTAAGAATGATGATAACGAAATACAGGTTATACCGCGTGTGCGGCAATTGAACGTACAGTGTAAACGAGCGATGATTACAAGAAATAGCAAACAGCTGTAAGGGCGGTTAATTCCGTTATCAACTCGCTACGTGGCAATTGTTTTAATACGTTTCGCGGCAAATCACGTTTTGCGCCAGTAAAGTGGTTTAACGCAACGCGCGCTACATCTGTTCCTTATCTGACCGTCTCGCTTGAATAGTAAACCGCTCTCTCTTCATAAATTTTTGCAGTAATTTGTTTTGTGTTGTTCTGCGAGTAAAGTAGGAGGGCTGTTTCAGACGTCTGTGTGTAGTTCAGCAATCCATTGCCCGCTCCATTTGTTCGTGACAAATGAGAGCGTAAACTCGGAAGACAAGCGCTACAGAATTCATATTGTTTCACTCTCTCACGCCGTGTTTCTTTTTCCGTTTAGCTCTCTGTCTCCTTTCCCCCGCTTCTTAGCCACAGACTGGTTAATCCGTCTGCCTCTCACTCCCTCTTTCTGCTTCTGCTAGTCAACTCTCGGTAACTCTCCTGTCGGTAGCCCCCTCTCTCTCTCTCTCTCCCTCCTGCTTACTTTCTTCTCGGTATGTACCTCCTTAGCGTATTCATTTTAAAATTTCGAAGTCTGTAAGACTTGAAATAAAGCTCCATTTACTTAGGAACTATACTTGCCCTAGAATGAAAAACTTACTACACTTTGATAATTTTTGGGCGAGCGAAGCGAGTTCTCAGTTTGATTCGATCATTTGTCTGTCTGTCTGTTTGGGGTGTGTTGCAAGAAAACATTTGAACACGTCAACCGATTTTCGTGAAACTTTGTATGCGTCCCCACGCTTTACCCCTACAGAAACTACTGTTTTTGAGGTAGATCCCTCCAAAAATAGATGGGGTGGGAGGCAAAAATATTGGGGTTTCAAAACTGTTTTGGGGTTTTAAGTTTCAGAGAATTGAACCACAAGTTGAATATAGTGTCCATTTTTGAAAATTTTGATAAAATCGTAAAAATTCATGTGGGGTACCAAGTTAAAGAGAATTTTAACTAACTATTGAATGTAGTGTTACAGTTTTGGAAATTTCAAAATTTTTGGACACCAGGATCCAAAGCAAGAGGTAAAAAATTCGAAAAATTGTGAAATTACAGCAGGGTGTCAGAATAAAGGGAATTGCATCCCTTTTTAATTGTACTTTAAGCACTCGTTTACGCTCTTAAACACATTATATACATACTTAATTCTAGAGAAATAAATATGTAATAGTTTTTACGACACAGTAAATACATTTTCGAACCCGACTTCGCGACCCACCAAACACCATAGATCTGTCATAACCTTTGAATTTATGGGGGCGCATATAGGCCTATAACTGAGTATCAGTTCGATGGACGCACCCCCTCCCCGCCCCATTAACGGAAAATAGAAAGGTGCAGAGTTCAATAGCCGGAGGTTACAAACATTAACTGTCGCTTTATAATACCCTTGCTCTTATATTTAGCTACGTGGAACACCGAATAAAGAAAAGCTTTGCAGTATTTTTCATATAAATTTTGTGAAAATTTTTCACATTATTAGTAGGTCATCAACAATTTTTCATCATCTACACGCGCCTTAAAGGTAACAAAACTTTAAACGAGAAAATGGTCAAACAGGAAAACATTTTAATAAAAATAAATTAAAGAACTTACCACAATAACATTATTTTCATAAAGTGTACAGAAATGTAAAACTTAAAAAACTCAAGTTTGGGGAGAAAGGTGTGTACAGGCTCTGGGCGACAAGCTCGACAATCGTATTGGGGGAAGACGTAGCGGGGTTCCGTAAATGGGTGGTACTATTATATAATACAGTACAATACTTGGAAGCAGGTACATTGCGGGTGCGTTCCTTCCAAAGATCTGTAAACCTAGTCTACATTTCTGTAAATGTAGTTGTTTGATTTACCCATTAACGTACTATTAAATAATTAACACTGCTTAAATCACTGGTGTACTTAGTAATTTATTAAGTTAATTATTTACACTACTATGAAACGATTAAGTTTTTTTCCAACCAGCACGTGTTCTATTATTTTAAATAAATAATATTTTAATATTAATAAATAATATTTTAAATACCAGTTATATATTGAAAACCATTCATAAGAACGTATCAATGTACCAATATGTGATAAATGTGTTAAGATGCCGAAAAAATCTACCGGCTAATTCACATTATTCCCGTAAGCGCCCGTGTAACGAGGCACGGATTGCCCGAGTAGTGGTGGGGGCAATGGCGGACCGTTTTCCGAACACTGAGCCAGTGATCCATAGGTATTTAGATCTTTGGTTCCTTCCTTCAAACGAAAAGAAAATTACAAATTGTTTCGCCGGCGCGTCAAGCCTTATTATCGGCGGGGGCGCGGGGTTGCTGACTGCTGCCATAGATGTTGAACGCTCCCTCGAGACCAGCAGTGCGTCCTGGACCAATAGTTTGAAACACGCTGGTTTGGAGAATATCGGGTTGATTCGCTATTTAAATGGTTAGTTAATTTCACACACACACACACACACACACACACACACACACACACACACACACACACACACACACACACACACACACACACACACACACACACACACACACACAGACTAGTTTTCTTTGAAAGCTCATAATTACGTCGTTGCAATGAGCTAATGTATAAAGAACAGATTGGCTTTTGTAACTTTTCATTCTTTCACATTAACAGTAATATTAGTCGTGCACCCTTGTTATCATTCAATACAGCGCTGCGTAATTTTAGTTTTCCTATGGAAACTAGGATTTACAATAAATCTCTCACTTCGCTCTGTAGAGGAGCGTCAGGGAACGGACTAAGAGATTTGCGTGGCCGTTTTCACGTTTACCGTTCGGGATTATACCGGGTTTAAACAGACTTACGACGCCTATACGCAAACTGGAATACGCACGTCGTGCGTTATTCTCTCGTTGCGTTATAAAACCCGACCCCCCTGTGTTCTAAATTCGAGCGCCCCACGACAATCTCACCTGTCAACGCGGCGACGCGTACACACGAGCGCGCCCACTGCGTGTTTATTTATAAGCAGGGCGGCGCGTCCGTCGTGTGTGTACGCAATTTGTCACGCTGCGTTCCGGCGTCGCTTATCCATCGTCAGCTAGTATAAATTATTGTGTATCGTACGCCTCATAAACAAAATTAATTTCTTCTCCCCGGAATGGTTAGTGGTTCGTTATTATTTTTGTTGTCGGTAGTTTCTCCGCTTGTAACGCGGTGGCAAATTGAAGCGAGCCGTATCCCCCGTCAGACGTATTCTTAGAATGTTATGCGTAGAACGACTGATGTTAGACTGCGTTCAGCGGACGACGAGTCTCTATCGAATTCGTTCTCTTAGTGCGGTGTTTCCCAAACTGTGGTGCACGGATTACCGTAGAAAAGTAATGTTTCTTTTTTATTTTCAATGGTGCTTGTTTTAAGCCGTATAAACTTTTCATTAATTTACATACGCGTGAGCTTCCATCATCAAAACCTTCAGGTTGTTTCATATATATATCTTCCTTTAAGTCACCGTATAAAAAAGCCGTTTTTATATCAAATTTACCGATATGTAAATTTTCACGAGCAGAAATACTAAGTATCAATCTTATTGTTTCAAAGCGAACAACCGGACTGAAAGTTTCTTTATAATCTATATCTTTCTGTTGCGAATAACCTTTAATAACCAACCGCGCTTTATAACGTTCTGTACCATCTGGATTGAGCTTTTTCACTAATGCCCATGTCTTATTTTCATACAAAGAGTTAATTTCGTCCTGCAATGCAGCTTGCCAACTATCTTTTTCTTTACTTGTAATTGCTTCGTTATAATTAGATGGTAACTTTTCACCAATAAACGTGATCGGACGTCCATAATATTCTGTAGGTTTTAATTTTGTTCTATCGCGCAATTGTCGTCCAGTTTGATTGTTATCGCTATTTGAAGATTGTAAAGGTTCTCTTTCTTCAAACTCATTTGACTCATTTTTAAGTAAAAGTTCATTATTTTTAGGAGTTATAGTTTCATTTTCTTCAGTTTCTTTATTATAATTGTTCAAAGAATTCAAAATAATTGAATCAGCTAATACTCTTTCAGGTTTAAAAAGTACATTTCTACTTATAATGACATCTCGCACTTCCAGAACATATACACGATAACCTTTACAATCCTCATGATATCCGACCAGATAACCCCTCATCAATTTTTTATCAAGTTTCTTACGCTTTTCTTTTGATATATGTACATAACACATGGTTCCAAATATTTTGAATCTATCAACAGTAGCTGTTTTTCCATTCCATAACTCATAAGGAGTTTTATTAGGCCTGTTCTATGTAGGAGTTTGTTTTGTTGGGCCTGTTCTATTAATTACATGTACAGCAGTATTCATTGCTTCTGCCCATAAGAATAGAGGTAAGTTTGAGTTTGAATATAACATTGATCGAGCAGCCTCTACAATGATTCATTAACGCGCTCTGCAATTGAATTTTGTTCGGGCGTATATGGAACATTAATCGAATATTTTATACCTTTACTATTTAAAAAAGAGATCACAGCTTTATTATCGTATTCTTTACCACCATCAAAATGAATTTCTTTAATATTTGTTGCAAATTGATTCTCAACCCCGATACAAAATGATTTTAGTTTTTCTATTACTTCAGATTTTTCTCGAATAAAATAATTTCTCTATAACTTGAAAAATCGTCTTTAAAAGAAACAAAATATAACTTTCTACCGAGAGACTCTACTTCCATAGGACCACAAACGTCAGTATAAATTATTTCGCGAGTTTTAGTGGCACGATCGATCTTTTTGTGAAAAGGCAATCTATGATTTTTGCCATAAGCGCAACCTTCACAAAAGAAATTTTCATCCGTAAATTTTATATTTAGATTTTTCAAAAAATTCTTCACGTGTTTTACATTTTGATGGCAAAGTCTTTCGTGCCAAAATTGTAAAACATTACCGTTGGAAATGCTCTATCTACTCTTTTGTTCTACCACGTTACATTCTTTTGGAATTAAAGTTTGAATGTCTAATTTTAGCAAACTACCAGGCTCATATTCGGAACCAGTTACAAGAATTTCATTACCATGCTTTAAAGTACATCTCGTAGCATTATGTGTTATTTCATAATCTATACCCCTTTTACCCGCATATTTAAGTTTCAAAGTCAATATTACCTTTACCATATGCAGTCATTGTCATACTGTTGCCCATTCTTACACTGACTAGTGTTGTATATTCTTCGAACGTTGAAAACCATTCTCGATGCTTCGACATATGATCCGTCGCACCCGAATCCACAATCCAGAGATCATCCCGATTGCCACAGCTGCCTTTGTCACCTATTAGTGCTATCCTCGATGTTGATTTCTTCTGTCCAGAAGACGAGTTACTTCCTTCTTGATTATTCGACCATCTTCGCTGTCCATTATTCTTATTCATGAAGCAATTGTTACTTTTATGACCTTTTCTTTTGGACGTATAACACCTGAAGCAGTCCCTTTTTAAATGACCTTGTCTTCCACAATTATAACACTGCTCTTGTTTCAAATCATTCTTCTCATATTTATAAGAGTCATTCTTCTGTTCCTTATGACCGATTTTCAGATTAGCTAGCAACGCTGTCGTCTCTTCGTGTACTTCCTTTTGCTCTTGTAATCTAAATTCTTCTGCCATCATGCGCTCAGTCAAATTTTCGAGATTCTTCTTATCGTCAGATACCGAATCCCAAGCACTGTGAAAATGATTAAACTTTTGTGGCAAAGATGTTAAAACACGAGTCATCACCATAGTCTTTTCAATTTTTCCCCCGAGATTTTTCATTTTTCTAGCCAACTGTTCTATTTTTGAAATATTATACGTAACACTTTCACTCTCTGTCCACTTAAACTCAAAAAATTGTTTTTGAATCATCGACAGATTTTCATCAGATTTTAGATCATATGCTGTATTCAATTTGTCCCACATCTCCTTGGCAGTAGAACTACCGCGTTTGCACTGCCTTCAGCTGTGTATGAGTGTGTGATATTCATAGGAGGGCCGGATCCAAAAGTTAATATCGGGAGGGGCAAACTGGTGGTCAAGGGGTTCCCCCTTAAATTTTTTTGTAAACATAAGTCATAAAATTACAATTTATAGTCTACTTATACATATTGAAATCATGTATAAGCACAAACTTTATTAACTTTTATGACATGTATTACTTTTCTTTATTATCTAATACAAGTGTTACACGAAGAGTGTAGTAATATGTTTGCCCTTCAAATGTTACTCTTCAGTAAATTCGCACTCATTTTGTCGATCACGGTAATAGCTTAATTAGTTATTACCTTCAAACCTATTTTTATAAAAAAATAAAGAATGACATAGGGCCTACTTAATGGCTGTAGAATGGGGTGGAAGGAATCATAGTAAGTCCTATTAAATAAAAGAAGAAATATTGCTTTATGTAGAACAGTATTTTATTAAAATTTTACAGATACAAAATTACTATTAAATGGACGGTGAACATATTTTAAAAAATAATAAAAATCAAATACAGTGACCGCCGCTTAATGTGATCACAGTTACTGGTACCGATTTATTTTTGTGCTGTTTAATGCATATAATATTTTACCACTTGTTAGAATCAGCCACTTAATACAATCAGCGTTACTGGCGGCTACTGTATATGTATAGAAAATACATTTTTAAATATTTTAACATTATAACATATCACTTATAAAATAAAGTTACAGTGCTATGCTTGTGTAAACAGGCACTTGGTAAGTTGATTACCAACCTACTAAAAATTCACTACGTGTAAATAGGGTCATTGTTTACCAAGTAAGATTCTGGGGGGGGGGGCAGTTGCCCCCTCTCTGGTCCGCCCCTGATTCATACGTTAAATTAAACAACACAGCGCAGCCGACATCCATATTCTATGTATTTTCCATACACGAGTGAATACGTAATGAACGGGTTATTCATGTCGTAACACGGGACAGCTTCCAGCCATGTATTATTACGTAGAGCTGTTATTGTACAGAACAATATTTCTGTTATTACAGTATAAAACGTACGTCACGAATAAAGACGTCTGATAAAAAAATGTAAAGTACCGTTTACCAAATGGTAAAAGCTTAAGAGCATGATAATGTCTTTCAGCCGCCAGCTAAACGCAACATTATTATGGTTACTGACTGACTGATTGGTTACATACCTATCTACAGCTATGCAGTGTTGTTTGCTTGTTAGGTCTTTAATCTGCGACGGACGTTAGCACGTTAGCGGTCGCGGTTTTAGTTAACGATTCCCGGCTGGTAAATGATGACGTCATGCAGCGTGATGCGTTACAGAAATTTTCAAATGACCCCCAGCCATAAGACATTATCATGTCAAAAAAGAGAAGAGATGCAATGTTTACAGAGTTTATGCGCATAACCGTTCGTGACCGGCTTTTGGTTGTCAGCAGTTTCGGAACTGTGTACGTGTCCGCGGCTTTGTGTCCCGTATGACGTGATAAAGATACAGAAATTGTTATCCAGCTGGTGACACGGTACGCGCGTAGCTCCAGGGGATTTGCTGTAGTGAACGCTGTGTTGTCTCTCCCTCTCTCTCTCTCCCTGCGTGTAGCTGGTTTAGTTTTCTCAGCTTGCATAGAAAGCGAGGGTGTGTTGTTTATCCGAGCCCCCGCTTAGGGAATTGTAACACTCGTTATACGATTGGCTACTGATTACCCGATTTCACGTATTTTCGTGGACGGCGTGTATATTGAAGTGGAAGGTATTTTCCCCTAATTTAGCGCTGTCATCAGAAAATTCCACGTTTACTTTTTTCTTTTCAGTCTACCTGTAGGGTACACATTTTTTATTTCGTTGATAACCTGTTATTGAATTCTGTGATTTTGGTTCGTTGTCCCTAAGCTGCAGAACTCGGCCACAGTTTTGAACGAAATACTTTTTTTTCGTATGAGCGACTGTGGGTCTATGATGGTATACTTACGTCACATCTAAATATCTGAAAGCATCATATGGCTTAAATTGTCATGTTCACATCGGTCCAGCACTTCTGTAGAAGCGTTCTTAAATGGACTATTTTAAAAAAATAATTATGTTAGTAGTAGATTCACATATTATAAAAAATGATGCTTTTTTAGGTATCTTGTGGTGGCATTTTCTGAAGATCGCGGAAGCGATGAACATACCAGCAGCAGGGAATAAAACAAGAGAGAATATGGTGATAGGGCAGCTGAATTTTTTGCTTTGGCGTGGGAAAATAACCCACAAACCTAGAAAGATGATCCACTGATCAACTGGTTCCTCCCTTTTCTCCTCTCTCTTCCTCCTCTCCCAAATCTCCTTCATTCTTGATCGATGTGTCTCCCTCCTTTCGTCGGTCCAGATGGCACCTGTCCTCTTCTTGGGTTTTTCTGAAAATCTTGGGAAGGTTTACTTTATTTTAATTTCTTTTTGAGTGGTAAGCATGGTAAGCATTCTTCAATATTATCTTAACTAATCTGGAGTTCTATGTCTTTTACTGTTTCTTTGAGTCACGTATTGGGCATTTTGAGCTTTCTGAAATAGTTAAAATGTTTTCCTATTAGCCTGCCGGAATTCCGGATAAACGAAGGCCGGATAAATGAGAGTGTAGTGTAATTCTTTTTCTAATTACGTCTATGATTTTCTCAACATGTGTCTATAGCTCATTATTGTGGCGTCTTGTGTACTGTTCTCCATGTTTTATTGGTCCCAATGTTTTTCGTAATATTTTCCTTTCCGTGAATTCCGGTTCTTCCATCATCACTTTCTTGTTCAGAGTCAGACAATCAACTGCATAAAGCGCTTCTGGGCGAATTACTGTTGAGTAATGCCTAAGTTTGGCATTAATGGATATTGATTTTTTGTTATATGTATTCTTGGTTAAATGGTAAGCAACTTTCATCTGATTAACGCGTGCTTTAATTACTTCTTTCTCTCAGACTTTTCGTTCAATAACTCTCCGAGTTACTTGAATTTGTCAGTTCCATAGATTTGTCCATAACGAGTTATCATTTTCTTGGACGTTGTCTTGATGTTTGTCATGAACTTGGGTTTTTCGGAAGAAATTTGTAAACCCGCTCTTTCGAACGAACGAAATACGTTTATTATTAGATAAAATCAAGTTAATGAGTTGTGAGTAAAGTTCTTCGTACGAAGGATTTTTACGTTAGTCGAGAAACGCCACCAGGAGCTGACGATACGTCGTTTCTAATACTACGCTTCAATAATTGGAATTTCATGTGTTTAAATCAACTAGCTTAGACAAACTCAATGTTAATAACTAGTGGAACTGAAAACATCTGATTTACACATTACATTTATTATCATAACTCATAATTTTCAGATTATTTATAGGTAATACAGTAAAATTCACTAGACATGAATCAACCGTTTTCGTGCTAACGGCGCAGGTTATGTAATGCGCATGCGTCAGCAGAGAAACACACTTCAGTTTTCTTATAGACGCTGTGGAGATGATTGTGTGCGTCCTGTTCAAAAAACATCAGTTCATCAAAAGTGAAGCGTTTAGTTTCATTTCACTTGAATAAGAACAGCGTAATAGTAATAGACAATGCCTCCTACCACAGTGTACAAATAAATCCACCTCCAATATCATTAACAAAAAAGGCAGACATGATTAACTGGTTACAGAACCATGACATTCCTTGTAGTCCATCTATGTTAAAACCTGAGCTCTATGCACTAATTAAGCAACATATACCATCATACAAAACTTTTAAAATAGACGCTATTTTAGCAAACCATGGATATTCCGTTTTACGACTTCCAGCCTATCACCCGGATCTTAATCCTATCGGACTGATTTGGGCAACCGTGAAGGAACGTGTTAAACGAAAAACCGTGCATTTTTCTGTAGACAGTGTCGTGAACAAGCGAAAAAGGAATTTTATTGTATTTCTCCCGCAGACTGGAGATCAAGATGTGACCACGTCATGGAAATTGAAAATGACTACGTGAGATCGGACCGAATAATGGATACTGTAACAGATAGTTTAGAAATAAATATAGAACGGGATAGCAGCAGTGAAGACGATTTGAGTAATAGTGATAGTCGGCTAACGGTGATAACAGTGGCGGAAATATTAGTGGGGCGGAAGAACTGACCTAAATAATTGTAACTCCATGTAGGTAAATGTGTTCTATATTACTTAAATAGTTTTAATCTAATTGTTGCATTAATATTGTCTCTCCTATTCTTTATGGATAGTGTACATCTGCTTGTTTTTTAAACACACACACACACACACACACACACACACACACACACACACACACACACACACACACACACACACACAATCATTTCACTGTTATTGATGTTACTTATTAAAACAATTAAATGCCATATCAATGTGGATCATATATTACTACGTTTTTCTTGAATCGGAACATGTACACAAACTGTTACACACTCCAAAATATACAAGGATTGTCTCTTTCTGTTGTGTCTGACGCTTGTTTCGTCTTACAAAATGTTCATGTTGACCTGTCTGGTCGTGTCTGATCGAAATGAAAACTTACCTACACTCAGAGTTTTAGTAGTTAGTAACTTAGTAAAAAAAATTAGTGAATTAAATATAAAACGTACTAAAATGTAAAAACCTTCCAAACAATTTTAAAAATAACAAAAACGATTTTAAAATTATAAAAATAGGTTAGTAAAAAGTTAGGTAAGTTAGTAAAACAGTTACATGTGCGTGCGTGCGTGTGTTCGTAGTGGTGTAAAACGTAATTTGCTAAAATATTTAGTAATATAGTTAAAAATGTACCTAATGAAATGTAGAAAATAATAAATACGGTACATAAAAAACGTTAACAAATTAAAAAATACGCGCGTCTTATTCACAATTCAGAGAGTAGGCTAATATTTTCAACTGCGTTAGTAGACATTATCCTCTCGTGGCTAACCCGCCTTCTCCCCACTATAACCTGCGCGCTGCTTCATGTCTATTTAATTTTACAGTAAATGGTTGAAAAGCGTTTGTTTGTTTTCACAGTTTTCAAAAAACACCATCTCAAAATATTGTCACGACATTACAGAACAATCTACGTGTTTCTCGAACGATCCAGTGGAATCCGGCTGTGCGTTACGTGTTCTCGTCATGCGTTGAGAGATTGTTCCGGACTCATCGGTCCGCGCCTGCTGTGTGTAAGGCCGCAACCAATTATGTTCTGGTGTTTTGTAGTAGCATTCTTGACGCGCAGTTAGCGAATATTCTGGAACCTCAGCGGGGTATAAATACAAGTACTCACAGACGTTCAGTTTAGTCTGTGTTGCGATTTATTGGAATGCGGTTCGTAGTATTATAGTCAGTTATTGACGGGCGATACTCTGTGCGTTTAAGTGGCGATTTACATAGTGCGGTTTGAAGTATTGTGGCGAAGTATTATGTGTTGTTTTATAATTGTGCGGGACAATTGTAATACGATTAGTTATCATTTTTATTGCGTGTGAACAATTTTTATTTGATTTGTTGTAAGAGACTGTCTTGTTAATTACAAACTGTTTAACTGTGATAATTAAAGCTGGTGAATAGTGACGTAATTGGTGTCTTGTATTTTGTTTTCTACTTACCATACGACGATCACTTAGACCGTCGTAACATATGTTTAAAGACATTTTCTGAAAAAGTATAAAAACAAATTGTTTTAGTTTAAAGTGTGGCAAGTTGTAGGCTATATAAAATTAAAGCCCACGAAAAGTCCAACAAAGTGAGCCATAAAACATATTGTAATTCTAGGACCAATGTAACAGCAGACATTAAGGACTACAAAATATGACGTGGTTAAAAAAATCGACTTTTCGTGAAATTTCAAAAATCGGATTCTCAAAAATGGGGCCACAAAAATATTTTAAAAAGTATTCAGCAAGAATGTTAGCGATTCCAAGAATTTTCTCATTCCTCAACTATGCATGTCCGTTCGCACAAATTATACATCAGGTAAAGAAGCACGCGTTCGCGACTTGTTTTGGTGTAAACATGAGAAATTTTTTTTTTACATTTTATTGAATACACGGTGGCATCTCGGCGGTGGGTGGCGGAGCCGCGGCCGCGACAATACCAAAACGATTATCGCACGATTGTTGTGGCCGTCGCCAAACCTGTGACTAAATAAGGAAGGCTCGTGGAACGAATGCCGTAATGAATCATATCATGCCGGCCGTGAGAAACTCGGCCCATGTTATAAAAGCAAAGTATTTCGATACGTGCCTTCAATAACGCGAGTGCCCAGTGACTCATGATTTGTCGTATTCAATTGAATCCTTTCGCTTACGTACACGATGAGACACGTTGATAGCCTGGGAACGTTTTCCAGCGTAACTGTGAGCAACACCCGTATCTGAGTACTTTTATCATACGAGTATGATACAGTTGAGTCGACTGCTAGGTGTTGCTGCAAGTTATGCAACCGCCTATACAAAGTTGTCGATAAAGCTGTCTCTGCTTAGCGTAAAGTTGCCGATTGAGACAGGTAGATAGATTTATTGTTGAGAATATACTGGAAAACTCTACATTCATTCTTAAGTAAGTATACCTGTCATTGCAGAAGTGAAAGTTTGTATTGTGTGGTGAGGGGTCGAGCTGCCTGGGCGGGGCCTCAACCCGCACACGTGCGCGTTTACTGTGAGAATCTAGAAAAGTAATGTTCTCGAAGTTTAAATAAAAGGAAAGATCTGGAAGCTGTTTTTCTATATAAATAGAGATCACTCGACAAGTTCAGTTCAGTTTTAAATGTGCTCTTGTAATGTGTATTTCGTGTGTCCGTTTTATGTATACTTGCTACTAAACTGTTCCTTCAATAAAGCGTGTGTTTGCTCCTGTACTTAAATTATTTATTATTTTTACCCATACCTTAACAGGTTATGGGCCCAGTGGCATTTTAAAATCGGAGTGCAGTGTGTAATTGGAGTGCAAGTATAAAATATTTGTGCAAAAATGGAACCGAATATAAAAATTGAAAAACGTCGAGACAAAGATAATTGGCATCAATGGCGCTTCGTAGTACGCACATTGATGGAAGAGGATGATGATGTGCTGGATGTTTGCGAAGGAAGATTAGCCGAGCCAACTGCAGGTGCAGAAGATCGTGACGCGTTGTTGGAAAAGTTCAAGAAGGCGGACAAAATTGCCAGAAAGTTAATTGTTACAACAGTGGAGAGAAAGCCTCTCGAACTTATAATGGGTTGTTCTACTGCCAAGGAGATGTGGGACAAATTGAATACAGCATATGATCTAAAATCTGTCGATGATTCAAAAACAATTTTTTGAGTTTAAGTGGACAGAGAGTGAAAGTGTTACGTATAATATTTCAAAAATAGAACAGTTGGCTAGAAAAATGAAAAATCTCGGGGGAAAAGTTGAAAAGACTATGGTGATGACTCGTGTTTTAACATCTTTGCCACAAAAGTTTAATCATTTTCACAGTGCTTGGGATTCGGTATCTGACGATAAGAAGAATCTCGAAAATTTGACTGAGCGCTTGATGGCAGAAGAATTTAGATTACAAGAGCAAAAGGAAGTACACGAAGAGACGACAGCGTTGCTAGCTAATCTGAAAATCGGTCATAAGGAACAGAAGAATGACTTATAAATATGAGAAGAATGATGTGAAACAAGAGCAGTGTTATAATTGTGGAAGACAAGGTCATTTAAAAAGGGACTGCTTCAGGTGTTATACGTGCAAAAGAAAAGGTCATAAAAGTAACAATTGCTTCATGAATAAGAATAATGGACAGCGAAGATGGTCGAATAATCAAGAAGGAAGTAACTCGTCTTCTGGACAGAAGAAATCAACATCGAGGATAGCACTATATAATAGGTGACAAAGGCAGCTGTGGCAATCGGGATGATCTCTGGATTGTGGATTCGGGTGCGACGGATCATATATCGAAGCATCGAGAATGGTTTTCAACGTTCGAAGAATATACAACACCAGTCAGTGTAAGAATGGGCAACGGTATGACAATGTCTGCATATGGTAAAGGTAATATTGACTTTGAAACTTATAAAATAGTGAACGAGTAGAAGGTACTATCTATAATGTATTATATGTTCCTAATTCAATGTATAATCTGTTTTCTGTTAAATATGCGGGTAAAAGGGGTATAGATTATGAAATAACACATAATGCTACGAGATGTACTTTAAAGCATGGTAATGAAATTCTTGTAACTGGTTCCGAATATGAGCCTGGTAGTTTGCTAAAATTAGACATTCAAACTTTAATTCCAAAAGAATGTAACGTGGTAGAACAAAAGAGTAGATCGAGCATTGCCAACGGTAATGTTTTACAATTATGGCACGAAAGACTTTGCCATCAAAACCTAAAACATGTGAAGAATATTTTGAAAAATCTAAATATAAAATTTACGGATGAAAATTTCTTTTGTGAAGGTTGCGCTTATGGCAAAAATCATAGATTGCCTTTTCACAAAAAGATCGATCGTGCCACTAAAACTCGCGAAATAATTTATACTGACATTTGTGGTTCTATGGAAGTAGAGTCTCTCGGTAGAAAGTTATATTTTGTTTCTTTAAAAGACGATTTTTCAAGTTATAGAGAAATTCATTTTATTCGAGAAAAATCTGAAGTAATAGAAAAACTAAAATCATTTTGTATCGGGGTTGAGAATCAATTTGCAACAAATATTAAAGAAATTCATTTTGATGGTGGTAAAGAATACGATAATAAAGCTGTGATCTCTTTTTTAAATAGTAAAGGTATAAAATATTCGATTAGTGTTCCATATACGCCCGAACAAAATTCAATTGCAGAGCGCGATAACCGAATCATTGTAGAGGCTGCTCGATCAATGTTATATTCAAACTCAAACTTACCTCTATTCTTATGGGCAGAAGCAATGAATACTGCTGTACATGTAATTAATAGAACAGGCCCAACAAAACAAAATAATAAAACTCCTTATGAGTTATGGAATGGAAAAACAGCTACTGTTGATAGATTTAAAATATTTGGAACCATGTGTTATGTACATATATCAAAAGAAAAGCGTATGAAACTTGATAAAAAATCGATGAGGGGTTATCTGATCGGATATCATGAGGATTGTAAAGGTTATCGTGTATATGTTCCGGAAGTGCGAGATGTCATTATAAGTAGAGATGTACTTTTTAAACCTGAAAGAGTATTAGCTGATTCAATTATTTTGAATTCTTTGAACAATAATAATAAAGAAACTGAAGAAAATGAAATTGTAACTCCTAAAAATAATGAACTTTTACTTAAAAATGAATCAAATGAGTTTGAAGAAAGAGAACCTTTACATCTTCAAATAGCGATAAGAATCAAACTGGACGACAATTGCGCGATAGAACAAAATTAAAACCTACAGAATATTATGGATGTCCGATCACGTTTATTGCTGAAAAGTTACCATCTAATTATAACGAAGCAATTACAAGTAAAGAAAAAGATAGTTGGCAAGCTGCAATGCAGGACGAAATGAACTCTTTGTATGAAAATAAGACATGGGTATTAGTGGAAAAGCCAAAAGATAAAAAGGTGATTAACAATCGTTGGGTTTTTGTGAAGAAGCTCAATCCAGATGGTACAGAACGTTATAAAGCGCGGTTGGTTAT
This sequence comes from Magicicada septendecula, assembly GCA_034769895.1. Taxonomy (NCBI): domain Eukaryota; kingdom Metazoa; phylum Arthropoda; class Insecta; order Hemiptera; family Cicadidae; genus Magicicada; species Magicicada septendecula. Next base: position 417,319,699 of record CM068374.1, on the reverse strand, counting down.
TAAAGGTTATTCGCAACAGAAAGATATAGATTATAAAGAAACTTTTAGTCCGGTTGTTCGCTTTGATACAATAAGATTGATACTTAGTATTTCTGCTCGTAAAAATTTACATATCGGTAAATTTGATATAAAAACGGCTTTTTTATACGGTGACTTAAAGGAAGATATATATATATATGAAACAACCTGAAGGTTTTGATGATGGAAGCTCACGCGTATGTAAATTAATGAAAAGTTTATACGGCTTAAAACAAGCACCAAGATGCTGGACTGAGCACTTCACTAATTTTCTTGTAAATTTAGATTTTTGTCAAAGTACGGGTGACCCATGTTTATACATATATAACAAAAATAATAATAAGATCTTGTTAGCAATTTATGTTGATGATGGACTTATTGCAGCTTCAAATGAAAGTTTGATTGATAAATTGTTGAATGATTTGAGTAAAAAATTTAAAATTACTAGTACTAAAGAAGTTACTAATTATCTTGGAATGGAAATTTGTAGATTGAATGATGGGTCTGTTTTCATTCATCAAAGTACTTATATTAACAAAATCTTAGAAAAGTTTAATATGTCAGAAGCTAATATTGTATCCACGCCACGATTGTAATCATGATGAATATTTATCAAAAACTATTGTAAGTAATGTACCTTATCGTGAAGCTGTCGGCAATTTGATGTTTTTGCATATAAGACTGATAAATATGATTTATATATAGATAATATGAGTGCATTAAAACTTATAAGTAATCCTGAATTCCATCAAAGGACAAAACATATTGATGTGAAATATAATTATGTACGTGATTGTTTTCAAAATAGAGAAATTGATGTACATTATGTTAAAAGTGATGAACAAGTCGCTGATATATTTACGAAAGCTTTGTCAAAACCAAAATTTGTTTATTTAAGATCTAAACTTGGACTTAAGAGTAAAAATGATTTTTTTAAATTAATGAGATTGTGAGAATGTAGAGTTTTAGGGAGGGTGTTGAGAATATACTGGAAATCTCTACATTCATTCTTAAGTACGTATACCTGTCATTGTAGAAGTGAAAGTTTGTATTGTGCGATGGGGGGTCGAGCTGCCTTGGCGGTACCTCAACCCGCACACTTCCGCGTTTACTGTGAGAATCTAGAAAAGTAATGTTCTCGAAGTTTTAAATAAAAGGAAAGATCTGGAAGCTGTTTTTCTATATAAATAGAGATGCACTCGAAAAGTTCATTTCAGTTTTAAATGTGCTCTTGTAATGTGTATTTCGTGTGTCCGTTTTATGTATACTTGCTACTAAACTGTTCCTTAAATAAAGTGTGTGTTTGCTCCTGTACTTAAATTATTCATTATTTTTACCCATACCTTAACATTTATAAAGAGAGGGGAAGTGTGAGAGAGCGAGGTAGTGAGACAGGCAGACAGAGAAACAGACAGGCAGAGAAGAGAAAGGGAGATGGAAGTAGGTAAGCAGAGAAAAGGAGAGATTCACATTTCCTTTCTTTGCGCCATACGTCAATCATACAGATTTAGCCCCCTCTCTTTTATTATTTTGGACACCTCTGTTCCTTTTTCCGTCCAACACCCGTTTCCACTTTTCCTCCCCCCCCCCAATCTTTGATTACCCGTAGTCTGGATGTGTCCATTCTGAGTTGTTTTTCAGGCTGCAGTGTCCAGGATACCCGTGACGTCTTGGTTTGTTAGACGTTCTGCGCCAGTAATCCATTTCCGTTACCTTTAAGTGGTTTCTGTTTCTTACGTTTTACTCGCAGATTTCACAACCCTACGTTGAAATACCCTCAACAGTAACTTTATATACTGAGGTTATCTGGGCGTTTCCACAACACCGCATGTAACTGACGGAGAGCGCTTTTCTCCTGTTCGATGTTATTAGAAAATCCGTATCGCTTCTTCTGTCCTCAGTAACGTCACATCTAAATATCTGAAAGTGTCATATATCTTAAATTGGCAGTGTTCACATCGCTACAGCACTTCTGTAGACGCGTTTTTAAATGGACTATTTTTAAACAATAATGATGTTAGTAGTAGATCCACATATTGTAAAAATGATGTTCGTTTAGGTATCTTGTGGTGACATTATCGGAAGAGCGCAGAAGCGATGAACGTACCAGCAGCAAAATAAAATAGGAGACAATGCGGTGATAGGGCGGCTGAATTGTGTGCTTTGGCGTGGGAAAATAACCCACAAAACTAGAAAGATGATCCATCTCTCTGCCAATTCGGAAATTTTAGACTGCTGTTGGCCATTTATTGTCATTTGGAGATAAATCAACCGACTGCAAGCAGTGGAAATGACTGTGGACATGGTCTTGTGGAGTGTCCATTAAAAATTAAGATATCCAGAAATTGAGAAGACAATTTTAGGGACCATGAATACAAGTATGGTACGAACACGAGGAACGAATGGCTCACGATTGTTGGCCAAAAAATTGTTAATCGGGGTTCCAGCTAGACGTTCGAAACGGGGTAGACCCGGGAAATCGTGGAAAGAGGACATACACGTTGACACGGAGATCAGAGCTCTGCAACGTGGTGATCGAAACAACAGAAGTATCTGGTGGCAGCTTGCGAGAGACTGCAGCAACTACTTAGGAACAAGGCTTACAAGTAACAATAGGGCAGATGAAGAAATAGAACATCGGTTGCTGGATGCGTGAATAATCTTATATGGGATAATAAATACAAATACCTCACACAAGAAGCAAAAACTAGGGTTTACAAAAGCACAATACGTCCATTAATATCCCCTGCATCAGAGACCAAGCCAGATATAGCAACAACTCAAAGAAAACGACAAACTATAAAAATGACTATATTACGGAGGGTACTAGGAAAGACAAAGTAAGATAGGTTGCTAAACAGTAATATAAGAGAAACGAGTAATGTTATTAATTCTTGGATTGCGGAAAGAAGAAGGTCATGGAATGAACACACATCAAGAGTGGATGACACAAGGCTAATGAAAAAGACAAGAGATAGCCAACCAAACACCAAGAGAAGCATTGGTCGGCCAAGGAAGAGGTGGAGTAACAGCATGACCGTTGTTATAGAACAGGACAGAGTCCTAACAAGGAAGTTAAAGAAGAAGAAGAAGCCTTGGAGAGAGGAATATTTTTTCATTGTGTGACTCGCTCTTACAGACCTGACAAGAATAACGTAATCAGTGGCTCACTGTTTCAGTAAATCCCACTAAGCAGCCTCTGCTAAAGATAGCAAACACTGGCAGTTCGGTTCCACTTCAAAAGTTCAGCAGTCCGCCGTTCAGAAGCGAAGCTATAGTGAGTCAGTGGATTTTACCTGTAATCGTGTTTCTGGCAACAAGGTCGTGTGTACGGAGATATTCGGTCAGTCGGAGGAAGTAAGCTATAATAACAATTTCCTTTGTGTTGCTTCCCAGGCCGAAATTAGTTAGCGACCATATACACGCACAGTTAATATTTTGTGTAATGTGCTGACAAACTTTATACGGAAAAAGACTTTGCACTCTCGTGATTTCGTATTCAAATTATCCTCTGTTAGGCAGAGCCGAGAACCTCCTCGTGCTACAATTGAGCGTAAAAGATTAAACGCCCAGAAAAATCACCCGCGTACTGTAAGTAAATATGCCTCGCTTATGGTTGGCGTGTGGACCCTTAGCCTACCTGCTGCCTCTCTCCCATTTTATACTTCCACCCTGGCTCGACAGCAGCTAATTGCCGCGTGAGTCACCTCACTGTGCGTTCAGTATGAAACAGTTTTTTTTTTTTGCCTCGCCCAATACTGGTAAAATTTTGTTATATTTGAAATCAGCGAAATAATACGATGAAAATGACACCAAACACGACTAAGGAATGTTAAAAATTGGGCGTTATAAAGCACTGTGCACTGAAGATGTGTATTAAAGTAGTTGTTGAGCTTTTACCTTGAAACACCTTAAAATTTAATATTTTTTAGTCTTTTTTGGTGTCATTTTTATCGTATTATTTCGCTGATTTCAAATATAACAAAATTTTGCCAATATTGAGCGAGGCAAAAAAAAAATTGTTTCATACTGGACGCACAATGAGGTGACTCACGCAGCGATTAGCTGCTGTCGAGCCCGGGCGGAAGTATTGCAATGGGGGAGAGGCAGCAGGTAAGCCAAGGGTCCACACGCCAACCATCGTCATACAGAGCATAGTAGAATTACGTTAGCTTTGTAAGTGTTGAAAATGTAATCAGTAAACGAAAGTTACTGGGCAAAAATTGATAATGTTGACTTGAGTTAATATTATACGGTAATATACAAATGGAGATGTTAACCTTTCTTTATACCGTCATCATCATCATCATTAAGCGTTCAAGGTTTAGAAGCAATCTCGTGTTCCGTCCGCATGTTTCTCGCACCTTGCTACCGGTCGTCCAACGTCTCTTCCACGTATAGGCTAGCCGCGCAATGCGGGTATCACCCATTCGTTGCAAATGACTTTTCTATTTTTCTCTGTTTCTCTAACTGAAAATATATTCAAATCCTTTCTTACATCTTCGTTTCTTATACGGTCTGCTTTTGTACGTCCCATAACTGTTCTTAAGTATTTCATTTCCGCTGCTTGAATCTTATTCCAGTCGCTCTTATTCACCGTCCAAGATTCGCAGCCACAAAATAATGCTGGAACAGCCATCGTCTTATAATATTTTAAATTAGTGTCCTTTCTGGTCCACGTTTTCAGAGTGTTTAGTATTACATCGCAAATGTGCTGAAATTTACTCACTTTGCTGGTCAAATCCTTCCAAATCTTTCCAACCGGTTCCAGAACATTATCATACAAGACAATCTTTGATCGAACTGGATGTTTCCCACGGAAAGCCATAATTTTTGTTTTTATAACCGATACCCTGAGGTCATACTCTTCAGCTGCTTTTCCAAGTTCGTAAATGTGTTTCTGCAAAGAATTCTCACTCTCCTGAATAAATACCAGTCATCAGCAAAGAGCAGCTTATAATTGATGTAGTTTTATCTGACTGCATTTCTTTATAAAAAAGGTTACAGGAATGCTTTCAAGAAAGATGAATTTCGAAGGATGATAAATTGCGAATAGAAGAAACTCAGACTTTAGTACAGTGCGAGAAGCGCGGGAACGGACGTGCGGCAGTACGCAGCGCGACCGCTGAAGCACGTTTGCACGTTTTGCTCAATAATTTGGAAACCAATAAAGGTAGAACATTGAGAGTTAGATCAAAATTAAATTTGAATCTTTCTGTATAATTCACTCGCTTCTAGTCTGTCTTGAACAGGAAAATATTTTCTCGCAGGCTACTTTTTATGCGTCACGACTGAAAAATTTTTAAATTTGATATGAAATTTTATTTTTTATTTTGTTGTTGCAAGGGTATTATTAAATTTTAATAGCATGAATCATACATCCTGTACGTGATCTGGGCTACACGTAAAAAAAAATGTTTGTTAAGAAACAAGAACATTTTGCGTAAGGACAGTTTATATTTTAATTCGTACTAAACGGAGTGTCCCATGTTTTCATTGCGTTTTTTATTTTTACCGACAGAGTTTTTAGGCTAAATTTATTTAAAATATCAAATTATGAAGAATGAAAATACTGTTACTACTGCGTACATTTTGTAGACTTATCTAGTACCCCATTTTTATCGGTCGAGGTTTTCAAGTCGCCCAATAGCAGCGAACATAAAACCCATAAGCGCAATGCATTTCCCTATCTCGCCCATTGTCTCGTCCGACTGTGGAACCAAGAATAGTACTATAGTATAATATGCAATTATGCTAATTTATGCAATTTAATTATGTAATTATCCAATTAGGTTAATTTATGTCAAATTGATTGAATTTACGTGATATATTAATTACTTTGATGCTAGTGACTATGTTCATTAATGATTAGCATAATTACTGCAATGAGACTCTGATAGTTGTATAAAAAACGATATAAAAAATTTACTACAAATTATTCAATTGACGTTAATGTCTGTTACAAGGTAAAATTGACAATAATGAACGCATGAATACTTAGTAAATAAACACTTATTTATTTAACATTATTCAAATAAAGAAACTTCCAATATATGGATATAAATTATGTCCTGTAAATACATTCATAAAAGAAAACACATATATATAAGAATGAAATTACAATATGAATTCATTACGTCGTTCGCTGAAAACATACACACACACACATATATATGTATATATATATAATACAATGAATCAACATATTAATCTTACACTAATGCGTTCATTTTGGCTCAGATGAATAGCTCTATTTAAAATTACCATGATAATCAATCTAAATTCTCAAAGGGTGATTTCTTTGAAAAGAGTCAGGACAGTAGAGTTATTATAACAGTAATAACATAAAGGTTTACTTGTGAAATGGATTATCCAAAATTTCCATCGACGAAACTCCTTTCCACTGATGATCCAAATACGTAAGGTTGTGTAGCCTCGATGTTTATCATCACTTATCACTCGCGGATAAGATTCACTCGCGGTGTGTGTGTCCTCCGTTGATGTCGGTCGTTAATATGAGAGTCTATAAAGCTATGTGTTGCATGAGTGCGTTCATTCTTAATTATCGTGTATATATGACTGTCTATCGTCAAACTTCTTCTTGTATCTATATACGTTAATGTATTGTGTTTTAGATTACGTAATGTATTGTTCCATTCGGTATTGTAACACTTCACACTGTGCAACGATACATTTCCGTAACTCGGTAAAGCATTGACGAAAGTTCTGCGAGTCTGTTATTAAATGAAAACTGCGAATAATTAACTTAGTTCTTAACAAGCGGTAGCTGAGTAAAACTGAGTAACTGAAAGTTTTTAACCACTGAAGTATACTGCATGATTGAGTCACTGCGGATACACTATGACTGAATAACTTGTCAATAACTGAAAATGCTGTGTTAACTGATTAAAGCACTGCGTAACTGAGTTTCAGAGTAAAACTGATATATGTATATTAACTGAAAATGTATGAAGACTGAGAATTATACTGAGACTGAGAAATACAATAAAATTGAAATTTTTATGAAGACTGAGACTCCGCGTGCCCTGTAAACAGTTTTTATTAAGCTTCATTTACCACAATGCAATGTCCTGGCAAACACGCCTTTGGTCAACCATGATAGGTCAAATGAACTCCTACCCTTGTGTAGAACTATGGTTCTCGACCCCTGATTCGTTGTTCGCGTTGCTATCATGACGACAGTCCTCTCCACCTGCGTCCTAGGAAGATGCTGGGCTCTGGTTGGTTATCGGGCATCCCCTCAAGTACACGACGAAAGGGCTCCGTACCGTTTCCTAGAATGTAGAGCAATTCCGCTCCTGTCTATCAAGCTTTTGTCTAAGTATGCTCTGGAGGTCTGCAGTTGTTCTCACGCGAACAATACGTCGCATTTCGTTATTGTTTGACTTCCCATGACCCTTTTTCGTCAATTAGCAGCACCCTGCGTGTCGTCATTTCCAAGATGCCACTCCTGTCCCTCGTCATAAATACTAGTTGTCACCAGTAAGATGTCTTCACGCTGTGCTCACATCCTGGTCCTATTCACTAGATATACACTGTTTTGTTCTCATACGGGGTGAGACTCTCCTAAACCCTTTGTGTGAGTATTCCTTTTCTTATTGCTGGCACGCTCCAAATTAACCTTACAGCGTGTGTTCGCTACAATTTCTCCGTATCTGGGCCACCGTACAGCATCTTTTGTTTAGTTTGTTGTGGGCTATAAATCTCAGTTGAGTCGAGTCTGTCACAGGCGATCCTTACTTCCCATTGTAGTGTTGTGTCAGGCATTTTCTTATTGTTCTTGGCAAGCGTCCAGTTGACACTTCGTTAAGTTGCCTCTTTATTTATTGCTTCTGGCCCGAGTTGGGGTGACTTGACTGGTGTAACGTACTTCTTGATCAAAATTTAAAAATTAAAATTTTTGGTCATTACAGTAAAGTATAGTCCACTACCCAGGAATACGAGTCTCTACATTATATTCACAATGCTACTTACGATGAGATCTCATTTGCTCGTATTTTCTGATAAAATACTTTGCAAGTTATTTCAGATTTGTTCAACCGTTACCTAAAAACATTATAGGCTACAAAATTTTGTTTGTATTGTTTGTGTATTTGTATATTTCACATGCAACGAACAAACATTGGCCATAGTGCACGTTATAATTCGGAAAAGTCTACGAAATCTATCAACACACCCGGCGCGTATGCAAGTGTGTTCGTACGTACGCAGACATTCAAGTATATGCGGAGAACTGACCGCCGGCGCAGTTGGTGATATCTGTTTAACAGTCCACAAGCTCAGTCGATGTTTATGGAAGGGTAGAGTATTGTCCCCGACGCAATTGATGTCGGAGGCGCGATTGCCTCCCAAGCTCGTCTCTGGTACCTTTCCTCATTCATCCTACAGACGTGGCCAAACCAACGCAGTTGGGAGCTTTCAATTTGATCATTTAAAGAGAATATCTTCAAATTATTCCTGATGTTAACGTTTCTCACCCTATCTCTACGAGTTTTCTTCTCAATTCTCCTCAGGAATCTCATTTCCATTGTTTGTATTCACTTTTTGTTAGTGGATATTTTCAAGGATATAATTAATATTATTCATAAATATTACAAATAACTTGAAAACCGAAGGTAAAAAACGTCAAAATCAAATATAAACAAATGTTTACTTACATCCGTTAGGGTGTAGAATTAACAGAAACACATATAGAGTAGTAAATTACTAAACTATAAATTGACTAATTGACAGATTGTAAATTTAGTGTTCTTTTTTGAAAATTTCACAATTTTTGAACGTCAGGGACAAATGAGAAAAATGAGTGAAAGTTGTGATAAAATAGCAAGAAATCTTGTGAGGTATCAAATTAAAGAGAATTTTAACTGACATCTGAATGTAGTGGTAAGTTGTCGATATTTCGAAATTTTAGGAACCCAAAAAATTGTGCAAATCCAGCAGGCTGTCAAACTAAAAGGAATTGTAAACCAAATCGGAATGTTTTGAAATTTTAATGTTTATTGTATGATTGCGTACTCTACGAAAGTTATGTTACTAAAGAATTAGTAGAGTAGAGATTTTTGTAATGTTTTTTATAATTGAAAAATGATCTAATATCGAAATGTATGCAATAATCAGTGTAGGCCCTACTTCCTTCAGCATAGAGAGCGAGATCTGCAGCTCAGGGAGAGATGAACTCCCGTTATGTAGGCTTTAACCTGTTAACGTGTGGCCGATTGAAGATGAAGACCAGAAAATTGTCGAGCCGCTACGCTGTTTGATAGTCAACGGTAGGCCTACAGCTGAAGTCAGGCCAGCTTGCTTTCTAGGAACCGAATGCCCAGTTCCAGTTCACTTTTAATACATACGGTGTAAAATGACAGTGTAGGCTATATAATAAATTATACAAAGTATTAAACAAAAAAAAAAACGTGTTTCTGAATAGTTGACCGAGAGTTTAGTACGTCCCCAGATAATGTATCTCGATATAAAATTCATTGTATACGTAGTCGCTGGACGACGAGACTGGCGCGGCGCGCAGTGAAAACAAAAACTGAAAATTAATAACATATTAACGTAGCCAGTCTCCTCCTGTTCCGAATGAAAACTGTAAATAATTATTGTCTTAGTGTATAATTGTGATATGGTTAGATATGTATTCAATTTACATAGTAAACAAAGGCCGTTAGTTAGGGTACGTCATAAATATTGATGAGCTATAAATTATGTAAACCTAGCCCAACAGCACGGTAGTGGAGGTAGTAGTAGGATAGCTTACGCACAGTGGTGCCACGTTAATAAGACCAAACTTCCCTTCGGGCAGTATGCAGAGTGGATTTCTACAAACATTACATGTATTATTTATACGGGAGAGGGGGTATGTATTTATTAATTTTTGACATGATTTAATAATCTTCGGTGACTTCCAAGAGAGACGTGGTAATTGTTCGACTCAAGCAGCTAATCGTTTAGTTAGCAGGTGTGCACTTTTCAGTTTGATAAATTCACGTCTGTCGGGATACAAACGTTCGGCCCTATTTTTGTGAAATTTGTCGATTTCAGATTTAATTTTCTCCAATATAGAAGGCCGTATATTACTGTCAGGAGTTTGTGTCATTCAACGTTTGTATGTATTCAATGTTTCACCCTTTTGTATAGTTGGTAACTGCATTTCGTGTCATCTTCATAATTTTCTAGTCTGGAAGGTAATAATTTCTCTTTGGAATTGTAGTACTCGGTTGTATTAAAAATGTTTACCGGGCTGTTTGGCCGTGGTCTACGGTTTAAAGACAAACCAAACGTTTCGACAGCACAACTGGCCACCATCATCAGTGGAATTCAAAGAATTCGAGACCACCTGAACGCGGGTTGTTAACGTCAGGCCTGACGGGTGTTGTCCTGACGGCTTTACCACAGTACTGTGGGCCTGACGTTAACAACCCGCGTTCAGGTGGTCTCGAATTCTGTGAATTCCACTGATTATGGCAGCCAGTGGTGCTGTCGAAACGTTTGGTTTGTCTGTAAACCGTAGACCACGGCCAAACAGCCCGGTAAACACTTTTAATACAACTGACACCGGCCGTGAAAGCCTTAGAACAGTTGTAGTACTCGCTGTTTTAAATCCTTTCTTCTTATCTCTTGTGATGGGCAGTTCTTTTTCTTTACCACCTCAGCTCTGTAGACCGTTATGTGTGCTCCGTTCCTATTTGCTGACTTCTATCATACTGTTTTCGTAAGTTTTATGTTGTTAGTTAACAACCTTATTTTTCTGGTTTTTCGATCTACTTCTTGCTGTATTTTGTATCTTCCTATGGACTTCATATGGGCGTGACAGCGACATTCTCTTCAACAGTGACGCACGTTCCTTTCATAGGCCTACAATCGAATACATCATTATCATCAACTTCAAGGTCCAAACCATTTCTGATTTGTTGCGCTTTCAGTACAGCTGGATGGTTCCACGCATCTTCTGCCACGCTGCTTAATGCGGGACTCGAGATCATGTGATCCTCCATTTATTCCTTTATATATTGCTATCTCAGTGCTGACATTAAATAATTCAAGTCTTTCCTGTACGACTCTACAACTCCATCTATCCACAAAGGAATATCCGGCAACAGCTTCGGAATATCCGGAATATACTGACTTGTCTGTTGCTATATGAATCTTCTTCTTCTCCTTCTTCTTCCTTATCTCCTCCTCCTCCTCCTCCTCCTCCTGCTCCTTCTTCTTCCTCCTCCAACTCCTTCTCGGCGGGTTGTAGGGAGCCTCCGTCCATCATCTCCACTATTCCAGTTCATGAACATAGCCGTGGACTTTATATCTATTTCTTTATTCGTAATCTTTCGACCTTCTCCTCCGCCTGTGTTATGCACATACACATGCGGTTTGTTTACGTGCTTAGCTGTTTAAAGATACCGTCTAAGTATAGGCATAGGTGTGCGCGCACACACACACACACACACTCACACACAGAGATTGGGCAGGTTAAGGACAGATTTCGGTTTGTTAAGTCACGAAAGTATACTGTTGTCACGGTGACTACGTTGGGAGTCGAACTCGGCTCTTATAAATCGGCAGCTACTCACCAGAAAGGCTATTCTACCAAACACGTGACTTTTAGTTTTCCTTAAGATATACATATCTCGTTTGTTAACGTGGGGTGGAGTGACGTTTGGATGGAAGGAAAGACAGATACAGCAGAGCGAACTATTATCGTGTTGACTGAAGGATTCTCTCCAGAGAGATGAAACGTGCAATAACAGTAAACCGGAAAGTGCAGATGTCACGGTAACGTCGTTGCCGAGGGACTCGGAGCCGCGACACGCACAATTTTAATCCGCCACGTACAACTGAGGATTGCAACTGCGGCCGTTTTAGCGTCGGTATTTTTCATTTCGTGAAATGTTATTTCTTAATGTGTATCGAACGTACATAGTGTATACGTCGGCTATACAATTAAGTGTGTGTGTGTGTGTGTGTGTTGTTATACACCGAAGATGTATATAGCACTCGCTTCGTTCCATTACTGTAACTCTAGTTGGCATTGACATGTTTTTCTAAATGTAAGTATATCTTAGTTACTTGTAACGTACTTCCGTGGACCAATAAGGAAGTGTATTACTGTTGAGTATTGATTGCTGTTCCTTCCTTACGAGCAGGTGGAATTCTCCGCGTTAGCAATGCATTTTCTCTCTGATTGTGCGATCTGCTGTTTGTAACCGGACAAACAATACGAAACTAAGATGTTTAAAACATTTTTATACAGTGCTTAATAACAGTAGTGGCAAATGGCAAACCCTTTGGCGACGTGACAATGAAAAAGTTAGGAGTGCAACACGAGCGAATATTTCGTGCAAATGGTGTGTGTGTGTGTGTGTGTGTGTGTGTGTGTGTGTGTGTGTGTGTGTGTGTGTGTGTGTGTGTGTGTGTGTGTGTGTGTGAATTACTTCCGAAACTGTATTTTTCTTATTTTTTAATCACTACATTTACACTTGGTGCACGTTTCAGAGACTTATTTTGTATCTTCATATATTTTTGTACTCTTCTTTATTATATTTAAAATTTGTACCTCAAGATGTTATTTTTCTCTTATTTGGAACATGTTTCGGGACCCTTAGTGTTCCCATCCTCAGCCTTCCTAATTTTGAATCTTGTGGAGTACCTGTGTGCTGGTTGGCTGTTGTTATGGCTTCCCGTTGGTTTTTGGTTTTTAAATTGTTATTATTATGTGTGATTGTGGTGTGTATATATATATATATTAGTATTTTGTGTATTTTCGATGTTGAGTGCTTTGAAAATTGTATCATGTTTTGTATCGAGTTGTATTTGTTCAGATATTAGTTTGTTTTGTGTTTGTATAAATTGACAAATGGCTTTATAGTTATTTGGTGCCGAAAGAAATATTTCCACTCTCTGTATCAACTCTGACTTCGATGACCGCCGTTCTTCTTCTTGTTCTCGTGCAAAAAGTGAAACGCGTATAAAGGTCGAGAGAACGATCGTCCGCCTCCCGTCCTACGCTTACGCTGGATCATTTCCCTGCTCAAAACGATAGAAATATGTCCGCAGCGATGCTCCGTCTCAGTAGCAGTATAGTGTGGGGAATTGTCAACCTTAACGGCCGTCCATATTTTACGCTAGGGAAACAGCCTGGTGATAAAGCCGTTCTCCTCAGCTGACTCACATTCGTTTTGCCTTTTCTGTTTGACAATATTCTTTTCAGTAATGAAATTTTTGATTTGTTACTGGAACGCTTGTGTATGCACGCGCACGTGTGTGTAAAATATAAGCATTTTTGTACTGTGCCACAAACCATTAATACGTTTCAAGAATATATTTATTATATTCAGAGTAGGATCAGTCACCCGTACGTTGAGATCCCAGATACAAAAATTTTTAAGTAGAACATTTTTATAAAAAATACCGCACAAAATGGAAAAAGTTATTTAAATAGTATAGTGGATATTTTCTTCTTCTTCTTCTTCTTCTTCTTCTTCTTCTTCTTCTTTTAGTCATCCTCTTCTACCGTCGGGTGTCGAGATTTTCGAGACAGGTCTTCATTTCGTCCTGTCCAGTGCCAAAACCCTGGCACAGGTCCAAACTGCTCCTCTGCCTTCTACACTCGTCTTGATGTTATCCTCCCATTTCGTTCTGGGTCGTCCTCTTCCGCTTCTGCCTTCCGGTTTTGTCTCTCATGCTCGTCTCGTAAAGCTCTCCTCATTCATCCTACAGTCATGGCCAAACCAACGCAGTTCCAAGCTTTCAGTTTTATCATTTAAAGAGCACATCTTCAAATTCTTCCGGATGTTAACGTTTCTCACCCTATCTCTACGAGTTTTCTTCTCAACTCTCCTCAGGAATCTCATTTTCATTGCTTGTGTTCACTTTTTATTAGTGGATATTTTCAAGAATGTAATTAATATTATTCATAAATATTACAAATAACTCGAAACCGAAGGTAAAAACCGTCAAAATCACTAATGCGATTGTGATGTATTTATAATATACACACAATTATTGTTTACTATAAATTTAAACAAAGGTTTACTGACACATTAGAAAATGTATAAACATACTTTTATAGAAAATCATTGGAAATACAGTCTTTTGTTTTAAAAAATATACATTCATTTTATTTTATTGTTGTCTCTTCTACGAATCTGTTGTTCATGTTCCTCGTTCACCGTACTCGTATTTCTCTGAAGGTCTCGCGTTTTGTAGAAGTCCAGTTTTATCGTCGTCGTCATATTTCAGTTGCGTCTCTTTCCTTGTTTTCTTCTTCAAGTGTTTAATGATACATCCACAAAGCGACTGGAAGAGACTAATTTTGCTTTCAACCTCTTTATCATCTTGATATGTAGGCCTAATGCTGCACCCGAGATACTTGAAATCTGGCACCTGTTCTATTGGCGAGTCCTGTATGACAGTCTTTGTTCCAATATGATGTGCCCCAGAAAAAGCCATAACTTTTGTTTTAGATAAGGAAATGGTTTGATTGTAATCTGTTAAAATGTTAGTAAGACAAAACAACGACCTTCAGTTGTACCGTTCATGATGTAATCATGAAAAGAATCACGATCCACCGTGTGAAAGTTGTATTTTACCATAATCTCGCAGACGGAGGTCGCATGTGATTTCTCTCTTTGTCCACTGAACGTTTATTAGGAAAAATATTTTTTTTTAACATTCCGTTGGGACTGGAAATTGAGAATATAAACTAGCATATATCTTTTAACAGTTCAGAATGGAGGTCGGAATTTGATGAATATCTCTTAAAAAAGAACCACTGTCACAAGTTTTGTTATCGTTTTTGGAAGCAAGGGATGCAATTTTTCAAATTACAAAATTGACCATACAATTTGGTTTCGTCTATTTCTACATTTTCCTTTACCAAATACTCTAAACATGGAGCGATGTTTTCGTAGTTTTGTCTTCTTTAATATTGTCAAAATTTATCAGGTCGGCAACACTAAAGTTCGTCTACTGAAGTAGCCTATTTTTTAGTATAATTTTCTTAACGAAGAACGACTTTTTGTTTCTATTCGAAAGTACGTTTTCTTTTCGTATTTTGCAGATTATTCGTTAATTTAATCGATAACTAACACAATCTAAACATGCCGGACATTTCTTATATTTTTTGGAATGCCTTTTGGAATTATCCGTTATGCCTAACTTTTAAATATGTTACTGTAGATCCGCAGAATACATTTTTTTTTACGAGTGAAGCGAGTTGTCTCAGGACAACTTTTGACCGTATCAACGTATTTTCGTAAAACTTGGCGTGTGCGTCCATAGTTTTACCCCTAACAGAACCCCATTGTTTTCGTGACCGATGTTATCCGTTATCCTGAGTTAAGGCGTAGAATTAACAGAAACACATATATCGTAGTCAGTTACTAAACTACAAATTGACTAATTGACAGATTGTAAATTTAGTGTTCATTTTTGAAAATTTCAAAATTTTTGGATGTCAGAACCCAAAATGTTGGTGAAAGTTTTGATAAAATAGCAAAAAATCTTGTGGGATATCATATTAAAAGGACTTTTAACTGACATCTGAACGTAGTGTTAAGTTTTCGAAATTTCAAAATTTTAGGACCCCAGGAAAGAGATGAAAATTAAAAAAGAAATTGTTACAATCCAGCAGGCTGTCAGACTAAAAAGAATTGTGACCCAAATCCGAATGTTTTGAAATTTTAGTGTTATCGTATGATTGTGTGCTCTACAACAGTTATATTACTAAAGAAACAGTAGTGCAGAGATTTTCGTAGTGTTTCCTAATAATTGAAAAATGATCTAATATCGAAATTTATGTAATAATAAATGTAGGCCCTACTTCCTTCAGCATAGTGAGCGAGTTCTGCAGCTCAGGGAGAGACGGTGTGCGCGCGGCAATGAGTTTTGTACATACAGTAGAACAGGGATGGGGCACCTGTTGAGAATCGCAGCAGGACTGTAAGGTCCGTTATTGCGTGGAGACGACCAACAGCAAGGTCGTCGACACCGAAAGGGCGCCAGAAAAACGTCGTTAAGACGCGTGTTTAAACCCGCTGCTGCTTGTCAGATGCTAAACGTGATAAGCGTGTTTATCGAACGTCCCCGGCGCCACACACACATATACGGGGCCAAACGATTTGTAATTTGTAGACTTCGGTCGGTGACGTATTGTCCCTCGATAGTAATGCTCCGCTGCCTGTGTAGCCAGTACAACTAACAGTCTTTGTGGTTATACTGGAATATTTATTATACCGCCAACTTTATATTTTACCAGATAACATACAATTGTTGTTAAATTTACATTTATATGGTACAACAGTACAACAAATATAAGATTTCAATTTATTAAACTTGAAGTTTATAATTTCACTAGGTCTGTGCCCTGTTTCCAGTGGGGGATTATCCATATCCAGTGGGGGTGCTGCCAGGGTATGCTGCAGCACCGGGCACCAGGGTCTCAGCTGTCAGAGGGGGCACCATCCAGCCATAAATCACAAAAAATTTTTGAAGATAATAAATGTAATAAAAAAACGAAAAAACACATCTCCTCAATCCAAAATCATAAAAAGATGTGTGCACACTTTTCGACGATCTTTAATAGAATTGAAGCACTTTGTGCCACGAGTAAAATTGCAAGAAAGAGGTTTTTTTCACAGACCGTTCGAATGAAGATGATAGATTCCATGATACTACCGTTTGTCCGCTCAAAGTATTAAAGTGGGTTATTGACTGTAAAATGATTGGTGTATTTAATGTATTTCCAAACATATACATTGCGTATCGTCTACTTTTGACGACTCCAATACCTAACTGCGAATATGAAAGATTTTTCGTATTAAAACTCATTAAAGATATGTTGAGTTCAACTATGGGAGATGAGAGATTATACAAGATTTCGTTAAGACAAAATTCATTTCGAATACATTGTTTTTTGTAAATTTCAATACTATATGTCAAACAATTTAACGGTTTCAAGGTATCTCGGTGTACAGTGGCATAATGGAATCTATGAAGATAATAATAAAAGACTGCACTCGTTTGTGTATTACACTCTGCCCTATACATGGCTCGTAATATATCAACTTTTCCTGTAATAACTTCTTCTGTTCTCTGAAACACGAACCAAATAATTTTTATGCAGCTTGACTGGGTTTTTTTTCTGTTTGTTTGTGGTGCGGGCCACTAGCGTGCAGCCTATGTAGCCTGTGGTTAAATCAGGCACTGTAACGGACCGTTTGTAACAGGAGATAAAAATGTTTAACCAGCCTTGACTTGACGCCCGTTTGGCTCCGGTTAGTAACGCCAGTCATACCAAGAAACGGACTCACGTTAATACGCCAATCATACCAAGATAATTATAGATTTTGCTTCAGTTTGGCGGAAAAATTAAAATAAATTGTAAAGTGTCTGTAAAGTGGTCCTGTTTCGTGGCTTTCTTCGCATGTGTTACGCGTAGGCTATCTTTGTGATCGTGTTGATGTTTGGACTTTTTGTTGTACGTGTTCTGCTGACACCTGTTTTGTAGTGTATTTTACGTTTTTACGCGTATCTTTGTTGTTTCGTTTTTGTTGGGTTTTCAAGTTGTGTTTTATACAATAAATATATTTAACAACAGTGGTACGTTAACTGATAAGTGATAATAATCAGTCATGACGCATCACGTTAAAAAAAAAACTATTCGTTCCTATTTCTTAAATGAATTTGTGATTTTTTTCTTTTTGCAGTTGCTGTTTGTTTTATCCTATTTTTATTCCTCTCATTTAGAATAATCGAATACGTTATTTTATCGTAAAAGTTTTCTCGCAGAATTAAAATTCGGATCATTGAAACCGAACAAATATATGCGCGTGTACAACTTACACGAACGACTGCTTTAAAAAAATCTAATTTTAAGCTAGCGCTAGTTGTTTAACGTCCGTTAGTTAACAAACAGACCAAATATCTCCTGCTTAAGTTAACCTACGATTTTGACGGTCGTTAACTTCAATGGAGATTAGTGAAACTGATTGTCTCCCGTTAAGTCTATAACGGGTGATTTAATGGCTTTCAATTCTTAACGGAGGTCAGTGAACGGGGACTGGAAATCTACATCATGGTTAATTTTTCTTTCTTTTGTTTCTGATGAATCGAACTTAATTAAGAACTTATTAAGAAGTTAGGCCCATGTTTTTAAGGTGCAGATATTACTTTGTATATTCCACATTTTATATTGTAACTAGCAAAATACCCGTGCTTCGCTACGGAGTTTCACGTTGTACGTAATTGTACAATTATTGCTCGCTTAATAGTATAGGATTAGATAGATTGTACAAATTCTCAACTCTTAGTTTGTTTATTTACATTCATAGCAACAGCTATTTATTATTTATTTCGAGAAAATCGTTAGAGCCGTTTCCGAGAAAAAAAAGGACATACATTTATTAATTAATTGAACTTCGAAATTTTCTCGACTGTAAGAACCTGCAAACAACGAAGTTTTTCAATTTAAAACAACGATTAAAAACTCAGAACTAAATGTATTCGGGGTTTCCAATAAACTGAGATGTCAACCACTTCATTTACAAACAATTCCCGCGATAAATTTCATTGTTTGGTTTTTTGCCCCTTAGGAGTGAAAGTTTTTAAAACCGTTTCTTAGTGAGCACCTAAGACCTATGATGAAGCTACGTTCAAAGTTTCATTGATATCCATTCAGTGGTTTCAGAGATATCGTGATCAGTGAGTCAGTCAGTGGTATTTGGCTTATATAGATATCTATATCTAGCCGATTTACCCAGCGTTCCTCGGGTTCATAATTTATTCATAGGCTCATAGGCACCTATTCTTGTTCTAACGTTATATTACTTGTATATTGTATAATCTTCCTTATATTGTTACGTTCGAATTCTCACTGGAGGAATACTCTGTAGCGCACCTGTTTAAGAACATGTCATAAACTGTATTCTTATATCTGGAGAAGAATTCTGTTGCGCGTGATGCTCCTGCTCGATTTCTAACTCTGGGAGAGGGCGAACAGCTAAATTAGTTTTCAATAAAATGTCTACAGTACTTGCACGCGCTGCGTATTTACTGTCTTTTATAATTCATTGTGTTAATGTTGAAATAAGGCATTTGTTAAATTAGTGTCTCCTAAACTTATTCTAACAATACAATACCTCTATAGATTTCAGCTTATCAATTTTTAAATTCAAACTGAAGCAAGTGCATTTATATTGTCTGAACACTATGATCTGAATACATTTGCTATCAAAACTTTGTTTTTTATACTCGCTTATAACTTACTTCGATCTAAACTTATCCACTTTTAAATTCAAACTGCAACAACTCTGAATTCACACACTATTAAGAAGTTTCTTAAGATGCATACACCACCTTTGATATCATAACCTATATCTTTATTTATAAGAACCGTGGACTCTGGCCCCGCTGTCTTTCGCGGGATCCGACCTAAGACTCCCCGGGTTCCGTGGATGAACTCCGGGGAAGGCCCGTCGGACGACTCCCGCACTATTTCCTACGCGGGAGACTTCCACCGATGCTATGGTAACCAGAATCTATTCTATTGGGTTGCCATAGTAACCAGATCTAATAGTTTTTAAGACCCAAAGGACCCCCCAAAGGATCGTATCGAAAAAACACTTGTCCTATGTTGGTTCTCCCGTTGAGTAAAATATTTGTGCCAAGTTTGGTTGAAATCGGTCCAGTGGTTTAGGAGGAGATGTGGAAGACCCCAGAGGACCCCATCGAAGATAACACGTATCCTATGTTGGTTCTCCCGTTGCGTAAAATATTTGTGCCAAGTTTGGTTGAAATCGGTCCAGTGGTTTAGGAGGAGATGTGGAAGACCCCAAAGAACCCCCCAAAGGACCCCATCGAAAAAAACACCTATCCTATGTTGGTTCTCCCGTCGCGTAAAATATTTGTGCCAAGTTTGGTTGAAATCGGTCCAGTGGTTTAGGAGGAGATGTGGAAGACCCCAAAGAACCCCCAAAGGACCCCATCGAAAAAACACCTATCCTATGTTGGTTCTCCCGTTGCGTAAAATATTTGTGCCAAGTTTGGTTGAAATCGGTCCAGTGGTTTAGGAGGAGATGTGGAACATACATACATAGATACATACATACAATAGGGGGGGGGTTTGCCCCTTAGGAGTGAAAGTTTTTAAAACCGTTTCTTAGTGAGCACCTAAGACCTATGATGAAGCTATGTTCAAAGTTTCATTGATATCCATTCAGTAGTTTTTGCTCTACGTTGATTCTATGTCAGTTAGTCAGGCAAACTTCCCCCCCCTTTTTCCCCCTTTAAAGGTCGAATTTCCAAAAATCCCTTCTTAGCGGATACCTACATCACATAAGGAACCTACATGCCAAATTTCAAGTTTCTAGGTGTTATAGTTTCGGAGATTTCGTGATGAATCAGTGAGTCAGTGGTATTTCTCTTTTATATATATAGATGGTGTGGTAGTCACCACTGACTAAATAGCAAGGCGCATATACCGTATTTTTGTAATGGATTTTTTCACGATGTATATAATATATCGTTAACATTCCATTGATTTGATTTTAAAGAAAATGTTCGAACACTAGACGTATTAACACTGACATTCAGAAAAAGTCTGTAATCTAAATGTGAGTAAATCGTTGACTCTGAAACTCTGTGAAATATGTAATCATATTTCTTAGAGTGAGCCTCAGCTACTGTGCGGGTAATAGTCACAGGTGGCGAACAGTGAATGACCCTCAGATATGGGGGTTAGCTGCCAATAAGGTTTGACAAAAAGCAGTCTGGGACGGAGGCGGCAATATTACCTGTGGCGAGGTCACACCCACTGGAAAACCACGTAGGCCCTATGACGACGACGCTAAGGCATGGTGAGTAAGAGCCGCCATTAAATAAAGGCTACCCCGTGTACTGATAGTGGTTGGTTCCCAGGAGGCTAAGAGAAAGCCACCCTGCAGAGAAACCAAGAGGCAGACTGGGCACGAGATGCTATAGTGAAAGCAACTGATCTCTGACATGGGTACTCTGATCAACAACTGCTGATCCTACAGGTTGGGGATTAGGCGTAGGCCGACTATTTATTATTATTATTCCGGCTGTACAATGTTTACACATTTTCCGGAACCAAAGATTACAAAAGTGATTGAATTCTCATCTTCCACTGCTGCTTGTCCATCCAGAGATCTCCTTCAATTTCTCTTTCCCTCAATATAGTCTGAATTTCTTCTATCCAGGTGATAGGTGGTCTTCCTCTTTTCCTTCTTCCTGGTGGGGTCCATTCCATAACTCTCCTCGGCAATCTTTCCTGTGCCATTCTTTTCGTGTGTCCACAACATTGTAATTTGTTTGTTTGTTTGGATAAAATCAACAATTAAATTTTTCACATTCATTCTGCCCTTAATGACTTCATTTCTAATTTTCTCACGTCTGGATACTCTTGCCGAAGGGCCGACTACCTTATACTATAAATACTATGTGGATGCGAATAACTAAAGTAATCAAACCTGACAGTTCTCGAGGCAACGAAATAATGTGAGAGGCTGGAGAAGGTTGTGTGCTCACAGGACGGAACGGAAGAAAATCATTGAGATGGAGGCTAAGGCCCTACACTGATTGTGATGCCAGAAGAAGAAGACGTAACCATATTTACACTGTACCAGAACTGCTACATTTTGTTTCATTTGAAGTGAGTTATTTGATAGTCGTCGCCGTAGGTTTGTGTGTGTGTGTGTGTGTGTGTGTGTGTGTGTGTGTGTGTGTGTGTGTGTGTGTGTGTGTGTGTGTGTGTGTGTGTGTGTGTGTGTGTGTGTGTGTGTGTGTGTGTGTGTGTGTTTGGTGTTGCTGCAGGTACTCTCCTGTGTCTTTTTTTGGGACCGTTCAAGGCTTTTGCATATGCAACGGTCTTACAAAGAAAGAAATGATGATATCGTAAGTAAAATATGACTAGAAACCTCCATAGTCATCTCTTCTGCCTTTTACGCAGTAGTCTGTTACTGGCTTCGTGATTCGCTCCACGTGGACGCACCATCGTTCTTTATATTCACTTACTGTGGTTTCATATTGCGTATATCACTTACTGTGTATTTCAATCCTTTGCGAATATCCTCTTCACTAATGCGATCTCTTCTAACGCAGAGTTTAAAGCTCTTAAAAAAATTTCATCTTACGCAAAGTATAGCCTACAATAAGGCAACCATAGACATAGTAAGAAATGAGGCGTAGAGTTAGAGACACAGATTAACAAATAGGTTAAACAAACAAGAACTGATAATAAAATGAAGTTCTATAAAGTAATGGCGATACCTGTTCTTACATATTTATGATAGTGAAGCATGGACATGACTGGGAAAGAACAGCCGCATATACAAACCGCTGAAATGAATTTTTTAAGGCACGTGAGTGGTTATCGTCTAAGGGATGAATGGTAACGAACATATAAGTGCCGAACTGGCTATATTCTCCATGAATGACGAGATAGAAGAACGAAAGCAGTAGTGGTTTGAGCACGTCTACAGAATGGACCACCAGAGGCGCTGTAGACTACAAACCAGCTGGCAGAATATCTGTGGAAAGGCCCTGGAAGAGATGGCTGAAGTGAACACGGAACAGGCTCTAAGACTACGCTGTGAAGTGACGACGACGACAAATAGGCTATGTAATAAACGTAAACCAACTGAGACGGTTTAATAATCTTTAAAGAAAGAATACGTCTAGAATGTATGAGTCAAAAAAATTGAAGAAGGGGGTTCTGATCGTGGTTTGGAAAAATAATGGGAGAATATTCGGTCGGTATACATGACCGAAATCGGTCATATATGCATAAGAAATCCTATAAAAATACTCAAATCCACAATCCGCCGTGCATCCGTGAGGACAGCTAACCGAGTTCATAACTGAAATTGGCTTTGTGAGCCTGTGATTCTGTGCCGACAATCGACGACTCACAACCGTATGTCAGAATTGAATCTGCCATTATTGTGTACAGATTCAGTATCGGCGTATTTTACCCTTTACATTGGATCATATCGTTTTGCGTATCCAGCTGCGTAACTGCCGGGCCCGTAGGTCCGCTTTGCGTAGGGGGGGACTTTGATCGTGCGGACTAGATGTGCCCGCGTAAACATTCTCCTTAATTTTATACGAACGGGTATAACCATTGAACTTGAGTAAAACTAAATTCCCCCGTATGTATTTAACATCATCATCATCTTCAAGGATTAAACCATGGATGGTTTGTTTCGGTCTCAGACAGGCAAAGAAGATTACAGAGATTACAGGTGGTCACTCCAGGGCTTCCTCGGACGTCCCACACCTCTCCGTCCCCTCGGCTTATAGTTCCACAGTTGTTTGGGGATGCGGCAGTCATCCATTCGGCAAAGATGTTCCCACCAATTCAGCCGATACTGGGCGATCCTGTCGAGTATACTCATAACATTCAGTTCCTGCCGTATGTCTGTGTTTCTTCTACGATCATGGAGAGTATATACCCTGCCAGGTGCCTGAAAAATCTCATTTCAACCGCTTGGATGCGACTGGCCTGGCCTTTCGTTAACGTCCATTCTCATACCCATAAAGAAGTGTGGGAAGGGCCATCACCTGGTAGAATTGTAGGCGTGTTCCTTTACTTCCCGACTTAAGAGTTCGCCTGATGGTCCCGCGCATAAGGTTGAACTTATGCAACTTATTCACAACGTCGTTGCTTGCATTCTGGGACACACTGTAGCCCAGGTATTCAAAATTGCTGGTTTGTTCCAGGACAGTACCACATATATGTATTTAACATCAAAAACAAATACATTTATTTTTCTTCTTATTTTACCTGTGTACTTGATGATATACTTTGAGAGTATACATTATTTTGTTAACTGCACAATAGGACGATGGTTCCAGTTAAGAACGCACCGTCCGCGCCTGCGTCGCATTCGTTATGAGCTACGGAAGGAAACTAATAAATGTGTCCAAGTAGTGGATCGTGTTGTAAATGTTTCTCTGATATTGCCAGCTTCGAATTTAGCCTTTCGAGAGGGTATAAAGAGAAGGTAGGCCAGTGCAATAGCGGAAAACGTTTGTTAATCTTGTTATTTGAATTAGCAGTCTCTGTAACTCCAACTTCGTCGTGCTTATTTTCTAAATGCCATGTTCTGGACGAGGCCTTTCAGTGTTTCCACCGTTTTCAAGTCCTAGGTCGTGAGTTAGGCCTTGAAAATGATGGAAACACTGAAAGGCGTCGTCCAGAACATGACATTTAGCAGGTTAGCAAATAAGTTCGACGAACTTGGGGAAACCTTTTGAGTAAAGAGGATCCATTCTTGCAAGAGATAACGAGTGGTTCGAAGAACAGCGAGAAGTATACGACTCTCAAAATTCAAAAATGAACGTAATCAGCTTTTATAAAAAAAAGAAAAGCTGAAAATGATATTTATAAACAGATTGAATCTGCTCAGTTTTTTTTATAATAATGGATACTACAAACAAGACATTATCAGAAAAGATCAACTGAGTCAAATAATTAGATACGTCTCAGTTTGTGAAAATGGAGCAGAAAGGCCGACCGACTTAAAAATTAATGAAAGCTTTTTAGGATTTATAGAAGTGACCGATCAAACTGCTGTTGGTTTAGAAGAAAAGATTTTAAACAGTCTTGCGGAGAACATATTCTCTTCCAGACCCCGGGCTTTAAATGGGCTGACTGGGCAAATGCCCAGGGCGCCTGGTCCAAGGGGGCGCCAAGGAACGAAAAACAATACGCGTTAAGACTATAAGACAGTAGACATTTGAGTGTTATTGTTAAAATTCTAGGAATGAAGGAAACTACGTTCGAATGCACGCCGGCACGCGCCAAGGAATGTGTAATGAATAATATTACATTACGCATAGTTTCTTCTGTGTGCGCGCGCGCGTGTGATGTTTGCCTTATAGCCTTTTGCTTATATGTTTGACGTATAGCCTTTTGATAAACGATCAGCGGCGGATGTCGCCTGATATCGTTACTCAATATCAGTAACTTGCAACTCTTACTAACAACAAACTTGTTTACACTGCGGTAAAAAAAAAATTAATACAGTCATTTCCTCTTTCATGTTTGATGTTTCCATTCAGTATAAGCTTTCAATGTTGTCGCGTTCACTTCGTTGTGCAAAAAAAAGTGTTCTCTTAGTAGTGAAATATGTATAATTTCAGTTATTTCATCACAGATAAAAACTGTCAAACGTTTATCTTCATTATAGTTTGTTGTTTCCCTAGTGTAAGGTGGTGGGGGTGGGGGAGAAAAGTAAAAAAATGAAAGGAGGCGGCTTTGCCCAGGGTGCAAGGTACCTGAAATCGGGGCCTGTTCTCTTCACGTTATATAATTTTAGTGGTTGCCACAGCTATCAGTAAGCAGGGATTAGTATTAAACAGGGAACAATGGCTTGAATTAAGTAATGGTTACTGTGGAGAGGGCCCAGAAAAAAAGAGTTACGTCACTTTGCATATCGACAGAATCTGTTAGTTTTATTGTTCAAAACATGTATATAAACCTGAAAACCGGATCAAGTTATACACCCAATCCCTGAATGGACAAGAACAAGAAGAGAACCGAAATTACAAGGTTAATTTCGTATTTGAAACATTTGGTAAGAATGTTCCGAAGGTTACCAATGTTAAGTTACAAGGTTGTGAACGTTTTGGAAGAATGGCAGGTGACAGGCAATGGAATATAGACCGGTGGAGAAGAGAGATGTAGGACGGAGTCTGTCCGGGATAGAGCCTAATCCTTGAGGTGCATGATCAATTTCGTATTAAATTATTCGTTACGTACAAAGTTCTCGCCGCCTCCGCTGTACTGGAACACGATGCAACTGGTTTGTAAGCTTTGGCCCCGTTCCCCGGGATGTGCGTATTCATAATTTTATGCATTATTAAACAGGCTGCTGAAATTTTTCATGCTCGCTCATTTTTAGCTTTTAACAGATTTTCGCTGTAAACGGCGCAGAGGTGTGAGAAACTCAATTATAACCGCAAAAAAAGTTTAGGTTAATGGAAACCGATTATTGGCGACAGAGTTGGCACCATTAGACAGAGTTAGGTAAGAACAAGAGCACAAGTCGATATGACATCTTAGCACCGTCGAAACTAAGAGCTGGACACGTGCAACTAATGGCCTCGAAAATTATAGTATGTTAACCAACAGCCAAGACCACGGAGGTCTTGGAATGATAGCTTGACTAAGGCGATAGAGAACCGCAGTTTACTAAAGGAAAACAGGAGGGGCCACGGTACACAGAATCATTCTAACTACCGTGTGAGGGACAAACTAAGACAAACAAAACGTATGATACAAGAAACGCATGATGGTACAGTCCAGTCTAAACAAGTAGGCTCTGTAACAGACGAAACTAACTGAGACGGTTCCATCATTTTAAACTAACGAATGAGGAAAGAATAACTCTAGAATGTATGACGGAATACCGCTGAAGAAGATGAGCATAGACATGCTTAGGAAAACACGGCGACGGCGGGATGAAACGAGAAAAGTACTCGAAGAAACAATAGGAGAATAGGACAAAGGAACACAGAAAAATCGAGGACAAAAGCCAAACTAGGCTGGGAGCTCGGCTTTTATTTTTCAAGCACCAGCAATAATTTTTTATCGTGTAGGTATATATTTTAAAATATATATTTTGGTAGTTTTTTAATATAAAAATATTTCAGTTTAAATATTTACCTTGTTTTACTAAATTTATTCACTATCTCATTAAAATTTAAACAAGATCAGTTTCTATAGAAAAAAGTGGCCACGTCAGTCTTCAGTCTTCCCTCACTCATCGTTGATCAGAGATAAATTTTAATTGATTTAAGTTTTGAGGAATGTTATTAATACAGAGAGACAGACGTTAAAAAAAATTCTGTAGGATGAGACACGATTGGGAAAGGACTCTGTTAAGTCGCGTTTGACAAACTAAAGAACTTCCTTGGCTGTACTAATGTCTACCTTCCTTCTGATGTAACATTAGTAGCGTGTGCATGTGCGCATGCCGTCGAAATCTTTTAACTTCTTTCATTTGTTCTTTTCAGCATTTCTACGGCTGATTCCAGATCATTGTTAAAGGCTTCCATCAGTAATTGTGATTGTATGATATTAAATGTATTTTGATGTCTCCTCCTTGCCAGAGAACCTTGATTCAGTTCTTGAATAAATCGAGCTAAAGATTAAAACATGGACGTAAGAACAAAAAAATTTCAGTAATATGGTATAAGTGAAATTTTCACATAAGGGATTCTAGTGAAACTTTGTTTGAATCTATAGGGGGCGTCTCTCTGTGAAGGAGGCGTACCAATCCCATCGCCCCCATCGTCTGCTACTGGTTAGGTATTATCTCCCCATGTACTTCGTTTTCATTTACTTTTATTTTGACTCTAAGATAACAATCTCAGGTCTAATATTTTAGTTTTGCTATTATAGTTTTTTTTTGTTTGCTTTCGTAAGAATATCACCATTTCCAGTTTCTTTCGTGCAAGTTATTATAGTCTAAAAATCGTCGGTTTAACGTTGTTTGTTTAAATTTTGTGTCAGTTTATTTTGAATTATCAAGCTGGCTGTTGCCGATGCGACGGATCAGAGACCTCGTCGTGCAGTTAATCGTGCTTTTAAATTAGTTTATATTGGGCCCACTTAAAAGAGTAATTAAGTTCATTAAACTGGCTATCGGGAGGCGAACTCGCGAGTCGGGTCCGCGACCAATGACAGTTACGCCGTTGTCACATAGAGTGCTCTGGCTGCTTTGTTTGTTCTCGGGAGTGTTTGTTTATTAATTTGTATGGGACCTGCGGCCAGTCATTCTCGTATCGCGGCGTTGTCATCTTGTTTCCAAACCGGTTATTTATTGTGTATCGTAGATCTTCCAACACGTCGAGTTAAAAGAAAAAGTGATAATAATAAAACGCACTTCAATATTACAACAGTCTGTTGACTCGAGTAATTGTGTTTAGCTAAACAGCACCCTTCTCTCACAGCGTTAATGCGTTTTTCATAAAGTGGCGTGAACTTGGGCCGTAATGTGCATTAAAACGTGACACCACGAGAAAATAAATAACCACCGCCACCACTCAAGAAGACAGGATATGCAGGGAGAAAATTAACAACAATAAAACAACATCCTAATTGAAAAGGAAGCTGCTATGCTATTATTATTAAAGTAACCCGGCGGTCACGAACGAACAAGCAGGCCGTGGTGGTGGTGTTTGGTGGGAGTCACGGGTCTGACGCGTGATGAACGCTAATTTAAAATTTCACACGGTTTTTGGCTAAATACGTTTCTATTATATAAAACGCTGCGCGGCCGGGGCCGCTTTTTAATTTTACGTCTGGTTAAAAACGGCCAGGCGTTCGTCACCGTCTGACCTGGTAAAATTCCTCGTTCGAACATAACTCGGCAGCGAAAATGCGTGCGTTTATGCAAACAATAACGTCTGGAACGGAGATAAGAGAGAGTTGCACCGTATCGTGTAGGCAACGATGCGAGAGTCCGGTGTTTACAATGCGGACCGCGTTGCGTAAAAAGTAATTTTACGACCAAATTAAGAAACGTATTTATGCAACCGAAATTTGTTTGGGCAAATTATAGTGCGCATGCCGCTGCGGGTTAAGGATGGACGATTGTGTAACACGTTATCGGAGTACAGCACCGCTGCAAATCGGATTAGCATTTGTCTGCGTCCTGGTCAGTTCATAAATTATGTATGGTACCGTGTGTGTGCCCGGTCGTTTCCGACGGAGAAAAGTACAGTGCTTCTCGAAAGTGTACAATTATTTTATACGTTTATCATCATTCTTGGTTACCATTTTCTTAAACTTTGCAGAAAATGAGGCTAAAAGTGATACGTGCGGGGACAGAAAGAATTTCTCGAGTGAGCAATTAGGATCCAATGAAAGTAGGCCTACATCCAAGAAGCGTATTTTACATCCTGTAGGACAAGGTCTGGTCCACAGTTCGTTGAAAACAAAAAACACATTTCTAGGATTGAGCCATTACAAACTAATAGTTCAAGTTCGCGTTCAATATGCATACGCGCCGGTAACAAACGCGCGTGCGCGTGTATCATTACAAATGTTGTTACGACGGTCTCGCTGATCGTCGTATGCTACAGTGGAAAACGAAATACAGACACCAATGAAGTCACTAATAACCAGCTTTAATTATCACAAACAACAGTTTATAATCAACTTGTACAAGTTAAACTTATTCACACGCAATAATAATGTCAACTAATAGAGTACCGCACAGTAATTACTTTTCATTAATAGCCACTTGAAACGCACTGAGTAAAATCGCCCGAAGTAAACTGACTGTTCGTCTCTGGATGCTTGTATTTATACCCCGCTGAAATGCCAGAATAATCTGTCACTTTATGGATGACGTGTCGAGCAAACTGCGTATTGCAGGCGATCTAGAATCTACTAGAATCTGTGAAACTGTCTGGCCTTGAACAGAGTGCGCATACCGGTCTGGAATAGTCTCGTTTGTTGGCGCATGCTAAGTGTCACGTAATTGTCTTTCATCTCAAAGTAGCAGCAATATGTTCGCACACAGACATTACAGCTGGGATAGCCGAGATACTTGTAGAAAGTTCCGTATTACGTAACAATATGAACACATGCGAAGTCCTATTTACACGAAACACACCTCGGACGTAGGACACAAACACACACACACAAAATATTAAACCTCTTACTTGCGAGGCAATAGGAGGTACATTAGAGGATAGAAGAGGGAGGGAGAGGGAGGCATAACACACCTTTAAACCTTTTGTTACTGCAAAGTAATGCGGCATCGTATTCCCAGCTTTGACTGCAGTGTTACATACCTCGTAGAAATTAAGTACGAGGGATAGTTAGGTAATATTTTAGTGCCGAGGGCCGTTTGAAAGGACTACGCGGGCGTCATTGATTTCAGTTGTATCTCACTAACATTGACCAAAGTAGATTAGTTATGCTTTATCCGTTTGAATCATTTATTGGTTGCGATTACACATATTTCACGTTCAGTAGTTCTTTCCTCCTTCGCCAGTATTCCTTTGTCCTCTGGCTCGACCTTGCTCGACAACAATCTTTTGGTTCTCCTTGGTGTCTCTTCGGAATGATACTTCACCTCCGCAATTTTCCCCTTCTTGACATTTCTCTGTTGCCTACATCTTCCTTGATTCCACACGTTTTCCTAGATCCGGATGCACTTCTGTCACCCATGGTACTTGTGTCTTTCTGAAAGGTGAGGATCTTGTTTGCTGCCCTTCATGGCTCTATGCTTCTGCGGTGTTCGTAGAAAGCCATTTTCTTTTATCGTGGTCGAGACCTTCTCATCCTTTCCTACAGCTCTCGCTTTTCTGACACTTTCTGGGTTCCAGAATTTTCATTAAAAATTTCCTTTCTTTCATTTCTGTTTCCAGGAGTCTTTTACTAGCTATTCTCAGTGCGTAACAGCCGAGCCCGCAAGGCCTGCGGACTGGGGGGGGGGGGCTCAAACATTTCCTTTAATTTTTAAGAATGGTTATAAACCATTGAACTTAAGGAATACCGAATTTCCCCATACGAATTTAACATCAAAAACAAATGCATTAATTTTTTTTACTGTTATTTTATCTGTACCAAATGATATTCTTTGAGAGTGTATAGCCTACATTGTTTGGTTAACTGCACAATAGAGCAGTGATTCCAGTTAAGAATGCATGGAGGCCACCGGCCGAGCCTACGTCGTTATTCGTTATGGTCTACCAAAGGACAAACTAATAAATGGGCCAAAATACTAGATCGCGTTGTAAATGTTACTAATTAAGCTTCTTTTGAAGCTTAGTGACACTGCTAGTCGCATTGGGAGCTTCTAATTTAGCCTTTGGAGAAGACAGGCTAGTTCAATAAAGGAAACGTTTTCGCAATTATCCATCTTTCGAGTAAATACGATCCATTTATTTGTTGCAAAAGACAATCAGTGGTCCGAAGAACAAGGAGCAGTACGTGATTCCCAAAATTCAAAATGAACTCATTGAGCTTTTATCTTAAAAAGTTAAAAATATTATTTAAAAGGTGTTGAATCTGCTCAGTTTTTTCTCTAATAATGGACACTACACAAAATGAAACAGAAAAGATCAACTGAGTCAGTTATGTCTCAATTTCTGAAGATGAAGCAGGAAGGCTCATCAAATTAAAAATTAATGAAAGTTTTTTTTTTTTGGAATGTATAGATACAACTAATGAAACTGGCTTAAGCTTAGAAGAAGAGATTTTAAACAGTTTTGATGAGAACGTATTCTCTTTACGTTATAGGTCTACAATCTTAGTAGCTGCCACAGTTATAAGGAGCGGTTAGTATTCAACAGAGAAGGTTGCCTTGAATTCAGTAAGGGGTATAGGACTTACTTTGACTTCAGTCCTTAAATTCCTAGGTGGAACGTAGAGCCTCGACGAAATTTCTCCAGCGTGTTCTGTCCATTGCCAGGGCCTTCACCTCCCTCCATGTCTTGTTGACACCAGCCAGCTCTCTTTCTATAGTCCTCTTCCAGGTGTTCCTCGGTCTTCCACGTCTGCGGCTACCTTGCGGATTCCAATTCAATGCCTGTCTAGCGATATTTTCTGGTGGTCTTCTCAGGGTGTGACCGATCCACCTCCATTTTCTTCTCTTTATCTGTAGTTGGATGGTAACTTACTCCGACTTGTGGCCTCCCATAGATCTCTGTTCGAGATGGTCTTGGGCCACCAAATTCTCATTATGTACCTCAGGCAACGGTTTATGAAAGTTTGTAACCTTGTGGTAATGTCCTTTGTCACTTTCCAGGTCTCACATCCATACAGCAACACCGATTTGACATTTGAGTCAAATATTCTGAGTTTTGTCTTCCTGCGTATACGGGGTGATCTCCATACTGGTCGTAACTGTGCAAAAGCTCCTTTTGCTTTATTTATACGAATTATCACATCCCTAAGAGCACCTCCATCCTGACTAACCATGCTACCCAGATAGCAAAATTCCTCAACCCTTTCTATAACTCTTCCGTGTAGTACCAAATCACAATTATTTCTATGGTTAATACGTATGGTTAAGGGGTAGTAAGGGGGCCCACAAAATTATCCTGCGGGGCCTGGAAAAAAGAGTTACGCCTCTGGGTGTTGTCTCTGGCATGTATAAGCATTACGATTGATTACTGTACTGTAATGTGCGAGTTTGACCCTATAGGATAGTGATTTGGATTTGTAAGTCTTTAGGTGTGATTTATTAATAGACTGGCTTCTTTTATGCATAGTAGGCCTGCATGCGGTACGAAAACATTTATTTGTTCTGTGAGACGCTAAACAATCCGAAGGCTTTCGATTCCACTTGCGATCTGCTGTATCAACAGACAGGATCAAGTTATTAGCCATAATTACTTTCGCGTCGCTGTGTAAACGTCCCAAAACGGTTTGCACGTGTTACTAAATATTCCTTCCGTCAGTGGAACGGGATGTGCCCAGCGGGTTACAGGGGCTACCGGTCGTTAGCATTCGGTCGCGCGTTGCTAACGCTCCACCCGAGGCGACAGGTATGGGCGCGCGCCTCGTCCTCGTCCGTGTGGCCAAATTAGTTACACACACCAACTGTCGTCCTTCGCTGAGGCATCGTGTGGACGGACGATGAAATACTGCGATCGCGTCCATTTTGAAACTACACGTAAAGTAGGAAACGCAATGTTGACCATTTACTAACCGAATAGTCGGTTTGTAATGAAAGCGTTGTTTCAATATTACGTAAGGATTGTATATTTATGTCACTGCTAGATCCATAGAGATATTTTAAGGAGGTATATTTGGCGGGGAGCCGGGGGTAATCAGCGATGACTATGTCCGAAGACAGGGTTCAACCGGACTGTTCTCTAAACGCCGTTCATTCCTAAGCTGGGTCAGTCCGCCAGCATATAATATCTCCTTCTTTAGGGTTACCGTACGTCCTCTTTTTCCCGGACACGTCCTCTTTTTTAGTGTTAAAAACCTGTCCGGGAGGATTTTTTTAAAAACCAGGGATGTCTTCTTTATTCGTAAAACTGAAAAAATGTAGTCATGCTCAAGAGCCCTCCCTGGATCAAAGAGAGAAATAGGTTAATGGTAGAAAATGTTAAAGGTATAATTTGCGTATAGTACAACTTTAAAAGTCTTTCATGTGTTGAGTTCTGTGATTATTTATTAGAAAATAAAAAGCTTTTGGTGGGAATTGGTTTATCTGATGAATACCAATGGTACCACAAAGACACATTTGAACATTTAGACTGTGAATCCGATTCGGACTGATTAGTATTAAATTAATTATTGCTATGATTTAAAATAAATGTAGCAAATGTTCTTTTCCTATGCAAGTTCCGCTTCTAACTAATAGTTTTAAGTTTTGTTTGTAAACATTTTTTGTTATGTCACAAAAATTAAATAGTACTTTGTATAAACTCTGTAAAAAATGCTTAACTTAATCATGAATACCTTCTTATCCATAATGTATAACGTTTTTACTGTCAAGTTTTTTTTTTGATCCATAAAGTAACGGTCAGTAACGATCCGTTGAATTTTCAGGTTGTCCTCTTTTTTCACCCATGTCATATGGTAACCCTACCTTCTTCCTCTTCGTCTCTCTTGCGTGCAGTCTTTAAATTCACAAAATATGACCGATACTAATTTGCTTTCGTCTCTATGAAAGAGCCAACCGATCTACTCTTGTCGTGTGTTTATCGTATTGCCTCTTCGTTTGCTACCTTCTCTTTTCAGTTAATATTGTTCATTCTTCGCCTTTGTCCAGATATTTCCTTGCTTTGGTCTTGATTGCCTGTCTCCGATGAATACGTCACTACGTTCTGGATATCAGGGACATTCATTGGAAGAAAAGTGCATGTTTTTGACGTTTCATCTTTCAGAACTTATTCATTTCAACTACAATCTCTGTCTGTTATTGAACAGCTTTTTTTTAATAATAAAAGATTAAACTCCTGGTCAGTTGCCGGCGGAAGCTCAGTACGGCTTGTACTCAGCGTCGTGAGGCAAAATTGAGTAGCCGTGAGCGCCTCCTAGCGTAACAGTTAACAGTAACAGCGGCGCCTCCTAGCAGTGAATATCGCAACTAGCCATGCAACCGTCCCACTAAACACAAACGCCACGCGGTATGCCTTGGTCCTTTACGGACTGTTGAGCAGAGGTTTATTTATTTAAGATTAAACTAAAAGTGCTAGAGAAAAATAACGAATTTTTCACCGTTAGAATTTTAAAAAGGGCTATTTAAAAATTTTCAATATTTTTGTCGCGGAGGAAATTTCCCTTCCCCATGGATTCGTCGCTGTTTATACTGCTACCTGAGAAAATAAATAGTAGACTACCGTAGAGGTGTGCTAAACTAGTAGGCTATTTGAAAATAACAGGTAACGAACGAAATCGCTTAAAAAAAACAACACGTACAAATACCTGTTATTATATGCCTATTTACATATACCTGTATTATATAATTTGTTATAAAAAATAAATTGAAACAAAGTATTAACAGTGTTACTTTACACTGTGACTTTATTAAGCTGTTACTGTTTAAAAGAAAATAAGAAACAAGAGAATTTGTAGGCCTATCTCCCTTTGGGAATACTAATTTAAGTTTTCACTAAGAGTAAACAAACTGATGTAGATTTAATATTAAATTATTGATTTCATGTAGTTAGACAAATCAATTGCGAAACTAAGGCAATGAAGTTTAGAGTGCACGTAATAGCACAACAAATAATGTCAAAAAAATGTACGTGGATGCAGTGACGTTAAAATCATCTCCGAAGTCACATTAACAAAAAGTAATATATAGCCTATCAACTATCAGTCACTCTGTAGGTTATAACACAATATAATTCGCTTTTTCAAAATTTACCAAGTTGATGACTTGTATAATATAGAAATCGTTATTATAATCTGTATTCTATATCTGCATAACACGCGAAGATAAATGTAACATCAGTATGAATTTTTTTCATTTATTAAAAACAGCTTCGTCTCTTTGGCATTCTGCACCTCGCTGTTTTGCTTCGCTTCGTAGGCCTACTTGTATCGCAATCGGCACATGCGTAGAATCAAGTATTCAGCACCAATAACTGTGACTTTATACTCGTTTATTCGTTAGTTGGCGTAGGGGGTGGTCCCGCTGTAACCCTCTTTTTATTTGTGTGGGAGTTTTTTTTTTAGGGTTACTTGATAAGGAAGCATAAAGTGTGCTGGGTCCAGTGAGACGGGACTTGCAATTAATACTCTCTAGTAACAAGCAAGATAACCTTTATTATTTCGTAAATTCATCTTATAATTTTTGAATATTCATAATTTATAGATAACAACCTTTATGACACGATAACACATAATGCAACATACACCGTACATGTAAATCACAGACACAATTATAAGTTTAAAAGCCTTGTGAACAGCCTGTATAGTTTTATCAAAAGACAGTTTATAATTTTCAAATACATGTAAACAGCCTGGATAATTTTATCAAAAATACAATTTATAATTTTGAAATCCCTGTAAACAGCCTGTATAGTTTTATCAAAAGTACAATTTATAAATTTAAAGACCATACCCTGGATTGGCCATAATAACAAGAAAATACAAATTACAAAATTTAAAATGCCTGTAAACAGCCTGTATAGTTTATGAAAAGTACAATTTATAAATTTAAAGAAAATAACCAGGATTTGGCATAATAACAAGAAAATACAAATTACAAATTTAAAATGCCTGTAAACAGCCTGTTTAGTTTTATGAAAAGTACAATTTATAAATTTAAAGAAAATAACCAGGATTTGGCCCGGCCGCTGACATGTTCCACACGGCATCCGAAAAAGCAACTAACCCTTACAAAATTTTAGGAAAAACTCCCCCCAAAGCCAGACAGGGTAGAAGGAGCTGGACAAGAGCCAGACCCGACATAAGGTAACATGTCCGGGAGCTTGCATAGATTTGCACAAACAGGTGACTCCCTTGGTTTTAATGTGTAATCTGGCCTAATGCAGATTAAAGAAAAATCCCAACCCTTCTATGAAATAAGAAAATGATTATGTGCAAAAAACCCGTGATTACAATAGATGCTACACCAGCCGGTCCAGATCTGCATGTTACATACTGCACCTACCTACTTAACTAAAATACCGGTTCCCCCCCCCCACAAACTTCTACAAACCCATTCAGTATCAAGGTAAAAAAAAAATGTATAGCATAAAAATTAAAGAGCGCTGGACACATGCTAGCGCACGGGCCTACAATTGCTCTAGAGACTAAGTACATATCAAGGTGATGTTACTTGAAGGTTTGGATGTAAAATTATCTCCAGCAGGGCCCGCGCACAATTAAACTGGTTTTATGCAGTAATAAGTCAATTAAGTGGAACATGAGTTAACGCACGATACCAGTTGTTTTATATAGAGGCCAAATTTAGGTAAGTATTGGATTAATATCACCTCGTTTTGTCCAGATGATTCCCTGGTGGACTTCTACCTTACTGTACTGTCAGTCTGTCAAGATGGGGTGGTTACAGTGGCATGCTTACGGTTCTTTCTCCTCCGGCAGGTGAGAAACGAGAGTCTGTGTTGGTGTGGTCCGTTCAGGACATGGTGTGGAAGATGGAAATTCCACCATGGTAGGATCAGGTCTCCGGCGCTCCGGGAGCCCCAGGCATGAATAATAAGTAATTCGCTGACAAACCACTTGTTCCCGAACATAACGCACACATGTACCACTGCCTAAGCTAGTATAGACAAAATCAAACAGGAATCAAACACCTGCCACCCCTGACCAATTCCACTATGTTCTTTATAAATAGGCGTAACTTTTTTTTTTTTTTTTTTTTTTTTTTTTTTTTTTTTTTTTTTTTACTCAAAGCCTCATTATTCGGTTTAATTTATAAAGCACGCCTACAAGGTTAACAAGGTTAAAGGTATGCAAGGTTAACACTCTGCAACATGTTCGAAGTTATATAATGGAGACGTACTCTCACAGTCAATTCATCAAAGTTTCCCAGAATTACATGCTTTTACACCCCTTTTGACATGGGCAATTACTATTTACTAAATACATATGTATAAGGCTGTTTCAGTGGTTAAGTAAATCAAAATATATGACAAAGAATATACTTTAGGTCACCCACACACGAGACATGCATATCAGACATTATCCGTTCACATCTAAGCCAATTATTGTTTAAATTAGAACTTTTTACAAGCAAATGAATAATATATATTTAATTTACTTACCGGAGGTCTGTAAGAGTCTACTACCTATGCATGATAGGATAGAAAAATACAAATATTAACCAAACTCAGTCTGCCGAAGGGACAGGCTGTTCACGGTGCAGTTGACGAGACCCGACTGAACAAATTTGCCAACAGGTGCTTTGAGTCGGGAACACAATTACCCGCTTTCGCTAACAGAGGGCGCAAGCGTGCAGTAACGCCGAAACACGGCGCAGCTGAACGTCGCGGAATAATAGAATCGCACATTATATTAATAAATTATATTTTTATACTGTCGCCCGGTTTCTTTGAGAAACCGCGGCACACCGCGTCTCGGAACCGCGAGGCCGCGAGTAATCGGAACAGGTATTTCAACTTGTCAGTCACTGTTATATCCGTTCCACAAAAATAATCGTTCCAAAGTACCTGTTATAGGTATATCGGCCCACCTCTAGTCTACCGCCTCGCTGCGTGACTCTTGGCATGACGCTGCGCGCGAGGCTGTTCCAGTCGTTTGGAGATCATTCTGCGCGGCAGAGTTTTGAATTGTTCGAGATTACTCGACTACTCTACCAGCGTCCAGGCCCGCTATGTCGCTACAGTGCAACGCGGTACGTACCGGATTTCGAAGCTGCCCAGTTCAGTTTTAGACCAGCGATATTAGAGTAACAGGTTCGGAATTCTGTCATTGTGACAGGCGGAAAGGATTAGCGTGGTATTTAATACGAAACTGTAATAAGGTGACATACTTCTCATAACAGTTTGCCTCGTTTCTTCTGAAGCTTTGAAGATATTTTTCAAAGTAATTAATTGTCTGTAATGTCTCTGAAGGCGCAGAACAAGCTCCTTGTATCGTGCTTAAGGAAAACATAAAACAATTACACGTATACAAGACGTCCCGTGCACGAGGAGTTAATTAAAATCAGAATAAGATGACATATTAATTACTTTGTGAAGACTGCTTGCAGACAGCCAATGATTTACTGCCTGATAGCATCGTCAGACAATTCATATATACTGTATATACGTGTCAACAAAGCGGATATCGCTTGCAGCGAGTATTGTCACGCTTTTGAAATATAGTCTATTTGTGTTGTGTATCAACAGGTGAATTTCAGTTTCCCGGTGAGAGACCAGTGTCGCAACATTGAAACGATGTCGGGAAGCAATTAATATTGTAGGGTACATTATTGTCGTGTTACTTCGTCTTCACAACTGTTAGCAGCGTCGTCTCGATCGCTTTCCGGTCTCTTGACGGGCTCTCAAGCAA
Organism: Magicicada septendecula; assembly: GCA_034769895.1. NCBI lineage: Eukaryota > Metazoa > Arthropoda > Insecta > Hemiptera > Cicadidae > Magicicada > Magicicada septendecula. The sequence continues at coordinate 417,281,178 of CM068374.1, read as the reverse complement.
TGGAATGGAAACCAAACTGCCGCGTTTGCGCCGGTGTTAGTAACACGTGTTACCAACAGGCTGTGTTATCAACAGAAATACCGTGTTATTAACAAGGAATTTGTTATGCACTAGAAGTCGGTAAAGATCAAAAAATGTTGATAACATTTGTGTTTTAGTAACACGCATCGATGTATACTACAGTATATGGATCGCGTGCTGCATTCACTAAATTCGGTCCGACCGCTGCACCAGTGGGGAGCAAGAAAACTGCGTATGCTATATACTGTATCTGTACAAAGTCTGACTTTTCTGCTTTTGTTGCTTTAGCGGAGCATATTTTGTGCTAAATTGTATAGCTATGGCATTTTAACATTAATGACTCCAAAGTGGGAGGTTTTTAATAAGTTCTTTTACAAACTAAACGCATTTGTTTACTGTAAGATTTCAGTATTATGACACATTTCAGTTTATCGCTAAGGTCTGTTGCGTTCATAAACAGTTCTGTTGCGTTCTTATTTATGAACATTTAATGTTGAACCCAGACGAATAAAGATAAGAATAAGGGAAACAAATAAAAACGTGAGCCGTAAACTTTAAAACATTTATTACGTAAAAGAAGCTGGCGTATACGCTCGTCGTAGTCGTTAAAGTGTTCAATTAGCAATGCTAATTTACATTTAATTTTTTTATTTAATTTAATTAGCTACGTATTAACTGTATAAAAATTGTTTGCATTAAACATTACTAAATAAAACAAATTTATTTAACTTTTGGCGGACACCATGCTTAGAGAAGTTAGCTGCAGCGATTCTTTCCTTAGCAATGTCATAGCACAAGATTTTATAAAATAAAATCCCTATTAATTTGATAAGTTTCACTTCATGCCTGTCTTCAGAAAAATCATTGTTTCTAATATGTTTTCTAAACACTATCCCGGCAAAGTTTTTGCAAGCTGATATAACCTTTTTTTTTGTATTAAGTTTACTGTCAGATAGAATCAATAAATTATACATATATTTTACAATCTTTAAAACGTCTGATGACGATCTAATTAATTTTCAAATTTTCAGTAGAACTGTCCCAAATATAATAATTGTAAGGTGTCAAAACAAGTGCATTACTGACTGATGACTCGTTTAGTACACGTGTTGACTTAGCCCCAAACGCTTTATTCTCCCGATGGCGGGGGAAGCTGTACGTGCTTCGGAACGTTTTCTGCCGTTCACTTTGCCTGTCAGCACGCGATCCATATAGTAGCCTATACATCGATGGTAACACGTTGTTTTTATGCTCCTTTTTTTTAAGATGTTCCCGCGAACCTGCATGATACCTCCGACTTCCCGATTGTTCCCTGGTCTGACCGTGAAAGTCCAGCCGATTTGGCACCAGAAATCTATGTGCGTTGCCTTTAAATGGTTTCTGTTCTTGGATTTTGTTGTCCATGACGTGTCCGTTGATAACTGAATATAAGTATAGAGTACCGACTCGGAACACAAAGTTTTTTTATTGGTAAAAAGCACATAAAAACGACATCCTAAACGAACAGACACACTTCAAATCACACATATTATTGGAACATATCACAACTCACACACACAACAACATCAATCCTTCAAAAATCCGTCGCCAAGAACAAGACGGACAGCCCTCCCAGTGGCAGCCTCTGACGAAGCTTATAATAAGCGAAAACTGGTTCAGGCTATAAGGTAAAACTGTTACGTTTTTACCCATAAAAAACTTTGTGTGCCGAGTCTGTAGTGATATACTTATATTTGGTTTCTGTTCCTTTGTGTGGACCTAAAATTCGCATCTTCTAGTTGAAATACTCTCAACAATAATTTTATTATAATTACAGTAGGTTTTGTTTCTTTGTAGGTATTCTACAGGTGAAGCAACTCCGCTGATATTAGTCAATGAAAGAACATCGTATCGTTAATTGTACAAGCAGTTTATTGGAAGATAAAACGTTTCGAAATTAGCAAACGTTCCAACAATAGTTGAAGGCCAAAACGATGATAAAACTATAATAAATTAAAACTATAATTATAATAATTAGGATAAAATTAATTATACTCGAGAGAGACACATGTACTATGGATCTCAAGAAGTCTGTCAGAATCTAGAAGAATGTGGAATCGGGGAAGAACATGTAGGCGGCAAAGGAGAATTTTGGTGGTGAAGAACCTGTCCGGAGAGAAACCAAGAAGAACCAATAGAGTGCTGTAGGAAGAAACATGGAGCAAGTGTGGCGGAGGCGGAAAGAACTCCAGAAACTGAAGGGAGGAATAAAATTTATAATAGGACCTGCTTTTGTAACGCTGTTCTGTTTTTTAAACATTTATTGTATTAAGTAAGGTCTTAAAAATTAGGCACACAATGTTGTTTTCTTAAATGCCCATAGCCTGTTTTTATTACCAAAAGTGGCAACCCTATTCTACTATACCTAAGCGTGTTTTGAATGCATCACTCTACACAGTAATAACAACAACAACAACACATAAAGTTAATTTCTATAATGTTTTGACATGCCGTGGTTCCGTGAGATAGATTATAGTGACCTGCTGCTACTGCGCGCGCACACACACGCACTCGCGCCCCCTAGAGGAGGCGAGGAGCATCCCCATTACCACACGTTAAAACAGATGATGATAGGAGTGGGTGTGGTTGTTGTCGATCAGTTGTCACGCGAGAGTGTTCCAAACGTCACGCACTTCACTGCACGTCGTTTAGAGTGTGTGTGTGTGTGTGTTACGTGCTCCTCAAAGAAATGTAATAAACGGCTACTGTTAAAGTGAATTGAATTTAGGGATGTTTTGAAGAGATGCGTGCTGCTAGTCGTATGAGAGGGTCAAGCTTTTGTTCCTCGGTTTTAAATTCAAACATGAAAAATTCCACACACACACACACACCCACGGTTTTATGGTAAAACGAGGCAATAAAATAAAATAACGAAAGAAAAAAAGTAGGTCGGTCAAAGGAAGCGGTGAGACACGGACGAGAAGGCGAAGAGAGAAACGTGACCCAAGCGGCAGTAACGGACCCTCGTTGCCAATCCCAGTAAAAATTATTCCTCAACACCATTGTCGCGTGTATACTAATCCTCGCCCAGGGCCGTGTTTGCGGGATGGGGACGAACGAGACCAGACCCCCCCCCCCCCAAGAGCATCGAGAAAGTTAACGAATTTTGCTAATCTCTTAATTTTTAGACGCTTTTATTATCTTTCAGTTAGTGACTCTTTTTTAAATATATGGTAAACTTGGGTAAACTCGTGGTAAAGTATATAAAATACCAATTATGCCAACCAAAAAGTTTTAATTTTTTTTTCTGTTTTAATCTTTGGAAAGAATTGTTTCTAAGGACTTTATCGCACAAATTTTTTTTTTGATAAAGCAACATTTATTTTAGATAAATTTCGCAACGATGTTCTTGCTTGGTAATCTCGTGATATTCCAGGTAATCTCGTGACAACACTCCGTTATACTCGTGATAACACCACTTTACCTGGATTAAGGCAATCTCGTGATACGTCAGCCATACTCGTGGCATCTAAAATCATAAATAAAATAAAGCTAAAATCATATTTTACGGTTAAAAAAAACATGAAAATTAAAAACTCTAATATTAAAATCGTATGGAGAAATCCAATCCAGAAAATAAAAACTATCGAAAATGTTAGTTGAAAACAACTTAATGATTTATATTTAATGGAAAGTCTTTTTCAGAAGTAAATGTCAAAAATTAAATAAATGTGTACATTACTAGGTAGTAGCTGTACTTGGAAAACAACACAAAACATTTAAGAAACGACGATCCGGAGATAAGCTCCTACAACCCATACACCATCTATAACCTACCAAAATATATAGAATCGTATTAAGTATGTATTAACCGATAATTTAAGACTAGATCTGATGCTTAATATAGTGAATTACAATTATGGTACGATAAAAATATTCGTCCTATTAGCAGATACAGAAATATAAGAATTATTCCTTACCTTTCACTTCAAAACGTTGCAAAACAATAAACACGTGTCGCAATACCGCCTACAATATCTCAAACTGAACGTTAGAATGCGCTGCTCTCAAAGGAGAAACTAGGCATTTGTGGGAGCATTGGTTAACCCGTGACAAGCTTCACAAAAAGTATCACGAGATTACCTCTATCACGAGTATACCCGAGTTCACTATACAAACAGGATTATTTATTGTAAAGATTTTTCGTAGGTATATATGATTTTTCGTAGGACGTTTGAAATATGAAATATAGGAAAATCAATTCAGTCAGTAAGTATCTTCTAAACATTGTTTTAGTGACGCGTATTTTTATTGTGTTATTACCATTTACTTTAATGGGATTCATTTCAGGATGTTATCTCACGTTTTTCAGCCACTTCAGGGACAGTAATATTGATTAGTCTTAACTTGTTTTTCTGTTGTATGAAGCCGACTCGACCGGACCCCGGACCTTCCCCCCAATGCCAGATTCTAGATACGCCACTGTCCTCGCCGCCCGTTGTTGTAACTAAATTTTTATGTTAATTAATACGTTATTAATAGTAAAATTAAACTTATTTATATAATAAATATAAGATAGATATCTATGCTCTAATAAGATGTAGTACGATTTATTGAGTCCACAAGGAGTGGCTGCTTAGGGCATGGGTTAGTGAATGGGTCGAGGCAGGAAACTAAAGAGAATCCTGTAGGGTGAAGTGGGAGGAGTGAAACGGGTACGAGGATGGAGAAGGCGATGGCTGCAAGAGGGTATGGCATCCAAGGGAATTAGTTGGAGACGCCTGGCAGGAAAAAGTGAGTTGAAACGAATAATGGAGGATCCCAAAGTCCATGCAAGACTGTGGTTTTAGGAAGAAGAAGAAGAAGAAGAAGAAGAAGAAGAAGAAGAAGAAGAAGAAGAAGAAGAAGAAGAAGAAGAAGAAGAAGAAGAAGAAGAAGAAGATCAATAAATAAATAGGCTGGTATTTCGTCGTCTGGGACTCCCCCCCCCCCCCAGGCGATCGAAAAAAGTTGACAATGAATTTTTGTTAACCTTTAAACCGTTAGATTGTAATTCTAATCTAAGAGATTGATTTTAGGATGTTTACCACACGTTTTTCAGCCACTTGAAGATTGTAGTATGGATTAGTCTTACCTGTTTTCCTCTTTAGTATGAAACCTACGTGATTGGACCTCCCCCCAGAAGCCAAATTCTAGATACGCCACTGTCCAGTAGAGAACTGTACGGACACCTGAAATGATTGAAAATATTCGCGGTTCAATCTTGCGTAGCCCCGCAAAAAAAAAAGCGAAATTTCTGATCGTTCATTCAGGAAATGTATCAGAATCTCCATTTTCGGAGTCACCGTATTCGAATTGAAGGGCCGCATCAGAGTTTCCGTCACCAGTATCCCTGATGGTATTGTTACGACGGCCTAACTGATCGTCGTATGGTACAGTGGAAAACAAAACACAAGACACCAATTAAGTCACTAATCACCAGCTTTAATTATCACAATTAAACAGTTTGTAATCAACAAGATAGTCTATTACAACAAATAAATTAAAGATTTTTCACAAGGAATAATAATGTCATCTAATATAGTCTCGCACAACTATAAAACACAGAACACTTCGCCACTATTGACACTACTACAGTATTTGACACACAGAGTAATAAACAAAAAGTATTTTTATTAATTTTTTCCGGTGAAAGGTTTGTGAGAATCGGTCAAGAAATAATAATGTACAACAATATGATTATAAGTATTATCCATTTTCACTTGATAAACTTGTGTTTGTAATATTACGTAAATTCTCTGATGTACGTTCGTTAAGTTCTACAGTTATTTTGTAATGTACAATTCACTAAATTAATACCAGTAGTGAGTGAAACATGAAAAAAATAACTTTTAATAATTACATAATTGAACATCCCTATAATCTGTATTCAGCTATAATATATTTTACTATGCTATTGTTGACAGGTATGTGTATAAACGTTTTCTGTACCAATTCTAATATTAATTGTTGATTACTGCTTTTATAATTAATTACAAATAGGCCTACCAATTAAGTTCTGTGATATTATAATTTTCTCGTCTTTAAATAAAGCATTTGATGATGTAAAACAAACTATCTCAACTCCTTCGCGTATACAAGGATACACTCATACGCACGCACACGCGGGCGCGCACACACTCACATACACAAACACGTTCACTCAGATAATTGTTCTGATGTGTTTGACATTTGTTTTGTATTCATACAGAGGTCCTGATGTGACAATAAACATTGTCGAAACGTCGACACAAATAAGTTAAAACTTGTGTTATATATATTTCTTGACCAATCCTTACAAACCCTTCTCCGGAAAAATTCATTGATTGACGGTCACTACGAATTTAAGGATATTTTTATTAAAGCTACCACACCCTTTATTTAAAACGAATTGCCGGATGATATTTAAGCCAACATTTACGTTCCAAGAACTAAAACATTCCTTCATAAGAACAAATTTTTGTATTTGGACAATGAGAAACAATACTTTCCGTTGTAGTTACGCGAGAGGTGGGGTGAGGGCGCGTTTGATGGATGGATTGACTGACGGTACTCATACCCCGGACAAACTTTTAATCAGCAACGATTTGCATGAGCGAGGTTATACAAAGAAACTCCTCTTGAAACCGTCGACGTAGGGAGAAATTGTAATCTCGAACATGGGGCGGGCGCGCACATGTTTCTGCTGCCGCTACTTCTTAAATCCAAAGTTTTCCAAAAGTTTACAACTTCAAGTCTACGACTCTCGGAGTCTTGTCGTGTAATTACGGATTCCGGCGTTCCATGTTACGACGAGAAGAAACTCGTACGTACATTTGTATTCAGAACTCGAGTTGAATCACGAATGTTGAACAGAATTTTTCCTTCATAACAAACACGATACGGAAAATAAACGTGAATACAAATATTCCCCCCCCCCCCAACATCATACACACAGAGAATCAGTCTCGATACCGCGGCAGACATTTCTGTCGTGTGGATGTCTCGGCGTTCAGCGACGTTTAAATAAGCCATGCGTTCGTCTCCCTCCTTGGGAACTGTTTGAGACACCCCTTCCCACAACTCATCTGCAACGATATGATTCTCGTATTGTGACGCTGTCAAGTTTCTGAATCATTTATCATCGTGAAGTGTCAACAGTTCTACACGAAATGGTTATAATTTTTTCTTCGAATTCCAACCAACACTTGTTTTCTCTTCTCTCTTTCCAAGAAGTTTGCAAAAATGACATGTTACTCTTTAAATGCTCATAATTTATTATTCATTTATCCTTACATACGCTAGAAATTTACGCGTTTGACTCTGTAGCGTTATGTTTTTGCACAACGTGGCGTGCTGTGTATGTTACGGGTTCATTGTTGACGGGTAGTTGCCGTTGTAGAAATAAATGTTTTGTTTTCTGCTGATATCCTTTCCGCCATATTTTGTTACTGTTTTATATAAATTGAACGACTGATTCTTGAGGTCGTCTTCAGTTGGTACAGTGAGTTATGTACGATGATCCGGAAACAAGAAGATATTAAAAGAGTAGCATTCATTAATCTTCTTGCATCTAAATCCAATATCGTCATAATGGAAAGGTTTAAGACCAAGGTGTTGCGTGCCATAACCAACAGACCGTGGTTCATCAGCAACAAAGACATTTATAAAGACCTGGACCTGCCCTCAGTGAGTGAAACCATTGCGATGTTCAGCGAAAGATATGTGAAACGGCTTGAAGAGCACACGAATCTACTAGACAACAGCCTACAGACAAGATTTTTAAAGTTAACATTTCCTCTGGACTTACCTAGACTTTAACACTATAAATATATTGTACACAATATGTTACATTTAAATACTCATACAGAGAACTAGTCAATGGACTAGTTCTCTTCATGCCATCTATTCTGTGAACATTTAAGCTTATAAGGCCATAAGAAAATTGTAACAAAAGAAAGAGGAAGCCGAAGTGGAATGGTGTATGTTGAGATGAGGTGTAATTGTATGAACACAAAAAAAACTGAAAGAGAGATATCGCTCAGGAGAAGAGAGATAGAGGATGGGAGAGGATAAAGAGGGTGAGGATATGAAGGTTGAGGATAAAGAGGGATGAAGGACAGTGAGTTTTGGCGTAGACAGTTTGTAGATAGTGCGATTGTTTATAGACAAGGGACAGAGTAAACTCATGGCCATAGGGATAGGCAAGATCTGACGTTACATAACTCTGATGTAGGCTTGAGCGATAAATTAAGTTTGCTTAAGGATGATTGTCGTGATTAAGGTTCCTTGGTCGGACTATAATGTCGGATTAAAACTAGAAGCGTCTTGCTATAGGACGTAAAGCAGCGTTTGTCTAACGTTTGTAGCTAACGTAAAGACTTTCGAAATGGTAAACTATAGAGCGTCCAGAGTTCCAGACCCAGTTAATTATTTAACACAAGATTCGTATTATGTAAACAGGAGAACATTGAAAACACGTAGATAACGTTGAAAACACGGGCTTCCCTGAACATTTAATAAGGGCAATACAAAACTACTATCGGGGCGCAAGCTTTAAAGTGGCCGGGGGGGGAATAACGTTGAACGTATAGAGAGAGGGTGTAACTTGTCACCCACACTTTTTAATATTTACAGTAGTCAAGTGGTGCGCGTGGCTCCACGAGGGATTAATTAACTCTACTTCTTGAATATCCTGTTACTGACGGATCATCTGTTATAGATTACACCAACTGAAAACGAATTCCAGAAGCAGAAATCCCATTTAGATAAAATATTAAACAGAGTAAGGCGCAAGGCTATCAGTAGAGAAGACAATGGCTTATTGGGGGGGAGACAATCGGTTCGGACAAAAATAGTTCTACGAGATAAGTCCCTGGAAGAATTTTCCTTAATTTACCCGACGCTGTCAAGTAAACGTTGGAATGTCTGCAGTTTATAAGTTACCTAATGAGACACACAGTAATTGCTGACCGGAGCGTTGTCCCTTTAACAACTATGTCCTGGTCGGTAACTGCTGTTGTTGTTGTTGTTGTTGTTGTCCAACTTGGAGAATTTAACTTTTCACGAAAACAGTCGCAGTCCCAATTCTACTATACTTACGGTGACCATACTTTCTCAGTTACAATCGGGGACATATCAGGAGCTCGGAGGAGAAAGGGAGAATAAAAAAAATCTATTTTTTTTACAGAATCCTATTTGCTGACATGTTAAGACACGGTAATACCACTATCACGTATATATTCGCCCTTAGTATTTTGTAAATAGCATTGAAATGTATGGACTGCATAAAACCAGCTGAGAGCTTAGTGCTGTAATACTGGAGGAGTAAGGGCGAACATACTGCACGGTGCCACACGTCGGCATGATTTTTGCTTAGGTTCGCCCTTTCTCCACCGCGCTTAGTCATAGTTATACTTGACCTGACATGTCTATGGAAAGCTTGGTCATTGTGATTGTTATTTTGATGTGATTAGTTTGTTCTTTCTTATACTGCAGACCTTATTTCTTTGTTATTCTAATGGTGTCTTATTATAATATTGTCATTACAACAGTCGGTGTGAGTGTTTTTTTTTATAAAATGGAAAGAAAAAATTTGGATCTCAGCAAGTTATCAATAGGTACCTAAACTGACGTGCAATGCTCAATACTACATTTTTTACACTGTAGTATGTAATGTGATAAGAATTTGATATTAATATCTAGTGTTAAGTATTGCAGTCATCAACATTTCGAATTTTCATTCGATTAATTTAAATTTTAGAATAATCTTAAACGTTTTTGTAACACTTAAAAGTGTAAAGTAATTAGAATCTATGTTTTTTAATACTGAAATACATATTCGCCCATTCTATCCTGAGAGTTTAAACGCGATTTCCCAACACCATGATTTTGATATTCGCCCTTTCTACTCCCAGCTCCTGATATGAAACAAATTGATGTTGGGAGGGGGGTATGAGGCACTTCTCGAAACAAGGTTGAAAATATATATTCTTTTAGTGGAGATTATATTTGGCGTTAATTATTAGCAAAGTGAATTGAAATTTGGTATACAGGTTCAGATACATTAGTGCTATAAATGTGTACAATTTCATCCATTTATATCCATTATTTTCAAAATAACATTAATTTGTTTAAAATCGCCTGTTGCTAGCTTTAACAAGCGATTAGCATAAAACGTATTTATCCCATATAATTTTTGTAAATTTTATAAGCAGACACCAGTGTTGCCGGATATTGGGAATGAAACTAATTTACCATATTCATTTTGGCCCACTGCTTACACGGAAACAAGTTTTATCTCAAAATTTCGGTGAAGCGTTCACGGTCAAATTATTTCTCCGTGTATTAACGTACGAATTGTAAACTTCAGCAGACCGCGGACCACGACTGCCGTGTTTACATAAATTCAGCATAATTTTTGCTTTAAAATGATAAAAATTTATCAAGCTGAAGCCCGGACGTTTTAACGATTTTTCGGGACACCGCGATCTAGGTCCGAAATCTGGGACTGTGCCGGAAAAACCTGGACGTGTTGTCACCGTAACTATACCTTGATGGCTCGACGTAGACAGACCTCTCAGGCACACTGTATGTGTAGTGGACTATTTTATTGTCTCTTTACTCCCAAGCGGGAACCAGACGATATGGCATATGGCTGCAAGTACTTTTTTCAGTTCACAGGCCGATCAACTTCTGGGAAATGAGTTATTATTATACGACGACGACGATGATGATGATGATGATGATTATTATTATTATTAAGTGTTCTGTTTGACAGCAGGTCCGCTGATTTCATTTGCGAATTTAGTTTTTATGTTTAGTTTGCAGTATTTTTTCTCCTTTAAATCATCTAACAGCTTCTCCAAAGCCCTGACTTCTCTGGAGGACGTCGTGAACTAGGCAGTTTCTTCTCAGGATATGTCCTGTTCATTTTGCTTTCCTATGACAAACTACTCTCATTATTGAACTATTCTCGTCAACTGTTCTCTACTTGTCGTCATCTTGTCTGACAACTTTACTTTTCCATTCTTCTTCAGCAATACATTTCATAGCTCCTAAGGTATCATCAGGCAATGTTCCAAATGTAACTCTTTATCAGTTTCTTTCGCGAATCGAAGCTCAAATTCCTGGTCAAGAAAGCTCAAGAAAAAATAACATATTCAAAAGAAAATATTTAATATAAAACTTTTTGCTGGTTATTTTGTACCAGAAAGTTAATGTCAGGTTCTATTGATGTTATTTTTAACCTTAAATCACACTCAGTGGACATCATGTTCTTATATTTGTTTTTAACATAAACGAGTTCAGCGAATCCACTTTCACAAAGATAACTTGACAGAAAGGTAGTAAAGATTTTAGTGCTTGCTTATGAAGACCTGGCTTCTCGGTTTTTGCTGCCATCCAAAACGACTCTAGAGTTTTTTTCTTTTCAAAGAGATCCTTCATAGAAATGTCACTTGTCAACCAATGAAGATCTTTTTCTTGAATCTTTTGAACATAAGTTTTTATTTATTTTTAAGTAAATACTTCTTTTCTAGGTAGGTCTTCTCGTGTACCACTAGTGGTACGCGTACAACCTGTTGGGAACCCCGGTTTTGGAGTATGTGGAAACTAGTTAAAAGAAGTGTAGTATATTAAACAATTTTTCTTCAATTTTATTACGCATACACTCTCCTTTAAAAGCAATGTAGGCATTCCATGTAACCTCAGAATTTTCAACGTATGCATTCCTTGTTTGTGCTAGTAACTACAGTCGGTGATGAAAAAACAAAGTATTGTTACGTAATGCGGAAAAAGTGTTACACCATTACAGAACAGTGTTTCTCGGATGTTCCAGTGGAATCCGGCTGTAATGTTGTGCGCGTACGTGATCTCAACATGCGTTAGCTAGACTTTTCTAGACTTCGCCAGCCGCGCGCACTGTGTCAAGGCCGCAATCAATTACGTTCTAATGTAGCGCTGATGGGTAGAATGGAATGTTCTGGTATTTCGGCGGGGTATAAATACAAGTAGTCTGCGACGCTCAGTTTCAGTTTTGAGTTGCGATTTATTACAGTGCGGTTCGAATTATTGTAGCGAAGTGTTATGCGTTTTATAATTGTCCGGGACAATTGTAATACAATTGTGCTTTATACTCGTTGACATTATTATCGCGTGTCAACAGTTTTTATTTGATTTGTTGTAAGAGACGATCTTGTTGATTACAAACTGTTTAATTGTGATAATGAAAGCTGGTGATTAGTAACTTAATTGGTGTCTTGTATTTAGTTTTCCACTGTACCATACGACGATCAGTTAGACCGTCGTAACAATATGATAAAACATGACTGTTATGAGGGTAGTAAGAGTTCGTCTTTTATGCGATCGCAGACATTTCCGGCTTGTTCGGCACTATCTCAGCCATGAACAACTAATCGATACGTATACTCTTGATATATTACTTATAACATTGTAATTAAATTTCTGCTGAAAGGTCTCCTGCGACTTGGTAATGCCTTTCCGTTCATTTGGATTCCGTTTGCATAATCAGATTTTTATCGATTAGTTTTCGTTCCCGCAGTAACGAAGTGTCTTTAATTCGATGACAGCTGCAGCTGATATTAAAACAACAATTACGTAAGCAGTGAATCATGTTCGCCTGAAAGTTTCTCTTTGCAAGCGATTGTTTATCTTGATCGCGGGTTCGATTTGTGTTCGGCATAATAACAACGAAACCCTTTTGTTTTAAGTGCGTTTGAAACGTCGGAACGTATTCGCATATTAATGACGGTCACTCGTTTGCATCCATAAATATTAATTCCTAACGTAATGTATCAAAAAAATGTTTATAATATTTATATTGTTGTAAGTCGTGACGATAATCATCGTTGTTCGCGCGTGGGCGATCGCGATTCGGGGAAAAGATAAGTTATTAGTAACCGGAGAAATTGCTTATAGTAGATTATTAACGTTTATTGTTTCAATTTATTTCATTGTACACTGAAGTAAACTTCTGACATCACTAGATATGCAGTTTGTACCTGGTGTGAAGAAAAAAGACTTAAAGCTCGTTTGCTGTTTTTCTTATAACGAAAATATCGCTTTTAATTAATTTAAAATGTCGCCTATTCCCTATTTTCTTGCACTTTCGGATGCAAGTTAGATGTGTCAAAGTCATCAGTCTCTCGGCATTAATCTTGTTCCATAAATATTTCTTTTTCTTCCCTACAATTGTTTTGAACGATGTTTTCTAATTTTTTGTGTCTGTAAAACTCTACTGTCTCCAATTAAACGTTTTAAAACTTTCTGATTGTCGTTACCTCTTTACGTGTAAGTGTTAACGCACGGTCAGAAATGTCATACGTTTCTTCACTTCCCGGGTATGCGTTCGTCCGTGTGTACCGAACAAGTAGTTCTGGGCAAACGTTTTATACTGTTGTAACTTGTCCGAAGCAATTTAACTTGTGTTCTTCGCTAGCTGTATACTCCAGCGATGCGCTGCGAAAGTAGCGTGTTTTGTAAGACAAAATTGTAAGGAATACAATGGTTTATATAAATGCACGAGACAAAGTTTACCCATTTTCTTATAACTTGAATTTTTGGCAAATATGAAAGAGTGAATTGGGCGTGTGACGTCAAAAATGGAGTAAACAAGAAAGGCTTTTATTTGTTGGTCCGGTGAAAAGTTTTTTTGTCAGAGAGAAAATTGTAGACTAAAGATACAATTTTATTTTGGCTTTCGAAAACTTGTTGATATGGACGCTTGTTTTCTCACAGTGATGAGATAATTACAAAGTAGACATTTTTCTTGGGTTATATGTCATTATTTTCTACGTTATATTTTAACCCAAATTGTTTATAAAGTAGAAATTGTTGGAACACAACGCTCAGACGTCTTGTAATTTAGCAGTTACATTGATACACGGAATTGATTATCCTTACACGGCGAGAGGGTAAGAACTTTTCCTCACTTTTACCTTTGGACAAAGTATAGCCTGCACGGTTCGTAGGTCATTCAGAAGCAGCATTGGACATCTGATAAATGGGAGGGGGGGTAATTATTTAGGTTCCGGCCAATCCCCCGTTCCTGTTTCTTCATAAAGAGGTGGTTCCCTGCATAGTTGGCAGCCTGCCCGAAATTAAGTTTGTGTTTTCTTCAATGTAAAGATGAACCACTACAGTATACGCTTTAAATGACCGGAATTTGTTTAAAATTGTTCCCTACAACATATCACATTCTATACAAAATATTATCAGACATTTATCTAGAAATAAGTTAAAGCGTGTAATTTATTATAAAATATATAGGTTGCAAGTTTTAGTTTATTCACAGTCGCATAGTTTCTTGCTCGCCATGCCAGATTATTTTAAACATTGGCAGATCCTCTGTTGGCTCTAATACAATGAATTCCATTACATTGTTTATGTAGTTATTGTCAGAACCCTCATACAACTTTCTGTGCCAGTGGTGGGATCCTCTGAACGCTGACCCCGACAATTGAGGGAAATACACTGTTTAATATATCTAAACAGTGATATCAAAACGTGTTAGTTAAGTCCTTAAATTCCTAGGTGGAACATATGGCCTCGACAAAATTTTTCCAGCGTGTTCTGTCCATTGCGAGGGCCTTCATCTCCCTCCATGTCTTGTTGACACCACCCAGCTCCCTTTCCATAGTCCTCTTCTAGGTGTTCCTCGGTCTTCCACGTCTGCGGGTTACTTGCGGATTCCAATTCAGTGCCAGTCTAGCGATATTTTCTGGTGGTCTTCTCAGAGTGTGACCGATCCACTTCCATTTACTTCTATTTATGTCCAGTCCAGTTGGATGGTACTCTGACTTGTGGCGTCCTATAGATCTCTGTTCGAGATAGTCTTGGGCCACCAAATTCTCATTATGTACCTCAGGCAATGAAAGTTTGTAAACCTTGTGGTCTATAGATATTGACCAAACTGCCTCTTTGTGCAACTTTCGAGATTTTTGGTTGCAGTTTAGAGGATTCCCACGCGGCTGACAGTGTAGTACTTTATCGCTGAGTACAAACTGCAAAATCCGATGGGTAGCTCGTGAATCACGCTGTACGAGGAATAACTATTGCCGAATCTCTGTCACGCTGTAAAATTACACAGGGTATCGTCTTAAGCTGTCGGTCACGTGGGCAGTTTCCATCCAAAGTTTCAGAAGTAGTAATACCGGAGTGTTATAACATTTTTTAAATGAATTTCCATTAAAATATAGACTTACATGTAGTAAAATTATATGCAGAACACTGACGACGAAGCTTTGAAAACATTTGCATTTTATGTTTTTTGGTCAAAATACAGTAATCTCTTCGCGAGTACCGCGACTAATGACACGACGGGTAAAGAGTCTTAGCACTTACAATAAGGAAAGAAGTTGCCAGAAAAATGCGCACAGAACTGACTGCAAAAAGAATCTCGGCATTTTAATATTATGGAAGTTTTACAAATAACATTGTGCAAATATCGAATTGTTATTTTCTGTTAAAGCAATGTACAGTATATATACGAGCGGAAATCTCAAACTTAGTTGCACTAACATAAAAAGTGGAATGTGTATGAAAATGTATTATTTACGTGAAAGTACAATGGAATATTACTTTTCTACGAAATTGCAATCTTGATTTCAACATTGTCGTTGTATGACCCGAGTTTTTCGATGCCATTGCCGAAAATTCCCGTCCATCACCCAACAACTACTCCTGCACTGCGTTTTGGACTTGTGCATCAATATGATATCGCTGCATCACAAGGGTCTCTTTCGTAGTACCGAACATGTGGAAAATCACACGGTACAAGGTTAGGACTGTAAAGGAAGGTGTTCCCACTCCTCCTACTAAAGTTTTCCAAGTTCTTTCGTGACGTGTACTGTATGTTGAGAGCAAATATTTCCACAGTTCAGACGCTCAGAGATGATGTAGCGCACACTTCCATGCGAAACACACAATTCAGCCGAAATTCTTTCTACTGTGATTCGCTTGCAACGTGTTTGCAGGCAGCAATTGGTGAACGCGTTCTACGTTGTCAACCTTTGTCGAAGTTGATAGCCCTCCCCGCCGGTAACCGTTCTCGACATCCGTGGAGCCATTTGCAACAGCTGTCTCAATTTCCCAGGCTTGGCGTGAAAATACTGTCTTTCATACAGTTTTTTCAACTAATGTTGAATTTCAGTGAGGTAAACCTTCTTGCTCCTGGAAAACGTGTCACTTCTAATTTGGATTCTATTTATTTGCAAGTGACGAATATATTTTGCGCCTAACAACGGACTAACCGTTCCTACCATTTGGAAAACGTTACCACAGCTGTCGAAAACTGAAGTTTACCAGTATTCCCAATAGCTTTCATCAAAATCTCTTTTAGAAAAAAAAATTTCTAATTAAAAAACTTATTGACTATCCCTCCTCGTGCAATACGTAGAGAACATTACGAGGTAATATGACACAAAATATCTAGGTTCTTTAAAAAAGAAAAAAGAAATATTAATTTAATACGTTTAGAATATGAAACGTACTAGAATAATACACTTCACAATTAATATAGTAACATATGAAAGTTTAGATTTTGCTTGAGTTTTTTTATTAAACGTAATATTTAATTTTGTTTTTTAAACTCGTTATTTTACGTTGTTTCGTATTACCTCGTAACGTTCTGCGTAATCCTCTGTACGGTTGAAGCACAGTTCCTCTAACCTGCTTTCAAACTTTAGACTTTAGGCTCAGCATTGTAGTATGTGGCAAAAACTGTCTTAATACTGCTGAGTACATTATTGCGGTATTAATAATGCTATCATTATGTATTCAGAGCTCAGTATCATTAAGAAATAGTCAAAAAATAAAACAAAAAATATTTAAGAATAGGTAACCACAGATAAAAAAGTACGCAGATAATAAGAGGTTACTGTATGTGATATTATGTGGCTAAACTCGGAATATGTATTTTCATGTGAAAGTGTGTATTTACACAGCCATAGTAATGTTATTTGTTGTGGTTGTAGGTGATGATGTCTTCGACGGAGCCACGGCACTATCCACCGCCTCCGAGGAGGCCGTACCTGCGGTTCCCGCCTCCGCCGCCGTACCCGCCCGGCAGCCCGGCCGACTACGCGTACGCCTACTACGATCCGGGCCCCAGCACGTCGAAGCACACCTTCATTACGCGGTACGGCACCGAGGAGAACATTTACGAGGAGATCGGCGCCTCGCTGGAGGACGAGGTCAGGTACGTGCACACGCGACACCTGCAGGTGCTCGACGAGCTGAACCTGTCGGTGGAGGCGATGCTGATGCCGCCGGCCTCGCAGACCAAGGACGACGAGATGCTGGACGCCGTCGGTCCGACGGACGAGCTGCTGTCGCCGGCTACCTGCAGCCTCGACTCGGGCTTCAGCAGCAGTTCTACGGGTACCAACAGTCTAGGTAGGAACCACATAGCGTCAACGCCAAAGAGTAAGAAAACGCCGCCGTTCTGGAAGAAACTGCCGGGACTGGTGTCGTCCGCATCGTCGTCGTCATCGTCTACCGCCCAGACGACCAGCGCCATCGTCCACCATCATCATCATGGTGAGTAATGCTGATTTTTTTTCGCTTAGTTTGGTTTAAAAATATTACTGTTAAATCTTGCTGGAATGTTAGACCGTGGTCCAAAATGTCTATAATTAATGTCAAACGCTTCGACCGAATTCATGACGGTCAGTCTTTGTTCGTAGTCCTACCTGTGTTCCTGCACCACTGAAGATGCCCGTCATGGGTACGGTCAAAACGTCTAGCACTGATATAGACAATCTGGACCACGTCTAACTGCCCGGCAAGTTTAGACATTATTTTTGGAGATCTGACTATTCATAAACGTGAATAATGATGGAATATTTGTGTTTGAATTTGGAAACTCCTCTCCACCAAGTTAGCCACTACAGTTAATTTCTTTTAGAAAGCAACAATTCGTATCGACAGGTATTCATTACAACAGATTCGGCTGACGTCTTCAGGCTAATAATTGTGCAACGTACATGAACAATCTATCAGTACAGTCATAAAGAGTCCTGTGTGAATGACAGCTAATAAACACAGCATGTAAGTAAGCGCATTACTTACTTGCAGAGGCCCGGTCTCAGTTTAATGAGCGGCGAAAGTTCTCGTAGCAAAACACAACAAACACACATACCCGCACACAGAGAAAATAAACGAGAGAATTTTCGTATTCTGCAAACATGTTTTCGTGTTGAACGCCTCTGGTTATACGTGGTGCCAGTACTCTGGGTTAGCTTTGTCAGTTAGTTACAGTGGGCGATTTCTTTAGTGCGGATCGAGTGGTTGTTGAGGATTAGTGGAAAGTGATTATCGTGTTATAATTAGTGCGGAACTCTATTACTTGACATTATTATTATTGCGTGTGGAAAAATGTAACTTGAATTATTGTACGCGAGTACTTTGTTGATTACAAATTGTTATTTGTAATTAAGTAAAGCTGGTAATTAGTGACTTCATTGGTGCATGTACTTTGTTTCCACTGCACCAGACGACGATCCATTAGACCGTCGTAACAATATGATTTATATTGTACACACGGACACGCAGGTTGGCAAGATGGTTCGCGTCGAATACCTGGTTACATAGAACAAGTGTATACATTAAGAATACATTATGTGTGCAGTTTTGCAATGCTGCACTTTGACTAATGCATATTGAGTATTCGTATCAAGTTTGTATTTATTCATGTATACGGCTTACAGTCTGATTACCATACTACGTCCAATCAAAACGAGTGCTCTCGTTACAAACGCTTGACTTCATCAGAACACTCTGAGATAACTTTATGTATCTAGTAATGAGTAGCGACGCAGAGGTAAGGAGTAACAGGTTAAAGAGGCTACAGTCAAGTAAATGTTTGTATTATGATTGTGTAGGCCTGGTTTATCACTTCACTTACTTCACTTAAGTCCTTATATTCCTAGCTGGAACGTAGGGCCTCGACGAAATTTGTCCAGGGTGTTCTGTCCATTCCCAGGGCCTTCACCTTCCTTCATGTCTTGTTGACACCAGCCAGCTCTCTTGCCATAGTCCTCTTCCACGTCTGCGGCTACCTTGCGGAGTGTAGTTTATAGTTCCTCTTTTGCTTCCTCGATAGGGTAAGGGTTACTTTACGTGACGCAATGTTATTTTTCCAGCACGTTATACGAGAATGTGGATAACGTAAAAGGAAAAATATTTTTTCATGAAGAGAATGTTTTTTTTTTTAATTTTGACTTTCGGAATTAGGAACAAATTCTTGAAGTGTATTTGCGCAATGTGGTCGCGAAAACTGGCAGACAAACAATAGAAGGATTTTAAATGTGGTCCTGTAGGGGAATATATTGCTACGGTGGCCTCACTGATCGTCGTATGGTACAATGAAAAACCAGCTTTAATTAACAGTTTGTAATCAAGTTATTCAACAAGATTATATACTCGTACAATAATTCAAATTAATCGGTCCACACGCAACAATAATGTCAACCAATAGAGCCCCGCACAATTAACACAATAACACTTCGCCACAATACTTCGAACCTCACTTGAATAAATCGCCACTTAACTGACTTCTGACTGGCAGGTGTCGTTATTTAAACAGATACCACAAGTGTTCCAGAATAATCTATAATACGCGTCAACACTACTGGATAGAGCGTAATTATTGATTGCGGCCTTGAACACAGTGCGTGACCATTAAGGTCTGGAACAGTCTCGATTGTTGACGCGCTCCGTAAGACATCGTGCGACACGGTGGGGTGGGGATTCGGAGAGACTAAAGAACCACCGGCATCAGAGATAAAGCCCGGGCAGGTATCAGTCAGCCACTTTAGCCCCCCCCCCTCCAGGAGGCAAGGACAGCTGTGCTCAGTGTAAGGTGTTGTAGAGTGACAGTGAGCAAATAGCGACAACACCAGTCCTGGTTCCCGTTCGCAGGACATACCTTAGCCATGCACACGTCAGACCCAGTTCAACCATGTATTTCATTCTATAATACTTTTACACACTAATACAGTTTTGGCCACCATTTCTTTAATATGCCCGTATCAAACGAGTTTCTTTCTTCGATTGCGTGTGGTATACCAGAGTCTGTTTCCATTAATTTCTTCATGTAGATATATTCTGTATAGTTCACCCTAAATATTGAGGCTAAATAACTTAAAACACTTGCCCACGACGTCCTGTTTTGGAAGCGTCACTACTTCAGAATGTGTACCCTGTTTATTTTCTGGCTCGCCTCGTTCGAATTGAGTATAAGCTACTGCCCGATACATACATACATACATACATACATCCTCGGCGCTACAGCCCAGTCCGGGCCCTGGCCTCCAAAAGAAATCTTCCCCACTGGTCTCTACTCCCGGCCAATGTCCACCAGTTTGCTGCACCCAGCCTCACTGCCTCCTTACCAACCTGGTCCAGCCATCTTGTACGCGGTCTACTGCCCGATACAGGACAACAAATGTGAAGTAGGAGCAATTTACTCTTTTAAACTTCCTTGTATTTTCTCAAACTCACGTAATTGCTTTAAATACATAAATTAAGGTGCCTTCAGTCGTAAGGAAAGAAAGAAACCGGGAGGTTGATTGCTTGCGGGAGAAAGAAAAATAAGAGAGAGAGAGAGAGAGAGAGAGAGAGAGAGAGAGTGTGTGTACGTGGTGATACCAGAAAGGAGGAGGAGAGGAGGAAATATTAAAGTCGTGCACACAGAGTGACAGAAGAACACATCTACTGTTACAGAAGGACACATGTATGTCGTTCTCATTACTTATTTGATAACCTGAGGGTGTGCCGGCTCGTGTATAGTTTACGTTCTGAATCCAATTACGTGTCCCTCGCTTTGTTGTCAGTAAGTAGGCTACGAGGTTCCCCCCCCCCCATCAACCATCCCACCTTGTCGTTGGGAAACCCGGCGTTTTGCAGATTGGTTTTATGCGTGTCTTTTCGTTACAAATTTAGTTTTCTCCCAGAATTGTGCCATAAGTAAATGAAACTACAGTAAAAAGTTAGCAGGGCAACAACGTTTTAACGTATTGAACTATTACGTGCAGATGTATTGTCGAATATAGAGGGTAATTTATTCAGTGCGGTTAATAAGATCAGGTACGTGGGTAACATGATAAATAATGGAGGGTGCATAAATACGACGATACATGACAGGAAACAAATAGGAAATAGACTGTAGTAGTAGAGGGATAATGGGGTTCCTGACCAAAGTACCGTTATTCCCCCACCACCACCGCTGGACCAGCAGCATCGACCAATCAAATTGCATGGCGCCTTTCGCGCGTCAATTCAAATATATGCCGTCTTTCGCGAGCCTAAATCACTTTCACTTTCTACTGGACCGCGAATTTCCGCGAATAAATTTTTTTATTTTTTTTAATTTGATATTTTTATTTTTTTAATTAAATTGATTTGCATATCCGCGAATATATGCCGCCTTTCGCGAGCCTAAATCACTTTCACTTTCTAATTTCCGCGAATATAATTTTTTATATGCAGCCTTTCGCGAGCCTAGATCACTTTCACTTTCTACTGGACCACACCATCCGCGACTTTTTCGCTGATCTGTGTCAAGATCCGCGACTTATTCGCGTATCTGGACCACAGCATCCGCGAATATAATTTTTTTTTTTTATATGCCGCCTTTCGCGAGCTTAGATCACTTTCACTTTCTATCACTTGATGTATTATAGTGTATATATTAAATATATGATCAGGGTTACCAACCTTGCATGAGTTCAAATTTGTTATAATGTATATTAAATCTATATGATCAGGTTTACCAACCTATGGTGAGGGGTTCCGACTTGATGCATTATAGTGTATATATTAAATATATGATTAGGGTTACCAACCTTGCATGAGTTTAAATTTGTTGTGTGTTATAATGTATATTAAATCTATATGATCAGGTTTACCAACCTATGTATGGGTTCAAACTTGATATGTGTGTGTATTATAGTGTATATTAAAATATATGATCAGGGTTACCAACCTTGCATGAGTTCAAATTTGTTATAATGTATATTAAATCTATATGATCAGGTTTACCAAGTATCCCTCCTCAGACGCTGGTGTTACTTTGCATTTTTGGATTAAATATATATATCGTAAACAATGAAATAATAATATTTCGTCATTATAAGATTTTAATAAAACAATTATCAGTTTAAATTCTCTCTCTCTCTCTCTCTCTCTCTCTTTCTCTCTCTCTCTCTCTCTCTCTCTCTCTCTCTCTCTCTCTCTCTCTCTCTCTCTCTCTCTCTCTCTCTCTCTCTCTCACACTTGTTGTGTATGTTTCTCTCTCTCTCTCTGTGGTCAGTACCGTGCGCATGTATATGAAATTAGAAAGTTTATATTTATTCGACAAATATTAACGCCCTCTCTCTCTCTCTCTCTCTCTCGCTCGCAGACGTCGGAAGCAATTCGAGGTCATTGACACGACTTTACACTGACACATTGCAGTCTCTCACTCTCTCTCTCTCTCTCTCGCTCTCTCTCTCTCTGGGTTAAGCTGGTGTTGTACGTTACTAAAATCATAGCAAATATTTTCATTCTAAGCATGTATTACTGTTTAGTAATAATTACAGCCCCAACAAAGGATATATAAGTTTGTGTACATGGATTGTATATTGCAAGTACGGAATTATTATTTAAATCCGATATCTGTTTTTATTAAAATCATACAATGTCAAAAGAGGATAGTTGTCTGTTACGAACCAGTACTAACTCTCCTATATGGCCGTCGCTCGCATCATCCGTATTTAAAGTTCGCTACTTCCAGTACACATGGCCTCTGTAACAGATTTGGTCTCCAACAGGTGTGATTCGAACGGTAAGAGCAAGAACAATATGAACAAGGCCAAGGACATTATATGTCTAGTATCCCTCCTCAGACGCTGGTGTTACTTTGTGTCATAAAATCTCGTGGCACTCAAGATAAGAGACAATACGTTTGCAAAAAACGACAAAATTGAACTTCTGGAAACAAAATTGTACGGTTTGTAAGTAATATCGACAACACAGGTCAGCATTTTTCGGTCATTGACAGATAAAGGGATCGTCACATTAGGACTACTGACTGCTAAATCCAGTAGTACAAGAACTTAGATATTTGTTGAATCAGTACCAAAAAATGTTAGATCTACTGTTTTCAGCGTACATAGACATTTGATAATATTCCATTTTGGTTGTATTCGTGAAGCCATAGTGTAATGGCTGTCCTTGGAAGTCATGTAACCCTTAGTGTTTGTGCGGGAATCGTAGTCGGATTTTAGTTTCTGTCATGTCTTTCGTCCGTTTGTGTGCAGGTTGTCTTTACAGTCATGAAAATCATTTCAAGAGGTAAGCCGCATTGTATTGTTCGCGTACCGCGAGCATATGCGGTGGTGATTGCTGTACAAGAATTCTACGGACTGATGTGTTACGAAATTAGCGTGGTAACCAAGTTCTATGACATAGAGCGCGGGTTTCTCCGTACAATTGTGTAACGTCGCGTAGCATTTTTGTGCGATGTTAAGCGACCTATAAAACGTAATGAACCTGTTGTGCCATGATGACGGAGTTGCACAGATGCGTGTGATAATAATAATAATAACAATAATAATATAAAGAGGTCGCGTGCTCAAACATTATTATTATTTCGCCTTTGACATGCTCCTTGTCAGTCTGTAATTTAGAGGTAGCGAATCTTTTTGCCATTCTTCTGCCGATGATAAAATGTTCTCTGTAGAGTTATTCGTCAAGTTGTTGGTGTAACAATAACATGGTGTAAGCTACCTCTCGTTTATCCATGAGAATGAGTGTTCGGTGTCATCTGCCGTGAGGGTAAATAGCGCCTTATTTTCGCTATTATTTACAACGGTACGGCTAAAATACTAGTAAGCGTAATCAAAAATTACTTCCTACCCTGCTAACAACATCAATGGATGCATTTTGAGTACGTGGCTATGAAAATGATCCGGACACAGGTTATGTCAGGTTGTAATAAGTTAGGCCTCTCCAGTTCTATAATTTTCTACAAAAAATTAGTTTCGTTTCCGATTAAGTATCTCCATTTTAATTACTTTTAACACTACACTGAAAAGTTTGTAGTTGTGGGTAGAGGAAAAAATATCAGGAAAGGTATCCGTAGTATGTCATACGATAGTGAAGGAAAGATTTCATCGATATTTTGACATGTTCTCTCGCATATGTTATAGGTTACAGTGGATATGAGATTCGGTTAGAACATGTGCACACTAAATAGGTAATTGTAAGGAAAATAAGAAATTACTGTAATAGGTAAGTTGTTCAGTACTACAGGAGTAGAAAAATATTTTCATATTCATCATTGTCGTAAGGAACTCACACCCTGATGGAAGGACACACAAGGTGCTTTGTAATGTGTGTGGTTTCTTTGTCTTACAGTATTATGGATAACACTGCGGTTATAATCGACTTCCAGTGCTTTTTCGATGACAACGGAAAATATATTGTGAAGGAACTGTCAATCATGGACGTTCTGCGATTTGCTGGTAGACATTGGATTTTGACACCGCCTGCTACATCCGTTACGAATCCCAAATACGTTAGGACAAACCACTGGTTAACAACAAATTATCATAGACTTAGATGGAGCGAAGGAGAGACACCATACGACAATCTTGTTTCATTGTTAACATCACATACACGTATATATAAATATGTGTTTGTGAAGGGTTTTGAGAAAAAACGTTTTTTGCAATCAAAGATAATACACAATAATATCATCAATCTCGATGACTTTGGTTGTCCTAAAAACATACCGTATATAATTCATGGAACAGAATGTCTTAGACATTTCAATTCTTCTGACCGTTGTGCCAACTATAAGGTGCATGCTATTCGGGAATGGATGATTCATGATTTTTGCTTTAAACAAACATTTTTAATGTAACAAATTTTATACAAAACCACTGCTGTCCCGATTCAGATGTACGACAGTGAGGAATGTAAGCGAGACATGTCTACAATTTGAAGCAGCTGAAGTGCTTTCTCTGAGAAGAGTCAAGGGTTCCACACAGTTGGACAGAACGACTGCATTCGGAACGAGCTAAACGTCTATAATCCGAACCAGCGAATAGACGATTACAGATTAAAATGGTGGGAACACGTCGACGGAATGGACGAAAACAGGCAAGCAGTCCAGCGGGCTAAGCTATGTTAACTTCACACACGCACGCACGCACGCACCCGCGCGCGCGCGCACACACACACACACACACACACATTGATACATTTGGAAACTGAGTACAGAATAAATCTACAATCACCTAGTCGGTTTGTTGGCAGAAAACAATTAATATATTCGTTGAGAAAATCTGTTGTGGCTGAACGAAACATGTGTCTGAATAAATTTTCTCTCTACATAGCAGTTGTAAAAGTAGTCATATACATTATGTGCTATATATACAAAAGGCTTTCAACGTGTTTGTCATTTCAACCAAATTGTACCGTGCTCTAATTATGTAAAAAAAAAAAATAAAAATAACTGTACCGCTCCATACAACTGAGAATAAATCCGTACACACACACACATGAACAATTTTACGTTTAAATAAAATCTGTACATACAATAAAATTATGTTTCAGTATTAATGATATAAATATTGCTGTTTTATTAATTTAAAATACCGTATAATTGCTTACGACGCGCACACTTAGCAACGTTTTTACTTATTTGAACAAGTCATGTATTAACTTCAATAAATAATGCACTTGATAATGTTTAAATATTTCCAACAACTATGTTGATTAGAAGTGCTGTAAGTTCAATAACAATGTTCGCTACGTAACGTATTCAAATCTGTTTACTCACCTCTTAAATGTTGGTGCACGCAATTATCGATTTCACAATGAGGTATGAAGGCTAATTCCATTCTTCACGTATATATATTGATGTATCTTACGTAAAAGTAGTCATATACATTATGTGCTATATATACAAAAGGCTTTCAACGTGTTTGTCATTTCAACCAATTTGTACCGTGCTCTAATTATGTAAAAAAAAAAAAAATAACTGTACCGCTCCATACAACTGAGAATAAATCCGTACACACACACACATGAACAATTTTACGTTTAAATAAAATCTGTACATACAATAAAATTATGTTTCAGTATTAATGATATAAATATTGCTGTTTTATTAATTTAAAATACCGTATAATTGCTTACGACGCGCACACTTAGCAACGTTTTTACTTATTTGAACAAGTCATGTATTAACTTCAATAAATAATGCACTTGATAATGTTTAAATATTTCCAACAACTATGTTGATTAGAAGTGCTGTAAGTTCAATAACAATGTTCGCTACGTAACGTATTCAAATCTGTTTACTCACCTCTTAAATGTTGATGCACGCAATTATCGATTTCACAATGAGGTATGAAGGCTAATTGCATTCTTCACGTATATATATTGATGTATCTTACAACGGTAGGGTAGGGGTAGCGTGTTTGTTTTGAAAGTCATTGTCCGCCGTGAAACGTACGTGGACTGTATTTTTTAACCTAACATGAAACGTAAGTAGAACGTTTTACGTTTTTTTTTTATTCGCGGAAATTCACGGATGCTGTGGTCCATTGGGACTGATGTTAATCGTTTCGAACGAGTACTGATGCGTTTCCTAACTGATCTTTCTTCTTCTTTTTTTATTACTGACGACTGTGGTAGCAGCGGTGGCGAAGGTGTATAGTGAAATAAATTAAAATTATACACGCATCTCGTTACAGATGAAAAATAGAAATTAATTTCTTCACCTGCGAAGTTCCTAGGTTATATGTATATATATATATATATATATATATATATATATACACGGTATTTTAAATTAATAAAACAGTAATATTTATATCATTAATACTGAAACATAATTTTATTGTATGTACAGATTTTATTTAAACGTAAAATTGTTCACATTAAAACATTAACAAGTGCATTTAATACAGGACTTGTTCAAATAAGTAGAAACATCGTTGTGTGTGTGTGTGTGTGTGTGTGTGTGTGTGTGTGTGTGTGTGTGTGTGTGTGTGTGTGTGTGTGTGTGTGTGTGTGTGTCGCAAATTTCTGAAAGCATTCCACTGTGTGTGTACAATGACCCTAATTGAAGATATATTTTAGGTATAGCTGAATTTAAAGCGTACAAGCCTTCAGTAAGAAACTATGTTAAACCATTGTAATACAGGAGGTCATTGACACGACTTTACACTGACACATTGCAGTCTCTCCCTAACGTCTGTGTGTATGTGTTACGTTCAAGCTATATTTGTAAAAGTAATACGTTTTTTAGTTTAAAAGATTAGGCACTAGAAAAAAAAAATATTACCTCTCTCTCTCTCTCTCTCTCTCTCTCTTCTTGTGATCAAATTTTAAGTAAATTTAGAATAAAACTAGATAAAATAGTTTTATTTGTTCTAAAACTTTAATGAATATTTCCATAAAGCAACCAGAGCGTTTTGTACTGTCCAAAAGAATGTACACATTGAATAAACTTCTGTAAGCATTGAAACTTCTTCGTAGTTCCAAGCAATTTATTGAGTTACTTGACACTGCTATAAGATATTCAAACGGTCTCATTACACGCTTTGAAAGGAAGGAATTTCTAATATAGCCGACGATTCAGAGTTCATGTTGTGCTATCTAAATTGGCTTGTACCGTTGTCTGGAGGTATGTAAAGCCAACTGCGAAATGTGCTCCCTTGTGTTATTTAGCTAAACCAAACTCAATGCAAACAAACATTCTCATTACGTAAACTGATATTTATTTTATCTATATCAATTCCTATTCATTAAAACTTTCCGCAATAATATTTTAAATTTAATCGTCATAAGTATATTATTATCAATTAATCCTTAGATTATTTATATAATTCCTATTCATTACCGGACAAAATCAGCAAGGGTGGGAACTCGAAGGCCTCCACGAATAACATTATTTCTCACAAACCATGGAGACCCCGACAAGGATCTGAGGGTACGGGCCTGGAAAGCTTCCAGCCTACACTTGTTAGTGGTCGAGACAAGCGACCACCATGCGGGAGCAGCATAGGTCAATACTGACCGGAGAAACAAGAGATAGATGGTGACTTTAGTGCGCAAAGCCATTTCCATCTAATGTATATTTATCTTTTTTAAAATATAATTTTATTGTATGTACAGATTTTATTTAAACGTAAAATTGTTCACATTAAAACATTAACAAGTGCATTTAATACAGGACTTGTTCAAATAAGTAGAGTATTACGACACTGTTGCTGTTGCTCTTTATTTACAAAGATAAGGCTCAAACAGTGCTGCGCAAAATTTACGAGACAGACGGAAGAGTTGACATGTAATGACAATGTTTTGGCCTAGTTATTAACGAAACTAATTACAAGTATTTGTAAGCACATGGAAGTGAATGGAACTAAGTGTAATCTATAATTAATACCGGTATCGACATCAAATAAATGATAGAATGTTTCTTAAAAAGAGCCGTGTTAACTTGACCGAAAATACTTTCAGTATAGCTAACTTCTTAAAGCAGTGAGGTAAAGCTTTTCCATCACGGTCGATGACCCCTCCTCTCTCTCTCTCTCACTCGTTGTTATATATTGACAAATATTAACTGTGTGTGTGTGTGTGTGTGTTGTTGTCACTGAGTATCGAGCTACTTACATGTGTGTCCACTCGCTCTCTCTCTGCATTGTTTTCCTAATTTTGACTAATGCACGAAAATACTTTCAGTATCGCTAACTTCTGAAAATTTCCAACGGCGGACAATGACTTTCAAAAACAAACACGCTACCCCTACCCTACCGTTGTAAGATACATCAATATATATACGTGAAGAATGCAATTAGCCTTCATACCTCATTGTGAAATCGATAATTGCGTGCATCAACATTTAAGAGGTGAGTAAACAGATTTGAATACGTTACGTAGCGAACATTGTTATTGAACTTACAGCACTTCTAATCAACATAGTTGTTGGAAATATTTAAACATTATCAAGTGCATTATTTATTGAAGTTAATACATGACTTGTTCAAATAAGTAAAAACGTTGCTAAGTGTGCGCGTCGTAAGCAATTATACGGTATTTTAAATTAATAAAACAGCAATATTTATATCATTAATACTGAAACATAATTTTATTGTATGTACAGATTTTATTTAAACGTAAAATTGTTCATGTGTGTGTGTGTACGGATTTATTCTCAGTTGTATGGAGCGGTACAGTTATTTTTATTTTTTTTTTTTACATAATTAGAGCACGGTACAATTTGGTTGAAATGACAAACACGTTGAAAGCCTTTTGTATATATAGCACATAATGTATATGACTACTTTTACAACTGCTATGTAGAGAGAAAATTTATTCAGACACATGTTTCGTTCAGCCACAACAGATTTTCTCAACGAATATATTAATTGTTTTCTGCCAACAAACCGACTAGGTGATTGTAGATTTATTCTGTACTCAGTTTCCAAATGTATCAATGTGTGTGTGTGTGTGTGTGTGTGTGCGCGCGCGCGCGCGGGTGCGTGCGTGCGTGCGTGTGTGAAGTTAACATAGCTTAGCCCGCTGGACTGCTTGCCTGTTTTCGTCCATTCCGTCGACGTGTTCCC
The DNA here is from genome assembly GCA_034769895.1 of Magicicada septendecula. Taxonomy (NCBI): domain Eukaryota; kingdom Metazoa; phylum Arthropoda; class Insecta; order Hemiptera; family Cicadidae; genus Magicicada; species Magicicada septendecula. The sequence continues at coordinate 417,251,515 of CM068374.1, read as the reverse complement.
ACCATTTTAATCTGTAATCGTCTATTCGCTGGTTCGGATTATAGACGTTTAGCTCGTTCCGAATGCAGTCGTTCTGTCCAACTGTGTGGAACCCTTGACTCTTCTCAGAGAAAGCACTTCAGCTGCTTCAAATTGTAGACATGTCTCGCTTACATTCCTCACTGTCGTACATCTGAATCGGGACAGCAGTGGTTTTGTATAAAATTTGTTACATTAAAAATGTTTGTTTAAAGCAAAAATCATGAATCATCCATTCCCGAATAGCATGCACCTTATAGTTGGCACAACGGTCAGAAGAATTGAAATGTCTAAGACATTCTGTTCCATGAATTATATACGGTATGTTTTTAGGACAACCAAAGTCATCGAGATTGATGATATTATTGTGTATTATCTTTGATTGCAAAAAACGTTTTTTCTCAAAACCGAACACTCATTCTCATGGATAAACGAGAGGTAGCTTACACCATGTTATTGTTACACCAACAACTTGACGAATAACTCTACAGAGAACATTTTATCATCGGCAGAAGAATGGCAAAAAGATTCGCTACCTCTAAATTACAGACTGACAAGGAGCATGTCAAAGGCGAAATAATAATAATGTTTGAGCACGCGACCTCTTTATATTATTATTGTTATTATTATTATTATCACACGCATCTGTGCAACTCCGTCATCATGGCACAACAGGTTCATTACGTTTTATAGGTCGCTTAACATCGCACAAAAATGCTACGCGACGTTACACAATTGTACGGAGAAACCCGCGCTCTATGTCATAGAACTTGGTTACCACGCTAATTTCGTAACACATCAGTCCGTAGAATTCTTGTACAGCAATCACCACCGCATATGCTCGCGGTACGCGAACAATACAATGCGGCTTACCTCTTGAAATGATTTTCATGACTGTAAAGACAACCTGCACACAAACGGACGAAAGACATGACAGAAACTAAAATCCGACTACGATTCCCGCACAAACACTAAGGGTTACATGACTTCCATAATGTATATTAAATCTATATGATCAGGTTTACCAAGTATCCCTCCTCAGACGCTGGTGTTACTTTGCATTTTTGGATTAAATATATATATCGTAAACAATGAAATAATAATATTTCGTCATTATAAGATTTTAATAAAACAATTATCAGTTTAAATTCTCTCTCTCTCTCTCTCTCTCTCTCTCTCTCTCTCTCTCTCTCTCTCTCTCTCTCTCTCTCTCTCTCTCTCTCTCTCTCTCTCTCTCTCTCTCTCTCTCTCTCTCTCTCTCTCTCTCTCTCTCTCTCACACTTGTTGTGTATGTTTCTCTCTCTCTCTCTGTGGTCAGTACCATGCGCATGTATATGAAATTAGAAAGTTTATATTTATTCGACAAATATTAACGCCCTCTCTCTCTCTCTCTCTCTCTCGCTCGCAGACGTCGGAAGCAATTCGAGGTCATTGACACGACTTTACACTGACACATTGCAGTCTCTCACTCTCTCTCTCTCTCTCTCGCTCTCTCTCTCTCTGGGTTAAGCTGGTGTTGTACGTTACTAAAATCATAGCAAATATTTTCATTCTAAGCATGTATTACTGTTTAGTAATAATTACAGCCCCAACAAAGGATATATAAGTTTGTGTACATGGATTGTATATTGCAAGTACGGAATTATTATTTAAATCCGATATCTGTTTTTATTAAAATCATACAATGTCAAAAGAGGATAGTTGTCTGTTACGAACCAGTACTAACTCTCCTATATGGCCGTCGCTCGCATCATCCGTATTTAAAGTTCGCTACTTCCAGTACACATGGCCTCTGTAACAGATTTGGTCTCCAACAGGTGTGATTCGAACGGTAAGAGCAAGAACAATATGAACAAGGCCAAGGACATTATATGTCTAGTATCCCTCCTCAGACGCTGGTGTTACTTTGTGTCATAAAATCTCGTGGCACTCAAGATAAGAGACAATACGTTTGCAAAAAACGACAAAATTGAACTTCTGGAAACAAAATTGTACGGTTTGTAAGTAATATCGACAACACAGGTCAGCATTTTTCGGTCATTGACAGATAAAGGGATCGTCACATTAGGACTACTGACTGCTAAATCCAGTAGTACAAGAACTTAGATATTTGTTGAATCAGTACCAAAAAATGTTAGATCTACTGTTTTCAGCGTACATAGACATTTGATAATATTCCATTTTGGTTGTATTCGTGAAGCCATAGTGTAATGGCTGTCCTTGGAAGTCATGTAACCCTTAGTGTTTGTGCGGGAATCGTAGTCGGATTTTAGTTTCTGTCATGTCTTTCGTCCGTTTGTGTGCAGGTTGTCTTTACAGTCATGAAAATCATTTCAAGAGGTAAGCCGCATTGTATTGTTCGCGTACCGCGAGCATATGCGGTGGTGATTGCTGTACAAGAATTCTACGGACTGATGTGTTACGAAATTAGCGTGGTAACCAAGTTCTATGACATAGAGCGCGGGTTTCTCCGTACAATTGTGTAACGTCGCGTAGCATTTTTGTGCGATGTTAAGCGACCTATAAAACGTAATGAACCTGTTGTGCCATGATGACGGAGTTGCACAGATGCGTGTGATAATAATAATAATAACAATAATAATATAAAGAGGTCGCGTGCTCAAACATTATTATTATTTCGCCTTTGACATGCTCCTTGTCAGTCTGTAATTTAGAGGTAGCGAATCTTTTTGCCATTCTTCTGCCGATGATAAAATGTTCTCTGTAGAGTTATTCGTCAAGTTGTTGGTGTAACAATAACATGGTGTAAGCTACCTCTCGTTTATCCATGAGAATGAGTGTTCGGTGTCATCTGCCGTGAGGGTAAATAGCGCCTTATTTTCGCTATTATTTACAACGGTACGGCTAAAATACTAGTAAGCGTAATCAAAAATTACTTCCTACCCTGCTAACAACATCAATGGATGCATTTTGAGTACGTGGCTATGAAAATGATCCGGACACAGGTTATGTCAGGTTGTAATAAGTTAGGCCTCTCCAGTTCTATAATTTTCTACAAAAAATTAGTTTCGTTTCCGATTAAGTATCTCCATTTTAATTACTTTTAACACTACACTGAAAAGTTTGTAGTTGTGGGTAGAGGAAAAAATATCAGGAAAGGTATCCGTAGTATGTCATACGATAGTGAAGGAAAGATTTCATCGATATTTTGACATGTTCTCTCGCATATGTTATAGGTTACAGTGGATATGAGATTCGGTTAGAACATGTGCACACTAAATAGGTAATTGTAAGGAAAATAAGAAATTACTGTAATAGGTAAGTTGTTCAGTACTACAGGAGTAGAAAAATATTTTCATATTCATCATTGTCGTAAGGAACTCACACCCTGATGGAAGGACACACAAGGTGCTTTGTAATGTGTGTGGTTTCTTTGTCTTACAGTATTATGGATAACACTGCGGTTATAATCGACTTCCAGTGCTTTTTCGATGACAACGGAAAATATATTGTGAAGGAACTGTCAATCATGGACGTTCTGCGATTTGCTGGTAGACATTGGATTTTGACACCGCCTGCTACATCCGTTACGAATCCCAAATACGTTAGGACAAACCACTGGTTAACAACAAATTATCATAGACTTAGATGGAGCGAAGGAGAGACACCATACGACAATCTTGTTTCATTGTTAACATCACATACACGTATATATAAATATGTGTTTGTGAAGGGTTTTGAGAAAAAACGTTTTTTGCAATCAAAGATAATACACAATAATATCATCAATCTCGATGACTTTGGTTGTCCTAAAAACATACCGTATATAATTCATGGAACAGAATGTCTTAGACATTTCAATTCTTCTGACCGTTGTGCCAACTATAAGGTGCATGCTATTCGGGAATGGATGATTCATGATTTTTGCTTTAAACAAACATTTTTAATGTAACAAATTTTATACAAAACCACTGCTGTCCCGATTCAGATGTACGACAGTGAGGAATGTAAGCGAGACATGTCTACAATTTGAAGCAGCTGAAGTGCTTTCTCTGAGAAGAGTCAAGGGTTCCACACAGTTGGACAGAACGACTGCATTCGGAACGAGCTAAACGTCTATAATCCGAACCAGCGAATAGACGATTACAGATTAAAATGGTGGGAACACGTCGACGGAATGGACGAAAACAGGCAAGCAGTCCAGCGGGCTAAGCTATGTTAACTTCACACACGCACGCACGCACGCACCCGCGCGCGCGCGCGCACACACACACACACACACACATTGATACATTTGGAAACTGAGTACAGAATAAATCTACAATCACCTAGTCGGTTTGTTGGCAGAAAACAATTAATATATTCGTTGAGAAAATCTGTTGTGGCTGAACGAAACATGTGTCTGAATAAATTTTCTCTCTACATAGCAGTTGTAAAAGTAGTCATATACATTATGTGCTATATATACAAAAGGCTTTCAACGTGTTTGTCATTTCAACCAAATTGTACCGTGCTCTAATTATGTAAAAAAAAAAAATAAAAATAACTGTACCGCTCCATACAACTGAGAATAAATCCGTACACACACACACATGAACAATTTTACGTTTAAATAAAATCTGTACATACAATAAAATTATGTTTCAGTATTAATGATATAAATATTGCTGTTTTATTAATTTAAAATACCGTATAATTGCTTACGACGCGCACACTTAGCAACGTTTTTACTTATTTGAACAAGTCATGTATTAACTTCAATAAATAATGCACTTGATAATGTTTAAATATTTCCAACAACTATGTTGATTAGAAGTGCTGTAAGTTCAATAACAATGTTCGCTACGTAACGTATTCAAATCTGTTTACTCACCTCTTAAATGTTGGTGCACGCAATTATCGATTTCACAATGAGGTATGAAGGCTAATTCCATTCTTCACGTATATATATTGATGTATCTTACGTAAAAGTAGTCATATACATTATGTGCTATATATACAAAAGGCTTTCAACGTGTTTGTCATTTCAACCAATTTGTACCGTGCTCTAATTATGTAAAAAAAAAAAAAAATAACTGTACCGCTCCATACAACTGAGAATAAATCCGTACACACACACACATGAACAATTTTACGTTTAAATAAAATCTGTACATACAATAAAATTATGTTTCAGTATTAATGATATAAATATTGCTGTTTTATTAATTTAAAATACCGTATAATTGCTTACGACGCGCACACTTAGCAACGTTTTTACTTATTTGAACAAGTCATGTATTAACTTCAATAAATAATGCACTTGATAATGTTTAAATATTTCCAACAACTATGTTGATTAGAAGTGCTGTAAGTTCAATAACAATGTTCGCTACGTAACGTATTCAAATCTGTTTACTCACCTCTTAAATGTTGATGCACGCAATTATCGATTTCACAATGAGGTATGAAGGCTAATTGCATTCTTCACGTATATATATTGATGTATCTTACAACGGTAGGGTAGGGGTAGCGTGTTTGTTTTTGAAAGTCTAGTTTTATCTAGTTTTATTCTAAATTTACTTAAAATTTGATCACAAGAAGAGAGAGAGAGAGAGAGAGAGAGAGAGAGGTAATATTTTTTTTTTCTAGTGCCTAATCTTTTAAACTAAAAAACGTATTACTTTTACAAATATAGCTTGAACGTAACACATACACACAGACGTTAGGGAGAGACTGCAATGTGTCAGTGTAAAGTCGTGTCAATGACCTCCTGTATTACAATGGTTTAACATAGTTTCTTACTGAAGGCTTGTACGCTTTAAATTCAGCTATACCTAAAATATATCTTCAATTAGGGTCATTGTACACACACAGTGGAATGCTTTCAGAAATTTGCGACACACACACACACACACACACACACACACACACACACACACACACACACACACAACGATGTTTCTACTTATTTGAACAAGTCCTGTATTAAATGCACTTGTTAATGTTTTAATGTGAACAATTTTACGTTTAAATAAAATCTGTACATACAATAAAATTATGTTTCAGTATTAATGATATAAATATTACTGTTTTATTAATTTAAAATACCGTGTATATATATATATATATATATATACATATAACCTAGGAACTTCGCAGGTGAAGAAATTAATTTCTATTTTTCATCTGTAACGAGATGCGTGTATAATTTTAATTTATTTCACTATACACCTTCGCCACCGCTGCTACCACAGTCGTCAGTAATAAAAAAAGAAGAAGAAAGATCAGTTAGGAAACGCATCAGTACTCGTTCGAAACGATTAACATCAGTCCCAATGGACCACAGCATCCGTGAATTTCCGCGAATAAAAAAAAAACGTAAAACGTTCTACTTACGTTTCATGTTAGGTTAAAAAATACAGTCCACGTACGTTTCACGGCGGACAATGACTTTCAAAACAAACACGCTACCCCTACCCTACCGTTGTAAGATACATCAATATATATACGTGAAGAATGCAATTAGCCTTCATACCTCATTGTGAAATCGATAATTGCGTGCATCAACATTTAAGAGGTGAGTAAACAGATTTGAATACGTTACGTAGCGAACATTGTTATTGAACTTACAGCACTTCTAATCAACATAGTTGTTGGAAATATTTAAACATTATCAAGTGCATTATTTATTGAAGTTAATACATGACTTGTTCAAATAAGTAAAAACGTTGCTAAGTGTGCGCGTCGTAAGCAATTATACGGTATTTTAAATTAATAAAACAGCAATATTTATATCATTAATACTGAAACATAATTTTATTGTATGTACAGATTTTATTTAAACGTAAAATTGTTCATGTGTGTGTGTGTACGGATTTATTCTCAGTTGTATGGAGCGGTACAGTTATTTTTTTTTTTTTTTACATAATTAGAGCACGGTACAAATTGGTTGAAATGACAAACACGTTGAAAGCCTTTTGTATATATAGCACATAATGTATATGACTACTTTTACGTAAGATACATCAATATATATACGTGAAGAATGGAATTAGCCTTCATACCTCATTGTGAAATCGATAATTGCGTGCACCAACATTTAAGAGGTGAGTAAACAGATTTGAATACGTTACGTAGCGAACATTGTTATTGAACTTACAGCACTTCTAATCAACATAGTTGTTGGAAATATTTAAACATTATCAAGTGCATTATTTATTGAAGTTAATACATGACTTGTTCAAATAAGTAAAAACGTTGCTAAGTGTGCGCGTCGTAAGCAATTATACGGTATTTTAAATTAATAAAACAGCAATATTTATATCATTAATACTGAAACATAATTTTATTGTATGTACAGATTTTATTTAAACGTAAAATTGTTCATGTGTGTGTGTGTACGGATTTATTCTCAGTTGTATGGAGCGGTACAGTTATTTTTATTTTTTTTTTTTACATAATTAGAGCACGGTACAATTTGGTTGAAATGACAAACACGTTGAAAGCCTTTTGTATATATAGCACATAATGTATATGACTACTTTTACAACTGCTATGTAGAGAGAAAATTTATTCAGACACATGTTTCGTTCAGCCACAACAGATTTTCTCAACGAATATATTAATTGTTTTCTGCCAACAAACCGACTAGGTGATTGTAGATTTATTCTGTACTCAGTTTCCAAATGTATCAATGTGTGTGTGTGTGTGTGTGTGCGCGCGCGCGCGCGGGTGCGTGCGTGCGTGCGTGTGTGAAGTTAACATAGCTTAGCCCGCTGGACTGCTTGCCTGTTTTCGTCCATTCCGTCGACGTGTTCCCACCATTTTAATCTGTAATCGTCTATTCGCTGGTTCGGATTATAGACGTTTAGCTCGTTCCGAATGCAGTCGTTCTGTCCAACTGTGTGGAACCCTTGACTCTTCTCAGAGAAAGCACTTCAGCTGCTTCAAATTGTAGACATGTCTCGCTTACATTCCTCACTGTCGTACATCTGAATCGGGACAGCAGTGGTTTTGTATAAAATTTGTTACATTAAAAATGTTTGTTTAAAGCAAAAATCATGAATCATCCATTCCCGAATAGCATGCACCTTATAGTTGGCACAACGGTCAGAAGAATTGAAATGTCTAAGACATTCTGTTCCATGAATTATATACGGTATGTTTTTAGGACAACCAAAGTCATCGAGATTGATGATATTATTGTGTATTATCTTTGATTGCAAAAAACGTTTTTTCTCAAAACCCTTCACAAACACATATTTATATATACGTGTATGTGATGTTAACAATGAAACAAGATTGTCGTATGGTGTCTCTCCTTCGCTCCATCTAAGTCTATGATAATTTGTTGTTAACCAGTGGTTTGTCCTAACGTATTTGGGATTCGTAACGGATGTAGCAGGCGGTGTCAAAATCCAATGTCTACCAGCAAATCGCAGAACGTCCATGATTGACAGTTCCTTCACAATATATTTTCCGTTGTCATCGAAAAAGCACTGGAAGTCGATTATAACCGCAGTGTTATCCATAATACTGTAAGACAAAGAAACCACACACATTACAAAGCACCTTGTGTGTCCTTCCATCAGGGTGTGAGTTCCTTACGACAATGATGAATATGAAAATATTTTTCTACTCCTGTAGTACTGAACAACTTACCTATTACAGTAATTTCTTATTTTCCTTACAATTACCTATTTAGTGTGCACATGTTCTAACCGAATCTCATATCCACTGTAACCTATAACATATGCGAGAGAACATGTCAAAATATCGATGAAATCTTTCCTTCACTATCGTATGACATACTACGGATACCTTTCCTGATATTTTTTCCTCTACCCACAACTACAAACTTTTCAGTGTAGTGTTAAAAGTAATTAAAATGGAGATACTTAATCGGAAACGAAACTAATTTTTTGTAGAAAATTATAGAACTGGAGAGGCCTAACTTATTACAACCTGACATAACCTGTGTCCGGATCATTTTCATAGCCACGTACTCAAAATGCATCCATTGATGTTGTTAGCAGGGTAGGAAGTAATTTTTGATTACGCTTACTAGTATTTTAGCCGTACCGTTGTAAATAATAGCGAAAATAAGGCGCTATTTACCCTCACGGCAGATGACACCGAACACTCATTCTCATGGATAAACGAGAGGTAGCTTACACCATGTTATTGTTACACCAACAACTTGACGAATAACTCTACAGAGAACATTTTATCATCGGCAGAAGAATGGCAAAAAGATTCGCTACCTCTAAATTACAGACTGACAAGGAGCATGTCAAAGGCGAAATAATAATAATGTTTGAGCACGCGACCTCTTTATATTATTATTGTTATTATTATTATTATCACACGCATCTGTGCAACTCCGTCATCATGGCACAACAGGTTCATTACGTTTTATAGGTCGCTTAACATCGCACAAAAATGCTACGCGACGTTACACAATTGTACGGAGAAACCCGCGCTCTATGTCATAGAACTTGGTTACCACGCTAATTTCGTAACACATCAGTCCGTAGAATTCTTGTACAGCAATCACCACCGCATATGCTCGCGGTACGCGAACAATACAATGCGGCTTACCTCTTGAAATGATTTTCATGACTGTAAAGACAACCTGCACACAAACGGACGAAAGACATGACAGAAACTAAAATCCGACTACGATTCCCGCACAAACACTAAGGGTTACATGACTTCCAAGGACAGCCATTACACTATGGCTTCACGAATACAACCAAAATGGAATATTATCAAATGTCTATGTACGCTGAAAACAGTAGATCTAACATTTTTTGGTACTGATTCAACAAATATCTAAGTTCTTGTACTACTGGATTTAGCAGTCAGTAGTCCTAATGTGACGATCCCTTTATCTGTCAATGACCGAAAAATGCTGACCTGTGTTGTCGATATTACTTACAAACCGTACAATTTTGTTTCCAGAAGTTCAATTTTGTCGTTTTTTGCAAACGTATTGTCTCTTATCTTGAGTGCCACGAGATTTTATGACACAAAGTAACACCAGCGTCTGAGGAGGGATACTAGACATATAATGTCCTTGGCCTTGTTCATATTGTTCTTGCTCTTACCGTTCGAATCACACCTGTTGGAGACCAAATCTGTTACAGAGGCCATGTGTACTGGAAGTAGCGAACTTTAAATACGGATGATGCGAGCGACGGCCATATAGGAGAGTTAGTACTGGTTCGTAACAGACAACTATCCTCTTTTGACATTGTATGATTTTAATAAAAACAGATATCGGATTTAAATAATAATTCCGTACTTGCAATATACAATCCATGTACACAAACTTATATATCCTTTGTTGGGGCTGTAATTATTACTAAACAGTAATACATGCTTAGAATGAAAATATTTGCTATGATTTTAGTAACGTACAACACCAGCTTAACCCAGAGAGAGAGAGAGCGAGAGAGAGAGAGAGAGAGTGAGAGACTGCAATGTGTCAGTGTAAAGTCGTGTCAATGACCTCGAATTGCTTCCGACGTCTGCGAGCGAGAGAGAGAGAGAGAGAGAGAGAGAGGGCGTTAATATTTGTCGAATAAATATAAACTTTCTAATTTCATATACATGCGCACGGTACTGACCACAGAGAGAGAGAGAGAAACATACACAACAAGTGTGAGAGAGAGAGAGAGAGAGAGAGAATTTAAACTGATAATTGTTTTATTAAAATCTTATAATGACGAAATATTATTATTTCATTGTTTACGATATATATATTTAATGCAAAAATGCAAAGTAACACCAGCGTCTGAGGAGGGATACTTGGTAAACCTGATCATATAGATTTAATATACATTATAACAAATTTGAACTCATGCAAGGTTGGTAACCCTGATCATATATTTTAATATACACTATAATACACACACATATCAAGTTTGAACCCATACATAGGTTGGTAAACCTGATCATATAGATTTAATATACATTATAACACACAACAAATTTAAACTCATGCAAGGTTGGTAACCCTAATCATATATTTAATATATACACTATAATGCATCAAGTCGGAACCCCTCACCATAGGTTGGTAAACCTGATCATATAGATTTAATATACATTATAACAAATTTGAACTCATGCAAGGTTGGTAACCCTGATCATATATTTAATATATACACTATAATACATCAAGTGATAGAAAGTGAAAGTGATCTAAGCTCGCGAAAGGCGGCATATAAAAAAAAAAATTATATTCGCGGATGCTGTGGTCCAGATACGCGAAAAAGTCGCGGATCTTGACACAGATCAGCGAAAAAGTCGCGGATGGTGTGGTCCAGTAGAAAGTGAAAGTGATCTAGGCTCGCGAAAGGCTGCATATAAAAAATTATATTCGCGGAAATTAGAAAGTGAAAGTGATTTAGGCTCGCGAAAGGCGGCATATATTCGCGGATATGCAAATCAATTTAATTAAAAAAATAAAAATATCAAATAAAAAAAAATAAAAAAATTTATTCGCGGAAATTCGCGGTCCAGTAGAAAGTGAAAGTGATTTAGGCTCGCGAAAGACGGCATATATTTGAATTGACGCGCGAAAGGCGCCATGCAATTTGATTGGTCGATGCTGCTGGTCCAGCGGTGGTGGTGGGGGAATAACGGTACTTTGGTCAGGATCCTTATTTTCCCTCTACTGACTGTGCTAACAGAAGACTAATGAGAAGCAGACTCATTAGTCACAACACATTACATAAGACGCTTATTAGACCGGTTTTTCCTTGCGGAGGAGAGATGTGGACATTAGGTACAAGAAACACTGAGAAGGTCTGAATGAAAGATTGTAAGACGTGTAGGCCTATCTAACGAAGGTGAACAATGAAGAATCAGAAATAACCAGGAGATATGTGAGGACACTGTAAGATTGGTAAAGGCTCAACAAATACAAGAACGGATGGACTATCAGCGTATGCCGAAGAAAATCCTAAGGCGCAGGCGTATAAAAGCAGAAAAGAGGTCGACCTAGGATAAGATGGTTGAATTATGTGCTGGAAGTCTCAGAAGAATAAACGTGATGGGTTACGCTGAGATGGCAATCGATATTGGAGAGAATTGGTGTTGGAAACTAGAGCTCACGTCGGGCCGTGGTGTTGAAGAAGATATTACCGAATGTCATGTTTACGATAGATTGTAGTAAGTTAGACTATTAAGCTCCGTGAGCTGCAGAAATAGCTCGCTATTTTGAACGAAATGCATTTATTAATAGCTTTCTTAATTTTGAATCTTGTGGAGTACCGGTACTTAAGTTAGGCCTATATGTTGGTTGGTTGTTGTTATGGTTTCCTGTTGGTTTTTGGTATTTTAAATTGGTATTATTGTGTGTGATTGTGGTGTATATATTAGTATTTTGTGAATTTTCGATGTTGAGTGGTTTGAAAATTGTCATTTTGTGTTTTGTTTTGTTTTGTGCAGATGTTTCTTATTATTTGTGCCACTTCCATTATGTTTTTCTCTGCTGTCGTCGATATTTTGATATTATTTACCCATTATTAAATTTGTTGTTCAATTTGCACCAGGTAGCGTTGTAGATTATATAGCTCCTAGTTTTTTGTTTTGTAAATAGTTGGTATCGTTTTTATGTCTTCTGTCACACTAGTTCTTCAGATTCTGCCCTTTACTCTTCTCGGATATTTCATCTTCGTTGATGTTACTTCTCAGTCCTGAATTGTGTGTCATCTTTCAAGCTGTGACATACGTACTACCCCATATATTACAGTTACAGTATTTGATATAGGTTGGTTTAATGAAGGGTGGATTTTCGCTTTTGTACTAATTTATCTGAGAAAGAGAGATAAAAGCCGCATACAAGCAGCGGAGATGAAATTTCTAAGATCGGTCAAAGGTTGTTCTGAACATGATCGATTCACAAATGAAGAGATTAGAGAAGAGTTGAAAATATATAACTTAAATGAGGAAGTAGAGTTGCGTAGAAGAAATTGGAAGGACCGTCTGGAGCGTATGAATGATGGAAGACTACCAAAAGCGGCAAGTAGATACAAAGCTGGTGGAGAAGAAGCGTAGGGAGACCAAAGAAAAGTTGGAAATAAATCGTATGAAGCTGGAACAGGTCACCAAGGCCTAATCCTTGTTGGGGATGAAGAAGAAGACTAATTTATCTTCTACTTATGAAGTGTTATTTGTATGGTAGTGTACTTTATTAGCTTTGGTTCTGCGATTTTTAATTTCATCATCTGTTTTTCATGTTTACGTATTATGATTCGCATTGTTAGAATACAGAAATAATAATTTCGTGTAGTCTAGGGAAGGACGGCAAACACGGGCAGATGAAATTTGTGCGGTTACATCACGTCCTGTTTAGTATTCGTCAGCGTACGCCAAATTAATGGTTCAAAACAAGCCGTAGTTTTTACCCGTTTCGACCGGTTTTACGCGCGCGCCCACGCTGTGGACACGCACATTCTTGTGCGTTCCCATCTGCTCTCACTGAAACGCGTCGTAGACCTGTTTACCGAACTACCGAACGTACTGATTTTATTTTGCTACTTCGTTTCCACATTTCGAGCGAGCTTTTCTACAGGTGACTGAAAATCACAGTCGCCTGTCTGCCAGTGATCTGTTTGTTGTCGACAGTCAAATTCCTCGGTAATTTGAACACGTTAGATGTCGTGAACGTAAATAAAAGTTTCAGGATTTGTGTAACCATGAATTATGTGTCAATCATAAATAGCGTAAATTCTCAACATTTCGTAAATATATTGCATTTAAAAAATATTATTTCTAAATAAACAAGATTGAACAATTGAAACTGCACTATTATTAAAGTACTATTCGTGAATAACTTATGTTTTCTAGTCGATATATCCATTTTGTAAAAGTAAAAATCTTTTTATTTAAAAACGATTCCAATTTCATTTTTACTTCCATGTTCCTTAAGGAAATGGAAGTATGGTGATGGCGAAAAAATCGTGTTCGAGGTAAGGGCCGATTCTGATTGTACTACCCTCAAAACATGAAGAAAAGTCATTTTCCGAAAAGTGTCTGTGTGTAGAATTTTTGTATAGCGAACGATAACTGCCGCAAATTTAAACAGAATCAAATTTTTTTGTATACATGCGTGAGTTGTAGAGGACTCAAGGCCTATTGATTTTGGTGAAGATCGGTTGAGGGAAAGGGGTAGTTTACCTGCAACGTTTTAAAACGTACTTTAAGAGTAAAGTACTTAATTTTGATAAATAAAGTATACTGAAAAGAAGGTCATAATAATCCACTGTAGAAAGATAGATGAAATATCTATAAATAAAAAGGGTCGTTGAAGGGGAGGGGGTAATTTTCTGTAACTGAAAATTATAGTTGAAGGGGGAGGGGATAATTGTTCATATGTGTAGGCCTACTACGTTATCGGCAACAAAGAAGTAGTTTGTTGTTGAAATTCCTTCCCGGACTGTTTGGCCGTGGTACAATGTTTTGTGCAAAACCAGACGTTTCGGCAGTGCCATCGACTGACATCATCAGTGAAAATCGAGTGCGCTGACATGAGGTGATATAGATTAGTGACCACAGTACTGTGGTTAGGACTCAAGCAAGAAGTAGAAATAGTAGTTTCAATATTAATATTTCATTTCGAATATTATTTTAAATATAAATCTTAAAACATGGAAGTCGTGTGTAGTTCTCCATACCGATATTAATTTTCGTACGGAGATTTAGAGAAGTACTAGCATAAAGAATTGTCAGTCTTGAAGCCAGTAGCGCAACTATGGGGCGGGGACGAATCCCCACTCATTAAAAAGTTTCACCGAAATTCCTTAATTACAACGCAGATCTATTTCTAAACCAGTTGCGTGTGTTAAAATAAAGATTATAAATAAAACCAATTACAATATTTGTAAACGAATAGAGTTTTTAGTAATGAGTCACTCAACATTTGGTGAATAACGTACATATCTGCAGCTTTAAGCAGAAAGACTAAGGACTCGCCAGAAAACGAAGGCAGAGCCTATTAATCTGACTTTATCTTATTCGTCCACACTTCCCTTTACAAGGTTGTCTATGTCATGACACCTGTAGTCTGATATGTATATGGTTTGAACCGTCGTCTTTGCTCAGGTAAACTAACAGTTTCTCGATTTTAATTTAGAAAAAATGAGAAAATTTTATTGCAGGATTTTTTACAAATAAAACGTGCTTTAACACGAATTATAAATAGCGTAAAATATTCTTGGGACAACATCCTTAAATGAAAGTGCCAAGGGGTAATAAAACTGGATTTTTCAAAATATATATCTTCAGAAAGATTCATTTTTTTCAAGATTTAATAAGAATAAAAATTTAGAATTAAAGTGATTCCTAATATCATAAAATTTTGTAACGTTAATCTGAATAATAGGTAATCAAGATATAGGCCTGATAGTTTGAAACAGCGCTTTTCTACATTTTTCAAACCGAATTCTTCACTTTGGTTTATTCAGAAACTATAAGACGCAAAGAATTTTATATAAGGACGTAATTTTGTAATTTGTACGTAGGAAAATGTGTGGGGGGGAGTCCAACCTTCAAGATAGTCTCATTCCCCCACGAGCTACTCCCCCCCCCCCATGGAGGAGCAGCCACTAGTTCCGCTACTACATGTAGTCATACACGAGATCCAAGATTACAGATTGTTAGTTTTAAGTAGCACAGTGGTACCTTTGAATATTGTAATAAATTGTTAAGTAGTTTTCAATCTATAGGTTTATTGTACATTCAGAAATCCACTTGCGTAATTTTGGTGCTAGTATGAGAATTTTTTGGTGCCAAAAACCACGAGGGCCCCCTTATCGGAATAATTCTTGCAGATAATTGAATGGAATCCAGATACCTGTATGATTTTTTAAATACAGAAATCCAGGTTTTGTTACAACTCATTTACTGTATCATATTAAACGCATGAGCGTGTTAATCACGTCCACCGTGTGTTTCAAACATTATCAGGTTCGACAATTCAGGTAAAATGTCGACCCACTGTGTTGGATGCAATCAGACTCGGACAGTTGACCGAGACAAGGAGATGTATAGCCTAATACTTTCGCTTTCGAAGTTGTAACTTGTTGAGACAGCGGTCAGCGCTTCTCCGGAGGCGTAATAGTTCAAGGACTGTACGTCTCGAATTAATATAGTCGAATCATCCTTCACAAGGTCGTGTACGTCGTCAAACCGCTCTGCGTTAAATAAACAACAAAAAATATATATTTACTTCTCAACTGAGTAAGAAGTAGGGACGCTGAAAAGTGGTATATAGATTCATGGGCAAGGTGTATTACCTTAGTCACATCCAGCTAATTTCTAGTCTTCGGCGGTAAATAAAAACCAAAATTAGTGTACTAGTATGCGATATGGACAACTACCAATAATAATCATTTGCAGTGTCCTTTCCTCTAGCATTATTGTTTTATTTTTATTAAAATTAAATCCCGAGCTGTTTGGCCGTGGTCCATAGTTTCTGACAAATCCAAACAAAACCGGTAACCACAGTACTGTGGTCCTAACGTACAACATCCCACGCCTCGTTTTCACTGAAGGTGGCAGACAGTGGTACTGCAGAGACGTCTGGTTTTGTCAGAAACTTTGGACCACGGGCAAACAGCTCGGGAGTTACACCGGTCGTGTAAGCCTCCGTGTTTACGACTGCCTGTATATGATCGTTAAGGGAATGTTTTCTTATCTCTTCAAAGTGTGTAGGCCTATTAGAGAAGAACTTGCGTATCGTTCCATTTCTTAATCTTTCTAGCACTCATCAAACTTAAAAAAAAACAGCGTTTGTTTTCGCACTCCAACATAGACTACAAATGTTTTTAAACTTATTCTTTTGTTTAGTCTAGTGCTGTACACCAGTATTTAATTTTTTTTTAATTAATAAAGTTATGTTAGTGGTTATAATCACAAACAGAAATTACACTGTCGCACACCACTGTAGAAAAACTTCCCGATTACCGCTTTCTTGCTTCACAGCTCATCCTCAAATGGGAAATATACAATAATGAAACGAGAGAATTTCTTAATACCTCTACTTGCCTTACAGGCCGTACAATTTTCGTAAACAAGCCTTGAGGTAAATGCCCTTAACTTCTGGTTGTTAACGCAGATGGGGGGTTTAATCACCTTTGTCAAAACTTGTACATTTATTTATAGTACATTCTGTGCGCGCGCGCGTGTGCGTGTGTGTGAGAGCTCGTACGTACAACCCTTTCTATACCTAAAACCTCTCTCAATCATTTGCTTTTGAATATGTTATAACTTCCTTTTCGGCGTAGGTTTGGTATATATTATACTGCCAAAACTGTTCCCTCTTTCTTTCAATAATTATAACTTTTTTTTTACGTTCCAGAAATTCACAGAAATTTTGTGAAAATTGTTACGCAATTACAGGACGTTCTTCATCTGTCTGGACCCAGCATCCCAGCAGAGCGTACGTGACACTTAACATGCGTCATGATCATATAATAATAATTACGTTCTTAACCCTTTAAACGATATTTTACCCCAAATAATACCGTCACTTTGGATTTTGCTACGATTTCCGTAATGCTGCAACGGGACTAGTTAAGTAATATTCTATCAGCCATTCATATCATCAATCGAATTTCCAGTAATTATCGACATATCGATATGTGTATTACAGGCCACGAGTAGGAGTGAGGCAAAAAATAGACTAATATATAAATTTTGTAAAACTTCGGAGACGGCTAAATTATCTTCGTGAGACTAAATACCAATTTTTTTATGTCAGCCAGTTCTATGTGATTTTAATAGAATGTAGGCCTAATAGTATAATCAAAACGTGAGCATTTACTTTGTCTATAAACGAAACAATGTATCCAGTAATATAGTAGGCCTACATACTGTACTTCTGTTTTACAAAACCCAAGCAATGCACAACTAAAAGTAAGGAGCCTTTGGTCCACTATTGTGTAATAAAACTTATTTTTTAACACTCTAAATCGTAAAGCAAACAGTAATCGTAATTTTCAAAACAATTATTTGTCTACAATCAAAATTAATGGAAAATATGAAGTTTTTGTACAAGTTTTTTGTTTCATAAAATTGAATTTTTCCAAATTTCTGCGGATTATACGCGTTTCCATTTACTTCAAGCCTGTGCTATACAGGAGACTCAAAAACATGTAATTTATACTATAACATGTATATATGCATGTATAATATACACATTTATCTCGATTTCAAAAACACAAAAATCTTGGCACGAACTAACTATAAGAAAGTCAGACAATAGAGGGAGGCCATCGAGATTTACCGGACGAGACACGGAGCGGTCAACGACAGAAATGAATATGCAAAACTAGCGACAACTTGGAAATTCTTAACTGACACTTCACAAATTAACTAACAACATATGGCCACATCACACTCACCCCCACGCTCTAACCCTCCCATGGCAAAAATCACAACAGAAGCAAGATATAAAACACGCCCCGTAGTTCCCCGTAGTTAAATCAACATCAGTACGCCTTGAAAGTGTTGCGGGATTACGGAACGAAACGTCGGCAATATAAGCATCACATACACGGTTGTACCCAAAAACCTGCTACAACAGATAATCACCGTGAAAGCCTTCGCACGACCAAATAGCGTATATACAACATGTCTATCTCAGGAAATAAAAAACTTCTCACAGGCAGAAAACTTTAATACACACACTGACAACATCAATTACTTACAGAAATAACAGGTCATTATAAAAATTTTATTTATTGCACTTTGGCTATTAACATGTGTTCATCATATCAAAGAGAATTTATTGTACATAAAACATGGTAAAAATGTAATAAAACTATATAAAAGTAATTTTAGGGCAGCAGTGATATATCATTGCACTCTTCCTGGAGGCAGTTTCAATTTCCGCACCTAGAATGCTTTTCAACGTAAAGAAATAGGCTTTGTGGATAAAAGTTATTTTAGTAAGTACAGAACCATTTAATTAGTACGAACGACTCGGTACTTGTATGATCTTCTTCGTCATTGGGTAAAGTGAATAAAGTTGAGTTACTGCTCTGAGAATTTACTCGGTAGTTTGAGGAAATTCACAAATCGAAGTGAATAAAAATGTTCTCAAGGCGTTAAGTAAGTGCTCAGGACATCCTTAAAATCTTGAGTATTTTACCAGCGAGTTGTTACTCGTTTGCAAAATGTTGAGAATTTACTCATATTACTGTTGAAACATGTCAGTCCCCCGCCTATCCGGCTGCCTGTGTTCTGTTCGTGCACTGATCACTTCTTCATTCCTTTGTTTGCCTCGTTACGGTATTCCCTATTAAACTGCCCTGTATTATAAAACTTCTACTAATAATTATAAAACTTTTATTAATTTTTGTGTGTGTGTTAATTATAAAGTGTCATCAAGCGATGATGAAGTGTCGGAGGATATTTCCATCTTTTTTCGGAGCGAAAGAGCGCCACCACGAATTTCATAATTTTCGAGCAGGAACTCATTTGTTAAAAAATTTACAGCGACATCAGAAAAACGTAAAAAATTTTTGTAGTTGTCCATTTCCTTTCTCACCGAGTAAAACCTTCACGCTACGAACGTTCATGTACATCGCCAAAGTGAGCATGGTTTGTACCAGACTCAAACAGTTCTAAAGTTGTTACTCAAGCTTGTACTTGCTACTCGTCTTTATTCACACTAAAACTGAGAATAAACTCAATCTGCCGGTAAAACTCAGTATGTTCGCGCCTGAGTTGATACTACTATTTTATTCACTTAAAAACGAGTATTTACTTAAAAATTACTTTAAATGAGCATTTACTTAGTTTTATTCGCTTCACCCACTGTCTGAAATGCACTTGTTTTAAGTAAATTCGTTTCGTTGGGTGTAGAAGTTGACGAAATTCTGAAATAAAGTGACACGGAACTAATCGGAAACTGTTACAGTGTCTGGTTGTATGTAGTACGCTATTAGCCGAGAAATGTGTGTGTGGGGGGGGGGGACATAGCTCCGCGTAAAACGAATAACGCACGCTCGGCTTGACTCGTATAATCAAAATAAATAACCGCGTTTCATTACACGCTTGTACAGACAATAAACAGAAGAAGAAGACGGAGACGAACAAAAAGGCAGTGGCTCAACCAACCAGAAGCTTTTTAATTACAAAAAAAATAAGAAGAAGTAGAAGAAGAAAGAGCAGCGTTTAAGCGTCCGTTTGGGGCCGACTAATTTGTTTTCGGTCGCGCTGCACTTTTCAATTAAGAAACGACGAACTGCGACGCCATTGCAGGCGCGCTCAAGAAAAATATTAAGTCAAATTTTCACGCAATCGTTTCGAAACAACAGCAAGAAGGAGATGGAGAAGAAGAAGAAAATGTTGTATCAAAAGAAACGGAGTGAGCGAGTAGCAAATGAAACGCGAGAAGGCGGTCGCGGGTCTGACACGCAACCAAGGTCGAAATTTTAAAGAGAACTGGCAGGTGTGTGTGTGTGTGTGTGTGTGTGTGTGTGTGTGTGTGTGTGTGTGTGTGTGTGTGTGTGTGTGTGTGCGTGATGAAATACGTTATTATAACACGTTAACTGTTCGGGTTTTTTTGTACGGTTGGACCACTCCTTTTGGTAACTATACGGAGTTAATAGTTCCTGAAAACAAAACGATTCTGTTGAAGAATGCTTTGTCCTGCAGATTATCGTGGCGTGGCACGCGAGGTTTGATGTCGGCGCTTTTGAATGGGTGAACGCCCAATGTCCGCATGACCGTTTCCACACTTCGCTGTGACCCGGCGTAACAGGATTATGACATGCGACAAACTTACGGTCTAAGGAAATTGTTTTTAATCGAATGCCGTGCACTTGTATGAGGTGTTATAACAGCTGCAGCTCCATACGAAATGTCATTACAGTAATTCTGTAGAATTTTTATAATCCAAATTATCCGGAAAACCAAAACTGGAACCAGATGCCGCAGGCTGTTGGGATTGTTAAACATGTGTGTTCCCGTGTATGAATAAGTGTAAATAAATATCGGGGTTATTACACGCGTCCACGTAGGTGAATTTACGGAAAACTGAAATAAAAGGTTTTCAAGTGCCATGATGAATTATAAAACTGATTTCGAAGTTTATCGTTATTATTAATAGAGTTTTTTTATTATTGCATACGTATTAAAAAATTAAAAAAAGTAGAAATGCATAAAAATGTCGTTTTTGAAACATCATTAAAATTTGGTCTTGGGTAGTTTTACCACAAACCCCACGAGTAATGTAATGTCTTGTACTAGTTACGATAAAAGAAATGAACTAGTTGTACAAATTAGGCATTACGAAGGCTATCGCAGCCGGAGTCAGCATTACCGGGCTGTTGGGCCGTGGTGGTTTGGGTTATTGTTTCTTCTAAACGTTTCGGAAGCCGCCTTCAGTAGGAACGCGTTCAACAAAGGATGGCAGTCCGAACGTACCCGTAGGTTTTAATTTTCATAAATTATGCATTAGTAGTGGCCCTTTTATCACGTTTTACATTCTTGAGGATGTGTCTGCCGACGATCTGTTTGGCTCGTGTGCTGAAAACATAAATACGCCACTTCTGCTCGGTAATATTGATCTAGAATTGTTTTGTTCAATGTGTCTTCTTCAGTACTTCGTCACTAATAACTTCGATAGACCTTGATTTTTGTCATCCATTTCTTCGTAGGCGAAACAACTTTCTATACTATTTCTGTTCTTGGATCAATCGTGATGTAAACAAACCCACGTGGGACATCTGAAACACTATAGGTCAAGGGCGTTGACACTGTTCACACGGTAATGTATTACGCGCACGTGCAGAACGTCTGTATAGTGATGTGAGAGTTATATTACCATTTAAATCGGGGCACGTCGTTTTAAGACTTCTTCCTTATCACTGCATTCTGAATCGTATTGAATTGATACGGAGCCAATTGAAGGGATATGTTGACCGTCACAACACAACATTAGGTGCTTGATATAAAACAATTTATTGAGAAGGCGGTAAATGAAACAACGGCACACAAGTGGAGTCATTGTGTGGAGCATATAACCACGGAAGATGATAAGCTATGGCAACTGGCCCACATTACCGACGTCGTTGTGGACAGTGAACAATCTTATCAATAATAAAGATGACTCAAGCATGATACAAGTTCAGACACAGATATGGAAGACATAGAATTACTCGCTGACAGCAAGTGACATTATTCAGTACACTGGTAATTATCACAGCTTCGATTTTCGTTTTAAATAAACTCTACTTTTTTATTTGTAGCTATATTTAAACGGTTAATAAAAAAAGCCATTAACCGGTGTTATAAAATGTTCCACTGTCGGTCTGACACTGTCACACAAATTTTACTTTGGTCGGGACAAATTATTACAATTTACGTGTGTTTATACAATATCAGTAGTATATGTACTCTGTCTGAACTCCTGTCAGAGTGACACGCCTCTAATTCAAGCAGCAAATAGCGTTTCAGATGTGCCACGCCTGTTTGTTTAGATCAGGATTAAGCTAAGAACGGAAACAGTAATACACAAATTACATTTTGGTAAGGAGAGTATGTCAGTTCTGTGCAGATGTTGCTCCAGGCAATCGTGGCCTTGTAGGAATCTGAATTTTGCCACTCCAGTTTGCGTGGAAAGTCTGGAATTATTTGTGTCTTTTTTTCATAACAGTTTCCATTATTTCTTGCCGCTGCTTTAGTTCTCGCATGCTCTTTAGTTTTTGTTGTTATGTTTATGCAGTGTATTCCCAATGAATATATTTTTGTTTTTGACTAATTGGAGACCCTTTCTTGGCAAGCATATCTTCAATTTCTTTTCGCATAATCTCAGTGGGATAGAATCCATTGGAGAACAACTGCTTTCCCGTAGGTAGGTAGTGAGGAGTTATTTTGTAATATTATTTTTCACTGCTTGGATAGCTGCTTTCGAATCAGAAACTATGACAATTCTGTTAAATATATATATTTCCTTGCTTTTAAGTTTTCCAGTGATGTTTTAATTGCATAGATTTTTCGATGAAAATATGGCCAACGCGAAAATACTGGAATGCGTCCACACCTTGTATAAAGTATTATCAGCACTTTACAAACGAATAATTGTCATTTACGTTACGTTTTATCACGTATATCTTAGAAATGTTTATCGGAAAGCAATGACCCATTTCCGGTATAATGGCAAATTCCTTTTCAAAATAAACCAGGCGTGCCTAACGTCGGTTTTTACAGATTTTAATAAACAGTATAACTGAGTGGCGTTGTTGGAGATGTAATGCACCCCAAACGGTAGTTTTGTTTGTATATGTTTAGCGCGCGTTTGCTACTGTTGGGTGTGTACGTCACATTAGCACTTCGGTGTGAACCGCTGTAAGGGGAGCGTGCAGTGCGGTGCCGGCCTTCCTACATACGGTACCCATACACCTAATACAGTATGATGCTGTCGTTAGGTAAAGCAAAAGTGCCCGTTCAAAATCTATAAATTTACTCTCTTTACATAAGACACAATAAAATCTCGAACAAGTCCAGCATTTCAATTACTTGAGATGTTACGTTACATATGGGACAGAAATTGATTGGATGAAAAATTAAAACAAATTTAGGAATATCTGTGGAACAATTCACAGGTACCTTAAATATAAGACAAAGAAGGAACCAAGGATAAGGTTTTTTAACACTGTAGCGTTACCAGTTTTGATGTATGGAGATGAAGCCAG
The DNA here is from genome assembly GCA_034769895.1 of Magicicada septendecula. Classification (NCBI taxonomy): domain Eukaryota; kingdom Metazoa; phylum Arthropoda; class Insecta; order Hemiptera; family Cicadidae; genus Magicicada; species Magicicada septendecula. The sequence goes on along the minus strand of CM068374.1, from coordinate 417,227,837 downwards.
AGAGAGAGAGAGAGAGAGAGAGAGAGAGAGAGAGAGAGAGAGAGAGCAAAGATTCAGGCAGCGGTGATGAAGTTTATGAGGAGTACTCTGGGCTGACCATTCTAGATAGAAAGAAGAATGTGGATATAAGGACGGAACTGGGGGTCGACCCATTGTGGAACAGCTAAGGAGCAACAAATGAAGATGGTGTAAACATTTGGGAAGAATGGCTGGTGACAGGATTCTAGTGCTAGCAATGGAATATAGACGGTGGGGAAGAGAGATGTAGGACGGCCGAGTGGGTCCCGGAACAGGTTCAGGATGAGCCTAATCCTTGAAGTTGATGATGATGATGATAAAATCTCGATGTGTAAGTGATATTGTGCTTAGCAACAAAAAATATTATTTTATAGGGAATTATCCGTATATGAAGAATTTAGAATACAGTTAAGTAATTTGTTTCTAATTTCGACATATGTAAAGGCTGACATCTCAGAATTTTTTTTAATTTGATTCGATATTTGGAATCAACTCACAAGGCACTATAAGTAAATCTGATTAAATGACAATAAATACGAATAAATAGAACCAACTCGGTTCTATCTTTCCAGCCACACATGTCGAAATCCAGCTACACGGAAGAACGTGTTGCTAAGATACAGTGTTTATAAGCAAGATACTATGCTGAAACGTGGACTAAAACAACGCGATCAGTTCTGCGTTGATGCGGGGCTCTAGGCAGTTCGACTGACAAACAGATCTGCCACACAACATGATTTAAAGACATTATTAAAGCCATTAGTTTGAAATTACTTTTACAATTACAATTAGTTTCAACCAGAAAATACTGAAATCAGCTACTAATTGTTTTAAGATTCTAAAATTTAGATTTTAGACTATAAAAAATTGGAGAAAATTACGGTATAGGCTATTCTATTTTTCTTAAAAGTGTCCGCGAACCCCCTGAAACATTGTCGCGGACTCCACTTTGGGAACCACTGACTTAGACTGCTTACGCGGTAAAACAAGGAGCCATTTACTATGACTGTTTTATGGTAGCATGGAATCTTTACAAGTCGTATTTCATTGTATGCCCATGTTTTCGCTGAGAAAGCATGTTACACGGGAGCCAAAATAGTTGAAGTTCCATGGTGTTTTTTTTTTTTGTTACTGGGAAGAGTGGTTCGTTTCTTTTGAAGACGTACGCGCATACTTTTGTTTCTTCACGGTATGTGTGCGTGCGTGCGTGGGTGCCATTGTGTAAGAACGAGGAGCGACAGCGAAAATCGCCATAAAGTTACTGAACTTCTTTACGACCGCTTATAAACGCTCGCTAACGAGGTTGTTGTTTGCGTTTTGAACGTGATTTTTTAAAATTAAAAATTCCTCGACGACGAAGAAAAAGACATTTTTACGTTGTTCAGGGCTCGTAACAGAGAGTAACCATCGAATTAACGGGCTCGTAAAATGTTTTATTGTCACACAGAGTTTTGGCTCTCTGAGATTGGTATTCGGTTTTTCTTTTTAATATTATTTATTAGGAATTATAAGTCTGTAAACAAACGAGTTTATAATCGTTAAATACTATAATAAAAGTTGTTTGGCAATCAACTCTCAAGTTTGCAGACAGTGAGTTAGTCGTTCGGTAATTCGATCGTATTACTTTATTATTATTTACGTATTAAGCGTCCTGTCTTGACGACAGGTCCCCCGACGTGATCCGCGACTTTCGCTTTCCATCTTGTCCTATTGTTGGGTTCTTCTTCCAGTTACCGTTTTCTCCTTTAAACCGTCCGAAAACACAGTTTTTTCCAAGCTTGGAGTGTCTTCCAACTTTCCGTCGATGACATCGTCGGTAGTTATTTTCTTCACAGGATATGTCCGATTCACTTTGCTTTCCTATAACTAACATAGTGCAGGATTGATCTCTTCTCGTCCTCTCTTCTGAGGATCTCTTCATTTTGCACCTTGTCTGCTGACCACTTTACTTTTCGCATTCTTCTCCAACAATACATTTCAAAGCTTTCAAATTATATGTTCTCCATTTTTCTTCAAAATATTGTTGCGATCCACTTAGAGCAGTGTACCAATTGTATCAGTTTGTCAGTTTCTTCCGGAAATCCAGAGTGCTGTCAACAACGGTTTCTTTTTAGTGATTACAGTATTCACCATGGCAATCCGCAGTCTGATGTAGGCGTCCTTTGTCAGCAGACTTTCCAAGTTCTGGAACTGATCAGCGTTTACTAGATCTGAATTTTCTACGACATGCCAGTTCGCAGCGGTCCTTCCACCGTATTCCTTTCACTTGTGACTTGTCGGTATTCATTTCCCACGTTACTTAACTTAATTCAACAAACAATTGGCAGTCGGTCTCGTTTGGTTATGATCTACATTACACTCCCGTTCTTACATCTACATTCTTTCCTTCCTCCGAAGAGGTCCGATTTCGAGCTGTACCGCCGTTCGAGAAGGAGGAGGAGGTCAATGTCCCATTTCGGGGTGTACCGCTATAAGAGGAGAAGGCCAAGTTCCGATTTCGGGCTGTACCGCCATAAGAGGAGGAGAAGGAGGAGGAGGCCAAGGCCCGATTTCGGGCTGTACCGCTGTGCGAGGCGGTGGAGGCCCATCTCGTCTGTCGTTGCGCTCTTTTACTTTTTATTACTCTGATGTCCATGTTAGGTTAATATAATGTTATTTCACCAATTGTACTGGCGTCTCACGTTGTGGCGGCGAATTTCCACTTGACTTTAGCTACGTAACTTGAAGTGTCACGAGCGTAGACGGGATTTCTTTGGGGGTGGGATTTTTGTTTTTAGATTCGACAACACTACAAAATCTAAAAGAAAACTCTCATTATTCACTATTTATTTTGTTGTAATCATGAAATACAAGTGTGGAAACAGAAGGGTTACATTAATAGATGTATAAAATTTAATAAAATCATGAAACAATAAAAACTGCAAATTATACATATTATTATAGCGATGCTAGGAAACCGACACAGATTTTGACCCCACCTTCTGCAGAGTCTTCGTATTGTCAAATAATGTGTAGGAATTTTTCAAACCTTCTCTTATGTGAGTATGTGAGTAAATATTTGCAGCAAATAATTGAGCGAGTAAGCGTACTAGCTTATTTTATTGTCACAGTGAACTTATTATTTTATGTAAACCCACGTTTCTGATAGTTGCGTATACAGTAGCTTTTTCCTTTTTAAAGAAAAAAACTCGAGTACAGTGTAACACAGTTACTGTTAATACACAATGCATTTTAATTTTTTTTTTTTTTTTCAGCTTATTGTACAACAGTTTGTAGTATAAATTCTCAAAACCGACTCAGCGTAAGTTCTGTCTCTGACGGATAACCGAGTATATGCTGTATTAATTCCTTCCTCTTCATCTTCCATTCCGGTAAATATTTATTTACTTCCCTAAGTAAAAGACTTCTGTTCATCTGCTGAATGTCTTTCTTTCTGTCTCTCTCGTATTCTCGTCGTGACTTCGTATGTGCGAGTGAGTCCAAAAATGTAAATACCCAAAACATCCGTAAAATCTTCTTCGTCTCCTTTTATTTTAATAATTTATAACCTTGTAAACATAAATAACAAATTATAATGTAGGAAACGAGAAACGACGTGATTTATATCTCGGCGACACCCTCCCATCTCGTCTCTGTTCTAACGCCGTTCCATGTTTTACTACCAAGCTGAACTCGAACAATGTCTATTCAGTTCGTGCGCGTGCGCGCTGCTAGATGTGTGTTGTTGTAGTAGCTCTGTACCCGACGGGATTCCAATCGGGAAGAGCGACGACTCGGGGTCGCGTTTCTCATATTTGTTATTTTTTGTTTTGTTATTCAGATTCTAAAGAAAAACACCGTGAGACTGACTCAGTCGTTCGGACAGAATGTACGTATATGTATTTCTAATTTATTTCCGCTATCGATTCACAGCGTTGTTCTTCTCGATTACTGAAACCGTGTCACACGTGAAATCGATATCGAAACAAATGAACGCGGTAGTACGCTTCTCTTCAATTACGGAGAAATACCACACATACTGCAGCAGCAACAGCAGCGACTCTTCAGTTGTCTGTTGAGTAAATTGGATTGGTTGTTTTCTTCGTGATTTAAATTTCCTTACAAATAGATTCGGGTCAAAGCGTGATCTGAAGAAAGTAATTATAGAAAATAGAATACAGAAATACATAGTACAATAGAGTACAGGAACTAGACAGTGCGAGAGAGAAGTAGACAGACAGTCAGTCATCTCACGAAACAACATTTTAAAAATATTTCTACTGACATCTGTTCTTTACTTTTCAGTCTCTTTACTGGAAAGTCGTTAAATAACAATTATCTCTACACGCGTATGGTAATGTTGTGGTAGCACTGGACGAACAGGACTTGACTTACATAATACGAAAACTACATGAAGAAAACAATTCTTGGGGCCTCGATGTAAATTTTGAAAAAAAAACGAACAGTTTGTTATTAAAAGTAAAGGAACCAGTATAACAGTAGATTCGCATGTTATAAAAAGTAGATACAGCTATTACATTAACGACTCGGAACACAAAGTTATTTATAAGTAAAAACATAAAGTTTTACCTTACAACCTGAACCGGTTTTCACCTTTAAAAGGCTTCTTCAGAGGTTGCCGCTGGTAGCGCTGTCCGTCCTGTTGTGGGCGACGGAATCGAATTTCGAAAGATAGATGTTGTGTGTGTGGAGTGAGATATGTTCGAATAATGCGTGCGATTTGAATTGTGTCTGAAGAAGCCTTTTAAAGGTGAAAACCGGTTCAGGTTGTAAGGTAAAACTTTATGTTTTTACTTATAAATAACTTTGTGTTCCGAGTTGTTAATGTAATAGTTGTATTTAATTAAGTAACGGACACGTCATGGACAACGAAATCCAAGAATAAAAAGTAGTTCTCTTTTTAGGTATACTGGGGTGACATTATCGAAAATATCGGTATGGAGAACCATACACGACTTCCATATTCTAAGATTTATATTTAAATCTTAATATCGCCTGCCAAGCGCGATATATTTTCTCTTATACATGATTTACATTAAAATGAAAAAATTTTAATTTTATTGCCTGGCAACAAAATTATTTTATTTTTAACAATTACCATTGTTTGAAAAAGTTTAAATAAATTTTCAAGTACTTTACTCTTGTTAAAACGTAAAAGGTTGCTTGTAAACTACCCCTTCCCCTTAACCGATCTTCACCAAAATCGAAAGTCCTTGAGACCTCTACAATTCAGGGACGTAAGCAAAAAATTATTTGATTCTGTTTGAATTTGCGGCAGTTATCGTTTGCCATAGAAAATACGCTTGATAAAAAAACGTTGCAGGTAAACTACCCCTTCCCCTTAACCGATCTTCACCAAAAACAATAGGTCTTGAGTACTCTACAAATCAGGGCTGTATGCAAATAATCTTTTGATTCTGTTTGAATTTGCGGCTGTTATCGTTTGCCATAGAAAATACCCTTGTTAAAAAAACGTTGTAGGTAAACTACCCCTTTCCCTTAACCGATCTTCACCAAAAACAATAGGTCTTGAGAACTCTACAATTCAGGGCGGCATACGAAACATTATTTAATTCTGTTTGAATTTGCGGCTGTTATCGTTTGCCAAAAAAAAAATTACCCTTGATAAAAAACCGTTGCTGGTAAACTACCCGTTTCCCTTAACCGATCTTCACCAAAAACGACAGGTCTTGAGAACTCTACAATTTAGGGTGGTATGCAAAATATTATATGATTTTGTGTGAATTTGCGGCTGTTATCGTTTGCCATAAAAAATACCCTTGATAAAACAAAAAACGTGGCAGGTAAACTTCCCCTTCCCCTTAAACGATCTTCACCAAAAACAATAGGTCTTTAGTACTCAAGAAATCAGGGCTGTATGCAAAAACGTATTTGATTCTGTTTGAATTTGCGGCTCTTATCGTTTGCCATAGAAAATACCCTTAAAAACATAAAACGTTGCAGGTAAACTACCCCTTTCCCTTAACCGATCTTCACCAAAAACAAAAGGTCTTGAGAACTCTACAATTTAGGGCAGTATGCAAAAAATTATTTGATTCTGTTTGAATTTGCGGCAGTTATCGTTTGCCGTAGAAAAAAAATCTATAGACAGACAGACACACACACAGACAGACACACACACAGACACTTTTCGGAAAACGACTTTTTTTCATGTTTTGAGTGTAGTAGAATCAGAATCTGCAATAATCTCGAACACGATTTTTTTTGCCATCACCATACTTCCATTCCTTAAGGAAGTAAAACGACAGACGTAATGAAGATATTGTTACGCAATATGGAACGTTCTGGTGCATTGGAGAACGTTGTTCTACTCTTATCTCGGCTATCCCAGCAGATTCCACCTGTAATGTTTGTGTGCGTACATATTGTTGCTTTGTGATGAAAGACAATTACGTGACACTTATCGTGCGTAAATACATGTTACGGAATGCGGAAAGTTCTCGTGCGTTCGATGGTGTCGTTCTACGAGCTTCTCGACTAGCCCTGCCGGTGTGTGTTCCTGCCGAGGCCGCGCCGAAGTATCCTCTAGAATTTTCGAGTGCTTGTTAAGGACGCATATTATGGAACCCTGCAGAGTATAAATAAGCCCACACCTGCCGCTTAGTTTCAGTTTATGTCGCGCACTTTACACAGTGCGTCTCAAGTGGTCTATAAGTGAAAAGTGATTGTAGTGCGGAATTCTTCATAGTTGACATTATTATTTGTGTGGACAGATTACTTGAATTATTGTACGAATATAATCTAGTTGAATAACTTTTTGATTACAAACTGTTAATTGTGATAATTAAAGCTGGTTTTTAGTGCTTTAATTAAATTAGTGGGTTTTAGTGACGATCTGTGAGCCCGTCGTAACAATATAAACTGGAAAATAAAATAAAGGAAAACTGTGTTTAGACAACTGAATTCTGTCCTGCGGAGTGGAGAAACAACGTACAGAAAGAAAAGGGTTGTTTATTCTACCATCTTATTATGGCTGAGAAATTTTTGAGAAAAATTAGAGAAACTCCCGAAGGCTCTAAGCAATGGAAATGGACTTCTGCAGAAGGTCCTGCTGTGTGTTGAGTCTCCACAGCTACAAATACAAAGCGCCTCTTATGATATGGCCACGTGGATAGGATGCTTCTGATCGTTTGCTCAGAGTCTTTTTAAAGTGGGTTCTACGTAGACTACGGAAACAAGGTAGGCTTATGAGATCGTGGAAGGAGGATATACACGACGAGGTGGAGAAAAGGGGCTTGCAACGAGGTAATTGGAACAACAGGAGCTTCTGGGGTGCGGGATACGAGAGTCGGCAGTGGATGTAGAATACTCGCACACGGATAGAATTAGACACCGGTCTGACGCAGAACAGGAGCTTCTGGCGTGCGGGACGCGAGAGTCGGCAGTGGCTATAGAATACTCGCACACGGATAGAATTGGACACCGGTCTGACGGAGAACAGGAGCTTCTGGCGTGCGGGACGCGAGAGTCGGCAGTGGCTGTAGAATACTCGCACACGGATAGAATTGGACACCGGTCTGACGGAACAACAGGAGCTTCTGGCGTGTTGGACGCGAGAGCCGGCAGTGGTTGTAGAATACTCGCACACGGATGGATGGGGATAGAATTGGACACCGGTCTGACGGAACAACAGGAGCTTCTGGCGTGCGGGACGCGAGAGTCTGCAGTGGCTATAGAATACTCGCACACGGATAGAATTGGACACCGGTCTGACGGAACAACAGGAGCTTCTGGCGTGCGGGACGCGAGAGTCGGCAGTGGCTGTAGAATACTCGCTCACGGATAGAATTAGACACCGGTCTGACGGAGAACAGGAGCTTCTGGCGTGCGGGACGCGAGAGTCGGCAGTGGCTATAGAATACTCGCACACGGATAGAATTGGACACCGGTCTGACGGAACAACAGGAGCTTCTGGCGTGCGGGACGCGAGAGTCGGCAGTGGCTATAGAATACTCGCACACGGATAGAATTGGACACCGGTCTGACGGAGAACAGGAGCTTCTGGCGTGCGGGACGCGAGAGTCGGCAGTGGCTGTAGAATACTCGCACACGGATAGAATTGGACACCGGTCTGACGGAGAACAGGAGCTTCTGGCGTGTGGGACGCGAGAGCCGGCAGTGGCTGTAGAATACTCGCACACGGATAGAATTGGACACCGGTCTGACGGAGAACAGGAGCTTCTGGCGTGCGGGATACGAGAGTCGGCAGTGGCTGTAGAATACTCGCACACGGATAGAATTGGACACCGGTCTGACGGAGAACAGGAGCTTCTGGCGTGCGGGACGCGAGAGTCGGCTGTGGCTGTAGAATACTCGCACACGGATAGAATTGGACACCGGTCTGACGGAGAACAGGAGCTTCTGGCGTGCGGGACGCGAGAGTCGGCAGTGGCTATAGAATACTCGCACACGGATAGAATTGGACACCGGTCTGACGGAGAACAGGAGCTTCTGGCGTGCGGGACGCGAGAGTCGGCAGTGGCTATAGAATACTCGCACACGGATAGAATTGGACACCGGTCTGACGGAGAACAGGAGCTTCTGGCGTGCGGGACGCGAGAGTCGGCAGTGGCTGTAGAATACTCGCACACGGATAGAATTGGACAACGGTCTGACGGAACAACAGGAGCTTCTGGCGTGTGGGACGCGAGAGCCGGCAGTGGTTGTAGAATACTCGCACACGGATGGATGGGGATAGAATTGGACACCGGTCTGACGGAACAACAGGAGCTTCTGGCATGCGGGACGCGAGAGTCGGCAGTGGCTATAGAATACTCGCACACGGATAGAATTGGACACCGGTCTGACGGAACAACAGGAGCTTCTGGCGTGCGGGACGCGAGAGTCGGCAGTGGCTGTAGAATACTCGCACACGGATAGAATTAGACACCGGTCTGACGGAGAACAGGAGCTTCTGGCGTGCGGGACGCGAGAGTCGGCAGTGGCTATAGAATACTCGCACACGGATAGAATTGGACACCGGTCTGACGGAACAACAGGAGCTTCTGGCGTGCGGGACGCGAGAGTCGGCAGTGGCTGTAGAATACTCGCACACGGATGGATGGGGATAGAATTGGACACCGGTCTGACGGAACAACAGGAGCTTCTGGCGTGCGGGACGCGAAAGTCGGCAGTGGCTATAGAATACTCGCACACGGATAGAATTGGACACCGGTCTGACGGAACAACAGGAGCTTCTGGCGTGCGGGACGCGAGAGTCGGCAGTGGCTGTAGAATACTCGCACACGGATAGAATTAGACACCGGTCTGTCGGAGAACAGGATCTTCTGGCGTGCGGGACGCGAGAGTCGGCAGTGGCTATAGAATACTCGCACACGGATAGAATTGGACACCGGTCTGACGGAACAACAGGAGCTTCTGGCGTGCGGGACGCGAGAGTCGGCAGTGGCTGTAGAATACTCGCACACGGATAGAATTGGACACCGGTCTGACGGAGAACAGGAGCTTCTGGCGTGCGGGACGCGAGAGTCGGCAGTGGCTGTAGAATACTCGCACACGGATAGAATTGGACACCGGTCTGACGGAACAACAGGAGCTTCTGGCGTGCGGGGCGCGAGAGTCGGCAGTGGCTATAGAATACTCGCACACGGATAGAATTGGACACCGGTCTGACGGAACAACAGGAGCTTCTGGCGTGCGGGACGCGAGAGTCGGCAGTGGCTGTAGAATACTCGCACACGGATAGAATTAGACACCGGTCTGACGGAGAACAGGAGCTTCTGGCGTGCGGGACGCGAGAGTCGGCAGTGGCTATAGAATACTCGCACACGGATAGAATTGGACACCGGTCTGACGGAACAACAGGAGCTTCTGGCGTGCGGGACGCGAGAGTCGGCAGTGGCTGTAGAATACTCGCACACGGATGGATGGGGATAGAATTGGACACCGGTCTGACGGAACAACAGGAGCTTCTGGCGTGCGGGACGCGAGATTCGGCAGTGGCTATAGAATACTCGCACACGGATAGAATTGGACACCGGTCTGACGGAACAACAGGAGCTTCTGGCGTGCGGGACGCGAGAGTCGGCAGTGGCTATAGAATACTCGCACACGGATATAATTGGACACCGGTCTGACGGAACAAACGGAGCTTCTGGCGTGCGGGACGCGAGAGTCGGCAGTGGCTGTAGAATACTCGCACACGGATGGATGGGGATAGAATTGGACACCGGTCTGACGGAACAACAGGAGCTTCTGGCGTGCGGGACGCGAGAGTCGCCAGTGGCTATAGAATACTCGCACACGGATAGAATTGGACACCGGTCTGACGGAACAACAGGAGCTTCTGGCGTGCGGGACGCGAGAGTCGGCAGTGGCTATAGAATACTCGCACACGGATAGAATTGGACACCGGTCTGACGGAACAACAGGAGCTTCTGGCGTGCGGGACGCGAGAGTCGGCAGTGGCTATAGAATACTCGCACACGGATAGAATTGGACACCGGTCTGACGGAACAACAGGAGCTTCTGGCGTGTGGGACGCGAGAGTCGGCAGTGGCTATAGAATACTCGCACACGGATAGAATTGGACACCGGTCTGACGGAACAACAGGAGCTTCTGGCGTGTGGGACGCGAGAGTCGGCAGTGGCTATAGAATACTCACACACGGATAGAATTGGACACGGTCTGACGGAACAACAGGAGCTTCTGGCGTGCGGGACGCGAGAGTCGGCAGTGGCTGTAGAATACTCGCACACGGATAGAATTAGACACAGGTCTGACGGAACAACAGGAGCTACTGGCGTGCGGGACGCGAGAGTCGGCAGAGGCTGTAGAATACTCGCACACGGATGGATGGGGATAGAATTGGACACCGGTCTGACGGAACAACAGGAGCTTCTGGCGTGCGGGACGCGAGAGTCGGCAGTGGCTGTAGAATACTCGTACACGGATAGAATTGGACACCGGTCTGACGGAACAACAGGAGCTTCTGGCGTGCGGGACGCGAGAGTCGGCAGTGGCTGTAGAATACTCGTACACGGATAGAATTGGACACCGGTCTGACGGAACAACAGGAGCTTCTGGCGTGCGGGACGCGAGAGTCGGCAGTGGCTATAGAATACTCGCACACGGATAGAATTGGACACCGGTCTGACGGAACAACAGGAGCTTCTGGCGTGCGGGACGCGAGAGTCGGCAGTGGCTATAGAATACTCGCACACGGATAGAATTGGACACCGGTCTGACGGAACAACAGGAGCTTCTGGCGTGCGGGACGCGAGAGTCGGCAGTGGCTGTAGAATACTCGCACACGGATAGAATTAGACACCGGTCTGACGGAGAACAGGAGCTTCTGGCGTGCGGGACGCGAGAGTCGGCAGTGGCTATAGAATACTCGCACACGGATAGAATTGGACACCGGTCTGACGGAACAACAGGAGCTTCTGGCGTGCGGGACGCGAGAGTCGACAGTGGCTGTAGAATACTCGCACACGGATGGATGGGGATAGAATTGGACACCGGTCTGACGGAACAACAGGAGCTTCTGGCGTGCGGGACGCGAGAGTCGGCAGTGGCTATAGAATACTCGCACACGGATAGAATTGGACACCGGTCTGACGGAACAACAGGAGCTTCTGGCGTGCGGGACGCGAGAGTCGGCAGTGGCTGTAGAATACTCGCACACGGATAGAATTAGACACCGGTCTGACGGAGAACAGGAGCTTCTGGCGTGCGGGACGCGAGAGTCGGCAGTGGCTATAGAATACTCGCACACGGATAGAATTGGACACCGGTCTGACGGAACAACAGGAGCTTCTGGCGTGCGGGACGCGAGAGTCGGCAGTGGCTGTAGAATACTCGCACACGGATAGAATTGGACACCGGTCTGACGGAACAACAGGAGCTTCTGGCGTGCGGGACGCGAGAGTCGGCAGTGGCTATAGAATACTCGCACACGGATAGAATTAGACACCGGTCTGACGGAACAACAGGAGCTTCTGGCGTGCGGGACGCGAGAGTCGGCAGTGGCTATAGAATACTCGCACACGGATAGAATTGGACACCGGTCTGACGGAACAACAGGAGCTTCTGGCGTGCGGGACGCGAGAGTCGGCAGTGGCTATAGAATACTCGCACACGGATAGAATTAGACACCGGTCTGACGGAGAACAGGAGCTTCTGGCGTGCGGGACGCGAGAGTCGGCAGTGGCTATAGAATACTCGCACACGGATAGAATTGGACACCGGTCTGACGGAACAACAGGAGCTTCTGGCGTGCGGGACGCGAGAGTCGGCAGTGGCTGTAGAATACTCGCACACGGATAGAATTGGACACCGGTCTGACGGAGAACAGGATCTTCTGGCGTGCGGGACGCGAGAGTCGGCAGTGGCTGTAGAATACTCGCACACGGATAGAATTAGACACCGGTCTGACGGAGAACAGGAGCTTCTGGCGTGCGGGACGCGAGAGTCGGCAGTGGCTATAGAATACTCGCACACGGATAGAATTGGACACCGGTCTGACGGAACAACAGGAGCTTCTGGCGTGCGGGACGCGAGAGTCGACAGTGGCTGTAGAATACTCGCACACGGATGGATGGGGATAGAATTGGACACCGGTCTGACGGAACAACAGGAGCTTCTGGCGTGCGGGACGCGAGAGTCGGCAGTGGCTATAGAATACTCGCACACGGATAGAATTGGACACCGGTCTGACGGAACAACAGGAGCTTCTGGCGTGCGGGACGCGAGAGTCGGCAGTGGCTGTAGAATACTCGCACACGGATAGAATTAGACACCGGTCTGACGGAGAACAGGAGCTTCTGGCGTGCGGGACGCGAGAGTCGGCAGTGGCTATAGAATACTCGCACACGGATAGAATTGGACACCGGTCTGACGGAACAACAGGAGCTTCTGGCGTGCGGGACGCGAGAGTCGGCAGTGGCTGTAGAATACTCGCACACGGATAGAATTGGACACCGGTCTGACGGAGAACAGGATCTTCTGGCGTGCGGGACGCGAGAGTCGGCAGTGGCTGTAGAATACTCGCACACGGATAGAATTGGACACCGGTCTGACGGAACAACAGGAGCTTCTGGCGTGCGGGGCGCGAGAGTCGGCAGTGGCTATAGAATACTCGCACACGGATAGAATTGGACACCGGTCTGACGGAACAACAGGAGCTTCTGGCGTGCGGGACGCGAGAGTCGGCAGTGGCTGTAGAATACTCGCACACGGATAGAATTAGACACCGGTCTGACGGAGAACAGGAGCTTCTGGCGTGCGGGACGCGAGAGTCGGCAGTGGCTATAGAATACTCGCACACGGATAGAATTGGACACCGGTCTGACGGAACAACAGGAGCTTCTGGCGTGCGGGACGCGAGAGTCGGCAGTGGCTGTAGAATACTCGCACACGGATAGAATTGGACACCGGTCTGACGGAGAACAGGAGCTTCTGGCGTGCGGGACGCGAGAGTCGGCAGTGGCTGTAGAATACTCGCACACGGATAGAATTGGACACCGGTCTGACGGAACAACAGGAGCTTCTGGCGTGCGGGGCGCGAGAGTCGGCAGTGGCTATAGAATACTCGCACACGGATAGAATTGGACACCGGTCTGACGGAACAACAGGAGCTTCTGGCGAACGGGACGCGAGAGTCGGCAGTGGCTGTAGAATACTCGCACACTGATGGATGGGGATAGAATTGGACACCGGTCTGACGGAACAACAGGAGCTTCTGGCGTGCGGGACGCGAGAGTCGGCAGTGGCTATAGAATACTCGCACACGGATGCATGGGGATAGAATTGGACACCGGTCTGACGGAACAACAGGAGCTTCTGGCGTGCGGGACGCGAGAGTCCGCAGTGGCTGTAGAATACTCGCACACGGATGGATGGGGATAGAATTGGACACCGGTCTGACGGAACAACAGGAGCTTCTGGCGTGCGGGACGCGAGAGTCGGCAGTGGCTATAGAATACTCGCACACGGATAGAATTGGACACCGGTCTGACGGAACAACAGGAGCTTCTGGCGTGCGGGACGCGAGAGTCGGCAGTGGCTATAGAATACTCGCACGCGGATAGAATTGGACACCGGTCTGACGGAACAACAGGAGCTTCTGGCGAACGGGACGCGAGAGTCGGCAGTGGCTGTAGAATACTCGCACACGGATGGATGGGGATAGAATTGGACACCGGTCTGACGGAACAACAGGAGCTTCTGGCGTGCGGGACGCGAGAGTCGGCAGTGGCTATAGAATACTCGCACACGGATAGAATTGGACACCGGTCTGACGGAACAACAGGAGCTTCTGGCGTGTGGGACGCGAGAGTCGGCAGTGGCTATAGAATACTCACACACGGATAGAATTGGACACGGTCTGACGGAACAACAGGAGCTTCTGGCGTGCGGGACGCGAGAGTCGGCAGTGGCTATAGAATACTCGCACACGGATAGAATTGGACACCGGTCTGACGGAACAACAGGAGCTTCTGGCGTGCGGGACGCGAGAGTCGGCAGTGGCTATAGAATACTCGCACACGGATAGAATTGGACACCGGTCTGACGGAACAACAGGAGCTTCTGGCGTGCGGGACGCGAGAGTCGGCAGTGGCTATAGAATACTCGCACACGGATAGAATTGGACACCGGTCTGACGGAACAACAGGAGCTTCTGGCGTGCGGGACGCGAGAGTCGGCAGTGGCTGTAGAATACTCGCACACGGATAGAATTAGACACCGGTCTGTCGGAGAACAGGATCTTCTGGCGTGCGGGACGCGAGAGTCGGCAGTGGCTATAGAATACTCGCACACGGATAGAATTGGACACCGGTCTGACGGAACAACAGGAGCTTCTGGCGTGCGGGACGCGAGAGTCGGCAGTGGCTGTAGAATACTCGCACACGGATAGAATTGGACACCGGTCTGACGGAGAACAGGAGCTTCTGGCGTGCGGGACGCGAGAGTCGGCAGTGGCTGTAGAATACTCGCACACGGATAGAATTGGACACCGGTCTGACGGAACAACAGGAGCTTCTGGCGTGCGGGGCGCGAGAGTCGGCAGTGGCTATAGAATACTCGCACACGGATAGAATTGGACACCGGTCTGACGGAGAACAGGAGCTTCTGGCGTGCGGGACGCGAGAGTCGGCAGTGGCTGTAGAATACTCGCACACGGATAGAATTGGACAACGGTCTGACGGAACAACAGGAGCTTCTGGCGTGTGGGACGCGAGAGCCGGCAGTGGTTGTAGAATACTCGCACACGGATGGATGGGGATAGAATTGGACACCGGTCTGACGGAACAACAGGAGCTTCTGGCATGCGGGACGCGAGAGTCGGCAGTGGCTATAGAATACTCGCACACGGATAGAATTGGACACCGGTCTGACGGAACAACAGGAGCTTCTGGCGTGCGGGACGCGAGAGTCGGCAGTGGCTGTAGAATACTCGCACACGGATAGAATTAGACACCGGTCTGACGGAGAACAGGAGCTTCTGGCGTGCGGGACGCGAGAGTCGGCAGTGGCTATAGAATACTCGCACACGGATAGAATTGGACACCGGTCTGACGGAACAACAGGAGCTTCTGGCGTGCGGGACGCGAGAGTCGGCAGTGGCTGTAGAATACTCGCACACGGATGGATGGGGATAGAATTGGACACCGGTCTGACGGAACAACAGGAGCTTCTGGCGTGCGGGACGCGAAAGTCGGCAGTGGCTATAGAATACTCGCACACGGATAGAATTGGACACCGGTCTGACGGAACAACAGGAGCTTCTGGCGTGCGGGACGCGAGAGTCGGCAGTGGCTGTAGAATACTCGCACACGGATAGAATTAGACACCGGTCTGTCGGAGAACAGGATCTTCTGGCGTGCGGGACGCGAGAGTCGGCAGTGGCTATAGAATACTCGCACACGGATAGAATTGGACACCGGTCTGACGGAACAACAGGAGCTTCTGGCGTGCGGGACGCGAGAGTCGGCAGTGGCTGTAGAATACTCGCACACGGATAGAATTGGACACCGGTCTGACGGAGAACAGGAGCTTCTGGCGTGCGGGACGCGAGAGTCGGCAGTGGCTGTAGAATACTCGCACACGGATAGAATTGGACACCGGTCTGACGGAACAACAGGAGCTTCTGGCGTGCGGGGCGCGAGAGTCGGCAGTGGCTATAGAATACTCGCACACGGATAGAATTGGACACCGGTCTGACGGAACAACAGGAGCTTCTGGCGTGCGGGACGCGAGAGTCGGCAGTGGCTGTAGAATACTCGCACACGGATAGAATTAGACACCGGTCTGACGGAGAACAGGAGCTTCTGGCGTGCGGGACGCGAGAGTCGGCAGTGGCTATAGAATACTCGCACACGGATAGAATTGGACACCGGTCTGACGGAACAACAGGAGCTTCTGGCGTGCGGGACGCGAGAGTCGGCAGTGGCTGTAGAATACTCGCACACGGATGGATGGGGATAGAATTGGACACCGGTCTGACGGAACAACAGGAGCTTCTGGCGTGCGGGACGCGAGATTCGGCAGTGGCTATAGAATACTCGCACACGGATAGAATTGGACACCGGTCTGACGGAACAACAGGAGCTTCTGGCGTGCGGGACGCGAGAGTCGGCAGTGGCTATAGAATACTCGCACACGGATATAATTGGACACCGGTCTGACGGAACAACAGGAGCTTCTGGCGTGCGGGACGCGAGAGTCGGCAGTGGCTGTAGAATACTCGCACACGGATGGATGGGGATAGAATTGGACACCGGTCTGACGGAACAACAGGAGCTTCTGGCGTGCGGGACGCGAGAGTCGCCAGTGGCTATAGAATACTCGCACACGGATAGAATTGGACACCGGTCTGACGGAACAACAGGAGCTTCTGGCGTGCGGGACGCGAGAGTCGGCAGTGGCTATAGAATACTCGCACACGGATAGAATTGGACACCGGTCTGACGGAACAACAGGAGCTTCTGGCGTGCGGGACGCGAGAGTCGGCAGTGGCTATAGAATACTCGCACACGGATAGAATTGGACACCGGTCTGACGGAACAACAGGAGCTTCTGGCGTGTGGGACGCGAGAGTCGGCAGTGGCTATAGAATACTCGCACACGGATAGAATTGGACACCGGTCTGACGGAACAACAGGAGCTTCTGGCGTGTGGGACGCGAGAGTCGGCAGTGGCTATAGAATACTCACACACGGATAGAATTGGACACGGTCTGACGGAACAACAGGAGCTTCTGGCGTGCGGGACGCGAGAGTCGGCAGTGGCTGTAGAATACTCGCACACGGATAGAATTAGACACAGGTCTGACGGAACAACAGGAGCTACTGGCGTGCGGGACGCGAGAGTCGGCAGAGGCTGTAGAATACTCGCACACGGATGGATGGGGATAGAATTGGACACCGGTCTGACGGAACAACAGGAGCTTCTGGCGTGCGGGACGCGAGAGTCGGCAGTGGCTGTAGAATACTCGTACACGGATAGAATTGGACACCGGTCTGACGGAACAACAGGAGCTTCTGGCGTGCGGGACGCGAGAGTCGGCAGTGGCTGTAGAATACTCGTACACGGATAGAATTGGACACCGGTCTGACGGAACAACAGGAGCTTCTGGCGTGCGGGACGCGAGAGTCGGCAGTGGCTATAGAATACTCGCACACGGATAGAATTGGACACCGGTCTGACGGAACAACAGGAGCTTCTGGCGTGCGGGACGCGAGAGTCGGCAGTGGCTATAGAATACTCGCACACGGATAGAATTGGACACCGGTCTGACGGAACAACAGGAGCTTCTGGCGTGCGGGACGCGAGAGTCGGCAGTGGCTGTAGAATACTCGCACACGGATAGAATTAGACACCGGTCTGACGGAGAACAGGAGCTTCTGGCGTGCGGGACGCGAGAGTCGGCAGTGGCTATAGAATACTCGCACACGGATAGAATTGGACACCGGTCTGACGGAACAACAGGAGCTTCTGGCGTGCGGGACGCGAGAGTCGACAGTGGCTGTAGAATACTCGCACACGGATGGATGGGGATAGAATTGGACACCGGTCTGACGGAACAACAGGAGCTTCTGGCGTGCGGGACGCGAGAGTCGGCAGTGGCTATAGAATACTCGCACACGGATAGAATTGGACACCGGTCTGACGGAACAACAGGAGCTTCTGGCGTGCGGGACGCGAGAGTCGGCAGTGGCTGTAGAATACTCGCACACGGATAGAATTAGACACCGGTCTGACGGAGAACAGGAGCTTCTGGCGTGCGGGACGCGAGAGTCGGCAGTGGCTATAGAATACTCGCACACGGATAGAATTGGACACCGGTCTGACGGAACAACAGGAGCTTCTGGCGTGCGGGACGCGAGAGTCGGCAGTGGCTGTAGAATACTCGCACACGGATAGAATTGGACACCGGTCTGACGGAACAACAGGAGCTTCTGGCGTGCGGGACGCGAGAGTCGGCAGTGGCTATAGAATACTCGCACACGGATAGAATTAGACACCGGTCTGACGGAACAACAGGAGCTTCTGGCGTGCGGGACGCGAGAGTCGGCAGTGGCTATAGAATACTCGCACACGGATAGAATTGGACACCGGTCTGACGGAACAACAGGAGCTTCTGGCGTGCGGGACGCGAGAGTCGGCAGTGGCTATAGAATACTCGCACACGGATAGAATTAGACACCGGTCTGACGGAGAACAGGAGCTTCTGGCGTGCGGGACGCGAGAGTCGGCAGTGGCTATAGAATACTCGCACACGGATAGAATTGGACACCGGTCTGACGGAACAACAGGAGCTTCTGGCGTGCGGGACGCGAGAGTCGGCAGTGGCTGTAGAATACTCGCACACGGATAGAATTGGACACCGGTCTGACGGAGAACAGGATCTTCTGGCGTGCGGGACGCGAGAGTCGGCAGTGGCTGTAGAATACTCGCACACGGATAGAATTAGACACCGGTCTGACGGAGAACAGGAGCTTCTGGCGTGCGGGACGCGAGAGTCGGCAGTGGCTATAGAATACTCGCACACGGATAGAATTGGACACCGGTCTGACGGAACAACAGGAGCTTCTGGCGTGCGGGACGCGAGAGTCGACAGTGGCTGTAGAATACTCGCACACGGATGGATGGGGATAGAATTGGACACCGGTCTGACGGAACAACAGGAGCTTCTGGCGTGCGGGACGCGAGAGTCGGCAGTGGCTATAGAATACTCGCACACGGATAGAATTGGACACCGGTCTGACGGAACAACAGGAGCTTCTGGCGTGCGGGACGCGAGAGTCGGCAGTGGCTGTAGAATACTCGCACACGGATAGAATTAGACACCGGTCTGACGGAGAACAGGAGCTTCTGGCGTGCGGGACGCGAGAGTCGGCAGTGGCTATAGAATACTCGCACACGGATAGAATTGGACACCGGTCTGACGGAACAACAGGAGCTTCTGGCGTGCGGGACGCGAGAGTCGGCAGTGGCTGTAGAATACTCGCACACGGATAGAATTGGACACCGGTCTGACGGAGAACAGGATCTTCTGGCGTGCGGGACGCGAGAGTCGGCAGTGGCTGTAGAATACTCGCACACGGATAGAATTGGACACCGGTCTGACGGAACAACAGGAGCTTCTGGCGTGCGGGGCGCGAGAGTCGGCAGTGGCTATAGAATACTCGCACACGGATAGAATTGGACACCGGTCTGACGGAACAACAGGAGCTTCTGGCGTGCGGGACGCGAGAGTCGGCAGTGGCTGTAGAATACTCGCACACGGATAGAATTAGACACCGGTCTGACGGAGAACAGGAGCTTCTGGCGTGCGGGACGCGAGAGTCGGCAGTGGCTATAGAATACTCGCACACGGATAGAATTGGACACCGGTCTGACGGAACAACAGGAGCTTCTGGCGTGCGGGACGCGAGAGTCGGCAGTGGCTGTAGAATACTCGCACACGGATAGAATTGGACACCGGTCTGACGGAGAACAGGAGCTTCTGGCGTGCGGGACGCGAGAGTCGGCAGTGGCTGTAGAATACTCGCACACGGATAGAATTGGACACCGGTCTGACGGAACAACAGGAGCTTCTGGCGTGCGGGGCGCGAGAGTCGGCAGTGGCTATAGAATACTCGCACACGGATAGAATTGGACACCGGTCTGACGGAACAACAGGAGCTTCTGGCGAACGGGACGCGAGAGTCGGCAGTGGCTGTAGAATACTCGCACACTGATGGATGGGGATAGAATTGGACACCGGTCTGACGGAACAACAGGAGCTTCTGGCGTGCGGGACGCGAGAGTCGGCAGTGGCTATAGAATACTCGCACACGGATGCATGGGGATAGAATTGGACACCGGTCTGACGGAACAACAGGAGCTTCTGGCGTGCGGGACGCGAGAGTCCGCAGTGGCTGTAGAATACTCGCACACGGATGGATGGGGATAGAATTGGACACCGGTCTGACGGAACAACAGGAGCTTCTGGCGTGCGGGACGCGAGAGTCGGCAGTGGCTATAGAATACTCGCACACGGATAGAATTGGACACCGGTCTGACGGAACAACAGGAGCTTCTGGCGTGCGGGACGCGAGAGTCGGCAGTGGCTATAGAATACTCGCACGCGGATAGAATTGGACACCGGTCTGACGGAACAACAGGAGCTTCTGGCGAACGGGACGCGAGAGTCGGCAGTGGCTGTAGAATACTCGCACACGGATGGATGGGGATAGAATTGGACACCGGTCTGACGGAACAACAGGAGCTTCTGGCGTGCGGGACGCGAGAGTCGGCAGTGGCTATAGAATACTCGCACACGGATAGAATTGGACACCGGTCTGACGGAACAACAGGAGCTTCTGGCGTGTGGGACGCGAGAGTCGGCAGTGGCTATAGAATACTCACACACGGATAGAATTGGACACGGTCTGACGGAACAACAGGAGCTTCTGGCGTGCGGGACGCGAGAGTCGGCAGTGGCTATAGAATACTCGCACACGGATAGAATTGGACACCGGTCTGACGGAACAACAGGAGCTTCTGGCGTGCGGGACGCGAGAGTCGGCAGTGGCTATAGAATACTCGCACACGGATAGAATTGGACACCGGTCTGACGGAACAACAGGAGCTTCTGGCGTGCGGGACGCGAGAGTCGGCAGTGGCTATAGAATACTCGCACACGGATAGAATTGGACACCGGTCTGACGGAACAACAGGAGCTTCTGGCGTGCGGGACGCGAGAGTCGGCAGTGGCTGTAGAATACTCGCACACGGATAGAATTAGACACCGGTCTGTCGGAGAACAGGATCTTCTGGCGTGCGGGACGCGAGAGTCGGCAGTGGCTATAGAATACTCGCACACGGATAGAATTGGACACCGGTCTGACGGAACAACAGGAGCTTCTGGCGTGCGGGACGCGAGAGTCGGCAGTGGCTGTAGAATACTCGCACACGGATAGAATTGGACACCGGTCTGACGGAGAACAGGAGCTTCTGGCGTGCGGGACGCGAGAGTCGGCAGTGGCTGTAGAATACTCGCACACGGATAGAATTGGACACCGGTCTGACGGAACAACAGGAGCTTCTGGCGTGCGGGGCGCGAGAGTCGGCAGTGGCTATAGAATACTCGCACACGGATAGAATTGGACACCGGTCTGACGGAACAACAGGAGCTTCTGGCGTGCGGGACGCGAGAGTCGGCAGTGGCTGTAGAATACTCGCACACGGATAGAATTAGACACCGGTCTGACGGAGAACAGGAGCTTCTGGCGTGCGGGACGCGAGAGTCGGCAGTGGCTATAGAATACTCGCACACGGATAGAATTGGACACCGGTCTGACGGAACAACAGGAGCTTCTGGCGTGCGGGACGCGAGAGTCGGCAGTGGCTGTAGAATACTCGCACACGGATGGATGGGGATAGAATTGGACACCGGTCTGACGGAACAACAGGAGCTTCTGGCGTGCGGGACGCGAGATTCGGCAGTGGCTATAGAATACTCGCACACGGATAGAATTGGACACCGGTCTGACGGAACAACAGGAGCTTCTGGCGTGCGGGACGCGAGAGTCGGCAGTGGCTATAGAATACTCGCACACGGATATAATTGGACACCGGTCTGACGGAACAACAGGAGCTTCTGGCGTGCGGGACGCGAGAGTCGGCAGTGGCTGTAGAATACTCGCACACGGATGGATGGGGATAGAATTGGACACCGGTCTGACGGAACAACAGGAGCTTCTGGCGTGCGGGACGCGAGAGTCGCCAGTGGCTATAGAATACTCGCACACGGATAGAATTGGACACCGGTCTGACGGAACAACAGGAGCTTCTGGCGTGCGGGACGCGAGAGTCGGCAGTGGCTATAGAATACTCGCACACGGATAGAATTGGACACCGGTCTGACGGAACAACAGGAGCTTCTGGCGTGCGGGACGCGAGAGTCGGCAGTGGCTATAGAATACTCGCACACGGATAGAATTGGACACCGGTCTGACGGAACAACAGGAGCTTCTGGCGTGTGGGACGCGAGAGTCGGCAGTGGCTATAGAATACTCGCACACGGATAGAATTGGACACCGGTCTGACGGAACAACAGGAGCTTCTGGCGTGTGGGACGCGAGAGTCGGCAGTGGCTATAGAATACTCACACACGGATAGAATTGGACACGGTCTGACGGAACAACAGGAGCTTCTGGCGTGCGGGACGCGAGAGTCGGCAGTGGCTGTAGAATACTCGCACACGGATAGAATTAGACACAGGTCTGACGGAACAACAGGAGCTACTGGCGTGCGGGACGCGGGAGTCGGCAGAGGCTGTAGAATACTCGCACACGGATGGATGGGGATAGAATTGGACACCGGTCTGACGGAACAACAGGAGCTTCTGGCGTGCGGGACGCGAGAGTCGGCAGTGGCTGTAGAATACTCGTACACGGATAGAATTGGACACCGGTCTGACGGAACAACAGGAGCTTCTGGCGTGCGGGACGCGAGAGTCGGCAGTGGCTATAGAATACTCGCACACGGATAGAATTGGACACCGGTCTGACGGAACAACAGGAGCTTCTGGCGTGCGGGACGCGAGAGTCGGCAGTGGCTATAGAATACTCGCACACGGATAGAATTGGACACCGGTCTGACGGAACAACAGGAGCTTCTGGCGTGCGGGACGCGAGAGTCGGCAGTGGCTGTAGAATACTCGCACACGGATAGAATTAGACACCGGTCTGACGGAGAACAGGAGCTTCTGGCGTGCGGGACGCGAGAGTCGGCAGTGGCTATAGAATACTCGCACACGGATAGAATTGGACACCGGTCTGACGGAACAACAGGAGCTTCTGGCGTGCGGGACGCGAGAGTCGACAGTGGCTGTAGAATACTCGCACACGGATGGATGGGGATAGAATTGGACACCGGTCTGACGGAACAACAGGAGCTTCTGGCGTGCGGGACGCGAGAGTCGGCAGTGGCTATAGAATACTCGCACACGGATAGAATTGGACACCGGTCTGACGGAACAACAGGAGCTTCTGGCGTGCGGGACGCGAGAGTCGGCAGTGGCTGTAGAATACTCGCACACGGATAGAATTAGACACCGGTCTGACGGAGAACAGGAGCTTCTGGCGTGCGGGACGCGAGAGTCGGCAGTGGCTATAGAATACTCGCACACGGATAGAATTGGACACCGGTCTGACGGAACAACAGGAGCTTCTGGCGTGCGGGACGCGAGAGTCGGCAGTGGCTGTAGAATACTCGCACACGGATAGAATTGGACACCGGTCTGACGGAGAACAGGATCTTCTGGCGTGCGGGACGCGAGAGTCGGCAGTGGCTGTAGAATACTCGCACACGGATAGAATTGGACACCGGTCTGACGGAACAACAGGAGCTTCTGGCGTGCGGGGCGCGAGAGTCGGCAGTGGCTATAGAATACTCGCACACGGATAGAATTGGACACCGGTCTGACGGAACAACAGGAGCTTCTGGCGTGCGGGACGCGAGAGTCGGCAGTGGCTGTAGAATACTCGCACACGGATAGAATTAGACACCGGTCTGACGGAGAACAGGAGCTTCTGGCGTGCGGGACGCGAGAGTCGGCAGTGGCTATAGAATACTCGCACACGGATAGAATTGGACACCGGTCTGACGGAACAACAGGAGCTTCTGGCGTGCGGGACGCGAGAGTCGGCAGTGGCTGTAGAATACTCGCACACGGATAGAATTGGACACCGGTCTGACGGAGAACAGGAGCTTCTGGCGTGCGGGACGCGAGAGTCGGCAGTGGCTGTAGAATACTCGCACACGGATAGAATTGGACACCGGTCTGACGGAACAACAGGAGCTTCTGGCGTGCGGGGCGCGAGAGTCGGCAGTGGCTATAGAATACTCGCACACGGATAGAATTGGACACCGGTCTGACGGAACAACAGGAGCTTCTGGCGAACGGGACGCGAGAGTCGGCAGTGGCTGTAGAATACTCGCACACGGATGGATGGGGATAGAATTGGACACCGGTCTAACGGAACAACAGGAGCTTCTGGCGTGCGGGACGCGAGAGTCGGCAGTGGCTATAGAATACTCGCACACGGATGCATGGGGATAGAATTGGACACCGGTCTGACGGAACAACACGAGCTTCTGGCGTGCGGGACGCGAGAGTCCGCAGTGGCTGTAGAATACTCGCACACGGATGGATGGGGATAGAATTGGACACCGGTCTGACGGAACAACAGGAGCTTCTGGCGTGCGGGACGCGAGAGTCGGCAGTGGCTATAGAATACTCGCACACGGATAGAATTGGACACCGGTCTGACGGAACAACAGGAGCTTCTGGCGTGCGGGACGCGAGAGTCGGCAGTGGCTATAGAATACTCGCACGCGGATAGAATTGGACACCGGTCTGACGGAACAACAGGAGCTTCTGGCGAACGGGACGCGAGAGTCGGCAGTGGCTGTAGAATACTCGCACACGGATGGATGGGGATAGAATTGGACACCGGTCTGACGGAACAACAGGAGCTTCTGGCGTGCGGGACGCGAGAGTCGGCAGTGGCTATAGAATACTCGCACACGGATAGAATTGGACACCGGTCTGACGGAACAACAGGAGCTTCTGGCGTGCGGGACGCGAGAGTCGGCAGTGGCTATAGAATACTCGCACACGGATAGAATTGGACACCGGTCTGACGGAACAACAGGAGCTTCTGGCGTGCGGGACGCGAGAGTCGGCAGTGGCTATAGAATACTCGCACACGGATAGAATTGGACACCGGTCTGACGGAACAACAGGAGCTTCTGGCGTGTGGGACGCGAGAGTCGGCAGTGGCTATAGAATACTCACACACGGATAGAATTGGACACGGTCTGACGGAACAACAGGAGCTTCTGGCGTGCGGGACGCGAGAGTCGGCAGTGGCTATAGAATACTCGCACACGGATAGAATTGGACACCGGTCTGACGGAACAACAGGAGCTTCTGGCGTGCGGGACGCGAGAGTCGGCAGTGGCTATAGAATACTCGCACACGGATAGAATTGGACACCGGTCTGACGGAACAACAGGAGCTTCTGGCGTGCGGGACGCGAGAGTCGGCAGTGGCTATAGAATACTCGCACACGGATAGAATTGGACACCGGTCTGACGGAACAACAGGAGCTTCTGGCGTGCGGGACGCGAGAGTCGGCAGTGGCTATAGAATACTCGCACACGGATAGAATTGGACACCGGTCTGACGGAACAACAGGAGCTTCTGGCGTGTGGGACGCGAGAGTCGGCAGTGGCTATAGAATACTCGCACACGGATAGAATTGGACACGGTCTGACGGAACAAAAGGAGCTTCTGGCGTGCGGGACGCGAGAGTCGGCAGTGGCTGTAGAATACTCGCACACGGATAGAATTGGACACCGGTCTGACGGAGAGCAGGAGCTTCTGGCGTGCGGGACGCGAGAGTCGGCAGTGGCTATAGAATACTCGCACACGGATAGAATTGGACACCGGTCTGACGGAACAACAGGAGCTTCTGGCGTGCGGGACGCGAGAGTCGGCAGTGGCTATAGAATACTCGCACACGGATAGAATTGGACACCGGTCTGACGGAACAACAGGAGCTTCTGGCGTGCGGGACGCGAGAGTCGGCAGTGGCTGTAGAATACTCGCACACGGATAGAATTAGACACCGGTCTGACGGAGAGCAGGAGCTTCTGGCGTGCGGGACGCGAGAGTCGGCAGTGGCTATAGAATACTCGCACACGGATAGATTTGGACACCGGTCTGACGAACAACAGGAGCTTCTGGCGTGCGGGACGCGAGAGTCGGCAGTGGCTGTAGAATACTCGCACACGGATGGATGGGGATAGAATTGGACACCGGTCTGACGGAACAACAGGAGCTTCTGGCGTGCGGGACGCGAGAGTCGGCAGTGGCTGTAGAATACTCGTACACGGATAGAATTGGACACCGGTCTGACGGAACAACAGGAGCTTCTGGCGTGCGGGACGCGAGAGTCGGCAGTGGCTGTAGAATACTCGTACACGGATAGAATTGGACACCGGTCTGACGGAACAACAGGAGCTTCTGGCGTGCGGGACGCGAGAGTCGGCAGTGGCTATAGAATACTCGCACACGGATAGAATTGGACACCGGTCTGACGGAACAACAGGAGCTTCTGGCGTGCGGGACGCGTGAGTCGGCAGTGGCTATAGAATACTCGCACACGGATAGAATTGGACACCGGTCTGACGGAACAACAGGAGCTTCTGGCGTGCGGGACGCGAGAGTCGGCAGTGGCTGTAGAATACTCGCACACGGATGGATGGGGATAGAATTGGACACCGGTCTGACGGACAATTTTTCTACCTACGTTGCTGTACGGGATAAAAGGACCAAGTCTATTTGAGAAACATAGGGCGAGCAGACTGTAAGCTACATGAGATTTTAAGACGGCCAAATTGAATGATTAGGAGAGACCGAATTAGTAAAAAGGTCACGGGGCCAGTGAGGTGGGGAGCACCGCAATGTAGCAAGATGGAGAATGAGAAACTCGTCACGAATGTACGCTCAGAAGAAGGAATCGTCGAATAGAAACAGTAATAAGGAAACATTGTATATCGGGCCCCTGTCGGGTTACCACTATCGGGTATTAAAACTCCCGAACTATCTGGCTGCGTGGTCCAGTGCTCAAAACCGCATCTGTGCTATTGTGTAACGTTTCGACGCCTCTACCTGTCATCGTCATCATCATCATCATCATCAGAAACGGCAGATGGCGTCATGTTAAATGTCTCAAAACTTTAGTTGCGTGATTGTAATTAGAATAATTCATAAGTTTAACTATATAAATGTTAAAATATATGTATAGACTTGAAGAATGAAGAACGGAAAGATACATCAGTAAAATATTATAAAACTATGGGGTATTCCGAGTTTATTGTATAGCAGTGAAACATGGACACTCACAGGAACAAAAGAAAAAATAATCCAACCAGCAGAGATGAAAATGCTTCGAAGGATCGCAGGTTGCACAAGGATAGATAGAACGAGGAATACAAAAACAAGGGAACAATTACAAGTTGCCAGCTTGAGTGAGAGTATAGAAGTAAATGGTAACAACATTTACAAAGAATGCGCACTCAGAGGATCTCAAACGCTATGTACAGATATCAACGGCAGAATAGAGATCTCTCGGAAGACAAAAAAAAAAGATGGAATGAATGATCAGGTCGAACAGGATATATCCTAATGCTTGTTTGGCATAAGAAGAAGAAGAAGAAGTTTAATTCATAAGAAAGCTAATGAATTATGAGCCGAGTCATGGCCGGCTCTAGAAGGCCGCAATGTTAATCGTGGCAACATTGCGTCTGAGGCCTATAAACATAAATCATGAGTAGGCTTATTTATAGCTAAATCTAAATTATAGGTCTGTGGGCACTTTATACTATACGTTAAAGTTGAAGAAACTAGTGAATTAGTGTTAAGCCTAATGAATTAATTTTGTTCGAATTATTGAATTCGTATCATATGAATGAGTTAATTATTATATTGCTTAAAAAATATAACAGTATTTTACATAATAAATTTTTAATTTACAAAAATTGAAGAATTATAAAACTCCTGTTAACCGGGAATTAAAAATGACGCGATTTGATTATTGAAACAGATAAATTAAGAGATCGTCTAGTCGGCCTCAAATATCAGCTGGTTCCAATGTTGCCACGTTTAATATTCTGGCCTTCTACTAGAGTCGGTTATGGCTGAGTCCAGTGATACAAGGAGCTGGTATAGTACGGTTCCCGATAAATCGAAAATCAGATTGATCAAATTTGTAAAAAGCATGGTTAACCGGAGAACAATTTAGGAGAGTACCAGATTAGAAACCTATCAGAGAAAGGCCACGGGAAGACGACCGCGTGACGTATGAACAAATGAGGGTTGGAAAATATTATGTGGCGAATAAAGGAACGTTGGAGAAACCCATTCTGGGCGTTGAAGCGAATAGAAGAAGAATCTTCTAACGACTGCAGTTCAATCGGAAGCCAATTAAAAACGTATTTACAAGTTTTTATTGATTTACAACCTACTTCCTTCTCCCTCACCTACTATAATAAGTTTTTTGTTTTTATTACACGTGTAATTCGCTCTGATTGGATCCTTGTTGTTACTGAGTGTTGTTGTCGTCGTTTGAAGGCGTAATTAACATTTCCTGAACATTGTTCGATGACTTTCTTTTAAACTTCTAGGTTTAGTAGTTAACACCGTTTAGCTGTTTGAATTGTTTTCTTTTAATTCGACTACACAAAATGAGGCAGTAGCGCGATCAGCTGATATGTTTGTTGGTGTGCAATTATACAATGGCTGAGCCAGTTTTGACAGATAAAGTGTCAAATCACTCGTCTGAGTCAACGAGGATAAAAAATGTTATAAAAAGCTATCTGACGCATAAGTTACGTATCATATTGTTTGAAATATCGGAAAGCGTATTAAGTTTGGAATTATTTTAATTTAAAATGAGTGAATGAGAATATGATTACTACAAAACAAAGTTAAAATAAATTAATACCCGATTACGGAAAATGTAGTCATGATTGGTTGTGTTCCACGTTTGCTTACAACTGACTGTATGGTTAATGTCGCAATTTGGGGTTTTGGTTTACGTTGTTTTCTTTCTCTTTCTTTAAAAGATGTAAGCGAAGGCAAAGTTGCAAATAATTTGTGTGAGACTTTTTCAGACAATTTTATTCTTTCAATTAGCCTACTTAGTACAGTCACTGAAGCCGAAAAAAAATAGAAATTGCAAATTAAGTGGTTTCTACGAGATTTTTTGCATAGGGCTAGATAAAAAGGTAAGAAAGAATTTAAAAAAAAGTTTACAAAAATTCAGTCGCGGGTTTTCGAAAAAAGGGAGGGGAGGTACAAAAAATTCATTTTTCTTGATTATCTTAAAACATTTAATTTATGAGAAAAATACAAAATACCAAAAAGAAGGAGCATAAAAGTTTGCATAAAAAAAGGTTATTAACATTTTTTTGTCAGGGCGATAATTTTAGTAGAAAAATTAATTCAAAGTTGGCCAAATTTTTCACAAGGTGGATTTTCACATAAAATACATATTTATTTAATAGACATGCAATTTTTTCAGTAATATGAGTTTAAAAACTCATTATTATTCATTTATGTCTATATTATTATGTATAATGTTTTACTTATTTATTATGCATTATAATAAAAATGTTATTAAAAAATGCACTTTATAAATATATTCAAAAATAGTTTTGCTTCCAATCATTGAAGATTTTGACAATAAAATAACTTTTAAAACACATTTCTTATTTATACAAATTATAAATTATTTACTTATAACTTATTATGATTTACAAAATTATTAAAATATCGTTTATTTCTTCAATATTTCGGGATTTTTCACAATTATCAAGGTGGAATATAACTTTTTAGTACAATTATTATTTATTTATAAAATTTAATTATAACAATTACTTTTATAATGATAAATATATTTAAAAATCGATTTCTTCAGTGATTTTCTAAAGAACAAACATTTAGCTTTAAAATGCTTTTTGATTTTTGTCTCTACGACTATTATAACGGATTTTATTAAAATTTGTATGTTGCAATGTCAGAAAAAATTAGCCTTCCCGCTCATCGGGGCGGACTCCGACAATCAATTTTTTTCTAATATTTCAATTCCATTTTTCCCACAAAGTATTGGCCTGACAAAAAACATGATGAACAGCTTTTTTGTAGAGAATTTAATGCTCTTTAATTGTTGTAATTTGTCTTTTTTTCGTAAATTTGTTATTTTTTAAGATAATCACGAAAAATGAATTTTTTGTACTTTCCCCTCCCTTTTTTCGAAAACCCGCGACTGAATTTTTGTAAACTTTTTTAAAATTGTTTCTCACCCTTTTATGTAGCCTTATGCAAAAAATCTCGTAGAAGCCAATTAATTTGAATTTTTTTCCTTTAGTGACTGTACTATACTGTAGTTTCTAATGAAACGGTTTTCGTTTTACAATAATTTAGCTTTTTGATTTTTAAATAACACGGGCTTTCCCGTATTTGCGATTTCAGTAATAATATTCGGTGGTTTTGTTTAAATAATTTTGACTTGTTCACAGTCAAGAATACTTCTGATTATAAGTAGTTCATTTATATTTTTACTACTACTACTACTACTACTACTACTACTACTCCACGGCGCTACAGCTGATGAAGAACCCTGGTCTCCAGAACGACGTGGCTCCACTCCTCTCTATCTTATCCGACTCTTCGCCACCTTCTGACCCCCCAGTCTCAAGTTTTCATCTACTTCGTCTACCCATCTTCTTCTTGGCCATCTCTCTCTTGCTATTCTACCTCCTGGTCCTCCAGCGTTGGAGGCAGAGGAGGACATACTTTTTCACTACCCTATCCTCTGCCGTTCTTTGTACGTGATCTGCCCACCTAATTCTACTGAGACGATGTCCGGTTCCTTGTATAGATCGTACAATTCGGCATCTGTCCTCATACGCCACATTCCGGCATCTAGTACACTTCCATATATCCTCCTCAGAATCTTTCTTTGTCTTTTTCTGATCATATCTTCTTGGGCTGAGGTCATGGTCCAGGCTTTTGAAGCATACATTACTAATGGGCGCCATACGGTTTTATAAAACATTTGATTTCTAAAAATGATCCTGGACTTGAGGATAGGCAGCAAAGAAAATTAGCACCTATTTCCCATGGCTAGTTTGTATAATTTATGGCTAATTTATATTTTTAATTTTCGCTAATGTAATATTTTGTCTTCTTACAAATTTCGTTTCTTCCCAATTTCCTTATTTTGTTTTTGTTTTCAGTTTAGAGAAAACGGTGTTTCGAGTAAATTTTTTAAATTATCGATATTCTGTATATTGGGATAATGTTCATTCTTCTTCAGTCGTCGATTAGGTATTATAGACTTATCAGACGTCATAAGTTATCTCGTATTATAGACTTATCAAACGTCACAAGTTATCTCAAATAACCGATGTTTACAGTAGCTGTAGTTTGTTTTAGTTTAAATAATAATTCTTAATGGACGTGACTACAAGATAATGTTGTTAATGGTAATTGAATCCGCGACCGTCACATAGTTTCAGAAAAAAAAGATACCTCTTTGCGCTAAAGAAATCCACATTCACCGCTAACTATATCAGATGTCGGTAGTAGCAATTTGAATGTGTGGTCGCGGAGACAATGAACTCAGACAAAGCGAATAAAAAATCGTTACTTTAATTTCGTCTCGTCATTGTTTGACTTTTGTCACGACAGGAATGGTTTGTTGTGAAATGGAAACACGATGACGGTTTATTACTATTCATCGGCATTGTAATGCTACGACGCATGCGTGGTACTTGTAATTCCGCGAGCGTATACCCAGACGCTGTGTGTGTACTCTGGCAGGACGCCCCAAGGTTCGCCCTAATCTTTCCATCTCTGTCACGTGGCCTATCGTTCACAGTGCGATCGTTTTGTGCACCTGCCAGCCAAACGACACAAGTGGTCGATGACAAAAAAATAGAAAACAATGACCGATTTATCTACGAAGGGGAATTGCTTATTATTCGAAGAGACTTTGCGTACAACTGCCACGTCTTTTCGCCTCTTGTTTCACTCACTTTGTTATCCGTTTCTATCCTTACCCTCTTATTCATTACAGTGTCGCCGATGATCCAGCTTCCTCGCGATAGAAACGCATTAATCCACCTTCCCCTCGTCTTCCGCTGTTGTTCAGTGCTGGATAAACAATAGTTCACCACGCAGATAAAATTGTTTACAGCTTATTGTAAAGACTCTTCGTCCGACGTCCTTACATAATGTGTGCTTTCTGTATTCTGTCCTGCGTTTTTATGTATATTCGAACTGTAGGTTTAGAAAGCGACTGAAAAACAATATCTTGCAATTTTACAAATTTTTTAAAAATCTTTACACAGTTTCAGCCAATCACAGAGCCTCGACCTGGTCCCCGAGGTTATATAGGTAACCTTGTGTTACCGGCCCCCTGCTGCTTGTACCTGAAAAAAGTGTCGCGTACCGTTCGGCCTAAGATCTGCCGTAATTGTTTTTGTAACACTCTGTCGCCTTTTGCGGCCTGAAGAAGTTCCTGAGGGAGGTGCGAAACGTTGCCGACGATGTCAAGAATTTACTGCAACCGACCACGACCTAACAGCCCGGTATTTATTAATAATCTTAAAAATATAAGAAACGCTTACGACGCAGTAAAAAAACGACACGTAATCAAACGAACGAGGAAAAATTCGTAATACTCGTGTACATTTCTGTAATGCTGAATTATTTTTAGTATTAATTGAACGCGGCAGATGATTGTAGCTTATCTCTGTTGCATAACTGGTGACAGTGTAACACTTGATGGTTATCGGTGAATTCCAAGGCCGGCAGACAGAACACTGCATTCGGTGACAGCCAAAACGGTAACACAAATAATTTTGTCAAGTGTATTTTTTATCATCGTTGTTGTCCTTGTCCCGTTCAAGTGATGAAACGCTATTTAATAACGGTCGCCGATGCAAAAAATATCTCATATTTTTGATTTGCACAAATTGTAAAATAAATATTTACTTACTGGAAATCTGTATAGTTATTTGTAACCTCGTGCAAATAACTAATGATAATGTGATGTATTAATACACACACACACTTATTGCTTATTAATGGTACCTATAATCTCAATCTTCGATTGTAGTGTATTCATTGTTCATATCCTAAAGATACCATATATATATGATTTATAATGAAGTTTTAAATTACTCACATTCTTAATTTCTATCGATGTCGGTCGTACATCATCGTCAGGTTATTTACACTATACACTGGCGGTTACGATTTTGGGAAACAATACTATTCACACAAAAAACGAATTTGAAAACACTGATTATTGATCGTGAAACGCACGTTGGTGTCCAAAGTTTCTCGAGAACTGGTTTTGTTGCGGAGTGTTTATGTTTACATTCTCCTCTTATAGAATATTATATATCAGCTGATTTTGTTGATTTTCATTTTACCGCAATATCTCAAATGTGATACGATTTTGAAGTCCAGAAACCTGATTATCAACATTATCAGCTGATATAGTATATAGTCCTGAATGTAAACATATTCTCGAGAAACTTTGGACACAAACGTACGTTTCACGATCATTAATCAGTGTTTTTCAATTCGTTTTCTCGGTAAATAGTAACTGTTTCGCAATATCGTGACCGCCAGTGTATAGTGTAAATATCCTGTCTATGACCGAAAAGTCATCATCATCATCATCTTCACGGATTAAACCAAGGATGGTTTGTTCCTGTCTAAAATAGGCAAATATTAGAGCTGGTCACTCCAGCGCTTCCTCGCTGACGTCCCACACCTCTCCGGACCCTCGGCTTATAGTTCCAGAGTTTGGGGATGCGGCAGTCATCCATTCGGCAAGAGTTCTCACCAATTCAGCCGATAATGGGCGATCCTGTCGAATATACTCATGATATTCATTTCCTGCCGTATATCTGTGTGTTTCTTCTATGTCATGGAGAGTATACCCTGCCTCGTGCCCGAGAAATCTCATTTCAGCCGCTGTGAATAAAAAGTGTTTATTGAATCTGAAGTTATCAATTGAAAAGAACATGTACGAGTTACGAAATTTCTATTGGTCTTCTTTGGTTTCGATGACACTTTTTTTTTGTTCAGCGTCAAAGTGTCAAGTCAGTCTAAGTGTGTGTAGGAGTCTTGTATTTCTTATACTTCAAACACGTGTATTTACTGTGTGTTTAATGTGTTTCTCTACCATTTATTTGTGCAATTAAAAAGCATAATGATACTTTGTTTTAGAGGGTAGTTGAAAATCTCTATAGATACTAGGAACCCCGTAGTTCCTAGTAGTGTGGGACTCTAACCCACTAAAAACACCTCCCGTAATGCTACAACTGAGCAAGCTCATCCAGCAGCTTCTCCTTCATGTTTCCTTCACGGGTGAAGCCCAGTGCCTAATCCCAAGACAATTCTGTCTTTCTCTCACGTAGAGTTTTGTGGATCTATACATATTAATTCCTTTCTATTGCGATACCAGATCATGTGGCTTCTGTCTTTTTGAGTCGCTTCAGAGCGTGTAGAGCTTCTTCCACCACGTGTCGCATTATTGGGTTATCGTTGATCTGAATCCTTTGATAATGTTTGTCTGCATATTTTGTTATTATTTCGCTGACATTGAGATTATACATTGAGATAACGATAATTGATTATAAAATTTGAATTTGTTGGTACCGTTGACTTGAAATTTCCTCCGTAACCATTTAATATTGAAGGTTAGTGCAGTGTGTTATCCCATCCACGTTCTCAATCTGATGAGTCTACGACTGAGTCAGGTATCCTGATTTCTGGCAACACGACCAGCATAGTCCCACTTTATAGGACTCTGCCTATATCACTAACCTTTCGTCAGTGTCTGGTCCTTTATTAAGAAGTTTTTTTAAACAGCCATTTTACTTTTATTAACACGAGTCGTTTCGTATGTTGTACGAAGGAGCACGTTCATGCATTACACTGAGACGAATTTTCAAGCCAATGGCGATGCCAAGACGTAGAATTGACGAAACGTATTTATACAACCGAGCCGTCTATTGCTGTCACCGGTTCTCCTATCCTAATTTCTGTCCACGTTTGTTTCCAGTCCTCCATGTTTTCTCTTATCATCCGAATTCAAGGTGATCAGTTCATTAGTTTTTTCGTGCGAAGAATGCTTCTCGCACGTGTAAACATTATCGAGCTTCAAGGGCGAACCTAGGGGAAGATATGGGGGATATATCCCCCCCGAAATCCAAAAATTTTTAAAAAGCTTGGAGCAAAAAATTTAAGACTGGTTATGTTTTTTTTAAATGTAATTAATTGACTTCCAATTTTTGTGAATTTTAAACAAATTACTATTTGGGTCAATGGCAGGTTTAACTAATCTACAATAATAGGCCTTATACTCAATAATAAATATAACAGATGTTGAAGGAAATGGTGAAAATTTTAAAAACGTCGGCTTGAAAGAGAGTAGGATACGATACGTTTTACCGCTGGTTACGATAAATAGGGACATATCTTTATGTTTTAACTTAGTGTTACATGTTGGTAACTTCAATCACAAAGCACATAACGTGAAAGAGTTTTAATTTCTTAACATTAGTTTTCATAATGGACATGGGTTGTTGTAATAGACTCTACCTAGATCTAAGAAACAAATTATTGTAAAATTAAACATACGTTCATTTAAAATTTTCCGTGTTCTTGCAAGTGGTTAACCCTACAACACAAACACACACATACACATACAAAATTTACTTTCTTAATTTTAACGTTCTCTTTAGAGTATTTATATTCCACAGGAAGGTATTATTAGCCTTCCAAGTCAAACTGTATGTTATTAATTGATTTTTATGAAATTAGTGAAATACAGCCATTATTCACCCATTAGTTTTAATTTGTTGGAACGATTTTCATTATAATATGAGAAAAAATACTCTTAAGAAAACGATATGTGGTTGACCCCCCCCCCCAAATGAAATCCATGGTTCGCCCCTATCGAGCTTGATTTTTAGTGATAACTGTGTGCAAGTTTTAATTTCCATAAATATTTTAACAGCTGTGTATAATATCTTAAAATGTTTGTAGTCTTTTAAAAGATGTAAATATTTACAACAAACTTACACCCAATACTAAAAGTGGCAGAAAAACAGAAATAACTCGCTGGTTGTATAAAATTTCAAAAAAACATTTTCCTTGACTTTCCGTGGACTGCAATTACGAAAATCGAACTGCTCATACTGAAAAAGTTAGTGCCTTGTACTCTTAACAAACGTAGCATATTTAATTAACAAAGTTGTGTTAGTGGTTATAATCACAAACAGAATTAACACTGTTGCATACCACTATAGAAAAATTATTCCGATTGGCGCTTTCAAGCTTCACAGCTCATCATCAGATCGGAAAATAACCAGGTTATTTCCGATCTGATGGTGAGCTGCGAAGGTCTCTAATCGGAATAATTTTTCTATAGTTGTATGCAACAGTGTTACAACTAGCATAATATTTTTCTATAGTTGTATGCAACAGTGTTAAAACTAGCATAATATTAAATGGTCTGTGTATGCAAGTATCGTCCAAGTAGCTGTGTAATTTAGAGCCCCACAAAGGTTAGCCCCTGGCTACATTACCGCGCGCGCACACACATATGTATGAGTTAATGCTTATTAAATGTTTTAATTCGCGGCGTACGTTTAAATGTGTGACACGGCGCGTTGTCAAAAATACGCGAGATACGATCGGGACGCGTAGCGAGACGCGTCATTGATAAGGTACGCGCGTCCGGCGTAGAGGGGGGGGGCGACGACGAGGACACATACGAATATCGTCGTTGTTGGCTCTCAGTCACATCCACCACGTATGGGGCACCAGCTGTGGTGTGTGTTTGTGTCGTAGCGTTCAATTAGCGGGTCCCTGTGATGTGATAATGTGTGGAGTGGTGTTGCAGTGTCAGTGAGTGAAGCTGGGTCTCTACGGAGTCATCTATTTTTGTGTGTGTTATTGTTTGTGTTGTTGTTTGTGCGGCTGTTACTGCCGTCGTCGCCACGCTGAGCAGGACCGTCCTTGCGAATGTTGTTCCACAAAAAAAAGAAGAAGATAACCCCGCCGGCGGCCAACGGTATGTTTCGTCGTAAACTTTAGTGCTTTTCTTTGTCAATGACATTAAAAATAGCCATTTTATTTTTAAATTAGCATAAAAGTTTAGTCTACTCCACGAAGTAGGACCTAGCACCTTCACGTAGTTAGACTGAGTTGAATTCTCTAGTCACTGAAGATGCCAGGTCGTAGTATTGGCGAAACGTGTACACAAACTACAGCGATCGCTGCCTATTGCATCCTAGTCTGCATCTATTTTTGTCTTTTCAATCCTCCTTTCTTTTATCGTCATTGTGCGTTCATTGTCTTTTATCACCATCTTCTTCTGCACCTCACGGAGTAGACACTTTGCCTGTTCCGTCTTCACAGAGTATCTCTCTCCATCTCACTCTCGGCCTTCCTACATCTCTTGTACCGGTGGGTCTATATCGAAACGCAACCTTAGATAGTCGTCCATCCTCCATTCTGTCCAGATGCTGTAACCATTCCCTGCGATATATCTGGATTTTATCATGTATGGAGAATACCTGTAGCTCTTCTCTAATACCCTCTTTGCGCAAACGATCATGCCTCTTGCAGCCCTTTGTTCTTCTACTCAGAAACTTTATTTTCGAAGTTTGAATCTGGTTTTTAATCTTCTTTGTAGGAACCTACTTGTTTATCACCATTATCATCCTTAGTCGTCGTTGGGGCGTTAACTTCGCTACTCTTTTAGGTTTTGCCGTTTTGTCCCGGGATCGAATTCCGTACTGTAATAGCCCAGTCGTCTTGCGACACGCGACGTAACAGTTAGTACCTCCGCGATCACGTGGCTTACATAAAATCCGTAATTTACAAATGAGTTCGCATTTCTTCCATTCGCTGCGTCATTACATAATCTTATCATGCATTGTCCTTCCGCAGCGTTATCGCCGATAGTTGTTGCGTGCTGCTTTTATTTTGGATGAATTTCTTTTGTCGGTATCCCGTAATTTTCGGAAAAACCCGTCTTCTGACGTAGATCTACTGCGTAAATATCCATACTGTAATACTCGCTGAATCCGTCCGTGATAAAATGTCACACGTGGTTTAATTTTATTTAATTATTTGAATTAGTCAATTATGTAAAATTGGTTTAATAATGTTTAATAAAAATTGAGTTTGATAAAGAATTATTTAATATCTCTTCTTTGCACTGAGTGGTTCGTTTAAATTGAAGCTCAGATACGAATTGGTTGGGTTGACTCCCTCGCAGGCGCCTGTGGATATGTGTAATTCGCCGTAGATTCAATTGTTGCTGAAATAAACACAAGTTATTCACTCATCAAGTACTTACTGAATTTGAAGGTCTAGTTCGTTAACAAACACGTTAACAAGCGAATAGATAACTCGATTTTAAAATATCTGAGTTAAATGGTGCCACCTGTGGAAGTACTAATGGTTACCTAACACGTATCAGTATTGTCTATTAAATGAAAGTCGTCAACTCTTTTTTCTGTTACACAATTTGATTTATTAACACATTTTAATAAATTGGAATTTCTTAATTGATATATATATATATATCTAGCTGTTTGCCTCATTAATCATTGACATTATTTCTTATTAACTCACTCTCAGGGTAGTTAAACTATTTTTGTTTAAAAGAAATTTAAAATATAACATTGAATCTTTATTCATTATTTTTACAATTTTTTCGTGGTTCCTTTGAGACTGCAAGATACATAACAGAAAATGTCTGCACTACTGTCTAAACTGTGTAGTTGGAACTGATTTGTATAAACAAAACGACATTAAAAGTTTTTAAATTATTAACATAGAATTGAAAACTCGACTATCGTCAACATTAAGGTTACTTCAGGCATGCTGCACTGATACAAGGTAGTACCTATTTTAAAATAATGTAACTCCTTAACCTATACATAACAAAATACATAAATAATTGGAATTATAAGTTCATCTAATGTTCGTTACAAATTATCATGTCCATTAAATGCTGAACTCTTGACAGGTAAACAATTACAGTATATTGCTTAAATAGAATTAGTTAAAATATCCAATGATTGTTTATGAATTGGAACAATAATAATCATAAGGTTAGATATAACCTCTACTCGAGTTCATATTAACTCATTGTCTATCTCACTAAGTTGGTTAACCTTCATAATGTAGGTAGGGAAATATTTATTTTCTTTAAAAATTCAAATAATGTTCATTAACGTTCGTGAATTAATGTCTGTCAATTTATTTATTCACGTTTAAAAGCTATGAGATTTCATGGTTGCTTCCATGACTCAATGTCAAAATCATAAAAATTTATGTTTTCAAGTTAAAATTCGATAAGTATAATAAAACACTATACTTCCTGTAATTCACTTTATTGCAGCCTACTGCACATTC
The DNA here is from genome assembly GCA_034769895.1 of Magicicada septendecula. Lineage (NCBI taxonomy): Eukaryota > Metazoa > Arthropoda > Insecta > Hemiptera > Cicadidae > Magicicada > Magicicada septendecula. The sequence goes on along the minus strand of CM068374.1, from coordinate 417,188,250 downwards.
TGCAATGTGTTTCACTATTGCAGTTGCATTTATGCATTAAACTCGACACTTAAAAATTTTTTGGTTATGTGACCAATTGTTTAAATTTAACGAACGAACGAACGAACAGCTGATTCAATTCCGAACTCGATTTTTTCGCCCACAGAAATGGCCGTCGTACTGCTTCGCTCGTCAGATATGAAGTGTGAAGAAATTTGCTTCTCTCTCGCTGTTCCAATTTTGGGATTACGTACCCCCCTGTTGATTTTAATCGATTTCATTGCCTTAGAGATTGCTGCCGTTCCTTAGAACGAGGTCACTCCCTCGGCGAAAACAATTAATTTGTATAAAATTGTTAATGTGTTTGGGTTGGAGAGTAATGTCATGACGCCATCTTTTGACCCAAAATAAACAGAATACGTTTTAAATTGGTTTAACGTCCTTGCGTTCCTAGTAATACTTTATATAGCCACACCATGTTATTACAATTGATTTGCTCGTTAAAACAAGTCCTCACAAGACATATGTTGGTGCTTTAATTAAAAAGTTAATGTTTTTTCACTTACGACTATGACATATTTCTTATGATTTTACATGTTTAATCATGGAAATTGAACAAATGGTGATTACATTTCATCCATATGTTTCTTCCCAAGTCCTTTTATGATAATCTCTACTACAGTAATTGTCTTAAATTAATAAAAATTACAATATTTGGTCTATGGTTTCTTTGGCCTAGGGCATAGTTAATTTGATTCACTCTTTTTATTTAAATAATTGGCTCTGTCCATTTTTTACTGTGATATAGTCATTCTGAGATGTCCATTACAACTTCTGGATATCTCATCTTTTATTCAAATATAGTTAATTTCTTGTTTTTAGTTTTATTATTTATTCATAGTTTTGGTATGCCATGTGTCGTCATGATTTGGTTCATGGTTAATAATATACTCAATTTTAAGTGGTTATTTTTTGTACAAATGCTCTTTATAGTCTAAAGAATGTTTTGTAATCGTTAGTCTCCCATTATTATATGTGAGATTGTGAGTAATTCACTAACACTTCTTGCATCTAGTGTGGTCAGAGTTACATTCATTTTTCACAATTATGGTTTAATTAATGGTTCATTATCATTATTCTACCTTATCATAGCAGTATTAGGCATTGCAGTATACATTTATGTCACTGTCTTTCTCTGATTTACAATATTGTGAGAATTCAGAGTGTGTTTAATGGGTACATCTTTCTGTCCAATTTCAGTCTGTGTAATTACATTAAACCCCACACATGTCACACTTAATTACTAAATCATAGCACTAGGTTTGTTTCTATAATGTCTATTTTTATTGGTGCATAACATGAATTATTTTTACAACGTTTTACTCTTAAATTATTCTAGTTACAAGTGAATTTGTACCAGGATTGAGGTTATTTGGGACCCCCTTGTCTGACAACGATGGTCTATGCATTTTATCCCCTGATCTCAATGTTTTAAGGTTATTATTTTACACTTCTGTTCTTGTTAACCATTATTTATTATTTTTTCACACTATATGTACATGTTACACTGGTGATTACCAGGTTTTGTTTAATATTTCTTATTTGGATTTACTTGCATTAAAACCAGGCATGGTACACTGTTATTGCTATGACAGCTAACTCATTCTTATATTCCAATATTTTATTTCATTGTTGTTTATTGTGTATTAATTATACTTTCACCTTAAAATGAAGAGTTTTAGTCATGGTCAAGTCTTTAGTAATAGTTTGTCCATGTCTGTGTGTCTTTACTGGTTTCTTAACTCTGTAGACTCCTTGCTTTATTTGTTTCATTATATCTTGGTACTCATATTGGCACATTGTAGAGTAGAGTTGGTAACTCTTCCTCGTTTATCAATTTATTTGCGTTTATTCATGTTACCTTCTATATCTTGTTAGTGTTCGTTGTTGGTATATTTGGTTTTGTCCTCTCACTTATCATATCTATTGGGTTATTGGTTAATCACATTACTATGTTGTTTTCTATTTTTTCTTCATCATTGTTTATGATTCTTCTTTATTGTTTTAATTAGTTCGCGGACCGGATATAATATTTAGTACACAATGATTTATGTATTATCCATCTCTTGGGTGTTCTAGTGTTAATTAATGAGTGTTTTATTCCTTATAGTTGTTTTCAAATGTACGGTGACGATATATACCGTTACAATACCAGCAGTTCTATAATATTTATAATATAGAAACAATTCTCATTTTATGTCTTATTAGAGCATTGCATAATGTAGCCAGACCTGTTTTTCTGCAGATTTTTTTATATATTACTCTTATTAATGTTCCACAGTTCTGACCCACAAATATATATCTTTCACAGTACTTATGTAGCTTTCCACACCGCAGTGCGCCAACTGCTTCTACTTTGCTGTTTTCTTGTATTTTTTTCGTCGTTACATTCTCCTTTGACATCCAAGTAGTGATGCATCCCTGTATTCTGTATTTTGTGCTACCCAGACTCCGAATCCTGCCCGAGACCATCGGTTATTATGTACTGGATTATATAGCCTACTGGATCTTGTAATATGATGAAAGGAATATCGCAGAAACACTTTTCTAGTAAACAAAGTGAATTCTACTATACGTTATCAGTGAAGCAGTGAACCAAATTCTTCATGAGCTTCTCCTGCAAGACCATTCCTCAGTTAAAATAATATTTTATAGTGCATTTACATTTAACGATATTAATTGATGACTCGTTGGGCACTTGGTGAAACATATTAATACAAAGGTTTTTAAAAATATATAAACACTTGATACGTTTCACAGTTTTTATTTTACTCTGACAGCTGTTTCAACTTCTTAAGCCATTGTCAAAGAGATGAGTGAACTACTGAACAGAGGATGTAAGGGTGGTGAACGGCTGTTTAGGGCGTGTATCGGAATATGTGTGGGGTGTGAAGATGGCGATTTTAACTAATACAGCCAATACAGGTTTTGCAGATCATTGCTTACAACACAATCACTTCATAGATACAAAAAAAAAACATAACACTACTGCACAACATACAAAAAATTTAAAAAAATGGATTTGTTAGAAATTCTAGAAATTATAAAAGCAATAAAACGTTACAAAAATTTAACAAATGAACAAACTGAATTCTGTGTATCCCCTTTATTAAAAGCTGTTATGTAGTTTAGTTAATTTTATATTTTGTATTCAGATTATATTTAGTTTTTACAGACACTTGATCTTCCCCCCTCCATCTTCACACCCCACACATGTTCCGATACACGCCCTAAGCAGATGTTCACCACCCTTACATCCTCTGTTTAGTTGTTCACTGATCTCTTTAACAATGGCTTAAGAAGCTGAAACAGCTGTCAGAGTAAAATAAAAACTGTGAAACGTACCAAGTGTTTATATATTTTTAAAACCATTGTATTTGGATTTAAAGTAAGCAGAGTAATTATCAAATCGGTTTTCTAAGATAAGGTCGCGAGCCGCCAGTTGGAAATCACTGGTTTAATGAAGTGAACACAGAAACATGTTAACAACGCCAACTTCAGGGTGGCGCTACAAAATCATTTATCACTGATGATTTTGTTTCTTTGATTAGAGGTGTTAACGGTTACAGCGGGGCAGCGATGAAGTCGTCACGATTATGATGATGATGATAAATCATATTTTGGGCATGACATAAACATATTTGTGTGTGTGTGTGTGTGTGTGTGTGTGTGTGTGTGTGATGTAAAAAGAAGAACGGCAAAACAACGCGGTACTCAACCCAAAATAAGGGAGAGCGCCAGCGCGTATGTTTGTAAGTTACGTAGGCGTTCGTACATTATTGTTTATGAATTACTTGATTACTTGAACAAAAAAGCATTCAGTTATTTTGTATAGAAAACTGTGTTTTGTATGGGACTATAAAAGTGCAGGCAGACGGTTTTAATTACCACAGTGTTAATGACGCTAATTAATGTGGACGCCTTTGGTGTTGTACCGAGTGTTTAGCGACTCGTGTGCAATGCATTTGTTCACGTCCTGTAACCAGCTGACGTGTGGGGGGGGGGGGTTTGATGAATTCACTCATTTGTACTTATGAAAATACGAGTTGTTCCCGTTTTTTATGTTCCCACATTTCTTCTTCTTCTCCTCCTCTCCTCCTCCTCCTCCTCCTCCTTCTTCTTTTTTTTCTTTTTTCATACACAGGTATTACTTATACAATTCTCTTTATTTCGTATCGTAATAAGATGGTGGTTTCGGTGGTTGAAAAATAACTTCACTTGGCTTTCAAAACTATTTGTTTTAGTTATTAATTTCATCTAAACTTAGTAGCCAGTTATAGTGATCTTTTTTTACTTCCATGTTCCATAAGGAAATGGAAATATGGTGATTGCGGAAAAAATCATGTTCTAGATAAGGGCTGATTCTGATTGTACTACCTCAAACATGAAGAAAAGTCATTTTCTGAAAAGTGTGTGTGTGTAGGATTTCTTCCATGGCAAACGATAACTGCCGCAAATTCAAAGAGGATCAAATAATTTTTGTTGCATATGTGCTTGAGTTGTAGAGGACTCAAGGCCTATTGATTTTGGTGAAGATCGATTAACGGAAAGGAGTAGTTTACCTGCAACGTTTTATGTTTTAACAAGAGTAAAGTACTTAATTCTGATAAATAAAGTATCGAGAGCGCTAACGTGAGGTGGTATACGTTAGTGACCACAGTACTGTGGTTAAGGCTAAAGAAAGACGTAGTTTCTATGGAAATATTTCATTTCTAAAATGATTTTAAATATAAATCTTAGAGCATGGAAGTCATGTATGGTTCTCCATACCGATATTTTTATTTAGAGAGAGAGAGAAGGAGAATTTTATGAATAGGCCTACTAATAAATTTTTGAATATAGTACAAACTTCTAAATCCTAATTTCTACCACTTTTTACTTAAGATTTTTTTATTACCTTTATACTTTTTATTTACGTAACATTCTATTCATTTCATATAGTTTATCATTTATACTTGCAAGAAAAAGCCCCTTGCATTAAAACCCCTTCATAAATTTTAAGTTAAATACTAAGTATCTCCTTTTAAGTTGAATACTAAGTATCTCCTTTTAAGTTGAATACTAAGTATCTCCTTTTAAGTTGAATACTAAGTATCTCCTTTTAAGTTGAATATTTTTCCTTTACAGTTTGTTGTTACCGTCCATGTTGCTCATACTTCGGAACTTCTTTCTGTCCTAAAGTCGTTCCTCTTAATTCTTTTACAACCTACATTTTTTAACTTTCCTCGCCTTTTGCCTTTCCATCGATTTGTCTTATAGTGGTTGATTGCTTATTTGGAAGGTAAGAATGGATAGGCGTTTTGGATTTAAGACTTCCACACGTGTGAAAAACCAAAGTTGCTGACACCAAAGGTTCCTATGAGAAGTTCGCTTTCTATTGTCGCTGATGGACGTCTTCGTTATTATTTTTGTTCTACCAATGTTATTTACCTTAGTTTAGCAGATCACGTGTACTGGCGCATGTGTTTGGTCCACTTGACTGTTTCTGTGTTATGGAATTTTCACACAGCCTTACAGTATCGACGACAGCTAGAAGTCTAAAACTGTTTATACTCCGATTGTGTCGAACATTGAATATCGATACTTTGAGAATCCAAGGTATTGCTATTTACTTCAAGATATTAACGCAGAAAGACGAACAATGTCTTAAGATTATTCGAAAGAATAATGCTAAGAAAATTTTTTGGACCCGTGCAGAATAACGACGGGTCATGGACAATAGGAAGGATGTAGTAAGGTTTATAAGAGTAGATGGATAACCTGGCTGGGACATACAATGCGGATGGAACAACACAGAATTCCCAGAAAAATTCTAGAACGGAGACCAATAGGTAGGAGGTCAAGAGGAAGACCAATGAAACATATATGGAGCAGAGGCGCTACGATATACCTATAACAGGTATTTTGTAACGATTACTTTTGTGGAACGGGTATAACGGTTACTGTAAAGTTGAAATACCTGCTCCGATTACTCGCGGGACCCAACTAACGAATAAACGAGTACAAAGCAGCAGTTATTGGTAATGAATACTTGCTTCCGCGCATGTGCCGATTGCCATACAAGTACGAAACGAAGCAAAACAAAGAGGCGAGGTATTCAGAATAGGTCTATGCCATGAAGGATGTTGAGGAAGATCTGATGAATATGGGGAATCTGAATATGGGTATAAGATAGGGTTGCCATAAGGTTCAGGATGAAATTCAGGACACCAACATCGACAAGATCCAACCATAGGCGCCGACTCCACGGGAGCACTTGTCCCCGTGCATATAGTGGTACGGGGACGCAATCGTGTTTTTGCTTCCGTAAAAATGTTTGATATTTGCATCCTTGCCCCCGTGCTCAAGACCAAAAGTTGGCGCCTATGGTTCCAACGAGTGTATTTGGGTAATTCCATGTGAACTGTCCCGTCCGTTACCAAAAGACACACTTGTTATATGATGTTAATGTTAAAAATCAAATAGAGAAATAATAAGAAATCATGCTTTAAGTAAAATACCTACTTTACACACCACTCCAAAATTATATAATATTGAATGTTATTTGCATAGATTTTTAAGTAACAGATGGGACAGCTCACGTGGAATTACTCATTTCTCAATAACACGAGTAAATGAAAACTACAAACAGCATTTATTTACCTTTGCTTAAAGATATTTATGACACAGAAGTGCCCTGATGCTGATACCAATCATACTTTTCTGAACATGACACACTTTTTAGCAACTCATCATTTTTTTAAATGTAATCATGAAATTCCTGACAAAATATTTCTTTAAAATTGTATTGCAGCAATAATATTGATTTAACAGATTCTACTTTCAGTCTATTTCTGTCATCTGTCCATTGTGAATTCATTAAAGAAAAAATTCTTTCCACACATGCATTATGGCCAGGTAAACAGAAATAGAACTGAGCCAATTTAAGCAATTCAGAATATTGCTCACTGGATTTACATTGCTTTAAAAACTGAACCCATTTATTACTAGCTAACATGGATACAAAATCATTTTCATCATTATTCAATTTTTCTTTAACAAAGTTTATCAAACACAATGCTTGATTAAATGCCATAGAATCATCAATTTTGTGGCCCCGTTTCATTAAAAATTTAACAGTCTCTTCTATTTGCCCTTTCCATGTTGGAACATCCTCCAAAAGCATAATAATACAACTTTGAATACTACAACTTGTGAATAATACCTTTATAACTATTTTCCGTGAATGGTATATTACAGAAACACGCAAATAAACTAAAATAGACCAATGTTGAAGACAGATAATATGCTGAAACCACGTCGAGCACCGTGTAAAATGTCTGCTTAGCAATAGTAACCAAAGCGGAAACACGCTGCTCCCGGGCAAATTTTAAATAACTTGCTATGATTTTTAAAATTCAGGACATTTAGGGATTTTAAAAAATTCAGTCAGGACGTCGGGACACATGCTCAAATTCAGGACAATCCCTCTTTTTCAGGACGTATGGCAACCCTAGTATAAGAAGATGGAGAAGGCTATATTATCAGAGGGCTGAATGGAAAAAGATCGTTGGAATGCTAAAACTGATAGTGGGTTATAACGCCAGTAGAAGAAGAAGACGACGAAGATTCACATCGAGAAACGGTAAAGCCGTCGTTTAATGGACAACATTCACAAACACGACGGAAGTTGTTTTATTTAGGATTATCTCTGTGTTGTTCGCCTGTTGATTCTGCGTTTTTTAGATCACAATACGGTTGTTGAAAGTTACATTAAAGAAAAAGCTGCGAAGTGTTTCATAAACAAGGATCTGATCGCATAAAATTCGATCTGTGTTAATGAATACGGTAACAGAAACGTTAGTCAAAGGGATTAATACGCTTCGATAAGGGAATCAGTTGAATACATTTCTTTAATGTTGAGAGAGATCGTTTGCAATTAAAGTAGATAATTATTCTGTGTACGTCTTCTATCTTATTTAATTCAGTTTCATTCATTATGTATCCATTTGTATTTAATCTAGCAGTATCGTCTTCTTTTCAGTCCACGGATCGTACTCATTATGGTCGGTGAGTGTGGGGGCGGGAGACGAGAAAATGAGAGGTGATAAAGTTGTCAGGTCTTATTGTGATCTCTTATTTTAATTGTATACACTCACAACCGTATTTACATTCATTAAAACTAAAAGACAGTTTTTATCCCTCTTCTTGTGCCAATGTCTTTTAATTCTCCGTTTGCAACGTAAGTAAGTGGAGGGTAATTGCGGATTGAACGTGGAAATGAAAACACACACACACACACAAACACATTGCAATATCATATCTATGCAATGATACATATAGGTTGCGTAGATAAATGATACAAAATTTGTTATGGATGTTGGTATTTATTGAATGTATTGTCTAAACTAAATTCTCTTATATTGCCAGTAAGATTCGTACATAAATAAATTTAGCTAATTCTCTTTGGCGCATAGAAATTGATGTAGTGATGTACATTGATTGTTGATGTACCTACTGTTTGGTACATAGAAACATGCTGTTACGACGGTCTCACTGATCGTCGTATGGTACAGTGGAAACAAAACACAGACACCAATGAAATCACTAATTACCAGCTTTAATTAATCAGAAATAACAATTTGTAATCAACAAGGTAGTCTCCGCAATAATAATGTCAATCAATAGAATCCGCACTAAAGAAATCACTCCCTGTAACTGTCTGACAAAGCCAGCTGCTGTGGTTTATATGGGTAGCGCAGGTGTTCCAGAATAACTTTCCATTTTTTCGGCGTCGTGCCAGCATAATTCGTATTTCCAATGCTCTCCAGAACAGTCTCGAAAGTACTTGAGTGCGGTCTTGACTGAGATGCTACACCTCCTCGGCTGTTCTGTAGATCCTATATATGTATATATACGATGTTCTGGAAACTCCGCGGGATTTCTATGGTTGAAATGCTTGCTGTCTCCTATAGCTATTCAGCTACCTCCAGATTGAAAATCTCCGGCTAAACCACACCTCCAGATTGGTTTCTAGATTGGTTCAGTGATGGTGAGCGATTTCTTTAGCCTGGATCGAATGTTTGTAGAAGTGTTGTTGCGTTATAATTAGTGCGTGATTCTTTATAGTTGGCATTATTATTGCGTGTGAACAGTTTTTTTTTTACTTGAAATGTTGTAAGAGACTGTCTTGTTGATTATAAATTATTAATTGTGATAATTAAAGCGGGTTATTAGTGATTTCATTGGTGTCTTGCATTTTGTTTTCCACTGTGCCATCGACGATAAGGAAACCGTCGGAACGATATAAAATATTAAAAATTATATCCGTATTCATATACGCGCACGCGTACGTTTGAGTGTGATAAGATCGGTCCAGATTAACCAAGCTTGTGAACTGTGAAGAAACCTGGTGCAAGGTAACATTGTTCACAGTAATTATAATGTGACTATATAATTTCCTGATCAAGAAGTTCGCTGTTGCGTTTACTTACTGATCGAGTGTAGGCGACGAGAAAAAAGGGCAGAATTAAGTCGTGAGTGGCGGCAGAAGTTGTAAGTCAGTCAGGCAGCAGAAATGTTGACATCACTTCTAGTGAACGAGTCCGATACAAGGACGTCCAGTGTTCGATTCCATCGTACCGAATTGTTGTGTTTGCTTTCCCAGCGAGACCCGTTCATTCCTTTTTGGGCGCGCGGTTGGCCAATTAGACCCGCGTGTCTGCCCGTGTTTTGATAGTAGCGTTCGATTAATTACAACCGCCCGTTTTGTTTGTTACATTCGAATAATTACATTCTGCCCTAATTACAGTATCGTCGGCACATGGTGTTTTTCTTTTTTTTTTCAACATCGGGCGGAATTCGACAAATAACACGCGGACAGGAGGCATGTCATCGTTCTTGTTGTAACAAGACATGACCTTGAAATAGTAGCGTAGGCAGCGCTATCTGTTAGCGTACTTCAGAGAAAGGAAAACAATTTGGCGCAAATTAATTGGTCGCATGTTTGTTGCCCAATGTAGAAGCGTAGGAAACATTGTTTTTTAGCGCCCATTGTTCTCCGTCCGGAGCTAATAAACTTCTCTTCACTTTGTAAAACAATGTAGTTTGGATTAGGTAGTGTTTTTTCTTTTGTTTTTTAAGTTTTCCTGTACACAACATATTATCCATCAATTGCTTAATTTTAATGATGCAGTTTGATTAGTGGCTTATTGACGGCGAGTTCGATTGTCCGCAGTTTGTTCCGGTCCCTTGAATCACTTAATTCGAGAGAATTATTTTTCTAGGGGTAACTAATAGCTTAATGTAATCTATAAGGTACCCCTTTTTACAGCGTATTTCCGCAAAGGAATCATCTGATTCAAGTATTACTAAATTAACTGCCACGGTTTCGTTTTTACCATTATGTTGTTAACATATCAACTGCTGTCGTTACCTTATTCAGTTATATCTCGTAGTGGGTGGGAGTTTGACTATGGTACAGGTCATCATACGTTAAACAGCAAAAATCTTGTTACAAGGAACAGCGAGGCATTGGTATGAGGGATAGGAATGGTAGAGGGTAGCGAAGAAACATTTCTTGGCCAAGTGGTTGTAAAAACAACCGTGAAAGGAAACAGGTGTTTTTATTCAGAAATCAATGAACAGACTGACAGACTAGCGATCAATGCAAATCAATTCATTCAATGAATGAATGGACAGACTAGCGATCTCAATTTGGCCCCCCACCAATCTCTGTAATGAAGAAGGTTCCTAGAAAAAAAAAAAAACAGAAGAAGAAGGTAAGCGTCAAAGATATATGTGTGTAGTTGAACGAATTAGTATTTTTTCTGCGACTATACGTGAAAACGTTTTATTCAGTCTACACAAAACTATGATGGAGGTTGTAACAGAATAAGTGATAGCGAAAAGGCATGTCTAAAGATTCCGCTCGAAACACGCACAAAACTTAACTCCTCAAATCACATTACGCACGTTATATAAAATATAATACTAACAGAAAAGGAGTACGGTACACACGTTCTGTGTTGGAGAATATTTAGAAGGAATTAAAATGGGAATATGTAGGTAGGAATACTATCGAAGGAATAGTTACGTAGGACTTACAGTAGAAGATAGACATACTGCATTTCAAGCCTCACATTTCCATCCAATTTAGTGCTGTGTATTGGAAGTTTACTCGAAACGCCACCCCTCACTATACCGCACACGCTAAAGTCACCATACTGTAGTAGAACCCTGATAGCGGTTTTAGAGCAGTGGGCTGCGCCGAACCCGCCGAAGAATTGAGCGTACAGTGTCTGGAGACAATGTAATAAGATTTCGCCGTCTCACTTAAGCAGTATAGTCAGGTGCAATGCATTGCTTACCCACCTTCTCACACCATTCCAAGGATTTCATTCATAAACACATATCAGTAAATATTATTTTTTTATGTCAAAAAAGGAGAATGAAGGTGCAAAAAAGAAATGCTCAGTTATGTTGAAGAGAAAAGACTAATGCGGCATGTGCACATGAGAAGAGACGGAGATGATAGATGGAAAGCGAGGTTTACAAACTACAGCCATTTCGGAAGAGACAGACCTCAATATCCTGGAGAAGACGTGATGGGGCAGTGGAAAGACGAGATCTCAGAGAATGGGAATGGGGAACTAAAGACGATTGGAGATTGTGGTTGAGAGGAAGGGGGTACCGACAGCTCTAAAAACCTTTACGTATTATATATAACCAATATTTTTAATAATACGAACCTCAGAATTTATGAAAGAGAAACCTGGAAGTATTTATAATTTACATAATATACGTCTGTTTAACTTGTATATAGACGATGTCATACACAACTGGCAGATGAAACTTCCAAAGCATTTTATGATTGGTCATTCTACATGTTGAAACTTTTATGACAAGGCTATCATGTCGAATTCAGAAAGCGGCTTGCAGATAGCTGTGTACACATTACATCGAATCTGCAGGGATTTCAGCATACATATTTCCACATTCAAGACCAAGGTTATTGATTTTCATACGAGCGAAAGTTCTTGTAGACAGTATTGTTCTGGAGCAGGTCAGCAATTTTGAATATCTGTACTGTAATGTGTCTTATATTATGAACAATGACGCGGTGAATAAGCTACACAAGTTCAACCACATGTTCGGGACTATAAGGAGAACTCGGAAAACAATTACTACGCCTGAAAGTTCTACAGGGTATGGATGGCTATACCCACACTTCTCCATGGGTCTGAGAATTGGACTCTAACGAATTCCCAGGCCAGTCGTTTTCAAACGGCCGAAATCAGATTTTTCAGGCAGGGTATACTTTTCAAAATCGCAAAAGAAATGCAGATACTCGGTAGGACTGCCAAAACGGTCGGAACATCTTCACCGAATCCCCGAACAACTATTAAATCATAAGCCGAATGAAAGGAGAGCTGCGGGACTCCAAAGAAGTTCTGGAGTGGCCAACTCTAGTGTATGTGCTCGGGACCGGAACAAACCATGTTTGTTTTAATCCTTTTAGTAGAAGAAGATGGTGATGGTGATGATGAAATTTGAAAATATTTAAAACCGGGAACGCTGAACATAAAATTTGAGCATTTCGAAAATTGGATGTCATCACAGAGTTTCGTTTTGGACGCTCTAACGGAAACGCAAGGTATAATCACAGGAAGAACCACTGCAGCGTTAAACACGGTTGCTCAACCTGCATGGCAATTAGTAGTAACATGTATGGCATTAGTCAGTCGGTATGTAATTGTAACGGATTAAGAATGTCCGGTGTGAACCGAATCCCACAAGGATATACACTCCCCTCTTCTACATACGATTTATTTATATCCGCCAAATTAACTTCATTAGTAACGGCTGGTGAGAGACTGAAAAGCACTTCTATCTTGGATAAGAAATGACGACCTTTATTTACTGCAAAAGATGCCTATATTCTTCGGAAACCTGAACTCTTAAAGAAATAAATCTTTTTATGTCGGGTGTAAGAGCACGAGGTAGCAAGGATGCGGACAAAACTGACTGTGGCCAAGATTAAAGGACAAAAGACTACATCTAGGATTGCGAAGTGCAAGCAACATTTATCGTATTTGTCAGACTACAACCGCAACGTCACGTTTGTCTGAAGAGAATAGACGTAGACGTGTAAAAATATCGTAATGTCGCTATAAAATTCGTATCTCCCTCCCTCACCCTCTTTATCTCTTTCCCCTCTCTCATGTTTCATAGTACGTATGTAAGTAGATCGACATATATTTATATATTTTTTTTTTGTTATGTATTGGTTATCAGACTATGGCTGCGTCCTTCTCTGTTACTCTATGTACCTTCGACTTGTGTGCAGCTTTCTCAAGACTGTATACTATTTCCGTTCTTAGTTCAATCACGACGTAAACAAACCCACGTGGCAAATCTGAAACGCTATTGGTCACAGGCGTTGACATTGTTCATACAGTAATGTGTTACGGGCATGTGCAGAATGTCTGTATAGTCATGTGAGAGTGATCTTACCACTTAAATCGGGACACGTCGTTGTAAGAGTACCTACTTATCACTGTATTCTGAATCCTGTTGGAGTAATATGTAGCCAGTTGAAAGGATATGTTGCCCGTCACGACACAACATGTAAACTGTCCGATTCAAAAAAATTAATAGAGAATGGCGGGAAAGAATTAAATGAAACAAGTGGGCGGACAAGTGGCGTCTTTGTATCCAGTATACAATCAAGGAAGAAGACAAGCTATAGCGACTGGGCCACATTACCGACGTCGTTGTGGACAGTCTTATTAATAACGCTTACTCAAGCCATGGTACAAGTTCTGACACAGATATGTAAGGGGTTGAATTACTCTCTGACAGCAACTGACACTATACAGTACACTAGTAAGTAATAATCACAGCTTCTATTTCGTTTTAATTAAACTTTACTTTTTTTCTTGCGATTTTTAAAGAGTGAATAGAAAAGCCATCAGCTGGTCTTATAAAGTATTTCACTGTCGGTCTGACACAGTCACAGAAATTTTATTTTTATCATGACAAATTATTAGAATTTACATGTGTTATACAGTATCAATATTATATGTACCCTGACTGTACTCCTTCTGTTAGAATGACACGCCTCTAATTCAAACAGCAAATAGCGTTTCAGATGTGGCACGCCTGTTTGTTTACATCAGGCTTGAACTAAGAACGGAAATAGAATAGGGTATATCAGTAGCTGTTGTGGCTGGTCTTCTCAGGAAGACGTCAGATCAGGAATGTCGTAGGTTGTAGAACACAGAGCTCTAAATTAATAAAATGAAGTTAGAGTTTTTTTAACAATGACAATCCGTCAACATTTGGAAAGTAACGTATACATATTTGTAGCCTTAAGAAAACGATTGCGCACGCGCCAGAAAACGAAGGCAGAGTTAATCTGTTAATCTACCTCTATCTTTATCGGCCACGCTTCTCTTTACAGGATTGTCTATATCATGTCTCCCCCAACCTAATATCTCTTTTCACACATGTAAACGAGCAGTTTCTTGACATAAATTTGGAAAGATTACAATATTTCATTACAGGATTTCACATCTAAAGTAACGTACTTGCACACGAACTGTAAGTTGCTTGAAACCATTCTTGGGACAGCATCCTTAATTAAAGTCCGAAGGCGTAATAAAACCGGGGTTTTCAAAATATCTTCAGAAAGACTCATTTTCACAAGATTTTATTAAGGATACAAATTTAGAATTAAAATGATTCCTAATGACATGAAATTTATTAACTTTGAATCAAGATAAAATGTTTATTGAAATCCGCGGTTTTCAATATTTTTTCCAATCCTGATATTTCACGTTGGTTTAAAATTTTGAAACGCAAAGAGTTTCTAAAATGTACACACACGCACGCACGCACGCACACAAGGGGCCAACCAATCAACCCTCCTTATTTTGTCCAGGACAAATGAGAAATTCAGGATTCTTCCCGATATAATTATTGTTCAATCTTGGTTCAACCTTATCAGTTGCTCCAAGATATTCTCATAGTCTCATCCCTCCCCCCTCTAGTTACTCCAGTGGTTGCCACTACCGTCCAGATCTCACAGCTGTAAAGCGCTATGCTCCGTACATACAAATCGTTAAGAATCTATTTCTTGTTTTTACGATTATTTTTTAGCAAACATCAAAACTTGTCCTTACTGTTGAATACTACGGCTGTCAAATTCTACTCAAAATATCACCTCCTGACTGCAATGCCTCCGTTAATTGTAATTTTAATTATTTTATGTTGACTATTAAGGGAGAATTTAAAAAAATCAAAAACAAAAGACGTCAGGAAAGCGTTTAGTTAAAACCAGATTAGGTCTAAGAGGAGAATCTGTAACATTGTGACTTTCCTTCGTGTTGTTCAACACTTGTGGCAGGCCTAAAGTCAAACACAGAGACGGTATTTGCGTACATAATAACACAGCATCAGCAGTCGAATGTGCGTAAACACGGTGCACTTGTATCGCAATAAATCGATTCGTTACGCCTGCCGTGGGTGCGTTGTGATTAAATAAATCAAGCCAACAGACGGCTTCGATCACCGCAGCTGGCATCATAATACAGTATACTGAACACAAGTTACCGTCAGTATTGTCATTATTCGTTTGGCGAATGCTTGATGTGAAAGGATGCGTAAACACGTAAATAGCTATGTGTAATTAGCGGTGTGTGTGTGTGTGTGTGTGTGTGTGTGTTATCGGCCGCATGTTTGCGGCTTTGTTACATAATAACCACTTCATAAAACGCTTAATTGGTATTGTCTCCCCGTGATAATTGTGATCGGCAAATTGTGCAATTATATCTGTCTATGTATCTACCGCCGACTCTCTCTCTCTCTCTCTCTCTCTCTCTCTCTCTCTCTCTCTCTCTCTCTCTCTCTCTCTCTCTCTCTCTCCCCTGTGTGTGTTTACAATACCCACGTCTGTTTTTGCACCACCTCTTTTTAATTTGTACAATTTTTAATTACAAAAGCAAATGGTATACGGTACGTGAAGAAGTCACATTGTTTTCAGAAATGTTTACTAGGATGAACTATACGAGTTCTAACTTCGTAGTTGTTTGACGTAGTCTCTCAAATACCTTGTATCCTTTTCTGTTGATTTCAGATACCTTTTGCACGGTTCACAGTTTTAAGTAGAAATATTGTTACGACAATTACCGACTGCTCCCGAAGAGTCGAGAGCGTCCTTCCGCCCGTTTCTCGGCTAGCCGCACAGTAAAGTACCCACTAGACCAGTAATCGGCAAGTGCGCCCGTCGGTAAGGTTTGACGCGCCGGTGAACCAATTTGTAATTGTATTTTCTTTTGAACGAAGGAACGCACCCGCATTGTACCTGCTTCGAAGTACTAGGCCTATATTATAAAATAGTACAAGCCGTTTCAAATTTTGCTTTTTTCTAATACAATAATTACCCAAAGTTAGTTTTTTCAAGAAAAGGTACTGAAACCTTAATTTATGTTTTAAATGTGATTTTTTCAAGTTTTGCATTTCTGTGCATTTTATTAAAATAAATAATGTTATTGTTGTAAGTTATTTAATTTATTTTTATTGAAGTGTGTTCCTGTTTAACCATTTTTTCGTTTAAAGTTTTGTTAGTTTTAACGTGCGTGTGCATGATGACAGATTGTAGATGACCTACTCCTATTGTGAAAAATTTCCACAAATTTGTATGAAAAATACTGCAAAGCTTTTTTTGATTCGGTGTTCCACGTCGCAAGCGCAAGTGTATTATAAAGTGACAGTTAATGTTTGTAACGTCCAGTTATTGACCACTTATGTCCAGAGTCCAACTCCGCACCTTTTTATTTTCCATTGATGGGTTGGGCAGGGGTTCGCCCATCGAACTGGTCTTTAGTTGTATATGCGCCCCCATAAATTCAAAAGTTCCTGTGACTGCTCTAGACTGTTCTAGTGCTTAACTACGCAAATTATACTGGTATGGACAATTAGTCTGGAACATCTGCAGGCTATATATAAGCAACAGCGGCCGCCTTAGTTACAGTTTGTGATTCATTCAGTGCGAATCAAGTGGTTGTTGCGGAAAGTCATTACTGCGTTATAATTGACCAGTGCCGGTTCGTGCTTAGGTTGCACGGTTGCACCCCCCCCCCCCATTAAATCCCGAATTGTATTTCAAATAATAGAATAATGAATAAAACAATAACTAATAATAGTGTTTTCAAGATAAATCATCGTAATTAATCATTTGCCGATTGAAAAGCGCAAGGTAATACTAAAACCGTACACGCTCTTGCCGCGGTGTATGCACCAACTGTGACGCGCTTTGTATATGGGGAAATACAATGGAGTAGTGCTCTGACTGGCTAGACTCGGGTGTTCCTATTGCAACAACGATATAGGCTCGCTTGGTGTATTAGGGACTGCAAACTCCGCTTGGACATCACGGCGCCACCAGTTTGTTTGTTAGTAAATAACACGTGGTGCGCCAGGTTGGAATTTGTAATGCTCCAGACCTTTCAAATTTTAATCAAAGTGTAAAATCAGGTAACAGAATATTTATTCGTAAATTTGAAAAAGATTCGTACAATAAATATTCGTGGTTATGTGGGTGTGACACTAAAATTGTATTATTTTGCTTTCCTTGTGTATTGTTTGGAGGGGAGGAGACTTGGACACTTTCTATTCAGAGAATAAAACAATTTAATACCATCCAACCCAACTGCAACCCCCAAATTTTTCAACCACCGGCGCCACTGTAATTGACTAGTGACGAATGGGTAAGATTTTCGTTGTGTTTCACGGCTAAAGCTAAGGATCCTACATACGAAAACCTTTTACACCCAACTTTAAACAAAATTAAAATTTATTAATTTGATTTTATATAAGGACAAGTATATAAAATTCGTTACGTGAAGTATTTCGTTACTGAGAAGTCCATTGTTCTGAAGTTGGACTGCATTGTAACGCTCGAAAGAGATATTGTTGATTAGTGATATGTGCAGGTAATGCGGGCGTCCGACTTTGTAATGTAGACATAATGGTTAGCAAGCAGCGGGTTTGTGTCAATAAAAGTGAGTTGTCAACAGTCCCATGGCTGCTCCCGTCTTGGCACGTGATGATTTTACTCATCGTAACAACAATTAGATTTGGCCGATGGCCAACGATTGTATTTAACGGCTGCTGAAAATAAATTACACTGATGAAGGGGGCTATCTCAGTTCCCCAGAATATTAAAACTTTCATGAAAATATTAAAATTATTTTAGTTGTTAATGTTGTCATTACCGGATGCTAGTTACTACCAACCATTAACCTATAATGTCGCCAAACCGTGTTACCCTAACGTTAATGGTGTCATATGTTTCAGTATACGAGATCTGATCAAAACGTTCATGCAGTTCTTGTGTATTTTAAAAATTATGCCTTCGTTCGTCGACACTCTTCAAAGTTGTCAGTCGAATGTAACACGATTAAGCCAACCGTTTTGCAGTCTTCAAAATATTTCAAGCATGCACTTTTTGGTACAGCCTTGAGCTCGCTAACCGATTTTCGTTTTACTTTTTCAACGGTCGCGAAACGCTGCCCTAACTTCAAGCGACAATTATCACTAATAGGGGTCTACTCTTTATTTACAACTGCGCCTAGCGGTGAAATTTCACGGAACACAAAAACAATCTTCATCTGACAACCACGATCTTCAACTCATTTACGGCAGTCTTTGAAGCTTGTAAACCGCTGGTTCACGCACAGCACTCTCGTCAGAAGCCTTCTGAACACGTTTACCAGGACAGAGCGGTTTATCTCATAGTTTACGCAAAATTTAATCCATGTTCTTCAATCTTCCATTCTAGAATGACAATATCGCCTAATACTCCTGAGGATGACTTACTCAGTTTGCTGTGAAATCTAAACTATGCATCATCTAGTGGTAAAATTTTAGACGATTGTCACTAACAGTGTATCATACCAATATCACATAAAGACAGTTTTTTAATCGAACACTTGTAGCGGTGGAAAGTGCAAAATTGCACGAACTTTTTGATCAAACCTCGTATTTAATATTAGCCAGCTGAAGAACAAAATCGTTGAAGCATTAAACTAACAGTCTCGCGGATGTCTACCTTGTATGGGTTGTGCGTTTTCTGTTAACAGCTGATTAAGAAGCATCGTGAATACAGCATTCCAACTTTTTGGCATGAAAATGCCATTTGACAGGGTGTCTAGTGGAATATTATGAAACATTTTATACAGCGGTACCAATAAAACATGGTTGTCGACCGAAACAGAGTCTTTGTTACTTACGCAACTTTTTACTTGTTCCTTGTAACCAAGCAGTCTGAAAAACTCTTTTTCCAAGTTTGAGCATATGAGAAAAGAAACTTGATACCGATAGGTATAAGCAGGCGCGGATCCGCGGAGGGAGAAATTTCCCCCTCCAAATGATCATTCACAGGAACATTTTTGTCGTTTTATGATTGTAAATATGATTTAAAAATCATATCACGTTATGTAAGTTCGTGGTTTTATCCTAAAATTATTTTAAATTGTAATTGCACCGTACCAGCGTGCTTCATTTTTGTTTAATACATAACTTAAGTCAGCAGTTTTTATTTTAAACTGTATATGAATATTATTAAAAGAACAATGTAGCCTACTACCAAATACAAATGCGAATTAATAGTTGTTCAGTAATAAATCATCTATTAAGTTGATAATAACAAACTGCATTTTATCTTCACTCATTTCTATCATTTATACTTTAGATTTTTTAAGAATGGTCTAAATTCAAAATACTCCCCAAAGTCAACAATTTTCTCCACCAAAACTGTTTGCTGGATCCGCCCCTGGGTATAAGAGTTTGTGAATAAGCATATTCCAAGTCCTGGTAACGGGTTGTAATGGAAATAATTTTGTATTATGTTACTTCATAATTATAACTGTTTGAAAACTTTACTAAAGAGTACATTTGGGAAAAGTAACGTGGGGCTGTGAGAACGATATGCGAGGAATGCGCTGGCTCGCGCGTTGTCCGGCCACCTGCCTGGGTTTCAGCCAAAATGACAAACTGGGCGGTTTTTTACGATACTATAACAACACACACACTGCTTTAGTTTCTTTTTTAAACACGGCGTCTGCGCCCGTGAGCGCGCGTGTGGGCACGCAGTACAATGTTGTAATAAACACCGAGAACGTGGCGCCTCGGAGCGACAGCTGAAATCTGTTTAAATGCGCTCGATTGTTGTGGGAGGCGGGCGCGCGACACAAGTCTTGTTCGGTTTAGTGCCCGTCTTGCCGTACGGTTTGATCTGATCGCGCAGTCCTCGAACCCACGGCTGGCACTATGATCTGCAGCTGTGTGCAGAAATTAGCACACACCGAAAAAACTCAACATTTTACCTTGTACAAAAAACAGATTTGAACATTGTGGGGTGTCTATTTAACGTGAACATATTGTAGACCTATTAAATCATTTAGATTTTTTGGAAAAGAAATACGAAAATGAAATCGATTGGAATCGGTGGAGTAACCACGGGGGGGAGGGGATCTACCCCCTTTAGAACTCTTCAAATTTCATCGAAAGCCGTAATCGCTTAACGTAAGCCTATTTCTAAGCCAGCTGCGTGTGTTAGATTAAGGCTTATAAATAACAGTTATTACAATATTTGTAAATTAATAAAAATCAAGTTAGATTTTTCTTAATAACGACAGTTAATCAACATTTGGTAAATAACGTATTTTCAGCCTTAAAAGAACAATTACCGACTCTCCAGAAAACAGAGACGCGAGACGCAAAGAATTTAAAATGTACGGTATTTATAAAATTATATGGGAAGAATATTGGATTTCTCATTTTTCCTGAGGAAAAGGAGGGTCCAAACCTTCAGCTAGTCTTTCTTATCCCCCTATGAGCAGCTTCTCGTTTCGTCACTGACTAGAGTAATAATTTATTAAAATTGAGACGCATCTGAGGAATGATCTATAAGAGCTTAAAACAAAATGCACACTAAAAGGCACCCGTATGAAAGTGGCTGTCAGCACGTTCGTATATCACAAGTGAAATATCGGTAAAAAATAGAAGAAGAGAAGAAAATTCAAGATGTTGAAATCAAATTTCGTATAAACTTCCACAACCCTCAACTTTGAAGGCTTAAGGTGCTTGACTCTTCACAATACACACCTTCTAGACCGCTTGGTGCCGTCTCCGTGCCTAATGACCCAGTTCTCGGTGCTAATTTTGGCTCACTCACCCTCTCCGTTCACCGATGGGTTGGTGAATGTTTAAGCTGTCTACCAACTTGGGGGATTATTAAAACCCGCCTAGTAATAGTACCAAAAAAGGAAAACCATACGTTTGAAACTGGCCCATACTCGCAAGTTTGAACACAACCCCGACGGTATCCTGCTCGCGGGACAGCACGAAACGGAATATATTCAGTATTTAAAAAAATTAACTTTTAAATAAACCTTCTGACGTATACATGACATGTTAAATACTTTAAAATAAGGAACACGATAAAAAATTAAAATGGAAAAATTCTGTGTCTTCTGGTCATATCCGTTTCAGTGCGTTTACTAGCAATTCCCCACGTTGCGTCTGTCAGCACGGTGAAATTATTAGCACTTTACCGCAAGTACAGGGATACTAGTGAAAACAAGGTCATTGATCTTTCAACGCCACTTCATTTATTTTAAAATTTATGCAATATTTCTGATTCTGACTCTTGATGGAATGGATTCAGGGTATATTGTGAAAATCTAGGATGAAATTATAACTTTTTCTATGAAACTAGATTTCAGTAGACCAGTGGTATGACACCTGGCTACTAATCTGGAGGTCTCGGGTTCGATTCCCGGGCCCGCACCGTAAAATCAAGATGCGTTTTTCAGCCCCCTGGTCGACTCAGCCTGTTGAAAACGAGTACCTGGGATAACATCCTGGGGATAATAATGGGCGGCTGAAGCGTAGTGCTGGCTACACTGTCTTCCTTGTATGCCGTACGGCTCACATAAGGCAGCCGACTCTGCCTGACTCCTAAGCTGCTTCGGTGGTACACATGGGAGCCGTTATTATTATATTATCTATAAAACTATAGGTCTCGTTTTCCTTATCCGGGAAAAGAGCGCACATCACTTGTCTAACCTTCGTTTTTTGAACCGAACCTTCAACATCAGTATGGATTGTATAAGACTGGCCATATTTTTTGCTGCATCTTTTAATGTTCATAAATAATGTTTTCTTTTAATTGAGTACAACAATTCCTTTGCTGCTAGAACAGGTCAAATGCTTTCCTATGGTACAGAAGAGCCCTCAGCCAGAAGAAACTCACTTCGGACTTCATTTTTAACAAATCAGTTGGCAAATTGATGTCTTCAGGTAACCCTCCCCTTCACGAAAGTGTATTTCTGTCTTGAGGGCAACTGCTAATGCGTGCTTCTACTAATAATTCGTTTCAGTGGGTTCTTAAATAATATGTTGGCTGTAACCGGCTTAAACGTTTTTACAATATTCTATTAATCTACATGCTCTTTTATTTCTTTCACTAAGTTTATATTCCACTGTAATCATCATCATCTTCTTCTTCTTCGTCTTCTTCAGGGATTAAACCAAGAATGGTTTGTTCCGTTCTCAAATAAGCAGATAAGAGCTGGTCACTCCAGCGCTTCCTCGGACGTCCCGCACCTCTTCGTCCCCTCTGCTTATAATTCCATAGTTGTTTGGGGATGCGGCAGTCATCCAGAGTCTTGCAGATTCGATTTAACAGATGTATACCCATCTGCAATCTGTTTTCAGTGTCGACAGAATAGCCTGATCGCCCGCAAACAACAAAAGTGTCAGATGTAGAGTGACCAATCATAAAATGTTCTGGAAGACACATCTGCCAGTTTTGTATGACATCGTCAATATATAAATTAAAAAGAGAATGTGATAATGGACACCCTTGTCGTACTCCACAATTGATCAGGCCAACTCTAGGAGCTGTTCTCGGTTTCCCTGCTTCTATTAAAATTGTATTCTCCACATAAAGACTCTGTATTTGCTCTAATTAGATGCATAGCTAATTGCTCTAATGCATAGCTATTCCACTGTAACCTTTCCATTATTATCTTCGACAATTATGGCATTTCAGTACCAAACGTTCACGCCCTTTTATGTCTTAAACTTAATCCTCTATTTCGTCATACGCTTTTTCTATTTCGTCCTCTCATCATTCTGATAGGCCTTGTAGTATGTTGTTGTTTCTGGCAAGATTACGATAATTCTATTACTAAATTGTTCACACTGTTCTACAATGTTTCTTGTTCTCATTTTCAGTCCCACGCTTGTACTTACCTTATTTGTTTAATTCGATAACCGTCAGACCAGAAACCTTACTCTCAATATTACATTTATGCCTATAATGTCCAGCTTCAGTTTCTCCATATCTCTTTTTATAGTTTCCAATTCACAGTTTTTATTTAGATCTTTAACTTCCCAAGTTCCTGTCCGTAGGGAATTATTTGGTAGCCTACGTTTTATAATTTTTAGTGATTGCCAAGTCGATAAAGTAACTTTACAAAGAAACGATTTCTTTTGGTTAAAATCAGATTCGATTTTTTAATCACTATCTCGACTTAAACAAAGCAAATTAATTGTCACGTCACAAAAGAATGCTAATTACTTAATCGCGTGCATGGTGTCCGCCTTTTGTAATGTCCCCCCATACGTTCGCAAAAAACAAATTTCTGAACGTATGCGAGTTTATTTATATTGTGTACATTTTTGCTGGAAACGTCTGTTGTATTTTCAAGTGTAACAATTTAGACGGTCGGAGGTAGTTAGCACGACTGGCTGCCGGCGGTTTCTTGTCAACATTTTGTGCCGCGCGTTCGTGACCGGTATTGTGTATCGAATCTCTTTGCCCATGTGTTTGTGACAGGTCGTTACTCGTTTCTCTTTGCGTTGCCAGAGTCTGTATTATATCGTGTGTTGAATCGAAGACGTCAACAAATATATGTACAGAAAAGAGCGGTGTATTTTTGGCTCCCGAGAAGTGGGTAGCGTTAATGTGTAACTTTAGCTACCGGTCTTTAAACTATTGGTGTTGATATCTGAAAAAAATAAAAACTAGGTACTTTCCCAATAACCGTGTCTGCACTGATTTTCGATGTTTCGATTATGGGTAAATGGAATCGATATGTAGTAAATATCGCAATAATTGTAATAAAATAATAGAAGGCGTGTTAATTGATTGTGTTCTGGTATTAAATTTTTGTTCCCAGTCGTAATCGCTTGGCATGTCATTTCAGTTTTATGTGTACTGTTTCTATCAATATTACAGGTTAAACCTGCACCTGTGCCTGTGACAGGAACACTGACAGGCAAGAGGTTAATAGACAGACTGAAAGACAGAAATACCAATACACCTGTAAAGTAAGTATCGGTTTTTGTGCAAATAACAAAAAAAGACAACTCGAACATAAACGGACGGGTTACTGCACATGACTCGTATTATGTGACAAAACTGTTTGCTGTTCCCGCTTTAAATGTTATATTTTATGGGACCTGTTTTCTTCGTCTTCACTTTTGTCTCGTCCCGCACTACACAGCATATTTTAAGAAATTTGCACTAGGCGGCACTAAACCAACCAATGTGTATGTATATAATTTTTTATATAATATTTAAAATTATGTAATTTGATTTAACTTGACCATGGTCATGTTCGTTCTTTACTCGTGAAATTAACTGTAAAAGTAGACACAAATTTTTTAGACATTAGGAAATTAAAAAAAAACACAAACACTCAAATGGATTCATTATGTAATATTCAATAAGTATATTACAGTGTGATGTGCACATTACTACTACAAGTAGGCCTGTTGCAAAAGGCCTTTATCACTTGTCTACTTAAAAATATATAAAGTATCACACACACACACACACACCACACACACACACACACACACACACACACACACACACACACACACACACACACACACACACACACACACACACACAGAGAGAGAGAGAGAGAGAGAGAGAGAGAGAGAGAGAGAGAGAGAGAGAGAGAGAGAGAGAGAGAGAGAGAGAGAGAGAGAGAGAGAGAGAGAGAGAGAGAGAGAGAGAGAGAGGGGGGGGGGGGGAGATTGGCAAAAGCTTAAACACTATAAGTTTGTTTAATTTTAAGTAATTTTTTAAATGAAAAAATGCATAAACATTTCATATTAAATTGATTTACAACTAAGTTAGTTAAGAAAGAAAAAGAAAAAAGTATGCTAGTAACAAAATATTTCCTTAATTCATATAAGCAAGCCTTAGTGATTTGCTGATTTCTCCCATTTTTTCTCACTTTTAAGTCCTTCACTAGGCGGCACTAGTCCTGCTGCTTAAAATATGCTCTACGTTGCACTACGTTTACGATAGTAGAAGAAAAGTTACGTAATATTTCAGGACGCAATGTTAGATTCGTTAGGTTAGGTATTAAATATGTATTACTTTTTGTGTATTCATAGCCATAAAATAAATACAATTATGAACAACATTTTTAAGCGTAGATGCAACATGCTTATGAATGAAGAAGAAGAAAACGTGTATGTATGTATGTTGGAGTATCACAACAATACTTGGTTGCATTTGCTTTAAGTTGTCTTGGTTTTACTCGTGTTGAGATTGTCACCAAACGTTCCTCTGTTATACATCATTGTTTTACTTATTAAACGTTATATTTTCCCATTAGTTTTGTTGAGTTAAAAAAAAAATACATTCTCACCTAACCTTACGCATTGTAAGATCCCATCTTTTTATGTTACATTCAGCGTATTGCATTAAAATGATTTAAATGATTGTATTAATCATTTAAAATTGGTACACTTCTTCCTCCTCCACCTCCTCCTCCTCCACTGCGCAACTTATCGATACTATCCTCCCCCAAACTCCCCCCCTCCCCCTCCCCCCTCCTCCTCCTCCTCCTCCTCCTCCACTGCGCAACTTATCGATACTATCGTGTACTCAAAACTTCGAAATGTAGTGTAGGTATAGTTAATGAGAAAGTACCAAAAACTAAGTGTTAAAAAGCTGAAATCAAGCTAATCCAATCTCAAAGACTAAATAATTATGAACTCTTCTAAAGCACAGACAGATCCAGAACTCTCCAAAGGGCCCTACCCCAAGTCTGACGCGAGTATAGATTTTTTGTAACTGTTTGTGTCTTCATGTTCATATCTCCCCAAGATAAGTATTAAAACCATATTGTTTCATGATATTCTATTTATCAATTTTTATTTCAACATTTTAGCAAAAATGTAGACTACTTTGGCTAAAATGTCAGCCACCATTGGCCGTCATCGGTATTGTGGAGTCCATGTATGTAAATTTCTCTACATCTTCCAAATTTTGCTCATTTATTATAGCAATATAATGTTTTTACTTCCATTTTCCATAAGGAAATGGAAGTATGGTGATGGCGAAAAAAATCGTGTTCCAGATAAGGGCTGATTCTGATTGTACTACCGTCAAAACATGAAGAAAAGTCATTTTCCGAAAAGTATCTGTGTGTGTGTGTGTGTGTGTGTGTGTGTGTTCTGTAGAATGTTTTCTATGGCGAACGATAACAGACGCAAATTCAAATAGAATCAAATAATTTTTTGCATATGTGCTTGAGTTGTAGAGGACTCAAGGCCTATTGATTTTAGTGAAGTTCGGTTAAGGGGAAGGGGTAGTTTACTTCAACGTTTTATATTCAAACAAGAGTAAAGTACTTAATTTTGATAAATAAATTATCGTGAAAAGAAGGTAATAATAATCCACAGTAGAAAGGTAAATGAAATATCTATAAATTAAAAGGGTAGTCGAAGACGAAGGGGGTAATTTTCTATAAATGATAATGATAGTTGAAGGGGGAGGGGATAATTTTTTATATGTGTACTACGTTATCGACAACAAAAAAGTAGTTTGTCGTTAAAATTCCTTCCTGGGCTGTTTGATCGTGGTCCAATGTTTTCTGCAAAACCAAACGTTTCGGCAGTGCCATCGACTGCCAACATCAGTGAAAATCGAGTGCGCTAACGTGAGGTGGTGTATGTTAGTGACCACAGTACTGTGGTTAAGGCTGAATAAAGAAGTAGTTTCTTTGGAAATATTTCATTTCGAAAATGATTTTAAATATAAATCTTAGAACATGGAAGTCATGTATGGTTCTCCATACCGATATTTCCTCTTCCTTGTGACATTCTCGTCACTTCTTGGTGACAAAAAAAGAATGCATACCAATTAGTATTTGATAAGATGCTTTGCCTTATGGTTAAAATTAAATGACCCGACGTTTGAACGGAGGAGTGAGAACTTTCACCCTTTGGCCTGTCAGATTAATCGGCGACCATTAGTAGTGACGCCAGCGAACAAAAGCTGGGTCGGCCGCTGTTTGATTATTCAGAAAACTGATGGTAATCCCGCTTTAACAAGGGGCGCTGCTCGGGTTTGTATAAATCGAGTACAGTTGTTACTTGTTAAAACTTCAAAAGAAAAAGAAGAAGAACAGTTTACCAGAAAGTATTGTAATTAATGTTGCAATCTAGCGCTGAAAGTTGACGACGAGGAGAGACAGAATTAAAACTTAACTTGATTCATTGCGCGTGATCCGTCCTGGTGTGTTCATTACGTGAAAAACAGAGGAGGCAGACATAGTTGCGTCGACCCTCAGGTTAGTACGAATCTTTTCACAGAAAACCAAAAAAAAGTTTTTAATTTCGTTGTCTGTCGCTCGTTTGTAAACAGTAAAGAGGTAATTATTCAGCGCGGCTTTGTAGCATTAGTGAAAAGTTTGTCGCGGCCTTGTAATGTGTTGTCTGAACGCGAGTTTCGGTAACAGCCGTTTGGTTTTATTCTGCCCCATTAATTCGCCGTTTTCTCTTAGGTTAACTCGGATCAGTGGCCACTGTAAACCCATTGGATGTCATTTACTGACGATAAATACCCATCGTAATCTCCGGTTTGTTGGTTTTGCAGGGCAGCTCAGTAAATACTGACGGTATTACTGGTTGTGTGGCTTTCGTTGTAAAAGCCGTTCTGCTATAAATGTTTGGAATTTTCTTTTTGGCTTTACACTGTAGTTCGTTTTTCGTTACTTTTTTGTACCTGCACACATTTTTGATATTTCGATAATATGATACTCGGTATCAGTGTGTAGTGTATCGCACATACGTTTAGCAAAATAATAGAAATCATGTTCATTTATTGGTGTATGTTATAAAATGTTTGTTTTCTATTGTCACAGTTTTTAATTGTCATACGTTTCTTACTCGAAGTTTTTCTACCAATATTGTAGGTCAAAGCGGGGTCTATGGCAGCAAAAGTTGGTGTTGTCGGGTTAACAGACAGACTGGAAAGATCCCGTACACCTTTAAAATAAAACTCGTTTTTTGTATGTATCGCAAAAAACAAACTTAACTCGAAGTAAGGCGATTAAATTGTAGGTTACTGTTGTCACGACATTACAGAACACGCTACGTGTTTGTCGGCTATTCCAGCTGTAATGTGTGTGTGCGTACTGTTCCTGCTACTTTGAGATGTAGGACAATTACATGACACTATCATACCAGTCCGCGCGCGCTGTGTGCAAGGCCGCAGTCAATTACGTTCTGGTGTTTCCTAGTAGCGTTCTCGACGCGTAGTATGGAATATTCTGGTATTTCAGCTGGGTATAAATATCGGCAGTCAGCGGCGTTTAGTTCAGTTATTGTCGGGCGATTTACACAGTGCGGTTCGAAACTATCTTGTTGATTACAAACTGTTTAATTGTGATATTTAAAGCTGGTTATTAGTGACTCAATTGGTATCTTGTATTTTGTTTTCCACTGTACCACGACTCAGGAAAACCAGTACACCTTTAAATTAAAATTAGCTTTTCTGTGTAAATTACCAAAAAAAAACCAAACTCGAAGTAAGGCGAAGTAAATTTTAGAGTTGTACAGTAAATTTTAGATTATTTTTGCCGCCGAAATCTGTTTGTGAATGTCATTTTTTCTTGTTTCCACGCTACATTCATAAGGTTTCCAGAATATTTACGTATACTATGTATTATGATTAACTAAAACTTCCGGGCTGAAAGGCCGTGGTCGAGTGCTTGATCTACTGTAGCTAAACGTTTCGGCCACACCACCGGTGGCCATCTTCAGTAGCAAAAAATGTGTTCGAATAGATGACACGCCGAACACGTCTCCCAATGAACTGGGAACAAGCAAGTTCGAACACATTTTTTGCTACTGAAGATGGCCACCGGTGGTGTGGCCGAAACGTTTAGCTACAGTAGATCAAGCACTCGACCACGGCCTTTCAGCCCGGAAGTTTTAGTTAATCATAATGACACCGGCCGTGAAAGCCTACGTACTAAGATTATACTAACTTATGTATATTACAGTAAAATCCGTACGATATGTGCTCTGTTTTAATTACAATACGTTTGCAAAAAAAGGTGATCATTTCGTTAGCAAGTTAGGTTCGTTAGTCTAGGTTTAAAAAATTCAATAGTAATAAAATAATACAACTACTGTAAACAATATTTGAAGCGTAGGTTCAGCGTGTTTATGAATGAAAAAGAAGAAAACTGCTTGAATGTGACAACAGTGCTTAGTTCAGTTTGCTTTTAGTTGCGATTTTTTTATACGTGTTGAGATTGTTACCAGGTGTTAATCTGTTATAATAATTGTATTTACTTATTAAACGTTATATTTTACTAACCATCAGTTTTGTTTACTTTAAACAGTAAACTAAAAACAGAAACATTCTTACCTAACGTCGTCACGCATTAACACATTACGTATTTGTTGAGATTACTTTCTTCCGGGCAATTAGGCAGTGCTCCACTGCTATCAGTGTTCACAAACGTTTCGGCAACACCATAGCAGGTCATCTTCAGTGTAAAAAAAACGATCGAGTAATTGGCAAGTTGTTCGTCAACTCACCGCAGTACTGAGGTACAGACTTACTGAGTACATATTACATAGTAGTGAGGCATAGTACAATAGTACTACTCTAAAGAAATAGTAGAGTAATCAGGATCTTTGTAATTTTTCTCGTAATTGAAAAATTATTTAACATCAAAATTTATATGTAATAATAAATGTAGTTCGTTGAAACAGTGAACGAGTCCTGCAACTCCGGGGAGGTTAATGTTAGACTATTTATATGCTTAATTGTAACACAAATTTATGTGCTGCCAAACATGTAAATTTATTTTTCTAGGGCTTTCTCAGCCGGTGTCAGTTATATTAGAAGTATGTACCAGGGTTTACAAACAAACCAAACGTTTCAGCAGCACCACTGGCTGCCATCTTCAGTGGAATTCGAGTCTACCTGTGGTGAAGACCTGAACGTCCATCCGGCCTTCACTACAGTACTGTGGGCCGGACGTTTGACACCCCGCGTTCAGGTAGACCCGAATTCCACTGAAGATGGCAGCCAGTGGTGCTGCTGAAACGTTTGGTTTGTATGTAAACCCTGGACCACGGCCAGACAGCCCGGTACATACTTCTAATATAATGTAAATATATTTGTTTTATAATGCCATTTAATGTTTTCACGTGTTTAAGAATAGGAAAAGACTACGCGCTACAGTATATGTGACTTGTATGAGGCCAAGTCCAGAGATATTTGTCCATGGTCTCTCGTTTGATATATTCCGACTACACAACGCTTCATCTTTCGACCGCGTTTTCCTCTAGTTGCTTCACATACCTGATTAGCGTTGCTGAAAGCAATTACTACCTGACACCCGTGTAAGCGTCTAACAGACAAAGCTACGGATACTTGTCGAACATAAAACAAATATAGCAAGGTTATTTCCGGCATCGACAGACATTTTGTAATACGCCTGAGATTGTGCTTTCCTCTCAGGAAATAAACTACTTTACATTTTCTTTTCATTGTATTCTTTTTAACATTGTAGTCTAACCTATTTATTAGTATATTTCATTAGTAATACTTTTCTCTGTTTTACAGGTAAGTGGGATTCCTCCGTAGTTGCTAGCTGTAGCTACTTAACGTAAGTAACATGAAATGTACTTTATTTATTTATTAAGTATGCTTATAACTTAGACCAGTGGTTCCCAAAGCGGGATCCGCGATAATGTTTCAGGGGGTCAGCAGACTCTTTTAAGAAAAATTAGAACAAACCGTAATTTTCTCCGATTTTTTATGCTCTAAAATCTAAATTTTAGAATCTTAAAACTATTACTAGAAGATTCCAGTATTTTTTGTTTGGGTTGAAACTAATTGTAATTGTGAAAGTAATTTCAAACTAATGGCTTTAATAATGTCTTGAAATCATGTCGTGTAGCAGATCTGTTTGTTAGCCGAACTGACTAGACCTCTCTCTTACACTACAAAAAGAAGATTCACTTTCAGCTGACAATTCATTAAAATTACAGTTTTCGCAATTACAGTTAGCTGACTTCTGGTTATATGTAATGACTGACTATCCTGAAGTCGCAAAAAAGCTTTGAAGTGTTTAACTGTGTTTTCCTCTACTTACTTGTGTGAAACCGCAGTCTCCCTGCTCACGTACTTAAAGTAAAAGTTAAGAAATAAAACTTTATGTCGAGAGTTACTTAATATTGAAGTTATCAGACATTAAACCCAATATTGCACAGCTAGTATTGTTGAAAAGCAGCTTCATTGTTCACATTAAACTTTGTTTGAAATAATTAATATTATAATTTTGCAAGTTAAAAGAATGTTGATTTTAATGCATTTTAATTAAAATAAGAGTTTCTGTCATATTTACTGTTTGTTTTATTTCAAAACTGAGACGGGGTCCGTGAATTTTTAAATTATTTGTGTGGAGGGGGGTCCGCGGACTGAAAAGTTTTGGAACCACTGATTTAGACAATTCGTTGTTCGGGCCATTTCTTTATCAAGGAATTGAATTAGTGGCACACCTAGAGTTCCCTGGACTCTTTAACCAGGTACTAAACTCATCCACTAGTAGGCATTGACACCCCTACAGTGACACATAGCAACATGCGCATTGCCTCGTTGTTACGCGGTTCTTTTGGCTAGCAGAGGTCACATACATTGTACACATCCACCCCACAGTCCCACAGCCTTCTCAGTACCCACTAATGCCACCACTGCTGAGCCAAAGTAGGCTTATCTTCAGAATAGCTTGGGACAATATGTCAGGGGAGATCCCGTCAGGTCCGTGTATGTCTCGTCCTCTACCACTAACCTCTGGCACTCTGTAGGGTGTATTGTCAGGGCACCACTTATTTCGTCGTACTACGTCACCGTAAGCTATTCTTTCAGCCGCGGTATTTTCATTACTTCAAGTTCTTTCGAATTTGTAGATGGTTTCTTTTTTTCTACTCAAGAGATATTCTTGACATTCTACCATAACAGTGCATCTCAAGAGCGTCAGTTGTATGCCGGAGAGGGTACGGAGCCATTTCTACAGCCCAACGTGAGCTCTGGCTTCCTGCACCAATCTTCTCCAATGTTTCTCTTATTCATTGCTCTCTGAGTGTAACCCCTCACATCCATTCTTCTTAGATCTTCCAGCACATCATTGTGGGAATTACTATTAATATATGATATGGATTTCAAGGTTATGTCTAATATTGTCAGATTAGGCATCAAACTGAACTCTGATTTAGCTCGTTTATCGGTTAGTGCATTTATGTTCCATAATCTCTGAAGAAAGTATTTGAAAGATTGATATTAAAATATATTTAGAAACCAAGCTTTTTTATCGCTGAATAGAATTCAGTTAAGAGCCACGCATTTAAATCGTTATCGTTCGCGTATATCATGTAGTCACAATTTACAGGGCACCAAACAAACGATATAAAACGCAAAATATAAAACGATTTTATAAATTCAGTAACTTTGGAGGTATAAATAAGCTTAGTTTATAACATGTTACGACGGTGTCACTGATCGTCGTATGCTACAGTGGAAAACGAAATACAAGACACCAATGAAGTCACTAAAAACCAGCTGTCATTAGCATAATTAAACAGTTTGTAATCAACAAGTTATTCAACAAGATTATACTCGTACAATAATTCAAGTTAATCTGTCCACACAAATAATAATATCGACTATAAAGAATTCCGCACTGTAATCGCTTTTTACCGCACTGTGTAAATCGCCCGACAATAACTTCGAACCACACTGGAATAAATCGCCACTTAAACTGAAAACTAAGCAGGGGGTGGGGTATTTATTGTCTGCAGGGTTCCATAATAGGGGTCCTTCAACTGAAAATTAAGCGGGGGGGCTGGGGTATTTATACTCTGCAGGGTTCCATAATAGGTGTCCTTAACAAACACTTGAAAATTCTAGAGGATACTTCAGACAGAGGAGGCCTTGGCAGAAACGCGCACCGTTTGCACCGTTGGGCTAGTTGAGAAGCTTGTCGAATGTACGAGATTGTTCCGTATTACGTAACACTGTCTCGCATGTTAAGTGTCACGTACGCACACAAACATTCAGCTGGGATAGCCGAGAGACGTGTGTAATGGCGTAACACTATTATAAACGTTCCGCCAGTAGGATAGATTTTGAATAATGAAAACATTTTTAGGCTCATTATTTTTATTGTTATTATTGTGTAGGACTGGTGTGTGTATTAAATGTAGACTACTCAATGGATATTTGTAACAGCTGCAACATTATATAAACATCAGTACTAGCATAAAAAACAACACACAAAAAATAATCAAACCATATCGCCACCGGTAATTTCTTGTATCGTATATTTAAAATTATTGAAGTGATTAACTCAACAAAACAATAGAAATGCCACAATAGGAATCAGCCAGTTGTACTGTTATCGGATGCTGTAGTTAATTTAGTTCACTTGGCTTTGGTTGTTGGTTTGTTGTTAATATAGATTTGAATTTTGTTTTTATATAGTATCCAAGTCACTTTTTCACAATAATTTAATTACCTTGTATCCGTCAGTGACTTCGTTCTAGCGTTTTTTATATAGACGCGTTTCGTGACATGTGTCACATCACCAGTAATCCTCGTCAAAGGTAATTAAATTATAGATTTGAAGGTGAATGAACAGTGGCACATACCTGATCTAGAATCGGAAACAATTCAGGAATCCCTGGAACCTGGAGACCATCTGTTTAAAGAAGATTTGCTTAAAAACATACCATTCGAACAAATTATAATTGTTAAAGAGAATTACTTGTGATTTAAACGTCTCTTAAGATATTTAGAATTTTTAACTGAATTTATTGTTTCTTTTACAACTTAAAATGTAATATTGAGACTGCTTACTTTAATATTAAAAAAAGTAACCAAATTAAAAAGTTTTTGATTTATTTGTACATGTTAAATGAGAATTGTACACTTACAGAACTGACTTTATGGTACTCGAGTACTAACGTCAGCATAGGGAACTCATTGTCATTACCCGTACCAAATGTGTTTGTTTTCTGTACACACGTCACAGTCTACCATCATCAGCCTACTTCGACACACTAACACTAAAATTAATTGTTAATTCTAACCAATTATTAATATTATTTATGTACAAAAGAAAGTAATAAAATATTTTTAAAAATTCCTAAACAAGACAAGACTATTATTAAGTAGCAATAAAGAAATATTTACAAATTTAGATTTGTAATCACTTGGAAAAAAATTAAAAACAGTTTCAAACTATTTCCGAACCAATTTTAATTATTATTATATGTCATGGAAACAGTTTATTTTGTAATTTTATTTAATTATACTATAAATAAATCATAATTTTTTATTTTTCAACTAATCTGAGTCTTGGTTCGCTAAAGTAGACTGTAGTCAGGGACGTATTTACGGGGAGGGACGAACGGTATCGGACCCCCCTCCCAGAGGGTATCGGACCCCCCTCCCAGAGGGTCGAAAAAGTTAACGAATCTTTGTTAAAAAGACGAGCCCTTGACTGTTTCAGAATCCTCTCCGGCATACTACTAGCGTCGATTTTCTTTTTGTTTAATTTAGCGCCCAGCATGTGCTACCCAAAAATGAATTCTGAGACGATAAGTGAAGTGAATAAAAAGTAGTAAGTGCTCTGTTTCGCTGATTTTGAAGGTATTACTTAGTTTGGAGTGAATTAAAAAGGAAGTGGACATGGTGTAGCACTTGCTTCAAATAGTCCGGACGGTGTAGTTTTTACTTCGTTTCCATGTGAATAAAACCTAGCAACACCTTCACAACAGTAGTAGATGCTTCGTTATTTTGGAGTCTCGAGGAGGGCAGACTACGTTTCTGTTCAGTCACCACAGTGGCGATGTTTATGCAAGTTCGTGAACGGAAAGTATATCGTGAGCGGAGAGAAGTTGGTGGAAAACAACTTTTACGGCTCGAGGACGAAAGTGTAAACTTTTTGGTAAATGAATTCTTGCCTTATACTGAAGAAACCCGAGGAGGAGCTTTGACGTCAAGAGAAACAATTGGAGATATTTCTACGTTCAGTCGCCGATCCAGGATTCCAAAGTAGAGTTGCCGAGGATGTTGGAGTTGATCGCTCAACAGCCTGTAAGACGATTCACTATGTTATGGACAAATTTTTTGACAGAGCACAAAACTGGATAAAGTATCCCAATACAGTACGTGAAATCAATGATGCTCAGCTTTTATGGCAGACTCGATTTATAATGCCTTCGGTAATAGGTGCTTTGCCGTAAAGGATACCCGAGCATAAACGTGCAAGCTACTTGTAACGCAAATGAGCAGTTCACCAGCGTCAGTGCAGCGTGGCCTGGTAGTGTTCACGATTCCAGAATATGAAGGCAGAATGCCATAAGAGATGTTTTATCGCAATTTGTCGGTGCTGCGTGTCTAATTGGGGAGTCTGGGTATGGCATTTCACCGTGGCTTATCACACCTTTTAAGCCCCCTCGCGATGACCGTCAGAGACATTTTAATGGATTGCACGCCCGCGAAAGAGTTGTAGTTGAAAGAGTTTTTGGCCAACTAAAAAGAAGGTTCCCAATTATTGGTAACTGTGTGAGGATTTCTCTAGAAAGAGTTCCTAAACTTACCTGTGCGGTTCTACACAACGTAGCAAAACATTTGAACGATGACTTTGAAGATCCAGGCGATGAAAATTCAGCACTTGCAGAGGAAGATGATGTACAAGACGCAACAGGTGAGCAACACAACGAAGATCGAGTAACAAAGGCACGAGGAGAACAAAAACGACAGGAAATGTTAACAGCTATTAATTTGAATTAAATCAGGGTTCTTGTATTTTAAGATATTTTTTTTGTTTTTTTTTTTGTTTTGTTAGTTTCAAAATGCACAGCGCAGTCAAGTAGTCAATTACATGAAATAAGTGGTGAGCTGAAAAAATTGCCTGTTTAATTGTCCTAAAATGAAAAATGTAAACAGCCGCTAAAAGTTTTCAAGCTGTTCGAATGATAACGTGCAGTAATTTGAGATTTTTTAACGAACCATTTGGATTAAAAACCAAATTGGGTTATATATAGTCCATTCTTATGGGATTAAAAGTAACATGACGACTAACTACAGCTGCCTACCGGTAAGAGTCTGGTAGCAACAGTACAGTATAGGTGTATAGGCCTATAAAAAGTAGGCATAGACGTTATACAGCACTGCATGGTTCTTAAACCATTTGCCTTTGCGCGGAGTAGAGGTAGTGGGGGACGAACAGGTCTCAACATGAGCGTGAAAAGGTAGTAAAACCTTCTAGGGTAGTACTTACTACCATAGTAAGTGCTTCCTTTAATCCGGACGCCACGGAGTTCTTACTACCCAGCAGTAGTATTTGTTTATTCACATCGTTCAGAGAAAATGCTATTACTACGAAGTAAAAACTCCAAGTTATTACTATTTTTTATTCACTTCTCTGAATTCTTTGCTTCGTAGTAGTCAATTTTGCGATCAGTATGAATTCACGGCTTTCCCAATCGTGGCATTGGAATATTATGTCATAATAATAATTCTTATAAGACTCGGTACATTGCGCGGACTCAACTTAGTGAAAGCTTGTACGCGTCTCTATAGGTTTGCGCATGCGCATGAAGACGCTTCGATAGCCAAGTTTGCTATTCAGTAAGGAGTCGCTTGTTCGCCATTTCAGGTAACCGTCGGCGTCGTCCTCCTTGTGGCCTGCATAACGACGAAACGGACGTAACCTAATTGGGTCGTGCACGCTCACAGCACTGTTACGTATCGGTATCGCACCCGTGGTGAACGTCCTTTATACAAGACTGTTCGTTCAATGAAAAGATTGGCGTTTCCGTTCTCGGTGAGCAGATACTGGACAGTGATTTGATTGAGTTTTAGTCCTTTGAGAGAAATAGTACTTGGATGCCGATCTTTAAATGGTGGATTTAAATTGAAACCAGGCACGGTAAATTTATCCAAACACATTGAATTCAACAATAAGTTCACGCAAGTCCAGAAACCAGGACAATGACAATAAATAGCGAGAGACTTCTAGGTTGCTGTGAAAGACGGATTCTAAGAACAATATTTAGAGGAGTACAAGAAAATGAAATGTGGCGCAGGCGCCATAAGTATGAACTATACCGTCTTTACAAAGAACCGGACATTGTAAGGATAATCAAAATACACAAGCTTAGGTGGGTTGGACACATCGGGAGAATGGAGGAAGGACAGCGAAACATATTTTCTACCAGAAACCAATGGGTAGTAGAAAAAGGGGAAGACGCCGAAGTAGATTCAAAGACCAGGTAGAGGAGGACCTCGGAAAGCTGAACATAAGAAACTGGAAAGCCAGGGCATGCGATAGGGAGGAATGGAATAGACTCTTGGAGCAGCCCAAGACCCACCAAGGGTTGTAGAGCCACGGATGATGGTTGATGATTTACAGCAAAGAATAATGACCACTAAAGCCACTGAGTTTTATTGATTCGTAATTTAAAATAGTTATTATAACTTTACATGGCATAAATATAACCTTAAGAAATAACTGGCTACCCAGCTTGCTGTCTCTGCTCTGCGACTGGGGAATCTCGGCGTCATCAGTGTGTACTCGATTCGTGTAGCAGTTTCGATAATGTCCTTGAACTTGCTGTTCGTAAATCATAACATACCGCAGGGTTATTTTATAAGTAGTCTCTTGGCATTACACCACTCGACTTCAGTAATTGTCTTCTTTAGCCATTTTAGTAATTAATTAATTTTTTTTTTATGAAGGAGAAATGTTCGCCGCAGGACGGTCCGCACTCATACGGTATGTGGGACTCGCACCCACCAAAACCACAAACCCTGTTGTCCACGGCATGGATCCACCTCGGGACTCAGCTTTCGCAATACTTCAGGGTGGTGCCATTTGTACTTCATCCTGTGGACGTTTATCTGTTTTAAACCTTCAGCGGGTCCACGGTATCTGTTTTCTGCTATTCTGTCAGCAAGATCATCTTCGGCTTCCTTCTTTTGCCTTAGTACTTTCTCTATGTAAACTGCTACCTGCTCCCAATAGTGTTCGCTCTCCAGCATTATTCCAATGATATTTTCGGGCCATATCTATCCCACTACATTTTCCAGTGTTTGCCTCTCTTCTTTCCATCTATCACAGGTGAAAAACGTGTGATTCACATAGTCTAATTCCTGTTTACAGAAAATGCAGTTTGGTCTGTCTACTTTCCCCATCCTATATAGGTAAGCCCGGAACAGGGCATGGCCAGTTAGTAACTGCATTATGAAATAATTAATCTCGCCATGTTTGCGATCAGTCCACTCAGCTAACTGTTTTATGAGCCTAGCGGTCCATCTTTCCTGCCACTGAGCCCATAGTACGAGCCCCGGTCTGCTTGTGAACTTGTACAGTATCTACTTGGGCCTTCCTCTTGTAAACCAATTACACTAACCATTTTCCCTTTCCTGTAACCAGTTCCTCTTGTAAACCATTTTACTACTACTGATAATAATAATAATAATAATGCCACCATTATTCCCGTTACTGAACTTTACAATGTCAGTTACATTTACAACACTTGAAATTACCTGCTATTGAAAGTGTGAACGAACGGTGACAAGTTAAGTTTATCCTTCTTATGTCAGGCTAAACTCTATTCAAATTTTTGACTGCTTACTACTGATACTACTCCTCTGTTATCCAGAGGAAAACTTTTTAGTAAATGAAGAAACTATTTTCTGCATATTATATATTCAGATATATTATACATGGTACATATCTAATTACGTGTAGGTAAGCAAATATTTTTTACACCCACTTCATTCTCATGCCATGCGTTCGATTCCCACATTCTCATGTGGTAGTAATAGCAGTAGTAGCGTTAACGCGACAAGCGAACAGAAGTAGCGAGATACAGTAATCTAATAATAATAATCATAATAATAAGATTATCAGGTTTTACCCATTCCAGTAAATTTTGCAAGATTAGTGACTTTAACAATTCTTTTGATTTACGCAGTCACTTCTTTATTTTCATAAACACCAGAAACTGTTCGGACTTGGAGGTCGATGTAATTTCGGTACGATCTAGAAGGCGGTGGGTTTGTTTCGATTTACCGATTCCTTTGAGAATGTGTATTTAATTATTAGTACGTTTTGAACGATTATTTTTAAAATAATTCGTATATTTCAATTGAAAATTTACTTAAAAAAAAAAAAACGAATTGTAACGAGCTTAATGCAGGTCGTTAGTAGTTCATGAATGAAAACGTCGATTCATTCAATTAATAAGAGTATGGGGTTCTGAATCCGCGACATAACAATTTCCATTGCTTCACGTGTAGGTCTGACAGAGTCACATTTATTATAGTTGACGCCATTGTTGTTGCGTTTATACGTTAAAAAATTTAAGATTCAAATCTTTTTCAACACAATGGAATGCGTATTTTCTATTTCAAGAGGGTGTTTTTCTGTAGAAAAAAGAAACTAATAAACGTACAATGATTAAGTCGAGGAGGAGGTATGTATTGTGTCACCCACTCATTGTCATGTTCACTTCTGTAAGGCGACCGCCTACACGCTATTAGGCGCACAGAGAAGCAGCAAACCTACTACGGTACTTCTGGGCGCCGTCTCACGAGTCCCAACAGCTGTTTGGCATATTTGTGTACCTCGTCCGCCCCGCCCCGCCGAGAGTCGTGCGTGCCTACACTCCGTTCGTATAATTAATTTATTCTTTTATTATGTTCACAAACAAAAAGAAAATAAACAGTATGAAGTAAAATAAAAAAAAATTAAATATCACGAAACAAAAAAAAAGTTTCACGGTGTTGTGATTTGAAAGAATGTGTTTTTTGTAGCCACTCTCGTAAACCTTTTACAAATTGTGATTTATCGCTGAAGATTGTTCAACGTTGTCAGCTTTGTTTTATTATTCGAAGCTGTTTTTATTAGTTCGCCGGACTGCTGCCACTCTGTATTCAGTTGGCGTACAACTATAACTGTAATTGCAAAGTATTTGACAAAATTTTAGCTTTCGCTGTTCTCAGTCGTCTGTCACTGTTTGTGTTATTGATTTTCGTCCAGTTATTTATTGTTAGCAGTTTTTGTGCCGACGCTGTGACCAGTGTGCTAATAGGTTCGTTCTTTATGAGACTTTCTTGTGTTACCAATGTGCTAATAGCTTCGTTCTTTATGAGACTTTCTTGTGTTACCAGTGTGCTAATAGCTTCGTTCTTTATGAGACTTTCTTGTGTTACCAGTGTGCTAATAGCTTCGTTCTTTATGAGACTTTCTTGTGTTTTACGAAGGTCATTTGAAAAAGTTCGCGGAGCGACGTCTTATTGCTTACAGCTAGAACTAACATTTTTCGTATACTGTAAGATTCGTATTTCGTGTAAACGCCTGTTAATTTCCAAATCTATCTGTCAATTTGTTCACTGTTTATCAGCTATTTAAAATTTACGTGTCACGAGTGTTTTGAAAAGTGGACAGAATCAGACATTGTGCTGTTATTCAGTTGTTTGTTAAAACGGGCCTAGAGCCAATAAAAATTCACAACGAAATACTAAATGTGTTAGGAGATGCTGCGCCTTCAAAAACGGTAGTTTGTGAATGGGCAGTAGATTTTAAATGCGCTCCCACGAGCGTTGAAGGTGAATCCTGCAGTAGGCGCCCAAAAACATTAACAACTCCAAACATAATTAAAAAAATGTGATACAGGGTGTTGGAAGACCAGCGACTGAGAGTAGATGGCAATTAAAAAAAATGTGATGCAGGGTGTTGGAAGACCAGCGACTGAGAGTAGATGGCATTGCTGAGACCATAGGCGTAAGATACGAGCGTGTGCATTATGTTTTAACTCAAGAACTTGGTGTGAAAAGAGTTCGTGCAAGATCGGTGCCGCATTAGGAGTGTTGCTTTCTTGGAAGTCCACCGCCGGGCACCATTTTCAACGGTTGTTCGAATAAGTTTAAACTCGTGTCCCCACTTTCCAACCATTGTCTTTGAAGATGCAAACCATCTCTTAACACATTTACCATTTCATTATGAATTTCCGTTAGCGTTACACCATTTTTGACTAAGAATTCGTGATTTTGTCCATTTTTCAATACACGCGTGACACGTAAAATTTAAATAGCTGATAAACAGTGAATAAATTGACAAGATAGATTTGAAAATTAGCAGGCGTTTACATGAAATACGAATGTTACAACTTACGAAAAATGTTAGTTCTAGCTGTAAGCAACAGACGTCGCTCCGCGAACGTTTCAAGTGACCCTCGTATTCTATTCTGCTACTGCATCCCATGATGTAGGTTTCCTGTTTATACATATATTGGGTCTTTAACCGTTTGTAGTGACGCTGTCGCTGATCATCTCTGAATCCACAATTTGATCTGTCATCGGACGCACCCGAATTGAGAAACGTTTAGACGGCGATAAAGGTCCGCTAATCTGCACACTTGAATTCAGAAACTTACCCTCCAGGTAGGCAGTATGTTTGACTTTTGTGTTTAGAGTATTTTTTTTATGATAAAAAATCGGAACATACAACATGTACAACGACAGATGCAAACTTTCTACCAGCACTTTAGAATAGAGTAGATCATAATTATTATCCAGGCTGTAAGACCGAGGTTTTCTGAACCAATGAACCATTTCATGCTGATTGATGTTGAAGATGGCCTCCAGAGGTGAGGCCGAAACGTCTGAGCACATTACCAACATCAGTCAGCATAGCAGACCACCGCCTTCTTCTTCTATGGCGTCACAGTTCGGAGTCGAACCTTAGCCTCCATAATCATCCGCCTCCATTTTTCCGTGCCCTAGGGGATCGATGTCCATCGTTTTATTTTAAGTAAATTATCAGCATTCCTCGCCACTGCGTCAGTCTAGCGTCCGACAGGCCTTCTACCCTCGATTTGACTAAACAGTACCTTCCTAGGTATTCGGTTGTCTTCCATTCTAACGACGTGTCCTGCCCATTGCAATCTATGCAGTCGCATGGTGGTGGCCAGATCATTGTCTTTATACAGCTTGTGTAGGCCTATATTGTGACGTATTCTCCATATCCCATTGACTTGGATTGGTCCATATATTATCCTCAAAAGTATTGACTGTGTTAGCGGCTTGTTTGTTCAGTGCCCAAGTCTCGCTGCCATATGTTATCACCGGTCTAATCAGAACTTTATATAATGTGACCTTGGACTGATTGTGGATATTCCTTGTCTTGAATATAGATGTCAACGAAGCATATGTTATATTTGTGGCCTGTATTCTTTTCCTTGTTTAATTTATTTCTTCATTATCTTCTGCTATACAACATCCCAATTATTTAAACTGATTAACTGTTTCCAGGTTTAGTGGTTCGATTTCAAACTGTTCAAGTTTCCTAGTTTTCCTTCGAGTGGTGATCATAACCTTTGTTTTATCTGTATTAACCTGTAATCCTATCTCTTCTGCTTCACCTTTCAATTCCTGGAAGGTCTCTTTTGCTGTTCCTTGGCATCTTGCCATAATATTAATATCATCTGCATATCCTACGGTCTGGACCACTGTATGTTCTGGTCTGATTACATTGCCAAGATCAATGAGCACGAGAATTATAGCAGGCCACGGCCTTACAGCCCGAATAATAATTTAAATAATTATGACGGCGGCGGCGAAAGCGTAACAGACTGAGTAGATCAGTGGTTCCGCGGACACTTTTAAGAAAAAATAGAATATACCGTAATTTTCTCAGAATCTAATCTAAATTTTAGAGTCTTAAAACAATTAGTAGAAGATTCCAGTACTCCAGTACTTTGTTTTTACAAAGGTTATGTAAAATATATAAAAACACTTGGTAAGTTTCACAGATTTTATTTAACTCTGACAGCTGTTTCGACTAACTAAGCCATTGTCAAAAAGGCGAATGAATGAAATTACTAAACACAGGATGTGAGTAAAGGTGGTGACTATCTGTTTAGGGCGTATCTGGAACATCTGTGTTGAGATGGATGGGGGGGGGGGGTGCAAGAGACAATGGAAGGTCAGGTGTCTTTAAAAACTAAATACAATCATGAATGCAAAATATAAAATTAACTAAACTAAATATAATCTGAATGCAAAATATAAAATTAACTAAACTAAATATAATCTGAATGCAAAATATAAAATTAACTGAACTAAATATAATCTAAATGCAAAATATAAAATAAA
Organism: Magicicada septendecula; assembly: GCA_034769895.1. Lineage (NCBI taxonomy): Eukaryota > Metazoa > Arthropoda > Insecta > Hemiptera > Cicadidae > Magicicada > Magicicada septendecula. The sequence goes on along the minus strand of CM068374.1, from coordinate 417,144,656 downwards.
CTAAACTAAATAACAGCTTTTAATAAAGGGGATACACAGAATTCAAAGGGGATACTTTGTTTTTGTTCAGACTAATTGTAATTGTGAAAGTAATTTCAAACTAATGGCTTGAGTAATAGTCGTGTAGCAGATCTGTTTGTCAGCCGAACTGACTAGAGCGCTGCATAAACGCAGAACTGATCGCCCTGTTTTAGTCTACTATAATACTGTGTCTCGCGTACAAGCACTGTATCTAAGCAAAACGTTTTTCCGTGTAGCTGGTTTTACGCCCAAGTAGCTGGATTCCGACACGTGTGGGGCTGGGAAAGATAGAGCCGAGGTTGGCAAAGTTAGATAAACTTGATGTCGAGAGTGACTTAATATTGAAATTATCAGACATTAAACCTAATATTGGAGAGCTAAATGTTCAAAAGCAACTTCATTGTTCACATTAAACTATGTTTGATATAATTAATATTATAATTTTGCAAGTTAAGAGAATTTTGATTGTAATACATTTTAATTAAGATATAAGATATAAATAAGAGTGTGTCATTTACTGTTTGTTTTATTTCATAACTCAGACGGGGACCGTGAAATTTTTTATTTTTTGTTGGTGGTCCGCAGACTGAAAAGTTAGGGAATCACTGGAGTAGATCGTATCGTTTGATGATACTACGCAGGAACAACGTTGAATATGAGCTAGGAACACCGGTACAGCTAAACCTTTTACCCACGTGACTATTTATTATCGCATAATCATAGCCCGATTCCGGAGCAGACCTCGAACGAACCGTAAATCTTTGTCAAACGTTATCGGAAGGAAAGCAGAAAGGATCTTATTGAAAGACCAACAAAAGTAATTCACAACGTGGTAGAACAGCAACGTTATATGTTAATATGAGGGATAATACAATTCACGCTCGGTTACAAAAACTTCCCAATACCCAGTGGCGTACGCAGGGGAGCTCAGGATGCTCAAGCCCCCCCCCCCACCTCCACCACCACAAAAAATGTAATATGCACTTCCTTAATTTATTTACTTAGGCTCTCGTTTAAAATTACAAAATTGCATATTTAGGCCGATTTGGACGGGGATATAAATACTAACAAATATGTAGTTTAAATAACAGTTATTATTTATAAACTTCAGTTATAATTTATAGTTCATTAAGCGGTGTATTACGCTGAGTGTAACGTTCAAGTAAGCTACCTGTTTTCTTTCTCTCTCGCTCTCATTTGACGGCGCCACACAGGCCACCGACCACTACTACCAGTGAAGCCTAAGAATTTTTACCCAAGTATTAAATAATATATTTATGAAACTTAAATAAGTACATAAACCTTTTTCATAAAAATAATATTTAATACTTAAGTTAAATTCAGCACTTTTTTGCAGGTATCAGTCGATAAATAAAACGAAAATTTTAATAATGTTCCTAATGGATGTCTTGAATAATGCTGCTGTAATAATGGAAAAAATTACTTTAAAACACTACATTTATACGAAATTTTTTAAATTTTTGGATAAGTCCCCCAATCACGAATAATACATTTTTAATAAAGAAAATGTTAAACCTACTGAAAATAATACGCCTCCTACTAAATTGTAACCATTAACTGGCATAATTATGTATTTATCTTATACTATAAGTTGTAGAAGAGTTGGCTAATATATGGACTGCTAAGGTTCAAGCCCCCCCCCCCAGATTGATTTTTGCGTACGCCACTGCCAATACGTCGAAAATTATCCTGCGAAGTACGTTTGAGACTAAATAAAATATATATCAAGATAATGGAAAACAAAGATTTACTGCTGAAGAACGACGAAAGTGATGTTTTTTTGCGGTTCGAATCTCATGTACCTGTGAGAAAATGATACGATATGTAATTGATGATACTTTTGAAATACGCTCTGAAATACTTTTTACAGGTCTTTGACATTCATGGATACACCTGTGGTTCTTATCTACCGTTGATCTGCTGCCTGGTTACAGATAAGAAGAAGCAGACTTACTGTGACACTAGAAAGCTGTGGAAAGAGACAGCTTTGGTTTGAACCGAAATCCTCCTCCACTCTGGCACAACCCCGACTAAGTAATTTTCCCAGCCAGTTGTCATTTGCAGGAGGTCTCTATTGTTGAGGGGATTAGAAGGATTGGAATTGATCAAATGGTTCAAGTGTGGCCTCCATCGCTTCCCAGGTCTACCCAAAGGTCTTCCACCTTTCACCCGAGATGCTGTAAACATTGCTTGGCATTTTCTGTAGGTCCGTTCGAATGGCGTGACAGTAAGCTTACTACGTTGACTTCCTCTCGTGGTTCCGACACCTCTTTACCACTGTCATTTCTTGTGTTGTAAGCCATTACCGATCTTACGGGTTTCATTTCCGCGTTCTAGACCTTTACAGTTAGCGTCCAACTTTCGTGTCACATGATGTTAGGATAAACACTACTGTATAGGATTTTATATTCGTTTCACGTATATATTTTATATGCGTAGATGTTACTAAGATCCGCCTACTACTACGGTTACTTGATGTGTTGGCGTTAACCCAAGTTTCGTCAAGAAAAACTACAGATTTCATATCTATATTTTTAATTTTTCTTAAAAACCTACATCTCGCCAAAGCAATAGACGGTTTTTCCATTGATAGTTTCCTTTTGTTCAATGTTTTCCATCGGAAACCGAGGCTTTTCAACACTTTTGATAAAGTTCTGATACAACCATTGAAGAGATTTGCCTCACGAAGTGTGACCTGAAGCTTCCGGAGCGTTGGGACTTCTCGACGTTTGTAATAATTAACTACATGACGCCGAATCGCAGTCTTGTCAAAATCGTCAACCTGAGATATCAACGACTGTTTTTGTTTTTTCCTTTTAAAAGTATGAAGTACAGGACTGACAGATAAAGGTGTCAGAGGGCTATCATTAGCATTACCTACTGGTACTTCGGTTTCAGGCATAATTGTAGTCACTTCAGGAAGGTTACTGTCCAGTTCCTCGTCATTACGGTGCGATGTGTCACTCACACTTCTTAATTCCGCCTTTATTCTCCCCACCGTCCGTATTTTGACACTTGACATGCTTCAGACACTTTTTCTAACACTTTTTTCACATCTCTTAGTGGCCCTTTGTTATCACGTTCACGCTCAAAATACTGCACGACCGACGCAATAATAGTTCGAGCTTGAGAGTGATACACTGTACCCCGTTTCTCTGAGGGAGGCATTATAAAAAGATCAACAATCCCCACATTAGCACAGTCAACACAACACAAGGTTAACTACGCACGACGTTCCTCCACTGTCACTCACTCAACTCTGGCCACATTTTGTAGTTCACAAAAGAAATATTACTTACTCATTCTTCTCAGAATTAGTATTAGTCACCAAAACAAGTTCCCAGTTTGAATCTTACATGTTGCCATAATCATATTAAATGTTATGATACCATAGTCGAGTTTGGTATCATTTTTCATTATTTTTTTAGTAGGTTCCAAATATTTATTAAAAAATATAAAATTATGCTTTGTAAAAAAAAACTGTAGCCTCGTAGGAACATAACCAGCAGGTGACTCATTGCCGAGACAGCTGCAGCCCAGTCGGAGGCGGGAAGGGATTATACCGTGGCCGCAGGTAGACCCGGGCCCATCGGTCAACCAGATGTATACACACTATAAGTACTTTACTCTTGTTTAAACACAAAACGTTGGAGGTAAACTACCCCTTCCCCTTAACCGATCTTCACCAAAATCAATAGGCCTTGAGTCCTCTACAACTCAGACACATATGCAAAAAATTATTTGATTCTGTTTGAATTTTCGGTAGTTATTGTTCGCCATAAAAACATTCTATACACAGACACTTTTCGGAAAGTGACTTTTCTTCATGTTTTGAGGGTAGTACACTCAGAATCAGCCCTTATCTGGAACACGATGTTTTTCGCCGTCACCATACTTCCATTTCCTTATGGAACATGGAAGTAAAATACATTTTTGAAATACATTTTTTTATAACCCATTCTGTGTATCGAAATATAATCAGGATCGCCATGCAGTATCAAATATTACGCTGTTAACCCAATTCGAGTATTTACCACTCGATGGTCATCGCGAGTTTCGATATTCACGGACAAACCGAAAGCCAATACGCCCACGCTTGGCAGAGAATAAACGTATATAAGTATTTAGTAATGTTTTAACTGTGTCATAAACGGCGCAACAGCTGTTTGAGCGTGTCGGTGAAATCAATACAATTATGTACGATATGTTACATAGACGCTTAACTGAAGGCGCTGTATGTGTTTATGCAACTTTAATCAACGACCGCAACATCAGACTATGTAGTTTCCCGCTGTCGATTTAGGTCAAACAGTGCGCCGTCTCTTGAAATGTGTTCCACTCCGTTTTACAGCTAATTAAATCGATTTCATGCTGTACTCACTAGTAATGCTGTTGTAATAAATTTTTGTATTGCATATCACGTTTTTAAAATATTTTTTTTTAACAACCGATTCGTAAAGTAAGTAGATAACAGCGCAGTCTGGTGGTTAAAAGAGTAGTTTCATTCTACTTGGATCGTCACGTGTTAATTCAAGCGAGCGCAGTATTACCAGTTAACGGGTAATTACACATTTTTTCAGGTATTTTCGTGACGGTGGATTTGCCGTTGAAATGTGCAGATGTTTTCGGCAGATCCAGCGCTTGTCACTCTAAAATTATGGATTCACATACACAGTACAATTCCAATTATTTAATATCGTTTGTGTAGAACGAAATTATTTCTTCTGGATGGTACGGACACGTGTACTGTATGGGCAGTGATAGATAGATGGTCAACGAAATGACTAGAATGAACGCCTCCTGAAATTAAAAAAAAAAAAGAGGGAGGTCTTCCGCCTTTTAAAGAGGTCTCACCTTTTCGCACTCCGTCATGCAATAGTCCCGGGAATATAAGAAGATATTCAGTGGTTAAAAGAAGAAGAAGAAGATGATGATGATCATGATCATGATGATCCTTGATTACAACATTTTACTGATATATGATGAGGAGATTATACAATGTGTTCAAAGGAAGTGACAGCAGAAACAGGACGTGACAGAGAGAAAATAACAAAACTGTTACGTCATATAACGAAGCGTTCGAATCTTTACAAGTAGCATTGCAGAAAGATGCGTGTCATACTGAAACGTCTTCGTAATTTGGCAGCAAACGATGCTAAACACAAAAAACTTTCCGACGTTTCTGCTTAACTTTAATTGTTAACGTCTGTCATTTTCGGTCAAGTCTATAATCACAGTACACTTGTTTACTATTTTTACTTCCATGTTCCATAAGGAAATGGAAGTATGGTCATGGCGAAAAAAATCGTGTTCGAGATAACTGCTGATTCTGATTGTACTACCCTCTCAAAACATGAAGAAAAGTCATTTTTCGAAAAGTGTCTGTCTGTCTGTGTGTAGAATTTTTTCTATGGCAAACGATAGCCGCAAATTTAAACAGAATCAAATAATTTTTTGCATACATGCCTAAATTGTAGAGTAGAGGGCACAAGGCCTATTGTTTTTGGTGAAGATCGGTTAAGGGAAAGGGGTAGTTTACCTGCGACGTTTTATGTTGTAACAAGGGTAATGTTTTCTATGAGGAACGATAACTGCCGCACATTCAAAAAATCGTTCGGCCGTTCACAAAACGATAACTGCCGTAAATTCAAACATAATCAAATCATTTTTTGCATACGTCCCTAAATTGTAGAGGACTCAAGGCCTGTTGATTTTGGTAAAGATCGGTTAAGAGAAAGGGTAGTTTACCAGCAACATTTTATGTTTTAACAAGGGTAATTTTTCTATGACGAATGATAACTGCCGCACATTCAAACAGAATCAAATAATTGTTTTCATATGTGCCTGAATTGTCGAGGACTCAAGGCCTATTGATTTTGGTGAAGATCGGTTAAGAGAAAGGGATAGTTTACCTGCAACGTTTTATGTTTTAACAAGAGTAAAGTACTTAATTTTGATAAATAAAGTATCCTGATAAGAAGATCATAATAATCCACTGTAGAAACGGAGATGAAATATCTATAAATGAAGAGACTAGTTGAACGGGGTGGGGGTAATTTTCTATAAATGAAAATTATAATTGAAGGGGAGGGGATAATTTTTTGTATGTGTACTACGTTATCGGCAACAAAAAAGTAGTTTGTTGATAAAATTCCTTCCCGGCCTGTTTGCCCGTAGTCCAATATTTTCTGCAAAATCACGTTTCGGCAGTGCCATCGACTGCCAACATCAGTGAAAATCGAGTGCGATAACGTGAGGTGGTATACGTTAGTGACCACAGTACTGTGGTTAAGGCTGAAGCAATAAGTAGAAAGAAGTAGTTTCTATGGAAATATTTCATTTTGAAAATGATTTTAAATATTAATCTTAGAACACGGAAGTCATGTGTATGGTTCTCCATACCGATATTTTAATAAGTTCTTCCATTGTTGTAGTGTTTTTTACTTTAAAATTTTTAATTTTCTAATTTACTTTAAAACGAATTTTTGTTTGACAAATAATATATTTAATTTAAATATACAGTATTATTATACAGAAAATTAATTTTGTTTGTTTGTTACTTTTCAAATTATCGAGTTTCCTGCTTTCCGCATCATTTGTGATCCCAATTGATGTAGACAATAATCGTAGTTTTACTATTTTTGTACTTTACGGACGTACACTTTTACATTTTTTGATGAAAAAAAATTATTAAATTCTATTTATTGAAATCTACCGCCCATATGCGAAATAGATATGTCCAGTTTGTTTTAATTAGATATCAGCCATTTTGTTCTACATTCACAAATGCATCAGAACGTATTTTGAAGAAGTGACAAAAAGCGGTGAAAAACCATTTAAATTTTTAAGTACAAAATCTTTGTAATTCTACAAAGGAGACATGTCCACATTGTGTTAGTCAGCAGTTTGTGTCAGATTTGCATACTGCGATATGTCCATTCAATAAAGCATAATGACTTGACTATTCCGGTTTTAATAAAGGCTAAGTCCATTGCAAAACATTAATTGTGTTTGGAAGTCAGCGGTACAGACCGTCATGAGGCCACAAGCAGAAACCAAATTAAAATTTGCTCCCGCAAAGCGTCTAATGGTTACAAAAAGTAAATAGAATAATGCAACTTGTTCAGGGGGAAACAAGTTTAATGGAAGCAAATTTGGAACTGCAAAAAGTCTGCAAACGTAAGACTTTGAACTTAAACCTACGGTAATAAATTACGGTATTCAAATATCAGAGAAATAGAAAAGGGATACAATTAATTTACTTCAAGTACGATTCGGATGTAACGGGAGGGATTTTCCAAATCTTCATTACTTTACATCAGTAAATGATGAGAAATCAGATAATAATGGTTAATTACAAGGTGTTCATTAATATGATGATAACCAGCTAGATTATGGCGACGATGGTGATGCTGTTTAAGTAAACTATCCGCGAAAAATATGTGATCCATTTGTGACACATGTATCTAATTTTAATTGCTTTGTAATTATTAGAATCTTAACAATAAATGCCTTGATTGTAAATGGAACAATATGCCTGTAGTTATATTATTTTCATGAGACAGTGCTGCTGCTGCAAAAGAAGACAAATCCAATGAACTGCAACAAAACAATATAAGTCTAATTAAATTTGTTAGCATTAGGCTACAGAAACTATTTATTCCACTTTTTTTTTACACATTAATTTCAGATTGTTTTCCCTTTTTTTTTAATTATAGTTTTATAGTATTGTTCGGTATAAATAGCCCTTAGGTTTTTTGTGTTTTCCTGAAATTTTTTTTTAGGGCAAATTATACCCTTTTTGGAAATGGGCGTCAGAAATCATTGATAACACGGGGCATTGTTTAATTTCATTATGTATTGACGTTCATATGGCACGATCAATAAGAGAGTCAGAAAAATTTACTCTTGACATATACACGGTGATTCAAAAAGGACTTTACAACTTTGAAAGCGTTTAGAAATTTATTCAGATGGAGTACAGAGTCGGTTGAGGTGTCATTTTAAAGCAAACCATAACCAGTTTAACTCATGTAGTGCCGTGGCGTACTTAGACCGAACTTTAAATGGAAAGCATACGTATTACTTCGATACACTGAACTGTGGCTGGATTCATCGAAACCAGGTTAACGAATATTAGACATAATCGTTTGATATTAAAACATCATTAAATACACTTCTTTAATGAATTGTAAAAATGTATTCCCCTCGTCTAATTCTACCTTTTATCAATGCCTGTATTTAAAAGGCCTTTCACTGTTGATATGACACGTAAAAATGATACAGAAGTAATCTCGAAGTTTTAATTACTGAAGTGGGGATAGCATTTTCAGCCAGTGAGGACTACGATGAAGAGGATCAACTTGAACAATTAACATCTGTAAGTAAATATGGCTCAGATGTAAATTTGTATGTTATTGTACTGTTTTACAACCGTTTCTCAAAACGTATTTGTTAAAATTAGGGCGCAAGAAAAATTATCAAATTACATTGTTTTTAAATAAAGCCCCCTTACACTTTACAATCTCCCCCTTACATTGTTCTGTACTAAGGGGAGATTGTATGCCCTACACTGCCAGTGTTAAATTGCAGATACTTGTATCCCATTATCTCGGAACGTGCTGAAAGACGTATGCTTGAAATTTTTAGTGCTGTTTAGTCACTTTTAACTGAAGTACTAATCTAGAATCTCAACCACCTTTATAGTAGAACATTATTTATAATTTTAATTAAAAATTCTGATGTCCATGTTTAAATATAATCGGAAACTACGTGAACAATTTTACTTATTATAGACCCACGTGTTTACAACATAATACTAAACTATCTGCTAAAATTTTATGACTGTATCTTTACTGTATTCTGAGAAAAATATGTAAAAAAAATAAAATTTTTTATAAACGAGCGAACACACACGTTCCACGCACAAGATAACGATGATACCAAAAAAATAACTTTGTATTTTATTTACACTCCTTTACCTGCAAAAAATATTACAAAACATATGGCTTCTCAGGGCTGCCAACACGGAATGTAAAATATGCAATCTGAATCAAACCTCCGCCTTCTAAACAAAATAGTTTTTAAAATATGCGAATTTTTTTAGTACATCAATACAGTGCAACAATGAATGGGTAATTTTAATGTTGCAGATTAAACTTTAAAAGAATTTTGAACACAGTTATAATTCGCATTATTTAGTAAATTACGTATCCAAATGCTCAGAAGCGTCCTTAGTTTTAATCAAGAAAGAAATTTTTATAATCTTCCCGTAAATTAACTGCACAGAGTTGTAACATAATAACCTTTCGCCATGAATGATACACAACCGACGCGTGGCTTGATTTTCAGTCAGTAGGACATTATAATAATAATAAAAATAATAATAACAGTGATTACAGTAATAAGAGGTCGTGAACTCGCAGCGGATACAAGTTTCATTGTGCCGCTGCTCAGGGGAATCGTTTAGCACCGTAGTTATGGAATTTATAATCTTTGGGCAACTCTCCAAGAGAGAAAACACTGCCTGCTGGATATCTAATATGCAGGCAACATCAACCGGAAAGTTTTATGATGTTTGCTTGTTTAGACGCAGCGGTAGTGTGAATATTGGAGTAAATTGTTGGGTCAAATCAAGGCGCTACAGGGGAGACAGAAGCCGGTATAAGGTCTGATACAGACCCCTCTGAAAACCAGTTTTGTAGAATGTTGGCTTTGTAGACCAGTGGATGTGGCGCTGGCTACTAATGTAGAGGTCCTGGGTTCGATTCCCTGTCGCACCATTTTAAAAAATGGGATTGTCGTGGGACAAACGCCAGAAGTGAGAACTTCAATAGCGAGTGAACCGATTCAATATGTAAAAGGTTGCTCGTATATATTTGGAGTAAGAGAGATTTTGCTATAAAGAATTAAGATTCAAATAAGAGCGAATGGATAATTAAATGAGATGAGGGCATAGTAGTGTTTATATATAGGCCTAACCTTCTTTAGTATAAGAAATCGATATTTACAATGCAATTAATTGGAATCATGTAACAAGTCGTTTTATTTTCTGTATAAATAAGCTACATATACAAAAATACGTTAAGAAATAATTTTTCCCATTGTGAAAAGATAATTTACGCAAGACTAGTTGAAAAGTAGAATGTGACAATTATTAGGCTATATATTTATAATAATATTATATTATAATTAATGTGCGCAATAATTTGAAGTAAAATAAATAAGTTTTTGATCTTGAGAGTGCGGCCTCTTAGAATCTTCTCACTTCACTCTGCGGAGGCCTCTCAGGCACAGAACCGCAGGTTTATATATTAAATTGTTAGAGAATTACAAATGGAGGGGGGGGCAATAGCACTTTTTTCGGAACACATTACACGCTGGGTGGAGGGTGAGGATACGACATGGAGTTGGGCTTGGCAGTGGCGTATGTAGAATTTGGCTTGAGAAGTCCGGCGGCGAGCAGTGCCCAAATTCGAAACAGTTACTCCGGCAGATGGGCAAGGGTGCCATCGTGTCACCAAGGTAAATGCTAGACTGACTGCCCAGCGCTATGCTACCAACGGGAATCTTATTAATGGCGTCAAACTATTAACGGCGCCGTGTTTCAACGACGAATAGAAAAACTGGTGCATGATATATACGGTGACCATACGTCCCGTTTACGTTGAATATCTCAAGGATGTTCCTCATATCATCATTTCTTAGCCGGTCCCTCGATGATACTCCTAGTACTGATCGTAAAACTCTCGTTTCACTAGCGTGTATCCGGCTTTGGGCCTTTGCGTTCAGTGTCCAAGTCTCACTGCCGTAAAGGCCGCATGGGATTGCCATCACTTTATAAAATTCCAAAAGAGAATCTCTCCTGACCTTTCCATTCAGTGTTCTTATAGTTCCACGCATGTGATTAAACTTCTCTGTCTTTTTGTCCACTTCTATCTCACCAACCATAGGCATAACTGGGGGGGGGGCAAGGAGGGCACCCACCCCAATGTTCCGAGCATTATAACATTTTTAAAATTTTGTTTCCAGTTGTTATAAATAAAAACTAACAAATAGTCAAACAGGAGACAGTTTCTATGCTTGCGAGCACAGTACGCGCTATTTATCAACGTCTGTACTGTTATCAGACAACTAGTTGCCATAAATTTATTATTCTTATTTCTTTCGAAGAAACTTGTAAGGGGAATGTTTGACAGATTTGAATGATATATGTCAAAATGGAAAGAAACAGAAAAAATGGCTGAAAAAGAAGGATGTGATATGACAGTGGTTCAAAAAAAAATAAATAAAATGCCTGAAAAGCTTGGTGGTGACAGAACTGGAAATTATCAAACAGCCTCTGACTTCTATAGGCAGAATGTATATTTTCCCGTTTTAGATACACTTATAAATGAAATTACATACAGATTTCAAGAAAATAACTTAAAAGTACTTCATACACTTTGCTCAGTTCTGAGTAAAAATGAGGTTGTGAAATTAGTGTGTGCTACTTAGAAAGTGCCAAAGAAGGAACTGTATTCAGAATTGAATGTGTTTTCACGTATGTCTGCAAATAAAAACATTGGTGATGAATTTTTTCAAAGACTAAAGAGTTTTGTTGAACAAAATTTGAGTGAATGTTTTCCCAACTTGAACAATGTTTAAAACATTTTTGACAGTGCCTGTAAGTTCAGCAAACAGTGTGCGCTCTTTTTCTTGTCTTCGGAGGCTGAAAACTTACATACGCAACACTACTGGACAAGAAAGACTTCATCACCTTTCTGTTCTGTGCATTGAAAGAACACATAAAATTGACATTTACATAAAATAATAGATGAATTTGACTCCGAAGCAACTCTTAGAGGAAGGAGACTCCTACTTCATTGGCAACAAAACCAGCCATTCAACCATCATACTACATAATGTGGTAAGTAACTTACCTCAGTTGAACAAAAACTGAAATTGTTTATATTTATAGGCCTACAGTATATTTGTTCTAGGTAAACATAAGTGGAAGTACAACTTATGAAGAAAGGTTTGATGATCATTATCAAATGAAATTTTCCCTCGTTTACTAACTAAGAATTATTACTAAAATTTCTAATTTTGTATATATAATACTTTTTATTAATTTTATTACATAGATGGTCTCACTACACACTTGAATTTATGAAGCTTTACCCCCCCCCCCCAAAGTTAGGCCCCAAGTTACGCTCATGTCACCAACAAGACAAGTCACATCCAAGGATCCTGAATGAATGCACTTGCTCAATTCGTTGATCATTCAATCCTAGTTTACACCTTACAGGAAAGCAACCTTTAAAAGCCATGGACTTAGTCGTGATAACAGAAATTTCCAGACCATACAGCTTGACTATCTGCTGCAATTCATAGAGGGCTCTCTGCACGCTATCAAATTTTCATTGTCTGCTATGATCGTCAGCAGACATCAGTATAATAAAATATTTTTCTCTATTTTAGTTTTCCTTTACCGGATTAACAAAAATTCAAGTGTTTATAATTATGAGTTTCATGCTACGTATGATATCGTATGCTAATTTCTGATCTGATAAAAGTTTCAGAAAAAAAACCCATGTTTGCATGTGTAAGTGAAACGTTTACTAAAACGACAAAGAGACGTAACAGTCATAATGTTAATGTATGTTTGACTGGGTACGTCATCAATTGACGGCCGCGAGAGAGGTCGTACGTACGCGCCGGCGAGTTCAAGGCTGTAGTAGCGAGAGTGTGTGTGTGTGTGTGTAACAAGAACAAAACACCAACAATAATAACAGGCCTCCTTCTTCTCCTCCTCCTCTGTACAGTAAATTAATTGTCCGGTTTTCAAGCGGGACTTCGTAGAACAAATCTTCAGTTTTATCTTCGAGAAGGATCGTTTCCTCTTGCTTTTACTGTTACTACAGCAACAACAGTAACAATAAAGTGCGCGCTTTCACACACACACACGTGTTCGGTAAAATTTATTTTTTAATGTGGTTTTGTCTTTCTTTAGACAATTCATCCTACCTATTGTAGTAGTCCTTGGAAAGGTTTATGCTTATAATTTTTCCTTAAATAACATAGTTTTTAACTCTTGAGTATTCTGATACTGAGCACCTGATCTTAAGAACTCGGAGACAGAAACAGACTACAATAAAAGACTTATACAAGTTTTAGTTTCGTCCTACTGCAAGGTATTTAAATTGTTTTCTGTTTCCATAGTTTCATTTTTTTTTATAAAATCATGTAATATATTGAATATCGGTATGGAGAACCCATACATGACATCCATGTTCTAAGATTTATATTTAAATTCATTTTCGAAATTAAATATTTCCATAGAAACTACTTCTTTCTACTTCTTTCTTCAGCCTTAACCACAGTACTGTGGTCACTAACGTATACCACCTCACGTTGTCGCACTCGATTTTCACTGATGATGCCAGTCGATGGCACTCCCAAAATATCTGTTTTTGCAGAAAACATTGGACCACGGCCAAGCCCGGGAAGGAATTTTAACAACAAACTACTTCTTTGTTGCCGATAACGTAGAACACAAAAATTATCCCCTCCTCCTGCAACTATCATTTTCATTTATAGATAAATTGCTCCCTCCCCCTTCAACTACCCTTTTCATTTATAGATATTTCATCTACCTTTCTTCAGTGGATTATTATGACCTTCTTTTCAGGATACTTTATTTATCAAAATTAAGTACTTTACTCTTGTTAAAACATAAAACGTTGCAGGTAAACTACCCCTTTCGCTTAACTGATCTTCACCAAAATCAATAGGTATCGAGTCCTCTACAATTCAGGCACGCATACAAAACGTTATTTGATTCTGTTTGAATTTGCGGCAGTTATCGTTCGCCATAGAAAAAATTCTACACATTGGTACACACACAGACACTTTTCGAAAAATGACTTTTCTTCATGTTTTGAAGGTAGCACAATCAGAATCAGCCCTTATCTCGAACACGATTTTTTCGCCATCACCATACTTCCATTTCCTTATGGAACATGGAAGCAAAATGTATCAGCTCAAATATTTGAACAAACCATTTTAATAAAAATTACTGTAATATTTGGCATAAAATGTTATAGTATTCTCGATAGTAAACTTTCGTGATTTCCGTTATTAACACGGTTTTATGCTTTAAAACCATCGTTTTGTTCCTCATAAAAGCAAACGTTTCGCCCTTACTATGAGCATCCTCAGTGACTCGGTTGAGACACAGTCCCGTCCACAGTGTTACTCTAAGAACCCCATAATTTACAACAAAGACTTCCCCATCCATTAACTCCCCCCCCTAATTACAATAAATTATGTTAGAAATTGAAACATAATACACAAAATAAATACGCGTATTTAAGCACAGTAATAACATTTTACTGTTTTTACAACAGATATTTTATCTTATTTAATTGTAACAATCCTGAAAGAACATAATTTATTATGATTAAATCAAGAGAACGGATGCACCAGTCTGAACGGATACACCAGACAATTCAAGAATGAAGTGATGAAACTGGGTATCTCTTTGAACGACTGTGTGGATAGAAAAGAAACAAAATTCAAAAGCTTGAGGTTCTCAGCGGTGAGAAGACGAGAAAGGGGTGGAAGGCGGCGCATAGTGTGCGAATGATATTCGCGTGGTCCACGGCTGGGGCCTGTTCGTGTAAAATCTTGAGGTTCTCAGCGGTGAGAAGACGAGAAAGGGGTGGAAGGCGGCGCATAGTGTGCGAATGACGGCCTTCCGGGAGGAGAAGAAAAGGCCGATATTCGCGTGGTCCACGGCTGGGGCCTGTTCGTGTAAAATCTTGAGGTTCTCAGCGGTGAGAAGACGAGAATGGGGTGGAAGGCGGCGCATAGTGTGCGAATGACGGCCTTCCGGGAGGAGAAGAAAAGGCCGATATTCGCGTGATCCACGGCTGGGGCCTGTTCGTGTAAAATCTTGAGGTTCTCAGCGGTGAGAAGACGAGAAAGGGTTGGAAGGCGGCGCATAGTGTGCGAATGACGGCCTTCCGGGAGGAGAAGAAAAGGCCGATATTCGCGTGGTCCACGGCTGGGGCCTGTTCGTGTAAAATCTTGAGGTTCTCAGCGGTGAGAAGACGAGAATGGGGTGGAAGGCGGCGCATAGTGTGCGAATGACGGCCTTCCGGGAGGAGAAGAAAAGGCCGATATTCGCGTGGTCCACGGCTGGGGCCTGTTCGTGTAAACAAAATGTGTTTGATCTCGGAAACGTTTGATTTTACGCGAAATAAACCGAAAAACAGTGTTACTATTACAGTATTTGTTTAATAGTATTTGTAAGTGTTAAGGTTTATTTGTATTTAATTTTCCCATGTAATTACGTCAACTTCAAATGTAGTTTATTGTTTGAAAGTCATCATCATCATCTTCACAGATTAAACCGAGCATCCTTGGTTTGTTCCGGTCTCAAAATAGGCAAAGATCAGAGCTGGTCACTCCAGCGACCCCTCGGACGTCCCACACCTCTCCGTCCCCTCGGCTTATAGTTCCATAGTTGTTTGGGGATGCGGCAGTCATCCATTCGGCAAAGATGTTCCCACCAATTCACCCGATACTGGGCGATCCTGCCGAGTATACTCATCAGTTCCTGCCGTATATCTGTGTTTCTTCTATGATCATGGAGAGTATACCCTGCCACGTGCCTGAGAAATCTCATTTCAGCCGTTTGGATGCGACTGGCCTGACCTTCCGTTAACGTCCAATTCTCAGATCCATAAAGAAGTGTGGGAAGAGCCACCACCTTATAGAATTTTAGGCGTGTTCCATTACTTGCTGACTTAAGGGTTCGCATAATGGTCCCGCACATAAGGTTGAACTTATGCAACTTATTCACAACGTCGTTGCATACCGTACATTACAAGACACACTGTAGCCCAGATATTCAAAATTGTTAACTTGTTCCAGGACATTACCATCTATAACAATTTTTGCACGTATGTAATCAGTTCCACGAAAAGCCATCACTTTGGTCATAAGTATGGATATTTGCAATCCAGAGTCTTTGCAGATTCAATTTTTAACAAATGTAACGCATTTGCAATCTGTTCACAGTTCGACAGAATAGCCTGATCGTCCGCAAACAACAAAGTGTCAATTGTAGAGCGACCGACCAATGATAAAATGTTCTGGAAGACACATCTGCCAGTTTTGTGTGATATCGTCAATATATAAATTATAAAAAGAATGTGATAATGGATACCCTTGTCGTTCTCCACAATTGATCAAGCCAACTCTAGGAGCTGTTCTCGGTGTCCCCGCTTGTATTAAGATTTTATTCTCCACATAAAGAGTCTGTATTCCTCTAATTAGATGTTGTGGGATCCCTTTCCTTGCCCTTACTGCCCATAGTTTGCTCCGATTTACTTACTTAGTAGTGTAAAAGAAAAACAAAGCAAGAAGTACAGAGTACAGTTGAAGTATGAACAATGAAAAACTCCCTACCACTTGAAAACCTAATAGCGTCGGAGTCAAAAAGACCATGAGTTCAAGGGAGACCAGATAGGAATGGCTAAAGAAAGGTATTCCACCCAAGACAGGCTGAAGCAAGGTAAGAACCCAACTACGGTACACGGGGTGCGCCAAACCCGTACCCACCAGATGTGGCCCCACCACTTGGGACCAGAACAGGCGATTCGCAAGAAATGTATTCAGACTGTACAAATTATTATATTATTAGCGGGGGTCGTACAGTCTGTGCCGCATCCCGCATTTAGATCGCCATTTCTCCCTATCTTTCCAGTCATCGTCTTCAATAGCTCGATCTCTCATGCTTTTCCTAGTTCCTGTTCTCCATTGTGTTGTCAGTCTTCCTTTTCTTCTCCTGTTTTGTGGTGTGTAAGTCAATGCTTTCTTTGCCCCGCTTCTCCTCCATCCCCATTACGTGACCATACCATAGCAACTGTCTGGATTTTATTCTTTCTGCTGTTGTAAATATGCGCCCTGTTTTTCTTCTTATATCTTCGTTTCTAACATGTTGCATTCTAGAAATATTACACGCTCTTCTTAGGAAGTCCATTTCCACAGTTTCTATCATCTTTTTCTCTTTATATGAAAGTTGCCAGCATCCGCAGCCGTAAGTTAAAATGGGCTCCACAATAGTTGTGTAGATTGTCAGTTTTGTTTGAAGTTTAATTTTGTTCGACCAAAGTAATGAGTTTAGCAAACGAATAGCCTTTATTCCGTGTTGTATCCTATTTTTGATGTAATTCTTTGTTGTTAAATAGAATACTAATGTATAAGAAAGAAAAGTTTACTTAAAGTCTTCTTTTATTTAAACAAATAATTATTTAAAGAGTAAATGCTACCAATATGTGAGTATCAAAAATAGTGCGCACTGACTGCAGAAGAAACGATTCACCTTAAACCACCGACTGATTCGGCTCGGGCGACCTCCACATTACGCCGCGTAGTCACGAGTTTGCTATGCTGTCTATAACTATGTTCGACCTTTATACGTTTTTTGTCACTAAATGTTATACCTTCACGTATGACGATGTAGCTCCGTACCTAAATATACCTCAGTATTACACCTAGATATGTATCTTAATGTTATACCTCGTTGTTTTTAATTTATCTCCCAAGTAGGGCATAGTTACAAACAAATGCACTTTTGTCTACCGATTTGTGGCTAATGCATACTTTTATACTGATTGTATAAGGCAAAATGGCGTTAGTACGACAGGCACGTTCGGCCTTTGGCGGTCAAGATGAAGGATCAAATAAACTATTATATTTTTCAAAATGTATTCAACACTTCTGCGAGCACATCTTCCACTTGTATCATGTAAGTACTCAGATAAACAAGTTTTTAAAAAATTATACGTTTTTGTAAATTTTACTATTTATGTCTGTATAAATTTTTAATAAAAATAATATTAAATAGTGTGGCAAAGTAGGGATATGAAAAGTAAATTCAGGAGGGCGGAAAAGGTAAAACTGCACGCGGGCGGCCTACCTGCGGCTCTGGAGGACACCAAGGGGGAAATATCACAAAGGAAGAAGGGAAGGATCTCAAATGGAGAACGGAAGGAGGACACAAAGAGGGAATGTTCACAAAGGCAGGAGGTGTGAAGACACAAAGTGGGAAGAATCACAAACGCAGAAGGGAAGGGGGACACGCATGGGGAAGGATCTCAACGGGAGAAGGAAACGAGTACACAAAAGGGGAAGTATCACAAAGGGAGAAGAGAAGGAGGACACAAAGGGAGAAGGGGAAAAAGACACAAAGGAGGAAGGATCATAAAGGCAGAAGGGAAGAAGGACACGCCGCACGGGGAAGGATCTCAAAGGGAGAAGGGAAGGAGTACACACAGGAGGAAGGGAAGGAGGACAAGCACGAGGAGGGATTTCAAAAGGAGAACGGAAGTAGGACACAAAGAGGGAAGGATCACAAAGGAAGAAAGGCAGAAGGACACAAAGGAGGAAGGATCACAAAGGAAAAAGGGAAGGAAGATACGCACGGGGAAGGATCTCAGAGGAGAACGGAAGGAGGACACAAAGGGAGAAGGGAAGCAGGACACAAAGGGGAAGGGTCACAAAAGATCTCTTCAGCATTTTAATACTGAAGAGTCGCATGAGCGTGTGGACACTGAAATAAAAATCCTCCTTTTACGAGAAGCACGCGATTGCGATTACAATGATTAATGCTGCCATCGTCAAAACGCTGTAATTTAGTTTCGGCGGTTCTGGCACGTATTAATAACGCCAATATTTTACACGCTAAACTTGCGGACGCCGAATTCCACGTGTTAACTACGGGCGTTTTGTTTGTAACCGACTGAGTATAAGACGCTACTAGTTCAATTAATAATAAACAAAAATAATTACAACGTCAGCTGCTTATATAATGAATAACAATATTTTACCGTTTACACAAAAGGAAAAATAATTGAGAAAAAACGTGAGAAACCAGTCTCTGTACTGCCCTGTAGTAAATTGTAATTAATTTCCTTATACAAACTTACAGCTCTGATAAACAGCTCCATTATACAGTATATTTGTATAACTCTTGATGATGCCCGGAAAGAATTCATTACTTTTTAAAGGTTGCAAAAGACTAGAAGAAAAAATATGTTGTAGAATATGAATCAGTGTTCACGTTAGAAGCTAAGCTCGGATGGAAAGAACACGTCCAGAAACTTGGAGAAGAACGTGGAGTAAAATTCAAGAAAATGTGTGGCTACTTGGATGACGTTCTGAACTGTCACTGCTTCTTCTTCTGATAGTTCCTATCCGTTTCGGATGTTGGCTATCATACAGAATATTTTAACTTTCTGTACTGCTGCACGGAATAAGTCAGTTGTATTCATGCCAAAGCAGGTCCTTAAATTTCTCGATCGCCCAACTCCTCTCTTTCCAAGTACTTTTCCCTGTAATATGGACTGCAATAAGTAAAATCTCTGTTCATTTCTCATGAGATGTCTCAGATACTGAAGCTTTCTTATCTTCACTGTGTTAATAACTTCCCTTTCTTTCTTCATTTTTCTAAGAACTTCAACATTAATTATACGTGCTGGCCATGAAATGCTCAGTATTCTACGGTAAAGCCACATTTCGAAAGATTCCAATTTTTTAGTTGTGGCTTCAGTCAACGTCCAAGATTCTACACCGTAGAAGAGGACCGAGAAAACGTAGCAGCGTAAAAGTCTCATCTTTGTGTTTATTGTTAAACCGTAACTTTTCAATAAACTGCTCATTCTATAACTTTTCAATAAACTGCTCATTCTAGTATACACTGCTCTTGCCTTTTCAATGCTGCTCTTTATTTCTTGAGTGTCCCCCATTGTTCATTGACTATAGTACCAAGATATGTAAATTTGCTTACACGTTCAACTGGCCTTTGGTTTATATTAAGGGTGGAGTTTGTGAACTTGTTCTGAGATACAATCATTAGCTTCGTTTTATTAACATTGATGTCTAGACCATATCAACGGCTGCTTTCTGTCACTCTATTCATTAGTTTCGCACCGCCTCTAAGCTACCTGCGAGTATGACGGTATCCGCATAACGTATGTTATTTAGTCTTTCACCGTTCAGAGACATTGGCACATCACATTCATCTAACGCTTCTCTAAAAATACCTTCCGTGTAGATGTTGTGTTTATATTCAATTTTCTGTTTACTTCATAACTGTTCAAAACTGTCCCCCCCCCCCCCCGGATATCCGATTGGGGAACTTGATGTTACCGCTTAATAAATTGTTTTTAAGCAAACAAGTTTTGAAACCGGTGTCGGTTAATGGTGTGCAACTTTGGCCAACATCAAAATACTGAAATACCGACTTTTCAGAATAAAGTGCTTCGCAGTATTGTTGATGCATCGTGATGCAACGGTGACATCCATCGAGACCTGAATATGGTTACCTATGGTTACTGACGAGATCAAACGATTTGCAGCTGAATATGAACAAAAGTTTCATAAGCATCAAGATAACGAAGTACTACAACAGCTTGATAATGCTTCGGACTTGCTTGACAAGCTGGACTTGTTCGGCGGCGATTGCAGACAGAAACCGTGCGAACTGGTGCAGAAAGTGAAGTGTTGAAAGAAATATCTACACATGAACGAAGTGTAAACCATGGGCGTATCTTGGGGCCTAACTTTGCGGAGGCAGGGTAAAGCTTCACAAATTCAAGTGTGTAGTGAGACCATCTAAATAATAAAATTAATAAAATATATTATACTAGCAAAATACCCGTGCTTCGCTACGGAGTTTCATGTTGTACGTAATTGTACAATTATTGCTTGCTTAATAGTATAGCCTTAGATAGATTGTACAAATTCTCAACTCTTAGTTTGTTTATTTACATTCATAGCAACAGCTATTTATTATTTATTTCGAGAAAATCGTTAGAGCCGTTTCCGAGAAAAAAAGGACATACATTTATTAATTAATTGAACTTCGAAATTTTCTCGACTGTAAGAACCTGCAAACAACGAAGTTTTTCAATTTAAAACAATGATTAAAAACTCAGAACTAAATGTATTCGGGGTTTCCAATAAACTGAGATGTCAACCACTTCATTTACAAAGTATGCAATTCCCGCGATAAAGTTCATTATTTGGTTTTTTGCCCTTTAGGAGTGAAAGTTTTTAAAACCGTTTCTTAGTGAGCACCTAAGACCTATGATGAAGCTACGTTCAAAGTTTCATTGATATCCATTCAGTGGTTTCAGAGATATCGTGATCAGTGGGTCAGTCAGTGGTATTTGGCTTATATAGATATCTATATCTAGCCGATTTACCCAGCGTTGCTCGGGTTCATAATTTATTCATAGGCTCATAGGCACCTATTCTTGTTCTAACGTTATAATACTTGTATATTGTATAATCTTCCTTATATTGTTGCGTTCGCATTCTCACTGGAGGAATACTCTGTAGCGCACCTGTTTAAGAACATGTTATAAACTGTATTCTTATATCTGGAGGAGAATTCTGTTGCGCGTGATGCTCCTGCTCGATTTCTAACTTTGGGAGAGGGCGAACAGCTAAATTAGTTTTCAATAAAATGTCTACAGTACTTGCACGCGCTGCGTATTTACTGTCTTTTATAATTCATTGTGTTAATGTTGAAATAAGGCATTTGTTAAATTAGTGTCTCCTAAACTTATTCTAACAATACAATACCTCTATAGATTTCAGCTTATCAATTTTTAAATTCAAACTGAAGCAAGTGCATTTATATTGTCTGAACACTATGATCTGAATACATTTGCTATCAAAACTTTGTTTTTTATATTCACTTATAACTTACTTCGATCTTAACTTATCCACTTTTAAATTCAAACTGAAACAACTCTGAATTCACACACTATTATGAAGTTTCTTAAGATGCATACACCACCTTTGATATCATAACCTATATCTATATTTATAAGAACCGTGGACTCTGGCCCCGCCGTCTTTCGCGGGATCCGACCTAAGACTCCCCGGGTTCCGTGGATGAACTCCGGGGAAGGCCCGTCGGACGACTCCCGCGCTATTTCCTAAGCGGGAGACTTCCACCGATGCTATGGTAACCAGAATCTATTCTATTGGGTTGCCATAGTAACCAGATCTAATAGTTTTTAAGACCCAAAGGACCCCCCAAAGGACCCCATCGAAGAAAACACCTATCCTATGTTGGTTCTCCCGTTGCGTAAAATATTTGTGCCAAGTTTGGTTGAAATCGGTCCAGTGGTTTAGGAGGAGATGTGGAAGACCCCAAAGGACCCCCCGAAGGATCGTATCGAAAAAACACCTACCCTATGTTGGTTCTCCCGTTGAGTAAAATATTTGTGCCAAGTTTGGTTGAAATCGGTCCAGTGGTTTAGGAGGAGATGTGGAAGACCCCAAAGGACCCCTTCGAAGAAAACACCTATCCTATGTTGGTTCTTCCGTTGCGTAAAATATTTGTGCCAAGTTTGGTTGAAATCGGTCCAGTGGTTTAGGAGGAGATGTGGAAGACCCCAAAGGACCCCCCGAAGGATGGTATCGAAAAAACACCTATCTTATGTTGGTTCTTCCGTTGCGTAAAATATTTGTGCCAAGTTTGGTTGAAGTCGGTCCAGTGGTTTAGGAGGAGATGTGGAAGACCCCAAAGAACCCCCAAAGGACCCCATCGAAGAAAACACATATCCTATGTTGGTTCTCCCGCTGCGTAAAATATTTGTCCCAAGTTTGGTTGAAATCGGTCCAGTGGTTTAGGAGGAGATGTGGAAGACCCCAAAGAACCCTCAAAAGGACCCCATCGAAAAAAGCACCTCACCTATGTTGGTTCTCCCGTCGTGTAAAATATTTGTGCCAACTTTGGTTGAAATCGGTCCAGTGGTTTAGGAGGAGATGTGGAACATACATACATAGATACAATGTGGGGGGGTTTGCCCCTTAGGAGTGAAAGTTTTTAAAACCGTTTCTTAGTGAGCACCTAAGACCTATAATGAAGCTATGTTCAAAGTTTCATTGATATCCATTCAGTAGTTTTTGCTCTACGTTGATTCTATGTCAGTCAGTCAGGCAATCTTTCCCCCCCCCTTTTTCCCCCTTTAAAGGTCGAATTTCCAAAAATCCCTTCTTAGCGGATACCTACATCACATAAGGAACCTACATGCCAAATTTCAAGTTTCTAGGTGTTATAGTTTCGGAGATTTCGTGATGAGTCAGTGAGTGAGTCGGTGGTATTTCTCTTTTATATATAGATACAAAATTAGAAAGTTTAGTAATAATTCTTAGTTAGGAAGCGAGGGACAATTTCATTTTTTAATGATCAACAGGCCTTTCTTCATAAGTTGTACTTCCAGTTATGTTTACCTAGAACAAATTTACTGTAGGCCTATAAACATAAACAATTTCGGTTTTCCAATTCTTATACCCAGTTTTCGTAAACGCATCCTCTCCCTTAGGCACACTGTCAAAATACTCGGCAGTATTGGCAGTAAGCCGAATCAGTGACAACAAAGAAATTTTCAAATCGCCAGTCAGGCAATTTTCGAAGAAATTAAGCAGTGTTACTCCTTTGCGTTTCTTATCTCACATTGCTCAATACTTAGGAACACAAAAAACCAAAACAATCACAACAATAACGAATTAAGAAAGAGACAAGCGACGTGTACTTTAACGGACTACGTACACGACCGAGTAACCGACCACACTTGTATCAGTAGGCTAATCATTAACAAATAACAGTTCCAAACGACCCTCTTTTAAGATTCGTGAACAAAGCCATCGACGTCTTGCACAGTAAGCCAGCTGTGTTCAAACTGCTGTGTGTCTGTTACCATACCGCTCTCTTTTACACTGGCCTGTAGTATTTGCGAAATTCCGCTGAATTGAAAACAGCGATAATCTCGAATCAATCAGTAAACAATCCGAGGACAGAGATGATGACTCAGAAGAATATGTGTGACAAAGAGAGGAAAGTAAAGAGAGCAAATTCTTAGAAGTACAGCTGCGCTTATTATTTCATTACGGTGTTCCAAAACAAGTATTTGTTTGTGTAAAAGGCACACATTGTATTCCAGTTAATTAGGTCTCTAGCTTTTGTTTTTTTTCGAACAGAAATATTATTTTGACGTATATCATTCAAATCTGTCAAACATTCCCCTTACAAGTTTCTTCAAAAGAAATAAGACTAATAAATTTATGGCAACTAGTCGTCTGATAACAGTACAGACGTTGATAAACGGTGCTTACTGTGCTCGCAAGCATAGAAACTGTCTCTTGTTCGACTATTTTAGTTTTTATTTATAACAACTGGAAACAAAATTTTATAATGCTCGGACATGGGGGGGGGAGTGCCCTTCCTGCCCCTCCCAAGTTACGCCTATGGTGTAAACTCTAGTAAGAACGATCCAATAGGAACGATAGTGAGAATTATACAATATTGGAGAAGAATTGAAAATAGAATGTGTAAAAGAATTTGTGCAACAAAGAAAACTTTGTTGACGGTACCGTTTACAAAACGTGAACATCACGGTCCTGATTAAGAAGATTTGGGAAGCAAGAACGCAAGGACAAATGAGTTGTTCAAGTTTCTTCCCTTATAATTATTTGTACAGTTATTTATAAGCCTCAATTTAACACACGCGACTGGGTTAGAAATGGGAGTACCTTAAGTGATCATGGAACTTCATTGAAATTTTCTATAGATCTTGAAGGGGATTGATCCCCTTAAATCCTCCCCCACCGCTAGTTACGCCATTGGTGTGGACCGTGATATAGACTGTATTTGTATGGATGGGTGGAAGGTTACGATAATAAAATTCTGAGCAGGCGACTACGCTACTACGACCTTCGAGTATCAGCGTGTCAAGAGAGCTTAATAATTTGAACATTCCGAGAGAGAGAGAGAGAGAGAGAGAGAGAGAGAGAGAGAGAGAGAGAGAGAGAGGGAGATTTTTTCTTTTGTTTTAATCTAGTTTTATGAGGCAGAGATAAGTATAAAGCGCAACACGGATGTAGCGTTTAAATGACAAAATGTCGAATCACTAAATTCTGCTTTTAACGCCCGAAACGCCTGCGAGGAAACAGATTTTCACGATACGCGTCTGCAAAATTTTAGTTTTTTCCCGCTCGTCTTTTTTATTTTCAATAATTAGCAGTTGTCGTTCGATTCTTCAAACGGTTTCGTGGAAACACTAGAAACGTGTTTTTGTGCCTTCGTAATTTATAGCCGGATAATACAGGACCAGTCAGTCGATGCCGGTAGGTGATAATAATTAAACACCGCCACTCGCTCGTAAACGACGGTCGCAGAATTGTTACCTATGACGACGACGCCGAGATTCGGTTGGCATTGTACAGTGATGCCAACGCGCGGGAAATTTCTCGCACCAATCGCAGAACTCTAAGCGGAATTTTCACTCTTGCTACCATGTGTACCATTTTTGGACACACAACACTTTTACTAAAGCCGTGTGTGCCATATCCAGACATATCACATTTTCTGTGCAGCCCACGTGTACTAAAGTTGGACACATTGCATGAATATGTTTTGAAGGTTTTGTCAACATGTGGACACAGATCAGTGCTATTAGAGTTTTACATTCTTCTGGGCCGGAGTGAAAGAAATATGCCCTTGGGTTAAGTTGGCAATACTGTACTGTCAACAAAATCACCTGTTATAACATATATAAGAAAACATATCTGGGCCGAGGGGAAATTTACTGTTCACAGGTCTGGAAGCGAGAGGTTGTCCTGTCGCCGGTGTCGGGAGCGAAAGTGTTAAGAGTGGATATAAGATTTTGTGGAAGAGTTTAGCACCGTTGAAGGGAAGCGTCATTGTGCAGCATCATTCCGATTTTTCTCTCTTGTCATATATCTGCCTTTTTATATCATTTACTACACTTCCCTTTCGGATTACAGGTATCCACATTCAAGACCAAGGTGATGGCTTTTCATGGAACTGACCCCATGCGAGCAAAGAGTATTGTAGATGCTACTGTTCTGGAACAGGTCAGTAATTTTGAATATCTGGGTTGTAGTGTATCTTATATTACAAACGGTGATGTGGTGTAGAAAATGCAAACTTTTGAAACAACTGCCAAACCGAGGAGGTCATATGAACGAATTCGATATAAAATAGTTTTAAGACGTTTTCGAACGAGCGAGACATGAACATAGTTGTTCATATGACAGACTGTCCTTTAGTTGTCTTTAAACGTAATAAATTGAGCATCATTAAGTAAAGCTTAAAATTAATGATGCGCGGCTTGATAGAGAACATAAGACAGGTTAATGAAAGGTGTTACTTTCTACGTGTCAGCTTATTTTCATTATTTGTACTGTTAGTTTTACTGAAGATCAATTTTATGATATATTACATACGATAAAGGTTATCCTAAACATCGTATAGACGGTTATGAGGTGCTTATATTCTCTTACGAGGATACTATTCACTATAGTAAAGGATTTTATAGAAGAGATTTACACGAATCAATGAGACGTTGATGGTATAGAGAATGGAAACTAGTAGCGAACCCAGTAATTAAAACAAATAATGTAACCTATCTGAAACAGTGGTGTTTGCGGATGATCAGGTAAATAACTCAAAGCAATGAATGACTTCAGACATGGATGTTTCGGTTACAGCAAGCCTGTTCGAAGTACAAAACGAAGAATTCTGTGCACAAGACATAAATTATAGCTTTTGTGAGAAAATACCACGTGCCATCTACAATATTGGTAACAAAAGTTAGTACATGGGCACGTGTCACATTACCACTATCATGGTTGCGACATCACTTGTGACATGATGTCGATTATGAATTGGCCAAATTTTAGTCAATATGAGAACAACTCGTCAAACATTCTCAAGGCAAAAGTCTCAGCTAAAATTGTGTATGGTGATGGGTGTGGCGGTGTGGTTCTGAAACTTGGGTTTCAATGAAGAAACAGCTGAGTACGATACAGGCACACGAAGGGACAGACTTTACAGCGAAGACGTTGACTATTTTTAATATCAAGAAGGCACTGAGAGAAAAAAGGTGGTGCGTCCGTCTGAATAAAGTGTCAGATGGTAGATTGCTCAAGGAAGTTTAGCAGTAAATGCCTCTTTGTAAAGGAAGCGTAGGACTGTCTAAGAAGCGTTGGTGATGGTGTAATTCTGGGACCGGAACAGGCGATTCGCCTTCTATCTGATGGAAGAAAATTCACTAAAGGAAATAGTAATGAGTAATGGAAAAATGAATAATAGAAATGGAAAAAGTAATGAGTTTACTTAAACAAATTCAGCAGTGAAACACTAAGTACATCTTAGCGAGTTGTGACTTATCAACCTTTAAAACTCTTTAAAATATGCTTGTAGGGGAGGGGAGGAGATAAGGGAATCGGAGGGAATATTTGTGTGGTGGTAAGAAAGAAAGAAGGCACAGTAAACATTTACGTAATGTAATTGGAAACAGTTTTACGGTCGTGCCGAGTTTTCACACGATTTTCTCTCCTTTACGACGTAATTAGTTTGTAGCGTAGTATTTTATCGTATCGAGTGAGTGGTCAGTGTGCGTTCTGTCGGAATTAGTTTTACAATTTATTACGTTCACGCCTTTTCAGTCGTTAATCACTCTCCTGCCAGCTAATTTTTTTTTCTTCGGTAAAGAAATTAACTTTATAAATTGTGTTTGCGTTTACGTTATGAATATTCATGAGCGTTTTGTTATGTAAAATGGTATTTTCGAATTAATAATAACGCACATTTTGTTTAAAATTCGCTTCGCTTCTGGGAAGTATTATGGACTGCCGTTTGTTTTTGTCGCATGCAGTTTTTGCGTGTACCGTTTCTGTGAACAATACTAGTTTACATCCATAATGTTTTTCTTACTTGAAACATATTTCGTCCATCAGACACTTTGTTCATCGTCGCCCATTTTTGTTCTCAGTCTTGTTCATATCCGTGTCCTGGTTGGCGGATATTATGGGTCCCTGTTGGCTTTTGCTTATTTATATTGGTTTTATTGTGCATAGGTGTGGTGTATAATTTTGTTTTTTGAGTGTTTCCAATGTTTAGTGTTTAACAAATTTTTGAATTGATTTATGTTAGTTTTGTTATTAATGTGTTTTGTGAGTATACATACACATGTATTAATTGTATTGCCTTTGTGTGCACAAATCATTACCAAACATGACAGAATTTTTAAAACACTAAAGAAAAGAACGTGTAAATCTTCAAACAAGGTTCTGTCCCCTTACAATCACACATTATCTTCCTCTCACTGTTACTTCAAAATCGGTGATCAAAAGTTCGGTGTTCCGTAAGAGGACTTGGTAAGAGTCGTTGAGGAAGAATTCTTGGCTGTTGGCCTGATTCTGCATAGTTCCTAGAGCTTCCTCAGTTTCTTGCAAAGATTCACATCGCGCTATTGATGGTATACTTTTGTCACCAACCAGAGACCCTGGCTGTAAAGTGATTGGAACCCCTGCCGGAACCTCCTGGTTCAGCTCTTATCGCGCTGGGTTTTACTGCTTTTGCTACCTGTCGTTCTGTCAAATTTGGCCCACACCACAACCACTGGTCATGTGAAGCTACGATGATGTGGGTGTCCTTTCTTGTTTTAACAGACTTTCGACACGCTGGTGTTTTTTCCTTCGTACACACCGAGAACTTAATATACTCATTTCAAAGTTTAACCATGTACTGATAGCCCTCGTGAAAAAGTAGAGGCTTTTCTTTCTTCGAAGTAACGACCTTCATTTAGGTTACAATAGCCTTAGAAATCACAATGTTAAGGCTTCTGTGTCACAACGATTGTCAAACCACAGTTAAGAAAAGGTGCGAATAACAGGTTCATCTGCGTGCCCTGTGGTCAGCGGATTTAAGGTACGCGGCTAAATAACTTCACACCTGTGAGCTTTGCCTTCTTAACAGTCCGCACATCTAGTGTTTACTAATATGCAGTTCAACTCGCCGTCACATAATCGTGTTTTAGTTTTCTTAATTACAGTTGTATTTAATCACTTTCTTTTGTACTCTCCTCAAATATGAGAATTCCAGCGAAAATAAAGAGGCCTATTCGCCGAAGAGGCGTGTGCAAAAAGACTGCTACACGCATAGTAAAAACACTTCAAATTGTTACAAACAACAGATGATGTCTACGTGAAACTTGTAGGCTTTTGAAGACAATATTCATATGTTCCTTTAAACAGCAGCCGACCTGAAATACTTGATTACTTTTATGACTTCGCGGAAATAAGTGATTTATTTCTCAGTAACTGGCGCGCACACGCACATACAAACACTTGTAGTTACACACACACGAGAATGAAACTGATTTCTGTAGTTATATATATTGTTACAGGACCTGTGTGTACGGTTTAAGCCACACTGTAGAGTTTGTCAATTTATTATGTTTCTCTCGTATATACCTCTCTTTGATTATTTTAATATTTTTTCAATTTCTTATATATCTGGGGTTGCTGGATATAGTAATATCGTTAATTATGATTGTCTTATCTCTCTATTTAATATACAAGTGTTAGTGTGAATGTAACTTAAATATGTAGTGTGTTATTCTAAAATTCCGCTCAGCCCTAGTCTGCCTTGCAGAGAATTATTGAAATTTCGTGTTTAACTCTCTTCTCTTTGGTGTCGGAGAATTCCGCAACAAGCGCTGCAGTTCCGAAACAAACGAAATTTATAGGTTAACCCACCGTGTACGGTGACTAGTTATTATACACTTAGTCTGTTTAATTCTGATTCCCAATTCATTAAATAATACCCAAATAATAAGATCCTGAAATTATACAAGGTTTCTTTATTAATTCAACTTGTTAACATTCAATAAGATTGGTTTTACTTGATATATAAGAAAGGCTATACGTTGCGTTAATCGATTATTGTTCGGTCCAATATGTTATTTTAAATTCAGTTATATAACTTTTGTTTTTATAATTAATTTATTTCAGGGTGTGAAGGTTCTTTTAACTGCGGGGAAGATTAAAAATACATAGATAAGAATGCAAGATATTACAAAGTTAATGTGTTGTTGTGTTTAATATTAATTATACAATTGAAAATTACCATACGGATTACGAAGCGACTCTGGAAGGCGGTTGTTTTTAACCTCGTGAGTTGATGCCTCGTGTCAATCAGAAAGGAGATGATTTTCTTTATGCTTGTCTTCAAGTGATAATAAAGTGGAATTCTTGGTCCTGGTTAAATTAGAAATACAGCTCCCTTGGTTTATTGATGGCCAAACTTGTGATTGTGTTCTTCGGTAAACTCTGGATCCAAATACGTTTCTTTCTATCGTATGAAGTAAATTGCGATGTCCAATGTGGTTGAAT
This sequence comes from Magicicada septendecula, assembly GCA_034769895.1. Classification (NCBI taxonomy): domain Eukaryota; kingdom Metazoa; phylum Arthropoda; class Insecta; order Hemiptera; family Cicadidae; genus Magicicada; species Magicicada septendecula. The sequence goes on along the minus strand of CM068374.1, from coordinate 417,114,341 downwards.
GGTTATTATTTTCCGTTTGGTTTGTAGTATTAACTCTTTATACAGTTAGTTCTTTATATGTTATTAGTATTTCATTAAATTGTCATTATTTCTTGATCTGATATTGGACGATCCAAGTCATTCCTTGTGGAATTCAATTACTTATTATCGTGAGATGATACCATTATACAATTTGGTTAAATGTTGCTGGTCTAATTAAGACAATTAATTATTCATATATAGTCACTTGTTATTACATTTAAATAATTTAGAATATGTTAGTTTTATTAACCATTTCTCTGGGTTTTAATCTCATCACGTTCAGATCATAAATTGCAATAATACAAATCAACAAATTATATTAATTTTTGTTGTCCCTAGCAACAAATTTATTTTTATTCTTTTTCAATGTTTTGTTATATAGTGATAATTTCATATATTATTCTTTCATTCCTTATTAAACTTCCATTATATCGGAATATAACTTTATTTATAGCTTGTTTACGAATTTCTGTATATATTCTGCTGGTTTTTCAATCTTAGCCTGTTTCTTTTCATAATTATTATTTTTTCGATATCAAACGTTATCAATCGATATCATTGCACTATGGCATTATCATAATTTGTTTATATTGAGTTGATTTATTATTTATTATTAATTATCATAGGTTTTTTCTAACTCCTTGAACTATACTCATTAATTATTATTGACTTCTTTACCTAACCTTTATATTCTGAGTTATTATATAGTGTTATTGGCTGTTAGGCCTTTTATTATATATGGACCTACCTTTGATTATAACTGGTTAACAACTATAGCCCTTTTACATAAGTTTACAAACATAATCAAACCTTAACTATGTACATGTACACAAATAATTATTCTTTTTATAACTAACAACAACTTTATCTTGATCTATGGATCACATATAAGAAAAATTGAGATCAATTAATACTAATTAACTGCTTTCCTTCACCTTTCTACAACAGTAAACAAATAATACATATTGCTTCATTACTTGCTATTACATCAACAAGTAAGTTTCATAAACTAACACAAACTTTAACATAACATTCATGGTAACAACATAACATTATTCAATTCAGAATCATTACTTTCGATTAACTAGTAATGTATATTATTGACTCATTTTTATCTATTTTCACTGTCATTTACTTTAAAATTTTCGATATTGGTTTCTTTCTTATCATGCTTATCAGTATTTTTGGTTTATTTACTTTTCACTGAACATTGATTTCTTACTATTGTCTATATTACAGGTTTAATTTTTATTGCTATTACTACCTTGCATCCTTATTCATTTTTGCACAATGATAAAGGTATTTATTTGACCTTTGTATTAGTATGGGGTTTAAATATTTATTTATCTATTATATTTCTAATATTTCTATTTATGTAACGTTGAGGACCGCATTTCTGTTGCGTTACAATATATATATATATATATATATATATATATATATATATGATGCATCTATTCTTCTAGGTTGGCAGGAGCTCGCCATTCTTCCCGCTTCTCCCCATTCTTCTTTTCAACTCACAATATGATGTGCAGTTCATATCGACCATCAGCTGTTTCATGTAGTCTAAGTGGGGTCGTCCTCTGTGATTCTTCCCTTCAATTGTTCCTTCTATTATTCTCTTAACCAACTCATTGTATCGTAGTATATCCCCTCTAATGTTAGCTCTTCTGCCTTTTAAATTTCATAGAAATCTCTTCTCCTCCAGAGCTCTCCTAAAGACTTCCTCATTCGTTATCTTATCCCTCCAGCTTATCTATATATGATGCATAATTATTAAATAATAATATTAATATTAAAAAAAATTAAAACTGTATAGGAGTGTAACTTTAAAACTATTATTAAAAATTATGTATTGTATTATTATTATCATCATCATCGATCATCATCATTATTATCAAAAAATTAAAAACAGAAATAACACCTTTGCACACCACTATAGAAACTTGTCTTCCGATTATGAGCTTTCAAACGTCACAGCTTTTCATCAGATCGGAAATATATCGCCGATTATGTATATTTCCATCATATAGGCCTATTTCTGATCTGTGATGAGCTGTGAAGCTTGAAAGCGCTAATTGAAATAAAATGTCTACAGTGGTGTGCAACAGAATTATTTCTGTTTGCGATTATAACCACTAAGACAACTTTTATTAATTAAATATAAAAAATATATAGAAAATGAAAAAAAATTGTACGATAGTAAAACTACTTGACTATCAAATGTAAACGGCAAATTATAAAGCTGAACAATACCTGGTAATCGCAGGCCTAGAGACTGCAGGCGTGTTGTAGTGTGATTTGCAGCAACAATTTTCATTACCTGTGCATATCTAGAAGACAAGATTGGTGGGCGCTACGAGCACGGTCGTTTTGTTAATAGGCGCTCGGAGCACGGAGCCGGGTAGGCTGTCTTACCCGAGTCGTTTGGCATAAAGGGAAATAGTGTGAGCAACATTACACTACAGTCGCTCATTATTACCCCAGGTACTCATTTCCAAAGGCCGAGTACCGGACCTTGATTTTGTTGTGCACCCGGGAATCGAATACAGGGCCACTAGATTAGTAGCCACGCTCCGTAATCATTGGTGTACACCAGTGGTTCCCAAAGTGGGGGCCGTGGATCCCTGGGGGTACGTGACAATGTTTCAGGGGGTCCGCGGAGACACATTTAAGATAAAATAGAATATACCGTAATTTCCTCCAATTTTTTGTAGTCTAAAATCTAAATTTTAGAATCTTAAAACAATTGTAAAAGATTCCAGTTTTTTTTCCAAACTAATTGTAATCGTAAAGTAATTTCAAACTAACAGCTTTAATGTCTTTAAATCATGTCGTGTAGCAGATCTGTTTGCCAGCCGAACTGACTAGAGCGTCGTATGAACGCCGAACTCCTCGCGCTGTTTTAGTCCACGTTTAAGCACTGTATCTAAACAAAACGTTTTCCCGTGTAGCTGGTTTTGCGCCTAAGTAGCTGGATTTCGACACGTGTACGGCTGGAAAGATAGAGCCGAGGTTGGCGAAGTTAAGAAATAAACTTGATGTCGAGAGTGACTTAATATTGAAATTATCTGACATTAAACCTAATATTGCAGAGCTAATTGTTCAAAAGCAGCTTCATTGTTCACATTAAACTACGTTTGATATCATTAATATTGCAAGTTAAGAGAATTTTGATTTTAATACATTTGAATTAAAATATAAGAGTTTCTATCATAGTTACTGTTCGTTTTATTTCATAACTCAGACGGGGTTCGTGAAATTTTTAATTTTTTGAGGGTCCGCGGACTGAAAAGTTTGGGGACCTCTGGTCTACACGATATATATATTACAAACAGTGTATTATACACATGCTAGTTTAACTGTATCGTCCGGCATTTCTGTCAGTCTAGATACTCACCTGTCTAGAATGGGCGACACGATGTGCAAAAATTACAGTACGGTACTTCAAAAAAAAAAAAAAAAAAAAAAAAACACAATTTTTTATGCCTTTTAATTTTTCACTTCATAGAATATTGCCGCGTGATTAACTGGGCGTCTAACAAACTGCCCCGTTTCAAGTTGGTCAACGTGTTTTATAGACGAGAATGTAGAAATATTTTTGTTTTCACGAGAATTTGCTTCTTCTTGCAACAATATGATCTGATTCGAACACTGCCAGCCGCGAGTTCGGTAAACTACACAGCACACACCTGTGCCATCCTTTCTTTCGCCCGAAGGTTGCGCGTGTCTGGTTTGTACCTCGTGGCCAATCGCTCGTTTTCTTTTTCTTCTTATTCTTGTTTTTCCAAAGAGGAACGACGTTGTGCATCAGCTGTCACGGTCAACAACGTACATACCGAATGTGACCAGCACGAAATTATGCTAATGAACTTCGTTGCAGAGAGACGATGAAACTGATAATTTTTAAAACATGACAGCCGCGCACACAAAAAAGAATTGAGAACAAAAAAATCTAGACGGATTCGCGTTCGCTAATTTTGTTGTTCGCGTTACGACATAGCAAATAAAAAAACGGTGGGCCCGGTGATGCATTATGGTGTGGTTAAAATTGAACAAAATTCCCGTGTTGGTGTGTAAGGTTTTAATTATGTAGGATGAGATTAACAATCAGAAGAACGAGGGCGGTGTTTCAGGAAAGTCGTTAGCATGGAAGTATCATCGTCGTTGTCATCATCATCATCGCCAAAGCGATGACGTGATTAAGGGGGAAGGGATCATGTGAAAGGTCCGTCGCAGATCTATTAAAACTTTCAGCGAAATTCCATAATCACTTAGTATAGATCTATTCCTAAGCCAGTTGCGTGTGTCAAAGGACTTAACTGTACTGTGCTGTACTGACGGACACCTTGTCAGTGTGTTTAAGTCCTTTGACACTGAAGACGGCCTCCAGAGGGGAGGCCGAAACGGCTGTACGAGTGGAAGACCGCGACCTTACAGCTCGAAGTAGTTTTTTACTAATAGACGTCATTTTCTGTCCAAAACTTCACAGATTTGGAAATCGTTCACGAGATAGCAGGTCGTAGAATCTTATGGTAAAACCTTGTAGGCTATGATTTCTTGAATATTTGCCCCATATTCCGAAAAAATCATGTAGTTCATTACTTTTAAACACTTCTGCTGTTGCCAATGACAGCTTGCAAAATGAGCCGATTAATATTTTTTATGAACCAAACATTAAAAAATTGTTAAAGTAATTAACGTAAAGTAATAATATTGTTCTCAGGCTTTCACGGCCGGTGTCAGTTATATTAGAAGTATGTACCGGGCTGTTTGGCCGTGGTCCAGGGTTTACAAACAAACCAAACGTTTCAGCAGCAGCACTGGCTGCCATCTTCAGTGGAATTCGAGTCTACCTGTGGGGAAGACCTGAACGTCCGGCCCACAGTACTGTGGTGAAGGCTGAATCCGGCCTTCACTACAGTACTGTGGGCCGGACGTTTGACACCCCGCGTTCAGGTAGACTCGAATTCCACTGAAGATGGCAGCCAGTGGCTGAAACGTTTGGTTTGTTTGTAAACCCTGGACCACGGCCAAACAGCCCGGTACATACTTCTAATATAACGTAAAGTAATGTTTAATAAATAAATATAGTAATTATTATGACCAGTAAATATAGTAATCAGCCTTAACCACAGTCATTGACTACGAAACGTCGGTCAGTGTGTTGCGGAAGATGACCGTCGAAGGTACGGGCGAAACGTTTGCTTACAACTTTGGACCACAGCCTGACAGCCCGACAAGCCGTAACTTAAACAGCAGAGTAATTATTAAATTGGTTTATCCAAGATAAGTCGCGAGCCGCCGGTTGGAAATCACTTATGTAGATTCCAGCATAGTTAGACGGTTCTTTGGATCGACGAAACGTAGGCCCATTAAGTTGGAAACAAATCAAATTGTAACACTTACGCAAGATGGTGAGCGTTCGGTTTCAGCCTTGGCCTTCCAGTCCTTCGTATTTTATAGTTCCCCCCCCCCCCACATAAAGCCAGAAGAATAATAAAAAAGTCAAATTTTACCGATTTTTTTAAATTAGGTGTAACCTTCCGATCGAATCCTATGATCATAACATCGATGTTGTCGTATAATTTACTGTTTTATTAAAAAAAAAAAATCCGGCTTAAGTTCGAGCCGCCCAATAGACGGCAGGAGAAACACGAAGTGAATCGGTTAGTAGAATTACTTACTTCTGCTGGTGCGTAGTAGCAAGTCGTCAGAAGTTGATAGAGGGGGGGGGGGAGATTCGAACGTTCGGCGACTCCTCCGCAGGTTCTTGGCCTCCGCTGTTTTAAATTTCTAAATCGAAACAAATGTCCAAAGCGGCCACGCCTCAATTTTGCCAGAATCGTTTATCGTGTATTTCGTTTCAGATATGCGACTTATTTATACTGTTTATTGACGTCATCGCGTTGTGAAGTTAACGAAGAGACCCTTAAAACAGTTACCCCCACGTGCTGTGCGTGTTGAAATAGTGAACTAGCGTATTTTAATACAAATTACTAAAGAAAACGGGTGACTAGAATTACCCGATTAAAATTGAACAACAAACAGAAAACTCGTTTTAGCACTACTGAAAGCGAGGTTACATGAAGCCATCACATTCAATGCGAAACGCCGCGATACGTTATTTCTGTCTCAGCGGTACGACAATACGCGTGTCTTGTCATCGAAGACTCTACTACATCCTGCGCACGTTAAAATCCTTAGCAAGCTCGTCCAAAATACATTTTTTTACGCAGCGCATATAGTAACTTATCCTTATCCGATAAGAGAATTGTCCGGGATGAGACATTTTTTGTTAAAATTACTTCCCGGGCTGTTTGGCCGTGGTGCATTGTTTTCTACAAAAACTGACGTTTCGGCAGTGCCATCGACTCCGGCCGTGCAAGCCTACGAAGAGACTGTTTGTGTTCGTTAACTTATTCTTGGCGTCGTAGAGACTGCCTTCCACAGTTTCCTACAATAACGTGGAACCTTGGAACATTTTTGTTTACTTGTTTCTAATCAGTAATTCTGCGTTTATTTTTATTATAACGACTTGTAAATATAGGATCGAAACAAAAGTAAATCTTGCTTTAATTCTGTTTTTTCTCTACAAATCTGACAAGCTAGAAGACACTAAAAAAAAAATTACTTCAGAGTCAGAATAATATGACTTAAAAAATAAATACAGTACACTCTCACTAATCCGGCAGATATCATACCAGGATAGTGCCGGATCAGTGGAAATGACGGATTAATGAATGGTTATTAGAAAAAACGCATTTAGATGGCAAATAGTAGCGTATGTTGTACATAATTGTAAGACATGAAAAAACTTACACCTGATTAAAACATCGGATTAAAAACATAGTAGGCTAAATTATCTTCTATTTTTCGTAATATTATTCAAATTAGTTTTATGTTCATAATTTAGTCAAACGTAGGAAAAGTGAAACTCTCAGGGCAATCTACAGTACTATTCCATTGGAATGAAAGAGTTGAAATTTTGTTCTGTTTTTTGGCTTGAAACGACACTTTTAACGCTTTTTCTTGCAGTTTTTTCAACACGAAAATTTCACAATCAGGCATGCCATTTTCTTCTGCCCATTTAATAGAAGTTGTGAAGAAGTCGACTGCCATATCATGGCCTACTGTATGAACAGCTGTCGCTGCTTCTCCCTCTTCCTCCTCCTCCTCTTCTCTGGTCATCACATCGACTATTTTATCATCTGTCATAAAATTTTTTTTCCATTTTCGTCACCCGCCAGCCGCTTATCTACGTCGTCCGTTGTCAAATCACCTGTTTTGTGTTCTAGTTTCTCAGCGATTGTATCTGGCAACTCGTGCAGTTCAGCATCTATGTTGTCGTTAATCTCGTTTTTCTAAAGTAGTGTTAATGTTTTATGTTTTCTTTTGTACTGTGACGACATTTTGCACTCACGTTTTTAAGTTACGTAAACATGGCAAATAATTAATTAGTCCAAGGACAAAAAACAGCTGCAAATAAAGGGCACTGTACACAGCGAGGGACTAATGATGCAACTGACGTCTATGGTCTGCGACGTGTTTTCCCCTCCATACTTGCTAGCACACGCCTGTAAACGCCGGACTCCTGGAGGGGCCGGACTACCGCAGTGCCGGATTACAGAGGGTGTACTGTAAATAAATAAAACCCATCAAATACAAAAATATTTAGTAACTCTGTAGTAGGTAAAAATATACTACAGTACATGTATTTTTATGAAATTTATATGACATAAATTTCTAATATTGACGAATTTGTGTATGCTAAATTTCAGATTAAAATATTGAATTGAACGATAACAAACACTGAGTTCTTTCGAACATCGATTAGTGAATTGTTCGCGTTTTATTCGTCATGCGGGAAAATATATTTTTTTTTAATTTAGGTCATTTCATGTGCTCTAAGAAGGTTTTACAAAAACGCAGTCAAAAACTCGTTTGCCGTGATCCGTTGTTTTCAGCTAAAACAGAAGTTTCGTCAGTATCATCGACTGCTATCATCAGTGTAAAATTCGAGCTTTGCTAACGTAAGTTAGTAGACAGTAGAGACCACAGTACTCGAGCCATAAAAGCTCGAATTTTACACTGATGATGGCAGTCGATGGTACTCTCGGAGCGCCTTTTTCAGTTGAAAACATTGGACCACATCCAGACAGCCCGGGAATGAAGTTTAACAACATTGTAAGGTCGCCGTGTAAGTCTACGAAGTATGTTAAAAACTCGTTTGTTTGCGTTTATTTTCTGAATTGCGCACGCGGGCTTTCTTCGTATAACCAAGCAGCTGCTTGTGTGTAATTAAAAGTCCTTCAGAGCACTGTTCTCGTTTGGTATACACTCGTAAACAGAAGACGCGACGAAGACACTGGAAAATTTAGTCCAGAGTGGGGAGCCACAGACGGAAGCAAATTGTAGCATACGGTGTGATATTGATGTTCGTAGGGAAAAACGCACGTCCACAGTAATCCCCTGTTATGGCGGACACCGCTTATAACGGACAGCCCTAAGAAACATGAAAGACATCCAGGCTCCAAAATTACGCTTTTAATTAAATGTTTTTGAAAAGCGTATGCAAAATATGGTCTATTTACAAACGAGACCTTTAAATTCCTACTTTCTCCCGGTAGGACAGAGGGCTCAAAAATAAAACGAGGTTGGAAGGGAGGCGCAACTGAGCTCTGCTTGTTACGGACGATGACGTAGTTCTCAAATGTCAGAGTACATTTTTGCCGCGCGTAACAGTATACGGCAGAATCCCGGAAACCACACACGGGATTGTGTGTGAGTGTCGATAACCACAGCCGTGTGTCACGACCACGACTGCGTCTTCGTACGTAATTCGAGTGATTCGTTGTAGCAGTTTATAAGTCCAAGGAATAGCCAAGTGCAACACTGACGACGAAAATAAAGAAAACAAAGTTATTGGCAACTGTGTGTTATCATAAGGCCACTGGAGCGACATTCTGTTTCGCGACAGAACCGTTTTGACGCATCGTGTTGCAAAGGGTCGCTTCGGTGGAAAGAGGCTTGAGACATTGGCTCACGACAAAACAATTTTCTCGTCAGCTGTTTTTGAGCTGTAAAAGTGTCTGATTCGTCGGTTCGTGACACATTATTTTGCATCTATTTCAGTTTCAACTACATCTGCACTTGTTTCATTTTATACTCAGTAGCAATTAATAATAATAATAATAATAATAATAATATTGGTCGAATAGAGAGGGTTCAAAAAGTTAGGTATCTAGGAGAGATAATTCAAGAGAATGGCTTGGAAAAATCTGCTATAGAAGAAAGGATTCATAAGATGGATAGGGCATATATGGTATAACTAAAGATATTTACAATAAAAAGTGCATATTTAAAATGCGAAAATAAGGCATTACAGTACAGTAGTGAAGCCAGAATGCCTATATGCAAGTATTGAATTATAATTTAGACAAACTAGAAATATTGGAAAGACGAATTATTAGGAAAATATTAGGCCCACGAAAAACTTCAGAAGGTTGGAAATTAAGAAGTAATGATGAAATATATCAAAGTATAGAAAATATAACAGAAACAATGAGAAAAAGAAGACTATTATTTTTTGGACATTTATATAGAATGGACGACAATAGGTTGACAAAACAAATCTTCAGATATCTGTGAGGGAAGAAGTCAACATGAAGTTGGATTAAAGCAGTCCAAAAGGATTTAGAAAAAAATAATATACGCAGAAGAAGCAATTGAAGGAGAAGTTTTTCGGGCAAAAGTGTTGAAAATGGAGGGAGTCCAGGGTAGGAGAAATAAAAACGCAGGTTCAAAGTGGACTGAAGACAGGAAGAAGAGACACAGTGAGAAGATAAAAGAATATTGGAAAAAAGAAAAGAACAAAGAGTAAAGAATTGAAATTGGTGTGTGGCCGATAAAAAAAAAATGCGAGAATCAGAACGAAAAGGATATTGCTTCCACTTTACACGTAGCATTAAGTAAGTGTAATATAAACTCCCCGCCTTGTGTGGTTGGAATCCAGCGAATGCGGAGTTCAAATGTCGGAAGCTGTTTTGTTGTGAAAGAGGTTCGCCTTCGGTCGCGAGGGGCTTCGAGACGGCTCTAGACAGTGTCGCAGCCAGTGCGTGGCGCTTTATAGTTCCTAATGGCAGTAGAGTCGTCTGCGACGCTTTGCGACACGATGCGCCAAAACGGTTGTGTTGCGAAACAAAATGTCCCTCCAGTGGCGGCCTAACAGAATTCAAATACGTGAAGTTTCGGTTGACAGTACGCGCAGAGACGTAAGTCAGTAGTGCGCATGCGTCAAAAAGTGTAAATCTCAGCACTGTCATTCATTTGTGATCCTGATGTGTAGCAGTTTGATGTAGCTGTACAGAACTCATTTTGAGTGCCAATTCGTCGTGCTTACTTGCTAAACTGCATGGTTCCGGACGAGGCCTTTCAGTGTCTCCACCATTATCAAGTCCTAAACCACTTTTTGTACCAGTTTAGCAAGTAAGCGCGGCGAAGTTGGAATTACGGAGACTGCTAATTCAAATAACAAGATGAACATTTTGAGTGATTTATGTAAACAATTAATTTTTTACATATATTGCAAACAAACACCTTTGTCAGAAAACAGATGCTCGAAATATGAGAAGGGCGAAGATGAATTGACAGGGGAAATGGACGAGGCGAAATGTCTGCTGACGGCGGGAAGCTGGGTAGCGAGAACAAGTGTAGGTAAGGATAGTGGTTTTGATTACGATTAGAAGAGAGTCTGGAGACATTAAGAGAGTGGTGGCGCGGTGCATGGGAAACAGTCATGTGAGGACCTGCCAGGGAAAGCCACAACACATTTGATAATCTTTGTTCACGAAAATAAAATAAATGTACGATACGATAAGGGATTTAGGTTCCGAAGAGTAAATATTGAAAACATGCGATGAATGTAATCCAAAGGAAATGGGTTTAAACGGTACTGTTTAAGGGAACAGAGCAATTTCGGAACCGTGAATGGAGTCTCGGTTCCAAGACACATCTGGGTTTACGACGAAGTTACGATTTCGATATCCCACGGAACGTGTTTGCTCTATGTAAATAGGTTGCTGGTGGGAGTCGACAGTAGGTCATGTCTGTTGAAACAAGGAAGAAGGAACTACAGTACAGTCGTTTCATTGCTCTGTGTGTTTGTCGAGCGCTGTAGTTAACTTACTACGGGGTAAATGTTGTTAGTTAAGCAGTACTGACAACTTTACTTAATTAAAAACAAATACTAACTTCGAGCAGTACCACCACCACTTAGGGAATTTCAGCTTCGCCTCGTAACAAACCCAATTAACTTGTAATGGAAGAAAACGATTTAGACAGAATTGTTCGTCACGCCTTGGATACGCCCGTATTACACGATATTTCTCAGGAAATTATATGCTGATTACTAGTACTTACTAACACACAGCCAGATTGTCGTAGAGCAAAAAGTCAATACCGCCACAACTCCGTGGACAATACGGTTCATATAAATAAATATCGGTATGGAGAACCATACATGACTTCCGTGTTCTAAGATTTATATTTAAAATCATTTTTGAAATGAAATATTTTCATAGAAACTACTTCTTTCTTCAGCCTTGACCACAGTACTGTGGTCACTAACGTATACCAGCTCACGTTAGCGCACTCGATTATGCCTGATGATGGCAGTCGATGGCACTACCGAAACGTTTGGTTTTGCAGAAAACATTGGACCACGGTGAAACAGCCCGGGAGGCATTTTAACAACGAACTACTTCTTTGTTGCCTATAACGTAGTACACATATAAACAATTATCCCCCGCCTCATCAAACTATCATTTTCATTTACAGAAAATTACCCACTCGCCCTTCAACTACCCTTTTCATTTATAGGTATTTTATCTGCCTTTCTACAGTGGATTATTATGATCTTCTTTTCAGGATACTTTATTTATCAAAATTAAGTACTTTACTCTTGTTAAAACATAAAACGTTGCAGGTAAACTACCCTTTCCCCTTAACCGATCTTCACCAAAATCAATAGGCCTTGAGTCCTCTACAACTCAGGCACACATGCAAAAAAATTATTTGATTTTGTTTGACTTTGCGGCAGTTATCGGTCACCATAGAAAAATTCTACACACAGACACTTTTCGGAAAATGACTTTTCTTCGTGTTTTGAGCGTAGTACAATCAGAATTAGCCCTTATCTCGAACACGATTTTATTCGCCATCACCATACTTCCATTTTCTTGTGGAACATGGAAGTAAAAGGGCTAATTTGTGTACATATTTTGTCACCTTTTTGAAAGAGCAAAGCGAGTTCTCAGTTTTGACTCGACCGTTTGGCATTTGTCTGCCTATCTATTCGGTGTATGTGTCACGATAACTTTTGAACGCATTAACCGATTTTCGTAACACGTCGCACGCATGCCAGTACTTTTACCTTTTGCTGTTTACGAGATTGATTCCTCCAAAATATGGTGGTGGGAGGAAAAATGTGGGGGGGGGCAAAAATAGAAAATAATGTGGTGTAAAAAATATTAAAATAATACGGAGTATACCCCATAGGGGTATCAAAATAAAGGGAATTTAAACCATAATATGAATATAGTTCATTTATGAAAATTTCAAAATTTTCGAATGTTATGATCGTAAAAGTGATTGAAAATATTCATAAAATCGCAAAAATTCATGCTGGGTATCACATTTAAGAGAAATTTAAGTAAAATCTGAATGTAGTGTTAAGTTTTGAAAATTCCAAAATTGGGAGACCCCAGGCCCAAAAAGAGATCAAGAATTTGAAAAGAATTGTGAAAATCCAACAGGGTATCAGAATAAAAAAGGAATTATAACCCAGATCCAAATGTTTCGAATTTTTAATGTTTATTGTATGATTCTGTGGTCCACAACTGTTATATTACTTAGAAATAGTAGCGAAATCAGGATTTTTGTAATTTTTCCCATAATTGAAAATTATATAATACAGTGGAACCTCGATAACACGAATTTCAAGGGGATTATAAAAAATTCGTATTATCGATGAATTCGTCAAAGCGAGGTTCGTGTTGTCAAGGTTAAGATAACAAAAGTTCGTGTTATCAAAGTCCTGCTTCATAACATTCGGCTTACTGAGCTCGCTGCCGTAGGCAATTCGTCTTATAGAGGTCAAATTCGTGGTATAGAGGTTCTGTTGAGTAACATTTGTGTTATAAAGGTTAATTAGTACAGTATTTTGATCTCAAATCAACGAAAGTTCGGCTTATCAGGGTTTTTAACCAAGGAATTTCGGGTTGTAGAGGTATTTATAACATTGATTGTTATGGGACATTCAAGGGGATTGAAAAAAATTTGTGTTATTGAGGTTCGTGGTATCGAGGTGCCACTGTATCGAAATTTATGTAATAATAAATGTAGAGGACTTCGTTCAAACTAGTGACCAAGTTCTGCAGCTCATCGAGCGGATCACTTAGCACGTGCGACGGACGGACTGAAATCTGTAAATCTCTCATTGAAACACGTTGGCAGAGCATATCGTGTTATTAACAGGCCACGATTGTCCTCAGGCTGAGACACCTGTATGAGAATGACGTAAAGCGAACCACTTGCCGCCGCCTTACCGCTGTGTGACTCATTCCGTGAAAGAGAAATGGTTTCAAATCATGTCAAACCCAAGTCAGACAGAGCAAACTCAGTGAACCTCAAAAAATGTACGGGTCTCGTACACTTAATAAATTAGTAATGTGACCTCTAAAATAATAGTTGAATTAAACAACAAAAAAAGACTATATGATTATTCTTGTTTTTCTTATCTGGCGTTACAGCCTCTGGTGGGCTTTAGCCTCCTCAACAATACTCCCACATGTTTCCCTGTTCTCCGCCCTTCCTCTCCACCCTCTGATTCCCATGCTAGCAAGATCTTCTGTTACGCCATCCAACCATCGCATCTGTGGTCTCCCTCGGCGTCTGTTAGTATATAATCTTCCCTTCATAATTCTTTTAGTCATTCGTTCATAAGACATTCTTTCGAGATATTTCCTGTATGAGCTACTATAGTTACCTCCTATAGAAATGAGGAACAGGTATATTGAAACCGATTATAAATTACATTAGTACCACTGAATCCTTACGGACAGAGCATGAGGTTATTGAATGAATTTCTATATTACCAATCATATGGTAATGAACGCGAATTATTACTACCTACATGACGGAGTGAAATACCTCATAGTGTCTCGAGACTGAAACGTGGCGACACTATCGACCTATACGACATACGCTCTCGGATAACTCTCCACTATAATTAAGCTCATTAATTTATATTCTACATTAATAATATTATTAGTACCGGAACAAAGGCTATTAAGGTTATGGCAAAAACAAAGGTTATGGCTTTTTGTGGAAAATACCACCATTCGATCTAAAATTAATGTTATATGATCAGCTCATAGAACAGTCTCTAGATTCAATTACCTTGGTTGTAGTATTTCTTATAGAGGTAGTGATGATCTCAGGAATAAATTAGGCAGATTCCAAACTATATGTGGAATACTGAGCAGGATACTGAAAATGAAAGCTAGACAGGAGACGTGTATCAAATTCTATAAGGCAATGGCAGTACCGGCACTGCCATATGGATGCGAGACCTGGACTATAAGTAAGGAGGACTGGTGTCAATTACAGGCTGCAGAAATTAGCTTTCTGAGATCGGTAAACGGATATACGCGACTCGATATAGACGAAACGAGTATATTAGACGAGAACTTGAAATAGTTTCCCTAAATTAACTCATTCAGAATTATAGAAATTGCTGGAAACAACATCTAGAAAGAATGGACAATACCCGCTTTCCGAAGTTGGCTTATGAGTATGAGCCGGTTGGAAGAAGACCTGTACGCAGGCCACTCACAAGATGGCGGGAGTCATGAGGCCGGAACCGGAGAAATCCTATCCATGAAGTGATGATGATGATGATGATGATGATGATTATGATGAGTTTCTCTGCCAAAGTTCACTGTACTTTCTAAAAGAGGCAGAATAAACGTCTTGGTTTTGTAGGTTACTTTAACACTCCAAGCCTCGGGGCGACTCAAGCCGTTGAAGGGTAGGAGCACAAAATTAGTAGCCCTGTCACTATTTTTTCTAAGCCAGTTCAGTGTACAAAAAGGAGTAATTAACATTTAATATTGGGGTATATTTAAAGGGTATATTATTATTTATATTACATGTGTTTTTATTATATTATATGTGTACAAATTATAACGTAGCAGTAAGGAAATTATAAGCAGAATTAACCAGGCTAAAATTGCTTTCAACAAAAAAGAAAAACTCTTCACTTCAAACACTATCAGCCTAAAACTAAGGAAGAATCTAGTGAACACATACGTGTGGAGTGTTGCCCTATACGGGAGTGAATCTTGGAAAATTAGAGAAAGTGACAAGAAAAGACTCCAAGCATTTGAGAGCTGGTGCTTCAGAAGAATATTCAAGATAAGCTGGAGGGAGTAGATAACGAATGAGGTGGTCTTTAGAAGAGCAGAGGAGGAGGAGAGCTTTCTACGAAATTTAAAAGGCAGAAGAGCTAAGTTTATAGAGCATATACTACGACACAATGGCTTGGTTAAGAGAATAATAGAAGGAACAAAGGAAGGGAAGAATCACAGAGGACGACCCCGTTTAGACTACATGAAACAGCTTATGGTCGATATGAACTGCACATCATATTGTGAGTTGAAAAGAAAAGCAGAGAAGCGTGAAGAATGACAAGCTGCTGCCAACCAGCCTATGGGAGTCTAACCTAGGGGAGAGAGAGAGACAGAGAGTGAGAGAGAGAGAGAGAGAGTTTCAGTATCAGCGAGACAGAACAGGAGAGATCCTATCCATGAAGTGATGATGATGATGATTAGTACCGGACGTTCTTTACTTATGAACGCGATCATTTTGACCACACGTTATGCCCTCTCGAAGAACACTGAATTAAATTACTGTATGTACCTGTCGGGCTGTGAATTCACAGCTTACTGAATACTACTCGCTGACGCAATCCCAGCTGTTTCTCCCCTTTCATTCATAAACACCAGCTGGTCACATTTCTTTAAACAAAACAATGATTGATCCGTTCTTTAACTGTTAGAATAGTTTACGTACAACAAACTAACTATTGTTATACCATTGCGTGTCCGTTGTCCCACATTCATATCACTCCGCGACAGCCAGAGCATGGAAAAATAGATAACGTAAGATTGTCTCACCGTTTAGTAATGATATTTATATTACTACGAGTGGGACGCTCTAAATAAGCAAATCGTTGTCACACCGTTTTTACAAGAGAGGATTCTATATCGAATGGTGTGGAAGTGGGATTGAAAGTAAGAACAAAAAAGGAAAAGTTGTTTCTTTGTGTCGCTGGTTGGCAATAGGTTAGTAAGGTGACATCAGGTGTCTTTGGCAGGAAACCTGTTGTAGGGAGACCGAGTGGGTGATGACGCCGCGGCTGCGGACGACCTAGCGCACAGCTGTTCCAAGGCAACCCAGTTGCTGCTGCGACCCGGTGAAAGTAGTAATAACAACAACCGCCTCCTCGATATCGCACCTCTTTGTTTTATTCATTAACACGTGAACACTCCTGAGAACGGCTTTTGTGTTTCAAGAAACGTGTTTACCGGCGAACGGTGCCTGAATAGAATTCTGAAGCCTCGTCAAACGTCGTTTCCAAATACTACGTTTGGGTGTAATTTTGAATTCGTCCATTTTTCGTACCTGTACTGTTTGAATCTTTATGAAATTTCATTATACAAACAGCTATTTTTCGACTTATCAGACGTACGAGGGGGGAGCCAAAAGTAACGAGAATTTTTCTCTGCCAGTTGGTAGAACGCTAGTTCCGACTTCTCCCGCTAGGTGCCGTCACTAGACACCATTTTGTACAATATCAGTTGCCCTAGCGGCATTGTTGTGGAAACATTAGCGCGGTCAGTGTGACTATTTTTTGTAAGCGCTGTTTCACGTTTTCGGCGATTTTTTTAATGGCAGACATTAAATACCAACGTGCTAACATCAGGTTCTGTTTCCTGTTAGGGAAATCAGCAGCAGAAACTGTCGCAATGCTTCGGACGGTTTATGGGGAGGAAGCTTTGAGCCAGGCAAGGATTTACGATTGGTTTTCTCGTTTTAAAAGTGGTCAAATGTCAATTGAAGACGAACCACGACCGGGACGTCCCTCGACTTCCAATACGGACGAAAACATTGAAAAAGTCAGTGTTGCGATCATGTTTGATCGTCGTAGAACAATCGATGAATTGGAGGAAATGACTGGAATATCCTGGAGTTCATGCCAACGAATTTTGACTGAAGATGAAACGTGTTGCAGCAAAGTTCGTTCCGCGTGTGCTTTCTTGTCGGCTCAAAATCCTTGCCTGGCTCAAAGCTTCCTCCCCATAAGCCGTCCGAAGCATTGCGACAGTTTCTGCTGCTGATTTCCCTAACAGGAAACAGAACCTGATGTTAGCACGTTGGTATTTAATGTCTGCCATTAAATTACTTTAAAAATCGCCGAAAACCTGAAACAGCGCTTACAAAAATTAGTCACACTGACCGCGCTAATGTTTCCACAACAATGCCGCTAGGGCAACTGATACAAAATGGTGTCTAGTGAAGGCACCTAGCGGGAGAAGTCGGAACTAGCGTTCTACCAACTGCCAGAGAAAAATTCTCGTTACTTTTGGGCCCCCCTACGTATTATCGGACGAGGAATTATCTGCCTTCCTTTTCAGTAAATATCCACGCCTGAATTCACAGTAAAGTACTCTGTTAATATTCAATTGACAGAAGAATCTTTTCCCACAGTACTGTGGAAAGCGTACCAGTTACTCAAGTCGTTACACTGAAGATGACCTTCAACGGTGTGACCGAAACGTCTTATGCGGTCCACGGCCTAATAGCCCGCAGAATTGTCAATCGAGTATTAACAGATTTGACCCCGGCCGTGGAAGTCTAATATACCAATCACAGAGGCGGATAAAGTGTCGATAATAGAATGTTGGGATTGTAATATGTATTAAAATACGACAGCTGATTCTGTGAAGTACACACTATGGATACATGTCACGAACAATATTCCACGGATACAATACATAAACTTTACCCTTTAGTGCAGCGTTTTTCGACCTATGGGTCCCGAGAGAGGGTTTCGTGGGTCGCCGGACTCGAAAATTTATATGCTGTGTCTTTAAAAAAGATTACATTTAGTATTACGTAGAATAAGTATGTTTAATTTGTTAGAGCGTAAAAGCCAGCTTATAGTACTCGAAATTAGCAAAAACATGAGTATAAACTGGGTACACCCCTACAAATAATTCTGCCCAGCAGTGAATTTGAGAGAGTAGATCATTTTTGGGTCCCTCTTGATGTCAAAAAAATCATATGGCAATGGAAATTCAAGGCAAACTACCCATGGAAATAGATCCTACTTTTCGTTGCTACCTATTTTAAAAGTCAGAAACATTTCTAGAACCTCCAAGGTCCAGATTGCTTGCGGCCATTCGTACTGCATGCTTCAGAAGCCTGGACCATGACCTCAGCCCAAGAAGATGGTAAAGAAAGATTCTGAGGAGGATATATGGAGGTGTAATTGATGATGAGGCGTATGAGGACAAATTCCGAATTGTACGAACTACACAAGGAACCAGACATCGTCACAGTAATAAAAATAATGTAGAATTAAGTGGGGAGGTCACGTACAAAGGATGACAGAGGATAGGTCAGTGAAAAGGACCAGGAGGAAGAAGATGGGTAGACTTGAGAAGACTGGGGGTCAGAAGAGTCGCACAGGATAGAAAGGCATGGAGGTACGTCGTTCTGGAGGCCAGAGCTCTTCATGAACTGTAGCGCCGTGCAGTAGTAGTAGTCGAGATGTTTTTCGTTAATTGAGACATCTTTCGATGAATAAATCATATGGTCATTGTCAGCTTTGTTAATGTTGTCTGTTGAAGTACTTGTGTTTAAGTTGGTTAGGTTAGTTTAGTTTGGTTATTGTTTGTTGGGTGCTGTGATTGGATTTGGAGGGTGTGTTTTTGTCAGTAACCAGAATGTTGATTATAGTAGTTCAGATATAAAAATTAAAGTATTTTAAACAAATTACATTTTTAATGTTTCATAATTTTTTAAAAAAACAGCATTGAAACTGAAACTTTATAATCTCTGAAGTTAGAGAACTGATGTATTAAGTTGCGTTTGGTTTTTAAGTTTTCTTTTAAATTGTTTTCTGATAAGTTTACGACGCCTCCTGCAAAATCTTCTCAGGGCCCTATAAGGTTTAGATCCACTGATTTAGAATATCATTGTTAGTGTTTAAGGTATTCGTTTCCTTATATTGCTATTATTTGTTTTGCATGCTATTAAAATATGTCATAAGTGTCAAAAACCATCTTGATAGTCCTTTCAAATACTCTCGAGTATTAGTCGAGTGTTACTCTCGGTAAATAATCTGTTTATTGGGAAGAATTTAGTATGATTTGAATGGTATGATAACCCCGGTTCGGATTATCAAGATGCCACTGCATCATCTTCTTCACTTCAATTATGTAAGCCGTGAACTTGTGACTTAGACTTCTGAAGGACTCGTATACACATATTAAATGATGGTTGCTCCAGGTAGTAGGCTCAATTATTGAAGCATGGAGTTATTCCATTATGATTGCGGAAACTCGTAATTTTACATTCTCGTAATCTATTATTCATTTCAGTTGAAAAAAGAATAATTATTACATGAATACTAATAAGTTTTTAAATAGTCCTTGCCCGCAGATAATGAAATACTAATTATTTCATGAATTATTCGCCCAACATGCGCCACTACCGCTAATCGAATCCATGACGCCTTTAGGGCGTCGTGCCGATTCTCGATATAATCGATTATCGACGTCTGCTTCGGCGTATTGTGCTACTTTTGTAGTTCTTTAGTATCGGCCCACGGCAAGTCGACCTACCGCAGCAGGAACTATGGGTTGACGTTTAAAATAGTTTAGAAGTGTTTAATAATAATAAAATTTTGAGGATGAGAATCGATTTCCAATGTGTCGTAATCGAAACATATTTCTTTCACGTGCAGGTTCGGTAAAGTGACCGCTAATCGTGTTTTCACCTTCACCGCCGACTTCTTCCACGTCGACTGGCCTTGCGCGATGAGATGCTGATTATAACACTTGCTCGGAACGGCGTTGGCACGGAGCTCGTCTCTTTACCCGATAATCATCACTTCGTGAGGTGATCTCCATTGTAAAGGCTTAATTCCCTTTCCAGTAATGGTTTTTCAAGTGAATGTCGTCAGCAGTTTAAGGGAACTTTGTTTTTTTTTAACCTAGTGCGAGCAGTGGCGTATTTAGAATTTGGCCTTGGGGAGGGGGTTCGGGGTCGGGTCGGATTCATACAAAAGAAAAAAAACAGGTTAGGTTAAGACTAATCAACATTACTATCTTTAAAGTGGCTAAAATCAGTCCCAGTAAAGTAAACGGTAATAACACAGTAAATATACACTTTATTGAAACATTGTTTACAAGATACTTTTTGACTGAAGTGATTTCCTATATTTCATACCTCAAACGTATACGCTAATGCTGTGCAATAAATCTGTTTGTAAATTTAAAAAAGATTTACTACTATATTAGCAAGCACAGATAAAAATAGTAATGAAACAGCCTAAAAATTAAGGAACTAACGAAATTCGTCAATTTTATCGATCCTTTGGGTGGGGGGTCCAGTTCACCCTTGAGTTCGAGTAAGGCGTTTCTTATATACGCGATTTTCTTTCGGATCAGGGTTTCTTCAGCCTTCTGCTAAATTACCTTCGATTTGTGGATCATCTTTGACGATTTTTCCTGGCAACGCTGAGTTGAGGTCATACAGTTGTGGCAATTTTGTTGAAGCGTAAAATCGCCCCAGTAATTGTAATTGTCGAAAATGAAATAATTAATCAGTCGTGTCCGTCTGTTCTAGCGTTACGTGTGTAGAGGGCTCCCTGGCCTCCAAACCGCTATGGTCACACCTTGCAAGTGGAGCCACTACACGGCCGTACCGCCCAGGGTGAAAACTGAATAAATAAAACCATAAACTACAGGAAATTTTGAGCTAAAAATCAATTGTCACAAAGAAAAAAGTTCACCCGTTTGAATTTAAAAAGATAATTGAAGGAAAGAATGCGCTTGGCTCTAATAATTTTTGGTAAATGACAACGATGCTTTTGAAATATTCTTTGGAAAACTCAGACGCTATAGTCTAGGAGACAAACCGTTCACGGAAACGAGTTTTTTGTGTTATATGTTTTAATACAGATAGTTTTGTTCAGTAGATCCCAATCAACACGGCACTCTACTCGACAATCACTTCAGTGCCGGGAGTAGCATTCGCTCTCTCTCTCTCTCTCTCTCTCTCTCTCTCTCTCTCTCTCTCTCTCTCTCTCTCTCTCTCTCTCTCTCTCTCTCTCTCTCTCTCTCTCTCTCTCTCTCTCTCTCTCGCGCGCGCGCGCTACGCAGTTCAACGAGTATACCTGGTATGCTTGTGACTGAAGTTAAAACTGCAGTGAAGACTTCGTTGACTTTAGAAACGGGCACGTAATTAGAACTAGAAGCGTTGGGCGGACTGAAAGAACAGCGGTTAATCAGGGGAGATGGTGTGAACACCAGGTGCCGGAGGTCTCAGGACAGGTGTAAAGCAAGGAAGGTCACACTTTGTTCCCATTAATGTTGTTACCTGTGAATTGGCTTTTTGAGCAGGGGAACTAACTTAGTGGCAGGCGCCTTTTATATTATGTAGACTCGACTTGTAGGTTTTATTCTGACAAGGCATTATTATTTTTTCATTATCCTTTACCCTGTATAGGGATCGCGGAACATTGGCTTGTCTTCTGCCCCGATGTATCCTGCAAGTTCATTGCTCGGCAAACTTTTCTGTGAAGAGAAAAGTATATTCGATATGTTTAGTCTTAGTGGGCTAAGAGGTATATTAGAGGTCAATCTGTGTAGAGGTACTTAAAAACAAAGCAAAAACGTTTTCCCAATCCTTTATTAACGTAATTCACAATACGGCTACGTTAAGTGGACATGTTACGTTATAGCCTACACTTACAATAAACGCTAATTTAATTAATTATTTTTATATTGCTAGTATTATTATATATTCAATGTAATTAACAGGAATAATTAATTTTCTGTTTTTTTTTTCCAAACACTGGGTGAGTTCTTTTTTGTATGTAGTTGAGAATAATATTTCACGATTTGAGGTTGAAGATTTGTGGCCCCTATCATCAAAATCGAATGAAAATGTTCATCCGACAGTCCTGGTTCGGAATAATACTATTTACTTCTGGCGCATTGATGGCTGGGAAAATGTACAGAAAAACGATGCAAGAGAAGTGGGAAATAAAACGAAAAATCATCGCACCAACTGCGTGTCTGTAATTGTGCTTATACAGTAGGTGTGCCTAAGGCCGTACAGCAAGTTCGAGTGGTATAGGCCTATAACGGAAAAAGATCGTTGCCTAAATTGTTGCCTGAAGCTTTCGCAACCGACGTCGTATAAATACATTCCGGGCTATCAGGCCCGTGGTCCTGTGCCGGAAACTGTAAACGTTTCCGCAGTGCCGGCAGGACTAAAAACTACTGACAACGGGTCTCCGTCAGTAAAACCACAGTACTGTGGCTGAGGCTGATCCTTTACAGTACAGTAAAGTTATCACAGTACAGTACAGTTGTAAACACAGTAAAACAAATTATATACAATTCTGTAGTAATTGCAGGCACAACTGGCTTACAGAACTTAATTTTCTTTCTCATATGTGCTCTTGCGATGGCGTAACTATGAGCTGCTCCTGCGAGAGGATGAGACTAGTTTCGGGGGGGTTGAGGCTAGTTAAAACGTTGGATCCTCAATTTTCCTCAGGACAAATGAGAAATTCATGATTCTTCTCATATAATTTGATAGATAGATTTAAAATTGTTTGAGTCTCCAAGTTTTTTTACTAAACCGTCGTGAAGTACGAGTTTATAAGGGTTATAAGGGTTGGAAAAATATTGGTAATCGCTGACTTCAAAGCATTCTACCTGAATTAAATCATCATCTTCACGGATTAAACCAAGCACGGTTTGTTCCGGTCTCAAATAGGCAAAGATTAGAGCTGGTCACTCCAGCGCTTCCTCGGACGTCCCATACTTCTCCGTCCCCTCGGCTTATAGTTCCAGAGTTGTTTGGGAATGCGGCAGTCGTCCATTCGGCAAAGATGTTGCCACCAATTCAGCCGATACTGGGCGATCCTGTCGAGTATACTCATAATATTCAGTTCTGCCGTATATCTGCGTTTCTTCTGTGATCATGGAGAGTATACCCTGCCACGTGCCTGAGAAATTTCATTTCAGTCGCTTGGATGCGACTGGCCTGGCCTTTCGTTAAAGTCCGATTCTCAGACCCATAAAGAACTGTGGGAAGGGCCATCGCCTTGTAGAATTTTAGGCGTGTTCCTTTACTCGCTGACTTATGTGCGCCTGATGGTCCCGCACATAAGGTTGAACTTACGCAACTTATTCACAACGTCATTGCATGCATTATAAGACACTGTAGCCAGGTATTCAGAATTACCAACTTGTTCCAGGACACCTGAATTAATTGTTATTCAAATTAATGGTAAAAGCCATCTCATGTCATTAGTAATTATTTTGTATTCTTAATAAAGCTTGAGAAAATGAGTCTCCTGAAGATATTTTGAAAAACCAGGCGTCATTACCCCTTCGCATTTTAAGGATGTTGTCCAAGAATGTTTTAAGCAACTTATAGATCAGTTAAATTACACTATTTTTGTGTGTAAAATCCAACAATAAAATCTTCTTATTGTTCTGAATGAAAGTCAAGAAACTGCTAGTTTACCTGTGCAAAGACGGCGGTTCAGACCATAGAGATACAGTATTAGACTCCAGGAGTCATGACAGCCCTGTAACGAAAAGGGTGTCTGGGCGAAAAACATAAATTCATAGATTCTGGCGCGTGCGTAATTGTTTTTAAGGCTGCAAATACGCATGTTATTTACCAAATGTTGAGTGACAAAAATGAAAACTGATAAGAAAACTCTCATTTATTAATTTCATTATCTTCACCCAAAATGCCAAGGGACAACATCAGTTGTGAAATTAAATAACAAGCCTATCCCGGTAGCCGACTCTGTAAAATACTTAGGGATCCACCTAGACAAAAAACAACTGGACACCAAGTTTCGTAAGCAGTATTGGCTCCTGGGCAGAAAATCATTACTGTCAATGCGAAAGAAGATGTTGGTGTACAACACTGTCTTCAAGCCTGTGTGGACATACGGATTACAGGTTTGGGGAACTGCATCTAAATCCAATACCGCCATAATGGAAAGGTTTCAGACCAAGGTGTTGTTGCGTGCCATAACCAACGCACCGTGGTTTATCAGCAACAAAGACATCTATAGGGACCTGGACCTGCCCTCAGTCAGTGAAACCATTGCGATGTTCAGCGAAAGATATGTGAAATGCCTCGTCATCAGCTGATAGTTTTTCACCTGATATTGCGACATATCTAACGCCATGACGGGTTTTCCACCGATCTAACCAACCTTCACTAGATGTGAACTCACCTTCAACTTCCAATTTTTTGTGCAGAATTAGTGCCTTTTCTTTGATAATAGGCCCATATAGCGGGGTTCCTTTCCTCCTTTCTTGGCAAAACCATATCCATAACGCGTTGTCTAGCAGTTCCAATTTTGGCTTTTTTAGTGTTTTGCGACTTTTTAGTGCTTTCTCGCCCTCTACCGTCACTGTACAAGATTAAATATCCTTTCTACTTTTCCTCCAGTCCTTTATTGTAGTAACTCCTACATTGAGTTCCTTAGCAATTTTTTGGAGTTATTCCCCCTTGTCCAGTCTCTGTAGCACTTTTAATTTTTCACGTAAAGGAAGAGTAACGTGTTTACGTTTTGCTCCTAACATAATGCAAAAACTACAACAGTATACACACACAGTATTGAAAGTGTAAAAAAATATTTGTAAACACTAAAACTGTCACCAATTACTACGTACACCAGTTCACACAGGACGAGTAATTAGCACGCACTAGACACTAGATGCCGGCTCACTGAGGCAGCAAAACAAATGACAAGTGTGTAACAAGCTCGGTCATCAACAAGTCGGTGCCTGAGCCGCGGTCGGACCAACCGGAGCGTCGGACCAGCCGAGGGTCGTACTAGAGAGGTTGTACTGTATTATACTTCCCTTTGTTGTTTGAATTGTTTACAGTCCTTAATTTAATACGCGCAACTGGCTTAAAAAGAGACGTTTCGTTACGTTAAGTGATTAGGAAATTTTACAGAAATTTTTAATAGCTCAGGGGGGTTTAATCCCCCTGTTCACCCCCGCATAGTTACATCACCGGCTCGTAGTAAAATATATTCCTGATGATGTTCGTATTATCGAGTTCAACTGTATTTACGAAGCAAATTAAGATGGGAAAATAAGTACCTTGCACAGACGCTGGCAGGATAGCATAAGAGAGAGAGAGAGGGGAGAAATATACTCCCGTGCATACAGGCACACTCGTTTTTTATAATACTAACCAGCGTTGTGTAGTTTAGGAATGCGTATGAACAGGGGAGAGGGTACGGTTCATTTATTATGAAATGCAGTTCGTGAAACACCTGGCTTACACAGAACAGAGAACACATCACTTACCGTGGAACACATGTCGCGGCTGGGCTTGGAGGGCGCTCGCGGTCCGCCCATCAGGTTTACGAAACTTTCAGCGTTGCCACATGGCGTCGATACCCTGCGTGTGCTCTTGAAATGACACGTGCGCTAAGAACGGTTCCGCGGATTTGTTTTCAAACGGCGGAACAGCTGTTCGGCATTACTAAGTAAATAAACAACACGCCTACGTGTAATGAAAATTGCTTGAAGTAATTATTATTTGTTCAGACACCGCAGTATAATGTTGCTTTCGATAGTGAGGATGTAGAACGTGATTGGTCCGAACACTCGAGCTTTATAATTTACGCCTGTGGTTTTATCAAGGTACAAAAACAGCCGGGGTTTCTTCAGAGACTAGTTATAAAAAGATAAGGAATTATTAATTTATGGAACAAATCATGAAAGGATGAACATTACTATCTTTTAAGTGGTCGAAAAATTGTGATAACATCCCGAAATCAGTCCCATTAAAGTAAGCGGTTTCAACACAGTAAAAATACGCGTTATTGAAACGTTGTTTTAGAAGATACATAGAAGATACAAATTGACTGGATTGATTGCCTATATTCCATATTTCAAACGTATACGCAAATACTGTGTAATAAGTCTGTTTGTATATTTAAAATATCGGTATGGAGAACCATACACGACTTCCATATTCTAAGATTTATATTTAAAATCATTTTCAGCCAAACAGCCGGGCAGTGTCTTACCTGCCTTTTTATTGCTGTATTAAATGAAAAATATTATATTACATTAAAATGAAAAAATTATAATTTTATTGCCTGGCAACAAAATTATTTTATTTTTAACAATTACCATTGTTTCAAAAAGTTTAAATAAATTTTCAAGTACTTTACTCTTGTTAAAACGTAAAAGGTTGCAGGTAAACTACCCCTTCCCCTTAACCGATCTTCACCAAAATCGAAAGTCATTGAGACCTCTACAATTCAGGGACGTATGCAAAAAATTATTTGATTCTGTTTCAATTTGCGGCTGTTATCGTTTGCCATAGAAAATACGCTTGATAAAAAACGTTGCAGGTAAACTACCCCTTCCCCTCAACCGATCTTCACTTAAAACAACAGGTCTTGAGAACTCTACAATTTAGGGCTGTATGCAAATAATCGTTTGATTCTGTTTCAATTTGCGGCTGTTATCGTTTGCCATAGAAAATACGCTTGATAAAAAACGTTGCAGGTAAACTACCCCTTTCCCTCAACCGATCTTCACTTAAAACAACAGGTCTTGAGAACTCTACAATTTAGGGCTGTATGCAAATAATCGTTTGATTCTGTTTGAATTTGCGGCTGTTATCGTTTGCCATAGGAAATACCCTTGTTAAAACATAAAACGTTACAGGTAAACTACCCCTTTCCCTTAACCGATCTTCACCAAAAACAATAGGTCTTGAGAACTCTACAATTCAGGGCTGTATGCGAAACATTATTTGATTCTGTTTGAATTTGCGGCTGTTATCGTTTGCCAAAAAAAAAAATTTCCATTGATAAAAAAACCGTTGCTGGTAAACTACCCCTTCCCCTCAACCGATCTTCACTTAAAACAACAGGTCTTGAGAACTCTACAATTTAGGGCTGTATGCAAATAATCGTTTGATTCTGTTTCAATTTGCGGCTGTTATCGTTTGCCATAGAAAATACGCTTGATAAAAAACGTTGCAGGTAAACTACCCCTTTCCCTCAACCGATCTTCACTTAAAACAACAGGTCTTGAGAACTCTACAATTTAGGGCTGTATGCAAATAATCGTTTGATTCTGTTTCAATTTGCGGCTGTTATCGTTTGCCATAGAAAATACGCTTGATAAAAAACGTTGCAGGTAAACTACCCCTTTCCCTCAACCGATCTTCACTTAAAACAACAGGTCTTGAGAACTCTACAATTTAGGGCTGTATGCAAATAATCGTTTGATTCTGTTTGAATTTGCGGCTGTTATCGTTTGCCATAGGAAATACCCTTGTTAAAACATAAAACGTTACAGGTAAACTACCCCTTTCCCTTAACCGATCTTCACCAAAAACAATAGGTCTTGAGAACTCTACAATTCAGGGCTGTATGCGAAACATTATTTGATTCTGTTTGAATTTGCGGCTGTTATCGTTTGCCAAAAAAAAAAATTTCCATTGATAAAAAAACCGTTGCTGGTAAACTACCCCTTTCCCTCAACCGATCTTCACCAAAAACAATAGGTCTTGAGTACTCTACAAATCAGGGCTGTATGCAAAAAATTATTTGATTCTGTTTGAATTTGCGGCAGTTATCGTTTGCCATAGAAAAAAAATCTACAGATAGACACACAGACAGACAGACAGACACACACACAGACACTTTTCGGAAAACGACTTTTTTCATGTTTTGAGTGTAGTAGAATCAGAATCTGCAATAATCTCGAACACGATTTTTTTTGCCATCACCATACTTCCATTCCTTAAGGAATATGGAAGTAAAAAAGGGTTACTAATAAATTAGAATAAAAAGCTGGAAAAATAACGCAGCCTAAAAATTAAGACATTAACAAAATTCGTCAACTTTTTTTTACCCTCTGGGGGGCCGCCCCCCGTAAATACGCACCTGACGCCTTCCTCGGGAGGGGGGGGAGTAGAAACCTCTGTTCTATAGTATCTTTCCTAAACAATGCTTGTATGTGTGTGCACAGTCTACATTATCCTTTACGTAGGCCTATATGTTTTCTATGTGTAGGTTTGTTTGGTGGAACCGTCATATTAATACCTTGACAAAAATAACTAGTCTGCCAAGTAATAATCGGTCACAGCACAAAACGTGAACTTTTTTATAATTGACATGAATTATGGGAAAAACAGATTCTGTCGTGGACAAGAAATTCTTCCATAGTGTAGCCTCCTCGTGGTAGTATATTTCTCTTCAAATTGCCTTCCTCTCTGGCGCCTTGACGTTCGTCGGCAAACATTAAGGCCATTGGTATTTCCGAAGCTGCGGATCTGGAAATTTGAATGCTGGTGCCTCTCCTAAGTTATTTAATCACGATCTTTGTTACCCCTATAATTCATTTTCTCATAACTTTTCCTTGCAGCATGACTTGGAGTAATCGGTATTTTTCGTCTCTTAGTATATACAACGTAGCTATTTAAGTTTTCGTCTTTATCTATTTTAATTCTCGTTGTCACTCATTGTCTACTTGTCACGCGTCCGTAGCCGAGACTGTGCCAGACCATACCGGTCCGCCCGCGCTATGTTCAAGGCCGTAATCAATTACGCTCTAGTGTTTTCTATTACGGAATATTCTGGAATCTCAGCAAGGTATAAATACAAGACGTCAGCGACGCTTAGTTCAGTTTTAGTGGCGATTTATTCCAGTGCGGTTCGTAGTACTGTGGCGAAGTGTCCTGTGTTTTATAATTGTGCGGGACTCGTCGACATTATTATTGCGTGTTTTCTGTTTGATTTGTTGTAAGAGACTATCTTGTTGATTACAAACAGTTTAATTGTGATAATTAAAGCTGATTATTAGTGACGTAATTGGTGTCTGGTATTTTGTTTTCCACTGTACCATCCGACGATCACTAGACCGTCGTAACAATAGCATCTCGTAAGCCATACTTTTAGTTTACAACTTATGTGTCGATGGTAAAAGGATTTGTATCCGGTCTGTTTGGCCGTGGTCGATTGCTTTGTCTCGTCAGCTTCTAAACGTTTCGGCTACCCACCGGAGGTCTTCTTCAGTAGAAAAAACTTTAAAATGTTCTACGAAAGGGTGGAGAGCCGAACGTATCCGTAACCGAGGTAAAATCATACTTACCTCGGCCGCACATAAGTTGATAAACTTTGTCATTCAGTTCTGCTCCTTGTTTCTTCCGAGATATCGTTGTTTTCATTTATAATGGAGCCTAATTTGCTCGATTTGTTGTGTGTGTGTGTGTGTGTGTGTGTGTGTGTGTGTGTGTGTGTGTGTGTGTGTGTGTGTGTGTGTGTGTGTGTGTGTGTGTGTGTGTGTGTGTGTGTGTGTGTGTGTGTGTGTGAAAATTTCCGGTATTCTTGGTTAATTTTGACACTAACGTTTTGTTTATCGTCAGACTTGATATTCTTACATTTAATCTTTTCACGTCGTATATAACAGTGGCGGCTGGGTGTTTCAGTCGGGTTGGATGGTATTAAATTGTTTTATTCTCTGAATAGAAAATGTCCAAGTCTCCTCCCCTCCAAACAATAGACAAAGAAAGCAAAATAATGCAATTTTAGTGTCCACGCACATAACCACGAATATTTATTGTATTTTTTTTTTTAAATTCACGATTAAATATTCTGTTACCTGATTTTACACTTTAATTAAAATTTGTAAGGTCGGGAGCATTACAAATTCCAACCTGGCGCACCACGTGTTATTTACCAACTGGTGGCGCCGTGACGTCCAGGCGGGGTTTGCAGTCCCTAATCACACCAAGGGAGCCTATATCGTTGTAATAGGGACACCCTAGTCTAACCAGCCAGAACACTACTCCATTGTATTTCCCCATATACAAAGCGCGTCACACTTGGTGCATACACCGCGGCAAGAGCGTGTACGGTTTTTAGTATTTTTTGCGCTTTCCAATCGGCAAGTGATTAATTACGATGATTTAGCATGAAAACTTTATTATTAGTTTTTGTTTTATTCATTATTCTATAATTTAAAATACAATTCGAGATTTAATGGGGGTTGTGCAACCTAGGCATGGGCCGCCACTGGTATTTGGATACTGTCGTAGCCTTTCGATGAATACCACCTGCTTGGATACTCACCGTTTTACATGACGGCGTTACGTGTAGACGCGAACTGTAGTGTTTGATCGCGATCCAATGTCGTAAGAATTCATAGCGTTTAAAATGTCCAGCGATTCCATTATTAGCATGGCTGTTGTGACGCAAGCATTGTACGCGGAATCTTTGTCACAGCTGTAAGTAGGCGTTATCTGGATGACGTCATCGGTACAACTGACGACAGACACCACACAGAGGAAGCAGTATTATTTTTACTTTCACGACGGATTTTGTACATTTGCTTTTGTTTTGGTTTAAGCCCAATAGCACAACTAACCGGTCCCGCAGTGGGCACTCCGATGTTAAGAAGTCCAACGTAAGGTGAACAGCTTTCAACTGACGTTAGTTTCCTTTACGTGTTTTTTCACAAATCCTGAACACTCATTTCTTTTTCTTCAGATCTGCTTCCACGACCTGCAGCCAGTTTCTTCTTGGTCTTCCTTTTGCTCTTTTACAGTCCGTTGTTCCCTGAACGATATTCCTAAATACTTTAACTGATCAAGTTTTCTAGTTGATTTCCAGCGACGATAGCTGCGGTTCTTCGTTCCTCGATGCACAGTACAGCACTTGGGTTCTCAGGTCCTTTTTTGCTCTGTAGAACGAAGCTGACTGTGTAACGCTGTAATATCGAAAACCAGAAAGCAATTCTAAATACAGATGAAGTTTCGGTATGGCTGTTTGGATGTGGTGATAGGGGAGCCTGTTCGAAGATTTCGCAGACGAATTCCGTGAGTGCGTACGCTTTTTCATTGACAGGTTGGAAAAACCAAAGTGCAACCTGATTGCTGTAATTTACAATCACAGTACTCTTCTTCTTCAACACTACAGTCCATCGTCAGCCCTGGCGTCCAACACCAGTCTTCTCCAAAGTCTCCTGTTCATTGCTATCTCAGTGTCCCTCACATCCATTCTTCTGACGTCTTCTAGCACATCATCCAATCATCTTACTCTGGGTCGGCCCTCTTCCTGCTTTTATAGACTTGCGCCCTCAAGATTTTCTTTGGCATACGCAGATCATCCATCCTCTCCGGTGACCTAACCATTGCATTCGTTGAGCACTTGTGAATCTTACAATGTCCTCATGATTCGATAGCTCATCTGTTTCCTGGTTATTTCTTATTCTCCTCCATTCGTCATCTTCTTTAACCGGGCCATAAACACGTCTTACGATATTTCTTTCAATCCTTCTTAGTGTTTCTTGTACCTTTTTTGTCAGTGGCCATATCTCACTTCCATAAGTAACAACTGGTCTGATAATTGTCGTATGTATTTTTATTTTTGTGTTGCGACTAATGAGTTTGCTTCTCAATAGTCTGCTATTGGCATAATATGCCCTATTTCCCATTTGTATCCTGTCATGTATTGTCGTGTTTATAGACCCTTCATCATCTATCATGTTACCCAGGTATCTCAGCTTGTTAACTGCATCAAATGAATTATCCTCTATGCATAAATTATACAGATTTCTTCTCCTTTCTGAACAATCACAACGCAATCGGCGTAAGAATTGGACATTTTCGAATTACAAATTAGGTTATTTGATCAATAGCAACTGTAATTATAAGCAGTTAAAGACAAGTTATAAACGATTCAGTAGTCTTTCCAGACATAATTAGATTACAAAACTTATTACAAAATTTTACGTATTTAACGTAAATGAAACAGTATAATTTTATTTTAGAATCCATGTAAAAAGCGTACTTTATACTCATCTTGTCAGATTATTAACGCTCCTCAACTTTTTATTTCATATTGTCGACGTGAAAAGTGTTGTGTAACAGCCTGGCCGCAATAATTCTGTCCAACGCGTGCTTCGTCAAAAGTTGTCAACTTGTTTTTCTGTACCCACTGCTTAAGGTGTCTTGTCACTGAGGTCTCATCGGGTTATCGGTAATGTTGTTATACTTAATAATAATGCTATTAATGATATTTGTGTGAATAATACAATTAGTACTTGCCAATAATATTTGTATTACTAATATTTTTTCTTTCTTTTGCAGGTAAGTCTGCCGACGTTCTATTTCTTAACCACAGGTAGACAGCGTAAGTACAACGGCTAGACAAAAGTAAGTTTACCTACGAAACAGTCCCGGATTTAAGATTTTTGAGACCCTAGGTCAAGATATCTGAGGCCCCCCCGCTGGTGACTTTGAAGTAATAGGCCTTTATGTACTGCAGAAGTAATTTGATGTCAGATTAATACTATCAAATTTAAAACCAGTAGGCTACTATAGAAAAGCGTGCTTTCATTTAGCAAACTTTTCAAAATATCAAGAACCATGCAAATGAATTGAGCAAATTAATTTATTTTTTTAAGTAGAGTAACTTAATTAAGCTTATTCAGAAATTTAACATAAAAAATTTCTTTTTTATTGTCTAGTTATAACACATTAATTTTTTTCTTACAATTTTTATAAAATTTAAAAAATAGGTCTAGATTTTCTTTTTTATTCTTTGACTAAAGATACAACAAGCTAATGGTAAACTAATATTCAGTGATTGTTAGCTTAATGGAATTAATGTCGGGGAAAGCATACACAAAAAATGTTGCGTCTGCCAATGCCAACGTCTTAAAAATAAGCGCGCAATATTTAAATAAGAACTGTCTTCCATTTGTATTATTAACAAACATTGATCATTTAATTTCAAAATATGATACTTAAATAAATCAAAGTGCCTCCTACTTTCATAAAAATACTTCTGTTAAAAAAAGAAATCTGTAGCTTGCTGCCCCCTCTAAATCCGCGGCCCTAGGCTGTGGCCTAGTCGGCCTAGTGGTAAATTCGTCACTGCTACTAAATAAATAACAACGTCCATGAATAACTTGGGTGATTTAGGTAAATAACAAAAAAATATACATAAAATTATGTGTACATGTAGTCCCAAATTTAATGTGTAAAACGAGGTAGAATAATTATGCACCGATCGGCAAGAGGAGTATGCTGGACATTTTTCATTCCAGGGTATAGGCGTCTTGCCGGCCACACTTTTACTTTATAATGAGAGGTACTAATCGGACGGTCAGCTCTTGCACCAGTCTCCTTACTCGGATCCCCTCATCATAATTCCATCATATGAGACACATTGTTGTAAATGTCGTTAAGCGTGCTTAATAGCTACAGAGCTGTCTACGAGTCGGTTGGGTCTCAGTTCCAAGTTAGGTTACATCATCGATAGATCGACAGTGGTTTGGGCTTAACTGCGGCCGCGGTTACGTAACCCACGCGCGCCTCTGTCGTGTTGTATTCTTACGTTTGAGATCAGCTTAATTAAGTAGGATTTATGTTACACTGACACATTTCTCCGGTTCGTTGTTTCGCCTACTCAGCTTTAACATTACTAATTGTTCTGCTCTTCCTCGCCGCACAGTTTGCGTAGGCTATTCCACGCTTTGTGTTTTCAGTATTTCGTCATCTATCCGCCTTTCCGGATCTGATATCGTTGCGTGTTCCGAAATTCAGCGTCACAGTGTCAATCGCTAACAACTATTCAGAAACCAAGTAAGTAGCATTAGTAATGTTCCTTATGGAAACTCTGGGCATACAATTTGAGCTTTGTAAAGTTTATCTGCATCGGAAGCAATAAAGCATATACATTTTCTGTTGTAAAGATTGCTTTTACAGCCGAGGTGGACGAAGGATTATGGACGCGCCCTATAAGACTGCATAGGAATTTATTCAGGAACAAGTATATCCTAAAACGTACTTAGCTAAGAGAATTGTCAATTTTGTTTAAGAAGAATTGGTTTCATCTTTCTTGTGTAGAGGAAGGTTCAGAAGGGTGCTTCACTTTCCTAACAAGAGATGGAGTAAACCTTTTTCCATCCTTTTACTGTTTAAAACACTGTTTATCGAGTTTAGAATATTTAATAAGTTGCCTTCGCAGAGAAGAGGCAGGTGACATTTCATTGACTTTACTGTTTATAAATTTCTTTACCTTAATATACTCAGTTATACAGACCTACTTTTCTATAGGGTGAGTTTGGAAAAACTGGTACAACGCTTTGAGAATGCCTAAAAAGGAATGAACATTGTGTAGAGAAGTAGTGGACACATGATTTCAGTAAAAAAGTTTTATTTATCCAAGTTATAGCCTACGTATTTCATTAAATAGGTAACCTTACTTCTTCACGCCCGTCATATATTAAAAAGTATATACATTTTCTTAATTCGTTTGGTAATCTTGCTGTGTCTGTTTTCAGCACCGATACGTTTACAACCTGCCCTCCGCATTTGTAATTGAACCCGTGAGTGGAAGAAGGGAATACCTAGTCCTACTTGGAACCCTACTTTTCAGGAAACTGGGAAGAAAATCTACAGCAGTTATTCCCTCCTGCCACTCAGCACTGAGCAACCAGGAAGTTTTGACTGGCTGGAAATGTTAATAACATTCCCTTTTACGGCCCACTCTTTGCGCCTATCATTGGTCAACAAAATGGTTATCTCGGATAAATTTATCAAAAGACTGTAGTTATTCCCTTTTTTGACTCACTGGTTCATAATTACAATTGCTGCTGATCAAACAACCTGATTTGTTCTTCTTCTTCCTCCCCCCTCCTACTCCAGGGACTAGGCGAATCACCTGTTCCGGTCCCAAAGGGAATACA
The DNA here is from genome assembly GCA_034769895.1 of Magicicada septendecula. Lineage (NCBI taxonomy): Eukaryota > Metazoa > Arthropoda > Insecta > Hemiptera > Cicadidae > Magicicada > Magicicada septendecula. The sequence goes on along the minus strand of CM068374.1, from coordinate 417,079,185 downwards.
TCCACTTCACCATCGCATCCTATACTTCGTATACTTCCAATAAGCTTCTTCCTTTTCACTTCATGGATTAGGTTATATAAACCTGTTCCGGCACCCACCTCATCCTCGGACGACCCACGTCTCTTCTACCAACGACTTTAGAGTTCAGTGCCGCTTTCGGCAATAGATTCTCTGTCATCCTTTGCAAATGATCCCCTGTAAGGTGAAAAAATTTCATTTATGTCCTCTACTTCGAGGTCTGCTCTGATATCTTCATTCCTTATTCTATCTTGCAATGTAGGCCTATAGTTTAAAGTACTTCGAAGAAACTGCATTTCAGCGTTCTGAATCTTGCCGCATTCCTTTTTTTTGTCATGACTCGCATATGTCAATGTGGGTATTGCAATTGTCTTATAAAATTTAATCCTTGTGCTGTGTCTTGTCTCATTTCTAAGATTTCTATGAAACGTACCACACACAAATGTTCCTAAATTTATTTTATCTTCTCTTTTATGTCATGTTCAAACTCATAGCTTACTGCACATGCGAGATATTTAAAACGGCTAACTTGAACCAGCCATCCAATAAGCTTGCATGACCAAACCTGCCATCCGGTATCATCCTATTCAGATGAGCAGGCCTTCTATTTTTTTCTGCAATACATCTTGAATATTATTAATTATTATTATCTATTATTGTCGTCATTTCTTATTGCTTTTTACTGATACTGAAAATTATGATAACCTCCGTACCCAGTTGTTTATAATTAATATACAAAAAGTAATGGCCGTGCAGCATAATCAGTTTGAAACAGGAGGTAAGGTAGGCAGGAAAGTGGCCGTCAATTTGACATGAACAGCTCAACGCTGCCCTTACCACACCGATAGCATCTGGAATACATTAATTTTTATTAGAGAATTAACAGTGGAAGTTCTCTGCGGAGCCTTCTTTACATTCCGGATATTTACAGTAATCAAAATGATTTTTTCGACACACTATGATGTCAGTTATTATTTCCGAAATGACGTATCATATTTTAATATTATACGAAGTCTCTCCTTAAATCACTCGATGTAAGCACAATGTAAAGTAATCAGCTAAATAATTGTGTGTACAGATATAGATATATGATTACAAAGTGAATATAACAGTTGTAGCCAAAAGTTGAACACTAAGATTGTCCCGTTAGTAAAATAATGTATATAACTAATTCACTATCGACTCGGAACACAAAGTTTTTTATGGGTAAAAACGTAAAAGTTTTACCTTACAGCCTGAACCAGTTGTCGCTTTTAAAAAGCTTCTTCAGAGGCTGCCGTTGGGAGCATTGTCCGTCTTGTTCTTGGCGACGGTATTGACTTTTGAAGGATCGATGTTGTGTGTGTGGGGTGTGATATGTTCGAATAATGCGTGTGATTTGAATTGTGTCTGTTCGTTTAGGATGTCGTTTTTATGTATTTTCGTGTGTTTGTGTATTTCCAATTGTTCAAGAGTGTCTAGTTTTCGGCCTTTTGTGTGTACGTGTAGAATGGCCATGTTATTGTCGATGTTTTTGTATGTGTGGTTTGCTTCAATGAGGTGTTTTGGAAAGGTGGATTCTGTAGTGGAGTGTAGTGCTTTTGTGTGTTCAATGCATCTTTGTTTGAAGCTACGTCCTGTTGGCCTATGTATGGCATATTTGCTGCAATCTGAGGAGTTTAGTTTGTAAACACCAGGTAGATCGAATTTATTTTGTGCTTTGTGTGTGTGTTTTGATACTGTGTGTTCTGTTTTGTTTGTAGTTTTGTATGCGATTCTGTATCCTGCTTTTTTTTAATTTGTGGGCTATTTTTTCAGTTTGGTTATTGATGTACGTTAGTGTTATGAAGTTTTTGTTTTCTGTCTTTGTCTGTTGTTTGTTTTGAGTAGGAGTGTATTGACTATGGTGCTGTCGTATCCGTTAGATTCTGCTAGATATTTTATCGTGTTTAGTTCGTCTTTGTAGTCTTTTCATCTAGTGGGATGTTGTTAAGTCTATGTATCATAGTTCTGAAGGCAGCTAGTTTGTGTTGTATTGGGTGATTGGAGGAGTTGTGTATTAGTGTGTCAGTTGTAGTCTGTTTTCTGTATATACTGAATTTGTGCGTGTGTTGGTCTAAGAAGTTTATGCTATTGTTGTGTTCGTATTCGGCAGTGAAGGTTATGTTTTTGTGTATTTTGTTCACATTGTCTTTTGTTTCCTCTGTATAGTATTAGAATGTCGTCAACATATGTGTGCCAATATAGTATTTTATGTGAGTGTCTGTCATTGTTTGTGAGGATTCTTGTTTTTTCTAAGTGTTGGAGGAAGACTTCTGCTAGTATGCTGGATGTGGGAGGATTCTTGTTTTTTCTAAGTGTTGGAAGAAGACTTCTGCTAGTATGCTGGATATGGGATAAATCCAAGAATAAAATAATGCACTTTTAGTGCACGCGAACTTCTGCAGATTCGGCGAGTCGTCGTCATTCTGCTGTTGGTGTATATTTGAATGACGTATACAATATAGCAACCACGCAGCATTTACGATTGATAACGGCGGTTGATTTGTTTAGCGATGTCAACCTTTTGGCTGTGAGACTAAAGGGTACAGTACTTGCATAGCGCGGAATACTCACACATACAGCAATGCTTTTTGCAGTTCCCTTTAAATTTTTGAAGATAAAGGCAGTCTAAATGCGTCGGAACGGTATTAAACTAGTAAAGGATATTTCAGCCAGTCGAGCGTTAACTCATTTTTTCTACTTGGTTTGTTTAAATTTAAAGTATTAAATTCGCCGGTTATTGTTTGTAACGATGTTGTGTATTGCCAATTTACAATTTACTCAAATTGTAAAGAGCGGTGGGGAAATGCCCAATAGATCCACTAGGCAGTTTTCCACTGTGAATTGGTTGGACATTTCCCCGAAACTGATTCAAGAAAAAGTTGAAAATAATAAACAGTGACATATAATGTACATGTAGTAGAAAGATTTATCTACCTGGCAAGTACTGGGGAGAAGTACAGAAGAAATCATAAGAATAGTGTCGAAATCAGTACTGGCAAAACTGAACAAAGTGTATGGAAAAGCCGTGACAATACTGAAACAACAACAACACTTGGTAAAGTAGTCTTGTGCTCTCTATGCCTTAGAGTTCTGTACAGTAAGGAAATTGACTTTCGCAGAAATAACAGCTTTCAAATGACTCGACGCAGAAGAATGATTAGAATATTGTGTGTGGATGCTAGAAGTCTATACTGCCAGAACTAAAAACTCACAAAGACCGTTTGACCGGGTGACCAATAAAGAGTCGAATAATTAAATATTCTTGACACTGATAAGAAACCATTGGATAATATAACTAATGGTCCAAGGTAAACTCGAAGGGTCCAGGGGGAGAGGAAGATGGCCTGCACGATTCACTGACATGGTAACAGACTCGTCATGGTAACACAGTATCGCGAGACCACCCTCACAATCGCACGTTGGCAGGAGCGTGTCTAGAATTTGGCCTTGGGAGAGGGTCCATGGTCCGGTCGAGTAGGCTTCATACAAAAGAAAAGAAAAAACAAATTAAGACTAATCAATATTACTGTCTTTAAAGTGGCAAAAAACGTGTAATAACATTATGAAATCAGTCCCATTAAAGTAAAAAGTGATAACACAATAAAAATACGCGCTATTGAAACGTTGTTTACAAGATACTGACAGGATTGGTTTTCCCATATTTCGTACTTGAAACGCATAAGCAGATGGTGTGTAATAAACTTGTTTGTATATTTAAAAAATCGGTATGGTGAACCATACAATCGGTGTGACTTCCATGTTCCAATTAATTCTAAAATTATTTGTAATATGTGCACACAGAACGAAACCAAATATATCAGCATGCTTTTGGTAAAAACGCTGAGAAAGATAATCAAAATACGAATTGTACCTAGTTGTTATATTTTAAAAATCAAGAAATTATATTTTTTATTTAAACAACGCGGAAGAAAGCGAATACCGTCCAGCCTTTGTTATCTGTGAATTTCTGAAAACGAAAAATTATTTTGTTTACGTATCCGTGGTTACATAGCACTTGTAGCATCCGTAGTAACGATATCACTTGTTAATATTTTATTGAAGTTTTTTTTTAAGTTTTCAGTCGAATAAATTTATATATTAATACAAAAATTAATCCCTCCCCTTCAACTACCCTTTTCATTTATAGATATTTCATCAACCTTTCTACAGTGGATTATTATGACCTTTTTTTCAGGATATTTTATTTATTAAAATTAAGTACTTTACTCTTGTTAAAACGTAAAACATTGCAGGTAAACTACCCTTTCCCCTTAACAGATCTTCACCAAAATCAACAGATCTTGAGTCCTCTACAATTCGGGCACATATATGCAAAAAATTAGCGGCAGTTATCGTTCGCCATAGAAAGCATTACACACACACACACACACACACACACACACACACACACACACACACACACACACACACACACACACACTTCGGAAAATGACTTTTTCATGTTTTGAGGGTAGTATAATCAGAATCAGCCCTTATCTCGAACACGATTTTTTCGCGATCACCATACTTCCATTTCCTTACGGAACACGGAAGTAAAAAAGAGTTACTGTTATATTAACGTACACAGCTGAAACAAAAAACATCCTAAAAACTAAAAGATTAACAAAATTCCTCGACAACTTTTTCGACCCCCAGGGGGTTCCCCCCCCCCCATAAATACGCGGTTCACTTTGATGAACGTTCGTGAAGTCACGATTTCCGATGCAGGCGACCGACGAACGTGGAAGGTCTGAGTTCGTGGACTCGCTAGTGCCGCGTGACAAGAGAATAGTAAAGGATGGTAGACGACGATGGGAAAGAGCGGAAGTTTACGTCCTCGTTCTTCTGAACGCGTTTTGATAACAGCATTTAAGATCTTTCAAAACGTTTAGTTCGAGATATACTAAGGAGCATTCGTCTTGTTACAGAGTATTTCCGCCCGAAAGCTTTGTTATATTTTTACGTGAGTTGTATGGTACATTCTGCGGTCCAGTTCTCAGCTTCAAAGTTCATTTTACTACAGCTTCGTGTACAGTCATTGACTTTCTAATCACAATTGGTATCGCTTTCCAATCAACTAATTCATCTTATGTCCGATTTTCAATGTTAATTGTTGTTTATTTGAAGATGTGGTTTTCCCGGATCTAGTCCAAATATCGCGTCTCACCTCTGTCTCTGACAATACTGTTATTGGACAGTCGTAGTTTGGACGAGCGAAGAGAGTTTTCAGTTTTAACTCGACCATGTGGGATTTGTCTTGTCCATCTGTTTGGTGTGTGTCTGAAGATATCTTTTGAATGCATTAGTCGATTTTCGTAAACTGGGCACGCGCATCCATACATATAACCTCCAGAACCACTTAGTTTTTGAGATGCATACCCCCAAAAATAGGGCTGGGGGATAAAGTGTGAGGGGTCAAAATTAAAAAAAATTGCAATATGCTCATGGGAGATATCAATTTAAACAGAATTTTAATTACAGTCTGAATAAAAACAGGAAAAACAGTCTGTATTCAGTGGGTACAGGAAGACAAGTTGACTACTTTAGACGCATCACGAGTTGTACAGAATCGTTACGGCCAGGCTGTAACAGAACACTTTTCACGTCGACAGTCTTAACTAAAAAGATGCGAGACGTCAGTGATCCGACACGACGCATTTAAAGTAGACTTCTTAAATGGATTCTGAAGCGAAAATTATACTGTTTGCTTTGCTTTGCTTTAAATACGTACACATCTGTAAAATTCAGTTCAGTTCAGAAAGTTCAAAATTTGGGGCATCAGGGTTCAAAAAGTGTACCAAAAGTTTCAGTAAATCGAAAAACCAAGTGGAATATCAAATTACGGATAATTTTAACCACAGTCTGAATATACTGTTTAGGTTCAAACATTAATTTTTAGGACACAGAAAAATGTATAATGTTTTTAAAAAGTTGTAAAACTTTATGCCTAACATCAGAATAAAGGAAATAATGTTAATTCAAATGCGAATGAATTGTTTGCTTTGAAAATTCTTGGGGTAGCACGAGCTAAAATATTATTATTCACGGCTGTACAATGTTTACACATTTTCCGGAACCAAAGATTACAGAAGTGATTGAATTCTCGTTTTCCACTGCTGCTTGTCCATCCAAAGAGCTTCTTCAATTTCTCGTTCCCTCAATATAATCTGAATTTCTTGTATCGTGGTGATAAGTGGTCTTCCTCTTTTCCTTCTTCCTGGTGGAGTCCATTCCATAACTCTCCTTGGCAATCTTTCCTGTGCCGTTATTTTCGTGTGTCCATACCATTGTATTTTTTTGATAAAATCAACAATTGAATTTTTCACTCGTTCTGTCCTTAATGACTTCTTTTCTAATTTTCTCACGTCTGGATACACTTGCCGAACGTCTCTAACAGTCCACTTCTGCTGTTATTAATTTTGTTCTTGTGTGTTTATTACTAGTCCCAAACGTCTGAGCCGTAAGTCATGATACTTTTAACAGTGGTTTTAATTTCTGCTGTAATTACGAGCTAAAATCAGAAGTCAAAATTTTGGAAAAATTGTAGAAGCGTGAGCGAATTGTGCAGCTCAGTGAGCTTTGTACTGGGTACAAAGTGAGTTGTATGAACTGGGTACAAGATTAATATTGTCTCTTGTTGTAGAAGTGTGAGCGAGTTGTGCAGCTCAGTGAGCTTTCTAGTTATGAACTGGGTACAAGATTAGTATTGTCTCTTGTTGTAGAAGTGATTTGTGTAGGTTTGTCAGTGTTTACGTTGATATTCAGTTAAATTAAAGAATTACACAACTATCGATTCTTATCAGTCAGATAAACAAACGTTCTCATTACAATTCGACAGGTCTTTTCCGGACTTTCACCTGATCGTAATAATCAGGAAGAATAGTAATCAGGGTGACATAACCGCGGCCGCAGTGTTTCTCGTTGAGTCATTCCAAAAAGCGATAATCGACCCATTGATGATGCAATGTTATCTGGACAGTGTGTTGAAATTGAAGCTTCCACGAATACAAATGGCAACGTCTCAAGTAATACGTGACTCTCTCTCTCTCTCTCTCTCTCTCTCTCTCTCTCTCTCTCTCCCTCTCTCTCTCTCTCTCTCCCCCGCTCTCTCTCTCTCTCTCTCTCACCTCCCTCCCTCCGTTTCCCTCCCCTCAACGTAGGTGTGGGCGCGTTCGTATATGGGTAATTCTCAAAATATCGAACCTTTGCTGTTTTCTGACTGGAATTTAGAAATTGTAGTCTTTAAAAAGTTTTAAAAGAAATGTCCACAATGAGAAATAAATCTGTTTTCTTTTCTTCCTATTTTAAAACCATGTTGTTATATATTTTGATTCATAATACTTAAAACATATTAAAATATTTTCTTTTATCCTGTACTGAGAGCTAAAAAAGCTATTTTACAAACTGTTTTTTTTTTCAGAGATAAAGCTTTCGAAAATAATTTTTTTTTATCTTTCATAAAATTCTATGTTTAATGCATTAAACATGAACAGACTTGCATATTTAAAATGAGATAATTTAAGAAGAGTAAAATCAATACTCAAATAATGAGGGTTTGATTATATTAGGAAGTTCTAAATTGCTACAAATTATCTGAAATATGAAATTTATGCGTATCTTCAAACGATATGTGATATATGGGTTTGAGATTTGCTACAATTATAAGCAAATTCAATATAATAAGTCACCAATTAGGAATTTTATTTTTACTAGCTGTTAAAAATAAAAAAATTATACTAATTACAGTTTAGTTTTTAGTACTGATTACTGAAAAATGTTTAGTGTAATGTTTTATTCAAAGTGCCTCTTTGACAACTGGTAAATTTAATTTATATAAGTACTGTACTGCGATACTATATTATATCGATAGTCATCTATAATCCGAATTGCTGCAGTCTGCACGGGCTCTTGGGACTCCTTTAGAAGTCAATCTGGGGAGTTCACTAGACGTTCCTGTACATCCTACAGTATCTGTCTGGGGTGTCTCACGATAGCTCTTGAACAAATTAACCGATTGACATGCGCGTCGCCTAGCCAGTACGGGGCCGTTTTTTCTCTGCCCCAATCTTTTACCCTACCCAACCTAGACCCTATTGTTTTTTAGATTGTCCCCCCAGAAACAAAAGGACGGAAGTCAGAATTTCTGCAAAAATCGCAAAAGCCCTTGTGGGGATATCAAATTAAAGGTAATTTTAACCAAAACTGAATATAATGTTGATTTTAGAAAATCACAATTTTGCACGTCAGGGCCCAAAAAGTGGGGTGAAATTTTTTTTTTAATCCCAAAAATTGATGTGGGGTATAAAATTAAATAGAATTTAACACAGCGTCTAAATTTAGTAAATCTAAGTTTTACAAATGTCAGAATTTTCGGACAGCAGGGTGCATAAAGAGATCAACAATTGTGAAAATCCACCAGTGTGTCAGAAAGCAATTCGGATTGTAACCCAAATGCCCGAATATTTCAAATGATTATTGTTTATCGTATGATTGTGTGCTCTAAAATTTATGTTACTAAAAAAAATAGAGTAATTGATATTTTTATAATTTTCCCTATAATTAAAAAATTATCTAAATATCAAAATTTGTATAATAATAAATGTACTTTGTTCAAAATAATGACCTAGTTCTACAGGTCAGAGAGCATACTAGTAAAACTCAAATAATGCGTTTTGATAGGAGCCGGAACTTCGCCTCTGGTATTCCATATTATATTCACTGATGTGATTCCAAAATTAAATAGAACGCACATTTGCCGTACAGTAACTACAAAGCGTTTGGTTGTGTGTTAGTCGTCTTTGTATGTGTCTTGTTGTTTTACAAAAATAAAAAAATAAACACACAGAGCAGCGCGATGACGCAAATGACAAGCGTACGTTTGACGGTCACCACTGGTGCGACGGGGTCATCCATTGTCATAGATTTGTGTTGTATCATGCGTGCTAAACGAATCAAACCGTACGCTGTATTACGCAAATAATATTGACAACTGGGTCAAAATTGTTGTACATCGTTCGTCGTACACAATGCTAGTTTTAAACATCAGTGTAAGGTGTAAGTTTTAAATTGCTTTTTAAATATTTTGCGCACCCGAAAGTTATATTTATATATACAGTGAAACTCGCGAATAATGAGGTCGCTTATAACGAGAACTCGGATGTAACGAGCAAAAGTACGAGATTTGTTTGGTTTTGTATCTTAGTAATATTAATTAAACTCGCTTGTAACGAATAGGAATCCATTACAGAGTTTGTTATAACGAGCATTTTATCGCAGGCTTGTTCATGGGTTAAGGTCTAAAAACGTTCGTTACAGTGCAGCATTTTAAATATAAGTTTAAAATCGTTAAGGCAGTTTAATAAAACTAATAATGTAAGTGATGAATTCGTGGAATATATAAATAAATTACAAAACTGTTATGATATCTACAGATACAAAGTTACTAAACAAACAAAAGTATACGACTTTTTTAAGGTTAATTAAGTTCTGTATGCGAAATGTAATTTTGGCGACAACAAGAAGGTGCTTGGGGGAGGGGACTAGCTTGAACGTTAGACCCCCCTTTATTTTGTTAATTTACAAATATTGTAATTCTGCAATTATTTGTCTTCTTCTTCTCTTCAAGGATTAGGTTATATAAACCTGTTCCGGCGCCCATCTCACCCTCGGACGACCCACGTCTCTTCTACTACAGGCTTTACAGTTCAGTGTCGCTTTCGGCAATCGATCCTCTTGTCATCTTTTGCAGATGATCCCATCAGTGTCTTCTGTAAATTGAAATAATTTCATTTATGTCCTTTACTTCGAGTTCTACTCTGATATCCTCATTCCTTATTCTATTTTGCAATGTATAATATAAAGTATTTCGAAAAAACTGCATTATAATACTTGTAGTATCCAAAGCAGTTATTTGTCAGCCGTATTTTAAAACACACAACTGGTTTAGAAATAGGCTTACGATAAATGATTACGAAATTTTGCTCAAATTTTTAATAGCTCTGGGTAGTTACCTCTCTGAGGAAATTGATACCTCTCCCCGTAGTTACGCATCTAGCGGGAATCGAACCCAGACCCGCTTAGTTACTAGACAGAGGACAATGGCCGGTCTGACGTCATCAGTTTGCGAGGGTAGCGATCGTCTGAAAGCCAGATCAGATTTTTTCCTGTGGCGCGGAAATCGAACCAGACCCGCGTACAATAAACACACGGCCACTCCTGATTAGTGCTGGGAACAAAAACGCACAAATGTTTGAAAAAACAGTTCTCTGAAGAAAAAGAACGAACGAACTGTTCTTTTCCGCGGAGACAAACTGTTCTCCGTTTTAAAATCGAACGTGGCGTTGACAACAGTTGACAACCTACTGACAACGCACTGTTCTAGTTCAGTTCTTCGTTTGGAGTAAACCGTTCGTTATCATTGGACTTTCGTTGAGCTGTTTGGTGTGAACTGTTTTTATTGTAACGTTTGCTGAACTGTTTGTAGTAAACTGTTCGTTTTCATTGCAACGTTTGTTGAGCTGTTACGAGTAAACTGTTCATTTTTACCGCAACGTTCGTTGACTTGCGTTCGATTATTGTACTGGTCTCGTTCTGTTTAGCGCAGAATAAGGATATATTCAGTTTTATTTCAGTTACTATAAAAATATTATTCAGATATTCCCCATAAGTTTTGATGAAACAATTTAAAACATAAAATTCCTTTTAAGATACTGGTAAATAAAAGAAATATTGACTTAATGCCATTGTTCAAGTTACATAACCATCCATTTAAGAAAAATACTAAAATGAACAATTTTTTGAATTGCTCAAAACAAAACGTTTTAACAATATAACGGTAAAATCAGTAAATGTAAATAAATAGCAACAGTTCGTTAATTCAACCTGTTTTTTTTTCAACTGTTTTTAAAAACAATTTTTTTTACGAACAGTTCGTTTTCGTTTTGCAAAAACAACAAAAACGTACATTGCTACTTCTGATTATACAATCATAAAAACAAAAACAAAAATAATTTAAATGATTTTTCGAGTCCAATAATACCATCGTAGTTGTGGCGACTCGGAGCGGTTGTGACAGCTGGAACTGTGGCGCGCTTGACTGTTGGGGCGCGTGTGTAAACTCGGTAAGAGTGGGGAGAAGAGACAGAGAGGTAAACGTTGTGGTCACGTGTGCGTGTGTGTCATCAGCCCGCTACCGAGTGCGTGCGTGTGTGTGTATGTGTGTGTGTTTAGCATAAATTTACAATATGCTTTTAGTCTGTTGTGAACAGCTGGCGCGAGCGGACGTATGTGTAGTCGTTATATTAGAGGCAGAGCGGTGGTGGTTGCAGCGATTGTTATTGTCTGTGTATTTGTGTGTTGTATTGTGCAGTATAGCCGCCTGATCGACTTACTATCGCCGTTATTTGTAATATAATAATACATTCCGCCGCCTCGGATATATATTGTAATTATTATTTACTATTGTTTTGTTGTCGTTCCTGTCAGATAGTTTTGTTGTTCGAATGGTATTAGTGTTTTTATGTGAAAAACAAAAGTGGTCGGTTGTGTCGAAACCGCGCAGACAGTATGCGCACCATGGACCAGCAGTCGACGGCCACACAAAACGGTTCCAACGGAATCGTTCTAATCAAATGTAAGTCGATTAATTTTTTTTTTTTTAACCGCAGCTTCGTGAGGTAATTTTAGTAATTAAGTTTTCTAACGGTTATTCCTGACAGATTTTAATAATAAATAATTTCTCACATATTAAGCATGTAATGTAGTTTTGCTATTTACTAAATTAATAAGTGTCCATGGTCGAGTCTTTTTCATGTCATCGACATTCCACGGCCTTTAAAATTCTTTGTCTTTTCCTGGAAACAAAGAACACCGTTTCCAGTAATCGATTCCGCTACGTAAACAGCCTCAACTAAATACTTGTCCCTATTTGCTCAAGTTACGGGGTTTAAATTTAACCTTTTTCTATAGTTTTTTAACGTAGAAATTTGCATATAACGTTACATAGAACATTATTTAGATTCAGCCAGTAGTAGCAAGCCCTGAGCCGCAGAACTCGCGCACTATTTTGAACGCAGTACATTTGTTATTAGATAAGCCAAATAAATAATTTAATTTTTTGAATCTCTGAGTAAAGTTCTTGATATGAGTGAGCCATAACGTTAACCGAGTAACACCATGAATAGGTGACGATACATATAATCGGACTCGAAAGCTGCCTTTAGCTTATAACGTAATAAAATAGCCATCTCTTCCTGAGTCTACCCATACACCTGTGTCCTATAGGTTTGTATTTCCAGACTTTAACTTCTCTTAAGAATGCCATTTCCGAGGCCTGTATTATTTTATTAACTTTATTGGTTTATTTTTACTTTAATCAATTAATTAAAAATTGAGATGAAGCCGCAATAAATAAAATTATCGCACTGCAAAATGTGGGTCTGTTTCACAGTTTTGCTTGTTTATATGTAGGGGAGATGCATGATACATAGGCCTATGTGCTGATAAGGATAAGCCAGAGAGTTCGCACTGCTTCCATATAATAGAAAATGACTATCTTTTCCTTTAAAATGTCCTTCATTCCGTTTAAATACCATCGCACAGTAATTATGTCTCGCCAATCGCATTGGGTTAGAGTGAACTGATAGCTTAACGATCGATTGTCAGACATTATCAACAGGTTATTACTGTCATTGTAGTTATTTAATGCGTCCGTTTTCACGGAAATCGATTGCACAGCGTTAACGAGTGTATGTGTGTCGATCTGATTTCATAAAGGCAAATACGCGTCATGTGATGTTTTGCCCGTGTATTGTTTTGTTTCTAATACGTTTATGCAATCCATTTAGTACAGAGAACAGTAAGGGGTACTGTTATTGGCTGGATACAAAGACGACTTGCCCAATGATTAATTCTCATTATGCCTACTTATACGATATCTTTTCGGCTAACGAATTACTACTTGCAATATTAGTTTTAATCAGTGGTTGATTTCTAAAATTATAGGTGCCGGAACGTATCGACTCAAAAGTTGTACAGTCACAAAAAAATATACTTTATTAGCGTATAAGTTTACATCAGGTTATTACAAAGGAGGTCTACAGTTTAAAGCCTTACAAAATATGTAACATACGTATAAAGTTGTATCTAAAAAGGTAATAAACTTTACTGATATTTTTAAAGAGCTTCATCGTCATGGTAGCCGTACGACAATCGAAAACGGCACTCATGATGGCGTCATCCCGGTGCCTCAATCAAACTCTTTTAAGTGATGGTTTCGGACATTTTAAAAACGTTTCCATAGTTTCATCATTGTGTCGTCATATTGTTTGTTTCTTGACCTTTCCTTACTCTTTGCATCCAATACTTTATGATGGCCAGAAATTAGCCTTCTCACATTCACTTGAAGATATTGCTATTGATTCAATAGCATATTAATTTCATTTTCTCCATAGTTTATTGGGACATTTTATGCATGATAGTAGTTAAAATACAGATTAGTACTGGTATTTGATTTTGACAAACGTTTAGTTTTGTAGTGGGGCTGATTAGGGGCACAATTTAAAACGTAGTATTAAATTTTTGTAATAATTAGGTTTTTCCTTACATATATTTTTTCGGTAATGTACTTTGGATCCAAGAGGTTCCGGCGCGTTCCCCCTGGAATTAAGCCCTAGTTTTAATTAATTTCTCTGCTGGCTGTTGTCAAATAGATTTAAAAGTAGACCATTTGTGTGCGTTTCTGCACGTTTCGTATAGATTTCACTGAACTGTTGAATGGTTTCGCTGGCTTTGAGTAGGTTCCCGTGGTGCAGCTTGTTCTCACAGAGGGAGATCTGACGACCGAGTGACATCCGGTATAAGGAGTCCAATCCTGCCAAATGCCAACGGATTCTTCGGAAGGCAGATGAGCGCGTAGGAGTAGGGAACTCTCTTGCCCTTGGGGTTAGAAATTGCCTCAAAATGCGGAAGAACCTGTAGTTGTTCAACGGCATAGAATGCAGAAGGCAACTGGAAATCACTGCATTAAAGGTCTTCGGACTTAGGCCTACTTAGTATCAGTAGTATCCATGAGTCGATCTTTAGTAAAATATTCCGGAATCCCCGGGTGGGTCCGTCTAAAGAGAGATTTTAACAAGTAGGATCTCCCTTAAAACAAGGAAACGTTTCATAATAACGTTTTGTATGGAGTATTGTCATGTACGGTTGCGAGTTTTGGACATTAGGTATGAAGGAAAAAAGGAAACTTGCCGGCTCTGAGATATGGTGTTATCGCAGTATGGTAAAAATATAATGGTCTGACAGAATTGCAAATGTACGGTTGCGAGTTTTGGACATTAGGTATGAAGCAAAAAAGGAAACTTGCCGGCTCTGAGATATGGTGTTATCGCAGTATGGTAAAAATATAATGGTCTGACAGAATTGCAAATGAAGAGGTGCTGAACAGAATAGGCAATGAGAGGTGTTTGTTGAAAAGCATAATTACAAGAAGGGTTGAACTTATTGGACATACACTGCGACATGAAGGATTAATAAGTGATGAAGGAACACTAAAAGGTAAAGGATAATAGGAAAGAGCAAGGTTGCAGTATATACAGAAAATTATGGATGATGTAAATTGTGAGACGAGAAAATGAAAAGGAAAGCACAAGATCGATCACAGTAGAAGATTACTGCAAACCAATCTTAGGATTGAAAACATAAGAAGAAGAAGAAGGCTGGTTTAGGTCGCCATTGGTGACGAACCACGGAGCATCTGTTACGAACCAGCACCATAGTTTGAAACCTTTCGATGAAGGCGATATTGGAGTTGAAAACACTTCCCTAAAGCTGAAAGCCGATATGTCCACACATGTTTGAAGAACCGGGAGTTTATTTCTTATTGATAGTAGCGATTGTCTGTCCAGGAGCCTAAGTTGGTACCTCTTCATCCAAATATGTTTGCACCATGTGGCCTGTTTATTCGTACAGTTGGTATTCTACCTTGGCATTTTCTGAAAGTGACATGTGCTGATTTTGTTTCGTTTAATTGGATGTCGTTTAGATTACTTTGTAGTATGGTTGCTTTCACTGGGTGTTTATAGAAAATGTTCGCTTCCATAGGACCCAGTGGCGTATCTAGAATTTGACTTTTGGGGGCGGTTCCGGGGTCGGGTCGACATCATGCAACAACAAAAACAAGTCAAGACTAATCAACATTACTGTCTTGAAAGTGGCTGAAAAATGCATGATAACATCCCGAAAGCAGTCCCACTAAAGCAAACGGCAACAACACACGTGCTATTGAAATATTGTTTAGAAGAAACTTATTGACTGAATTGATTTCCTATATTTCATATTTCACACAGCCTACCCTAATGCTGTGTAATAAACCTGTTTGTATATTTAAAAAAGACCTTCTACTGTATTAGCGTACACAGCTGCCTACAAATTAAGAGATTAACAAAATTCGCCTACTTTTTCGATCCTCTTGGGGGGGGGGGTCCCGTTCGCCCCCCCCCCGTATATACGCCCCTGAGAGGACCATTATTTTTCTTCGTCTTCTTTTTCTTCTTCTGCACTTTAGCAAAGTGAAAATTAATATACCTCCTTGAAAGTCTTAAGTACTAATCTGTATGTTTCTGAAGTGTTTGTAGAGTAGGAACGTCGTTGTTAATCTGTTTTCTTTTCCACGTGGTATCTCCATATTTGTAGAAATTTTTGATTCTGTCGTTTGTGCCACTTGCACCTGCTTCTTGCCTTGTGTCACCACTTCTTACGCTATCGATTCCCGCGCGCGCTTCGCTCTTCTCAAAAGGCCACATCTGGGCCTTTGATTTTGTTGTCGTTTTGTCTTTGACAGTCCGGGTTTCAACATGCCTATACTAAAGTGGGGAGTAACCACTGTATCGCAGAATTTCAACTTTGCTATCTAACGAACTTTGTCCCTTTTAGTGTTCTGTTTACTGGTCTGTCTCTCTCTCTCTCTCTCTCTCTCTCTCTCTCTCTCTCTCTCTCTCTCTCTCTCTCTCTCTCTCTCTCTCTCTCTCTCTCCGAATTTGTTTTGACAGAACCACTGATTACTACCTGAGGTATAGGTAGGCTCAGTACTCTGTACGGGAAGTTTGTATTAGGCCTACTTAAAATCTGAAGAGGATTATTTTTATGTTAACCCTCTTGCTACCATTTTTGAACACACAAAACTGTTTCTAGAGCCCGTGTGTACCATATCTGGACATATTGAATTTTCCGTACAGCCCACGTGTACCAAAGCTGGACACATTCCGTGACTGTGTTTTGAAGGTTTTGTCAACATGTGGACACAGATCAGTGCTGTTAGATAGAGTTTTATATTCTTCTGGGCCAGAGTGAAAGAGATATGCTCTTGGGTTGAGTTGGCAACAAAATCAGCTGTTATAACATATATAAGAAAACATATCTGGGCCGGGGGGAAATTTACTCTTCACAGGTCTGGTAGCGAGAGGTTTTCCTGTCTCCGGTGTCTGGGAGCGTTAAAGGTGATCGGGGCATGAAAACCTGCAAAAAATTTTGAAATTTTAATTAGAAAAAATTCTCTTTTCCTTGAAAAGGAATCGTTATTCTGATTACAATACACAATCTGTTATCAAATACTTTCTCACATTTCGTAGTACAGGCCTACTATGTATACTATTTCATGTGTAGGCCTAACCTACTTTACTCAAACTTTCATTAATTGAAAATGTTCCGTAAAATTAAGAATAAAGGAACAAATAAATAACTCGTGGGAAGAGCAGAGTAAAAAAAAGTACAGCTAAAAGGGAAGAAAGATGAGATTAACAAATATGCAATGCCAGGCGTATTTGAAAGAAAATATACAAAACTTTAAACGTGATTTTCCGCAAGTGTGTTTTTTCGTATATTAGAGAATTGTTTATTTTTATTGCGTATGTCTAAAACATTGATAATACTCAACCTCAGTTTAATATTAATGACTGATGTAAATATTTAGTATATCTTGAAAAAAAGTTAAAATCTAGTAGTTAATATGTAAAGTACCGTCCTTGAAAAATCACCCTAATTTTTTTTTTATAACTATCTGTTTAATAAAGTTCACTGTGTACTTTTGTGTTTTAGCTGGTAGAGGGAAAACGTTTCTTAAATATAATACCTTGAATGGGTATTGAAGTAACTGTACCTTTTCGAGAAGAGAAAATACAATTATAATTAAATGTAATTTGTTCAAACGTTTGAAGACATTAGCAAAAAACGTACAAACGCGTTGGAAATTCATAATTATGCGTCTAAAACAACGCGCGCTCACACACACACACACACACACACACACACAGAGAGTAGATTATACAGTCGCATTTTCGACTGTCTACTAGGCAAGAATTTTGTAAATGCTTTACCCTTTTTCCCAAATAGACCAAATGCTTTACACGCGTGCATCCAATAAGTGACTTTATATCGCAGCTGTTAATTTATTCCGCGGCTACTCTGCAAAATTGTGGCACCGTTACCACAACAATGGGCGTAAAATTGCTCCACATTTTACACGTGTCGATGATGGCAATCGAAGCCGTGACGTCTCAAAATAACTGTGCCGTTCTTTCGATGCCGCGCGATTGTTTTAAACGGTATGTAGTAATCGATATTTTTTTTAAAGAAAGTTTCCACAGAACCGATGCCCGCTGGTTATGTCAACATGACGTGAGCGTGTCGCCTTGTTTGTAGTCCAAGGTCTAATTGGCCGCTGATATAATACGAAATGAATCCCGTAGTCCCTCTTACGCAGACCCATAAATCTGGTTCAAATTTCTCTTTACCAGTTGATATAAAAAATATTATCTTTAATTACATACTGTAATCGTAATTAATTGGATGCGCTGTATGGTTATTTACTAAGTTTCGGCGTAAAATGAACTGAGAATTTTTGCGAATAAGCTTCAGGTTTTAGAAATTGTGCGAATGTGTTTTGCTTGTAGGCTATAACACAACATATACAGTAGGCTTGAATTATCCTGCAACTTTACAAGAAGTATAGAGCTGTCGTAAGCCGGGATGGACTCAAAGCAAAGATATCGAAAGGTGTTGGACAAGACTGTGGATTATCCCAACTACTGTTCAACTCGTATGCAGCCATAGATATGGTCTAGACATCAATGTTAATAAAACGAACCTAACGATTGTATCTAAGAACAAGTTCACAAACGGCAGCCTTAATATAAACCAAAGGTCAGTTGACCGTGTAAGCTAATTTACATATCTTGTCACTATAGTCAATGAACAAAGGGACCACTCTCAAGAAATAAAGAGCAGAATTGAAAAGGCAAGAGCAGTGTACACTAGAATGAGCAGTTTATTCAAAAGTCACTATTTAACAGTAAGCACAAAGATGAGATTTTTACGCTGCTAGGCCTACGTATTCTCGGTCCTGTTCTACGGTGTAGAATCTTGGACTTTAACTGAAGCCACAATTAAGAAATTGGAATCTTTCGAAGTGTGGGTATACCGTAGAATACTGAGCATTTCATGGACAGCACATATAACTAATGTTGAAGTTCTTAGAAAGATTAAGAAAGATAGGGAAGTTATTAACACAGTGAAGATAAGAAAGCTTCAGTATCTGGGACATCTCATGAGAAATGAACAGAAATTTTACGTATTGGCGTCCATACTACAGGGAAAAGTACTTGTAAAGAGAGGAGTCGGGCGACCGAGAATATCATGGCTGAGAAATTTAAGGTCCTTGTTTGGCACGCATGAATACAACTGACTTATTCCGTACAGCAGTGCAGAAAGTTAAAATTGCCTGTATGGTATCCAACATCCGAAACGGATAGGAACTATCAGAAGAAGAAAATAATAATGAAGTGCTACAACTACTTGATAATGATGGACTTGTTCGGTGATTGCAGAAACGGAAACCTTTGAACTGGTGTAGTTCAAGTGGAGGGTTAAAGAAATATCCGCACATGAGCGAAGTGTAAAGTATAGTGAGGAGTGCGCAGATTCTACACACTGTAACACAGTTGTTAGAATAAAATTGGCCAATAGTTTGTAAATAATAGTAATATAAATGAACGGAAAAACTCCAGTTTATTAAAAAATACTATAACTCCGGATTACTCGAGAAGACATTGAAGAATGCTTGCCACTCAAAAAGAAATTAAAAAAGGCACAAGATTTTCAGGAAAACCGAAGAAGAGGACAGGTGGCATCTGGAAGGAGGGAGAGACATCGATCAAGAATGAAGTAGATGTGAGCGAGGAGGAAGAGAGAGGAGAAGAACCAGTTGAACCAGACGCAGTCCGCAGTGGCTCATACGGAAAAAACAGCTGAAAAAACGTATTAGTGCGATATAGAACTGTATTTCACCACACTATACGCCATTAACTTTCGCGTGGCACCTAAGGGATTAGCAGACCCTTTCTCTCGCACGCGCACTCACGAGCGCCCGGGCCACACACCCTTGCCCGAACGCGCAGGTATACAGCTTCATGAAACAGTTACAAATTATGACACATTTAAATTGAATGATAGTCCAAATTAAAATATGATTTTCGTAATCTTCCTTAAATTGCGATAAAAATGAGTCCTCTCAACATATAGTTACTGTTAACCGTGTAGCGTCAAGGAGTATATTTGGATTTTAGAAAAAAAAACATATTGCAGTACTAAAAAGACGAGTTTTATTTAAAATTGAGAATGGCATTTTAATATTATATAAAATCGTTTACCAATGATAAAAACTTACTAATGATAACATTACAATTAATGTTAAATAAGTACAAGATTAAATATATTAGCCTTTTAGTTTAAATTCCACATTATTATGTTTTTAATTTTTATAAAATGGAAAAGCCTATTTGTAATACAGTACTAAAAATATTTTACTCCTGGATGTGATGGGCATTTTTCTCTTAAAATTTTACATTAACACACGAAAAACGACATGAATATAAACGCAATATTTTCTTTAACTTTGATCGTTTCGAAAATATATTAATATATAAACGAAAAACACCTTTATTAATAGATAAAAACAAACAAAAAATACATACTTAAGAAATGTATAACAAAAATACATACTTAAGAAATGTTTCTTTTAAATAACTTTAAACAAATACTATATACAATACAATGTTGTTTTTCGTATGTACAAACTTATAAGTAAAATTTTTACAAAATTAAAAACCCCATCTTAACAAAAGTGGGTCATAAACGAAATATTTTTCGTGGTTTTATTTACAGATAGCCCATATTTATGGATAAACAAAAAAAAACCTTTAGTAATAGATAAAAAACCATTATAACAAAAATACATACTGAATAAAAACTTTTTTTAATAACTTCACACGAATACTGTATGCAATATAATGATTTTTTTATTTACAAACTTAAAAATAAAATTTTTACAAAACTAAACAAAACTAAACCGGTATATTAAATATAAAATACTACTATGCATGTTGAACATCATATATTATCATAATCATACCGTGTTTGGTGTCATTTTTCTTGGAATTGCACGAAGTTTACAAATAAACTGGTGTCAGTAGTTAAATTTTATATTTTAAAGAAGTAGCAATTACTCAATTAGGGCCCCAGTTATGAGTCATCTACCTGCCGACCGGAGCGGACGCGAGCTGCATTTGTGTTTCTGTGTGTGTAAGGGTCTCCTAATCCCTTAGGTGCCACGCGAAAGCGAATGGACTATAATACTCGTATGTTGGTCTGCGGTTATAAACAGGAAAAAACATGGGTAACTCTGAAACGTTGAATCTCCAGCTGTTAAGTCAATAGGATTGTTTATTGCAGCCCTCCCGTATAAGTGTGCTCCCGTTTCGCTATTAATCCGAACGACACGCATTTATATGTGCGCGCGTGTGTATAACAACGCGGCCGGGAAACGCATCGGAGCGGAAACATTGATAGCGGGGTAGGTGTTTGGGGGACCCGAACCGGCTCATAAAAAATAATGTTTTGTTTCGTACATTTACAGCTCGGACTCGGCCCAGAATTTGTTTTGTTTTTAGTTTTATCGTCCGTAAAGCGTCGGTAAAAAATAATCCTGTGTGTTACAGAATCGTCCCCATCAAGTGTGTGCAGACAATGGAATTCAAAAGAAGGGATGGACAAAATATACCTGTGAATGGTTGGAACCTCAGGAAGACGTATAATTTTAAACAGATTTACGACCGTTGGGTAGTAGTCCCCCCACTCTAACCTGCGAATACTCAATACCTGCAAACTGTCGTGTACTACAATTTTCAGTTTTGTATTTATTCTATTTTTGGATTATTCTAAGCCGTACTTTCTGAGAAGCCCTGAGCAGCCCTGCGAATACTGGATACCTGCATACCTGTGTATACTGCCGTTTTACAGTTAATTCAAGTTTTGGAGTATTTTAAACCGCACTTTCTAAGAAACACTGGACTGCAGAAACCATTAAATCTGTAAATAATATTGAGCAGTAAAAATTAATTTTTACACTTAATTTAGGAACGGTTATCGATGAGTTACAACAAACGGAGACATATCGAGATATAGAGTCGGTCGATAAGTGAACTTATTAGGGAATTTTTTGTTATCGTTCATAAAAGAACACCACCATGGACTTGTAAACATGAAAGCGCAACGGCTGACAAGACAAGAGTCATTTTGTAACACTTAAAAGACAAGCATATGAAATAGTGCCAGAATTATACTTAAAGTTATTATAACATATGTAGACTTTACAAGTGGCTGAGTTTGGAAACCTGTACGCACATGTAGTCTACTAATTGTACGCAATTACCTGTCTATTAATTGTAGCCTCAAAAAGTCTTGTAAGAAGTCTCCTAAATTGCCCGTATACCTAGAAAAACCTGACTCCTTATTCGGAAAGGAAAGATACACAGCAAAATGTCGATAAAACATCTTCTGTTGTTAGGAGAATGACAATCTTCAGTTGCGTACCAAGAAGCTGCTCCGGGAGTGGGGGGGGGGGTGATATTAGCTTGAAAGTCGGACTCTCGCTTTTCCTACAAGCCAGATTATAAGTCGGGATTCTTCCCATATAATTATTTATACAATTCCCTAAAAGTCTTATTGTAACGCACGCAATTGGCTTACACATAGGCCTATGTGATTACGGATTTTCATTGAAATTTTAATAGGTCTAGTGGGGTGTTGAGCCACGCTCCCCGCTGCAGTTACGGTAGTGACAATCGTGCCAGTACATTATTTCTGTATCATCTGTATACAGATCCTGGCCTGGTGATCCAAACATGTGTACCGAACGTAACAAACTTTTCATTATTTATCAATTCACGGCCATAACAACTGCTGCTAGACTCGGGAGCACATATGTTGGCGAAAGTGAAAGCGTATTGCGCAGAGAGAGACAGAGTGGTTCACTGCACTCAGCGAATTGCGTCACAAGCAAATTTCTCATGTAAACGAAACGATTGACTGGCTGACATTGCGTGATACTGTCTCTTGCCGCTGCGGACCTGACGAGTCTCGCCTTTGTATGTGCTCCCGAGTATAACGAGCCTCTCTGTACGTAGCCAACAACCAACAACTACCAGCCCCCACCTAAGGGAAGAAAGAGTTATCACCTTTCTGTAATATCACATGAATTGTGACGTTGGAACGGGATAATTTGAGCGACCGGAAGTTCACATGAAGCAAAGAGGTTTTTCTAAGCTAAAGTCAAGACGCGTACATCGGTGTTACAAACGTTGTGTAAGTCGGCCGCTCAGAACGTTTGCATGGTAATGTGGTAAGTGTGCCACTGTCTGTCTGCGCACCAATCGGATTACACCCGATGAGCTCGGTCATTAGTAAGACGAGATTACTGTTTTTAGTCCACGTTGCCGCTGCGTTACCACAATCAGTCAATCGCAGCTTATCACCTTCAACGCAACCGACCCGTTTTGTCGTCGTCATTCTGCTGTCGGTGTAGCCGTTGTTGTTCTTCGCAACTACGACCCAACGTGAGCCCTGGCCTCCAACGCCAGTCTTCTAGAACAAAATTCGTGTAACGCGTGGATTCTTGTTTTTTTCTTTCTCGCCTTTATCTACTGACGAATCGAAAAAATAATCGGTTAGTATTGCCTCGGCCAAAAGGACTACAGTCGGAAGCCTTTGATGCAATAGTGTGTTTTTAAATTGTGAACAATCACTATCTTCTTCTTCACCACCACGACAGCCCAACGTGAGCCCTGCCCTCCAACACCAATCTTCTCCAAAGTCTCCTGTCCATTGCCATCTCACTGCAACCCCTCACATCCATTCTTCTGAGATCTTCTAGCATATCATCCAACCACCTTATCCTAGGTCGACCCCTCTTTCTGCTTTTATAGACCTTCGCCTTCAGAATTTTCTTTGGCATACGCGATGATCAGGTGACCTAATCATTTTATTCGTTGACCCTTTATAAATTAGGAGGCGGGTACGCCCGTGGTGGCCTGGAGTGATCCGGGCCCTCCGCCAGTGCTTGGTAGAGGACTCGAGGGGGTTTGTGGTTTCGGCCTTATGGCATCGCGGCGGGAGCCTCTAAATTGAGGTGTACCCGGGGGGGGGGGGGATGTTATGGGCTGTTAAATCTTAGATAGTGAATATTCCGAACCCCACGAGGGGAATGTAGCTGCACTTCTCGATTTCCCAGGGGTAGGCCTACCGACTAGTTCATCGTCGGGCGCTTAGTCAGCGTTTTAGATCTTAGACTCCACGCCCAAGGGGGCCAAGGGTTGTAGAAAGGACAGTGTCCTGGGTCTTCCCTGGTAAAACAGTTGTTCTTCTTCTGACCCTTTATGAATCTTACAAAGTGTTCACGATTCAATCTCCTGGTTATTTCTTATTTTCCATTCGTCATCTTTAACCGGGGCATAAGCGCGTCTTAGGAGCTTTCTTTCAAATATCCTTAGTAGAATTTACTGCAGTTCCTGAATGCTAAGTCGTCAATGTCAAGACTACATCTTCTTGCCATTTTGTTAACGGGACACGGACAGTATCACTATTGAACACATCAAAGCGCTCCTCACGTTCTGAGCAGACGAGCCTCAAATTCACTAACGCGAGATCAAATAATTAATTTCCAACTGATAACAGTAGCTTTGTTGCCGCAAGCCTGGTAACGGTTTAAATAAGAGAATTGTAAGTAGTGTAGAAATCTCTCTCTCTCTCTCTCTCTCTCTCTCTCTCTCTCTCTCTCTCTCTCTCTCTCTCTCTCTCTCTCTCTCTCTCTCTCTCTCTCTCTCTCTTTGTAGTGAGAGGCATACCGGGGCGTTATTAATTTGTCGATTAATTTATCGATTACTGATGATGAAACAGCTGGCGAATGACGTGCACACATTGCCGACCGCTGCGATTTTAATGTAAATTGAATATGATGGATGTACACCGCGCGCGCTTATACAATACGTCGTTTGTGCATAACATATTCATGTGACGCGTAATCGTCGAGTACGTCCACCAGATGGCGCTTCAGCAAGTCTCCCGATGCAGCGTTAATCAGTAGAATTGATTACGCTGATAGTATCATTATGTCAATGCTTATTGTATGTAGGGCACTCGTGGTTATTATTACTATTTGGTCTTCCTTCAAATGGTAAAAGCATCTCTAAGCTGTCCTATCGCATGCCAGTCTTTTCGTTTCTTCGTAACAGCCTCTGATTTTAATGCTATCTATTAACCTCATTCGTCTACGCCCTCTTCTTTTTTCTCCTTCTATGATACCCTCAATGGCAGTTGTAAGCAAGCAGTCTCTTCTTAAACAATGACCTAACCAATTCCTTTTCCTATGTTCTATTACCTTCAGGATTCTTCTCTCTTCCTCCATTCTTCTTAAATCTTCATCAATCCTTACTTTATCAACCCACCTCACTTTTTTCATTGCTCGCCAAACCCACATCTCAAATGCTTCTAATCTTTTCTCATCCTCCTTCCTCAGTGCCCATGTCTCAGCACCATATAAAGCGACGCTGCACACGTATTGGCCAACCTTTTTCTTAAATTCTTATTAATTTTGCCACACAGCAGTTTTTTCTTCCCATTAAATGACTCTTTCTCTATAGCAATTCTTGCTCGAATTTAACGAGTGCAGGACACATCTTCACTTATCAAGCTTTAAAGATATTTAAACAACTCCACCTGTTGTATTTTGTCTTGCCCTATCTTTATGTTTGCCCTTTTTCCTCCTCTGCTAATCACCAAACACTTAGTTTTTTCCTTATTAATCCTCATTCCATATTCCTCGCATACTAAATTCAAATCATTATCATTTCATTCATTGTCTCTTCCTTTAATTCGCGGTTAATCAAGGATAATACTCGGAAAAATAATTCTTTTGTTTTATGTACAAGCTACTCAGACTGTACAGAGGAAAAATTAAAGAGCGTTTCTTGGCAAGATTAACATTCCTGAAAAGATGTAGAGATAACAAAATGGTAAAAACGTGACAGCCTTTCTTGGACGCTGAGCTGCGCCGAATTATCCCACTTACAAGTATAGCTAAGTTGTCTGAAGTGTAGAGAGGGGAGACAACACGATAACAGTTCACTGTCTCACTTCCATGTTATCTCCATCTCTCTCACACGCATGCTTACATTGTTCTCGCCAGCCTTGTTCCAGCCGATGGTCACACTATGGAACACTGTATAGGTCCGACAATCATTCCTGAAAAGTCAGCTGCGCCGATCCAGTGAATGAATTACCCCCCAATCACAAGTACAGCCAAGTTATCTACAGAGAAGAGAGGGGAGACGACGCGACAACAGTTCACTGTCTCACTTCCATATTATCTCCCTCTCTGTCACACACTTGGTCCCAGTGTTCTCGCCAGCCTTGTTGTAGCCGGATTTCCGCACTATGAAACAGCGTACAAGACTGTTGTGCGCATGTGCGAAATAAATGAAAATTTTGTTAGTCTCGCAACGAGGTGTTTGTACACTGCGCATCTCTAATAAGGCACTGTTCAATATACCTGTGTGTGCGAAGCTATCTAGAAACCTGACGATAGAAATTGAACAGTGCATGTACATGGAATTACTGTAACAAACAAATCGATATAGGATATATGAAGCACAGCGACACAGGAAGAAACAATACAGGATAATATTGAAAGACGTTCCTAGAGCCCGTCATGACAGTAGCCAAAAGCTGGGCATATCCACCCCTCTCAATGCACAGGGCCAGGTAAACTTTCTCCCAAAATATGCCACCTCTATCGCACATAGGTATGTCCTGTTTTGTTCCCCTGGTGACACATAATAGAAGGAAAAATGAAAACTCGTTTTCAGTTTGTTTTTTTACGTTTATTTATGCAATCTGTTAATACATAACAATAAGCATAATTTTTCACTGAATATATTCATGGCATGAAGAGAACTAGTCCATTGACTAGTTCTCTGTATGTGTATTTAAAAGTAACCTATTATGTATGATTTATTTATAGTGTTAAGAATCTAGGTAAGCCCAGAGGAAATGTTAACTTTAAACATCTTGTCTGTAGGCTGTTGTCTAGTAGATTTATAGCTAAAGGATTCGTGTGCTCTTCAAGCCGTTTCACATATCTTTCACTGAACATCGCAATGGTTTTACTGAGGGCAGGTCCAGGTCCTCTATAGATGTCTTTGTTGCTGATGAGCCACGGTGCGTTGGTTATGGCACGCAACACCTTGGTCTGAAACCTTTCCATTATGGCGATATTGGATTTAGATGCAGTTCCCCAAAGCTGTAAGCCGTATGTCCACACATGCTTGAAGACAGTGTTGTACACAAACAGCTTGTTTCGCATTGACAGTAATGATTTTCTGCCCAGGAGCCAATAATGCCAGTTGTTTTCTCTTCATCCAAATGTGGTTGCGTCAAGTCAGTTTTTTGTCTAGGTGGATACCCAAGTATTTTACAGAGTCGGCTACCGGGATAGCCTTGTTATTTAATTTCACAATTACTGTTGTCCCGTGGCATTTTGTGAAGGTGATGTGTACTGATTTAGTTTCATTTAATTGTATTCTCCACTTCTTTGGCCATTTTTCAATTGCATGTAGTGAATTAAATTTAAAGTGACTTAAATTAAAAGAAAACGTAAGATGCGTTGTGTAGGTTTGAGTGAGTCGTGCGACAAAGCAAACTTTCGTCTGAGTGTCTTAGAAACCGAAGTCTTATTCCGTTGTGACCACTGATCGTCTTTCGTAGCTCCAAATTGTTTTATAGGATTTTCCTAAAATATCTACGGAAAATCAATAGTAGTTGGCTAGTATGCATTTCTAAACGGATGGGTTTTATACGTACAGAAACGACGCCACTCAGTAGTCGCTCTCTCTCTCTCTCCCCCCTCCCCTCCCCCTCACTCCCCCCGTCTCTATGCACACAAATACAGTATTATTATTATAGTCAGGTACAAGATGCCTGGTATATCAGCTGTAACGACGTCCATTATTATAAACACACACTGTAATTTAGTCGAGCTGGGATTACTGCACCCTCCCTTTCCGTAAGGGACAACACAGCACACCACCCAACCTTTCATCATTACCAATTTCCTGTTTGCCCTCGCGACACCCGTATCCAAACAACAATCCACTTACCGCTATCGCTGAGTGAAGGCGGTGATTCACCCTAAATTAAACGCATCATCAAAAGCAAAACAGTGTTTAGACAAACATGTGTTTATTTTTGTAATGTGAAACGTCCACCAGCAGAGAAAGTGCTTCAGTATTCCACATCTAGGGTGCAATATTAGCTGTCCCTGTTGTTGGTAAGGACAGGATTACCTCTCCCAATATGTCCTCTTTTTTTAACCACATGTCCCTCTCTTTTTCTACGTTCGGTGGGATTTTTGTCCGATTCCGGGTTTTTGTTGGTAACGCTGTTTTTTAGGAAATACGCTGAGGTATATGCTCGGTTCGGCTTCAATTACACGTAGTCAGTCAACCGACAGGTGTTGTTTAGGTTTGATTGTTGAATTCAAATAATAATAATAATAGTATTAGTTTCATTTATTTTTAACGTTTCATTATATACTTTAATAATTATAAAGTGACAAAGCCCGCTGTAGCATAACAAGGAATGTTTCCCTCATTCAAGAAAAGGAAAACTCGATTTGGAACCTGAAAACTGAGAAAACGTTTCTTAAGATTAGATGCACAAAAAAGTATTGATTTCCATTAAAAAATAAAAAATAAACGCAGCTGTGTATTTTATTTTTTCATTTATTTTCCGGTTAACGTTTAGTTTTCTGTGTAGAATTTTTTCTTGTTTAATTAAAATATCGTTTATATTTAAAAAGTGTTAAAATTTATATATATTTTTTATCTTCTTCTTTTTCATTTTTGTATTTTTTCTTATTCTTCTCCACTTCATGCCCAAGGGTACATTGCCTGTCCCGGAAACCTTTGTGCCCTCGGACGCCCTACACTTCGCTGGCCTCTGTGCTTGTAATTCAGGGCCAATTTGTGGAAGACGGTCTTGTTGCATTCCTTCTAAATGGTCGCACCAATTGACTTTGTATTCATTGATGTTGCTTTCCAAATTGAAAATGCCCAATTCCAGTCGTATAGTTTCGTTACTTATTATATCTGTTAGCGTGCAACCTTTCACAGCTCTGTGAAATTTCCCTTTTTTTGTGATTAAAATGGCTTATTAAAAAATTTTATTTTTTTACAAAAAAAATATTTTGAAAATCGTTATTTGTTTTAGTAATTTCACTGTGAATGACGTGCTAATAACACGCCAGGTATATCGGATTTCTGTCGTTTTAAATTGGAGATCTACTGGTGTCATCTTCGGGATCGTCCTAGTTTTTGAACCCCGTTGTCGTGGGAGTTCGTTTTTTAAGGGATGGCAACGCAAAGCCAGCCAGGTCATCGTCGTCAACCAGAAAGGTCAAAAGTCGCGCGGATGCGTCATTAAATTCGAAGGGAAATGTGAAGAATGTCATTGAAGAACAGTTATAGCCGAAATGCCGAAAGATAATGTCCAGTAGACTCCACGGCCTTAAAATTTTCAGGAAAAAAAAATAGCCTATTCAGGTTCTTCTCTCTTGATGGGTATGTTAACATTTCGACAAAACCAAGGGAATACTCTCAGCCACCAGCGGCGGCTCATCAGGGGAGGCAAGGGAGGCTAAGCCTCCCCAGAAAAATTAGAAAATTATTAAAAAATATATTGAACCTATAATCATTCCGTTATATGACACTAAAAACTTTTATCGCTAAGATAAAATAATTCCTGACTGATTCTTTTATTCCGTTAATGGAAATATATAGAAAGGAGTATTAAAAACAGGATTTGAAACTATTTTCTCGGCATTACACAGTGAAATTAACCAGATTAATAAAAAAAAAAGAATGATGAAGGTACAAACGAAATTCTTCCCAAAGCATATGATTTATTTACTCTTATTGCAACAATTCTTCCTTGTAATTATTGTTACGTAGAGAGAAGCTTTTCTTGTCTTAAAGGAATCAAAACATACTTAAGGAACCCCACTCAAGATCGTCTTAGCGTCATTACTTTAGTTTCAATCGGAAAGGGAATCCTCTGCAAATTGAAAAATTGACCGACATGGTATGATGATGTTACTGACGGTTTTGACAATAAGAAGGACCGTTGAGTGAATTTGCTGTATCTTACTTGAAAAATTCATCGCAGCTTAAAAGTATATTTCTACTACTCAGAAGTTTACTTCTGAGTCAGAACAAAAGTAAGTTAATCTTCGGTTTATCTTGTTAAAGATACTTGTATATTTCTAATAAGATGTGCTTGGTGTAAAAATCAGATAGCTCTACCATAATTAATAGTGAAATAACGAGTGTCAGGGAGGGGGGTGCTATGACTTAACGCGACTCAGGCGACTGCCTCGTAGCCTCCCCATCCTCAGGAATCACCGGCCGCCACTGTCAAACAGTTACATATAGTTTCATAACAGCTACAAAATTTTACATTTTTGTCGGGTAAAGCGTTATTCAAATACGTAATCTCCGCGACACCGGTTATGAAATTCGCAAATCAGGATTACGACAAGCTTCCCAAAAAGGGAATAAGCGTGCTTAATTCGTTGTACAGCTCAGCTCCGCGCCAACAAATCGTTGGTAATACGATTACAGCTATTTGCATACGAGGGACGACGGTTTTCATTCGTTTTTTGCATAACGCTGACGTAAAATAGATAAGTGGGGTCGCGGTAAAACCCGTTTTATACAATAAAATATAACGTTGACCGACTTCTTTTGCCAGGTTATGATGTTCTCTACGCAGCCAAGTCTGTCTTTTTCGGTTTCACACCGTCCCTATTCCCGTGATTTTCCTACCTTCTTCGTAGTACAGGCTATTGAGGCCAATCCGATTACAAGACTTCCTTCAGTTTTCGAGATCTTTTCCTTTTACTTCCATATTTCCTTAAGGAATGGAAGTATGGTGATGGCAAAAAAAATCGTGTTCGAGATTATTGCAGATTCTGATTCTACTACACTCAAAACATGAAAAAAAGTCGTTTTCCGAAAAGTGTCTGTGTGTGTGTGTGTGTGTGTGTCTGTCTGTCTGTGTGTCTGTAGATTTTTTTTCTATGGCAAACGATAACTGCCGCAAATTCAAACAGAATCAAATAATGTTTTGCATACAGCCCTGATTTGTAGAGGACTCGCGACCTATTGTTTTTGGTGAAGATCGGTTGAAGGAAAGGGGTAGTTTACCTGCAACGGTTTTTTTTTATCAAGGGAAATTTTTTTTTTTGGCAAACGATAACAGCCGCAAATTCAAACATAATCAAATAATGTTTCGTATACAGCCCTTAATTGTAGAGTTCTCAAGACCTTTTGTTTTTGGTGAAGATCGGTTAAGGGAAAGGGGTAGTTTACTTGTAACGTTTTATGTTTTAACAAGGGTATTTCCTATGGCAAACGATAACAGCCGCAAATTCAAACAGAATCAAAAGATTATTTGCATACAGCCCTAAATTGTAGAGTACTCGAGACCTATTGTTTTTGGTGAAGATCGGTTAAGGGAAAGGGGTAGTTTACTTGTAACGTTTTATGTTTTAACAAGGGTATTTCCTATGGCAAACGATAACGGCCGCAAATTCAAACAGAATCAAAAGATTATTTGCATACAGCCCTAAATTGTAGAGTTCTCAAGACCTATTGTTTTTGGTGAAGATCGGTTAAGGGAAAGGGGTAGTTTACCTACAACGTTTTTTTAACAAGGGTATTTTTTATGGCAAACGATAACAGCCGCAAATTCAAACAGAATCAAATAATTTTCTGCATACTGCCCTGATTTGTAGAGTACTCAAGACCTATTGTTTTTGGTGAAGATCGGTTGAGGGGAAGGGGTAGTTTACCTGCAACGTTTTTTATCAAGCGTATTTTCTATGGCAAACGACAACTGCCGCAAATTCAAACAGAATCAAATAATTTTTTGCATACAGCTCTGATTTGTAGAGTACTCGCGACCTATTGTTTTTGGTGAAGATCGGTTGAGGGAAAGGGGTAGTTTACCTGCAACGGTTTTTTTTATCAAGGGAAATTTTTTTTTTTTGGCAAACGATAACAGCCGCAAATTCAAACAGAATCAAATAATGTTTCGTATACAGCCCTGAATTGTAGAGTTCTCAAGACCGTTTGTTTTTGGTGAAGATCGGTTAAGGGAAAGGGGTAGTTTACTTGTAACGTTTTATGTTTTAACAAGGGTATTTCCTATGGCAAACGATAACAGCCGCAAATTCAAACAGAATCAAAAGATTATTTGCATACAGCACTAAATTGTAGAGTTCTCAAGACCTATTGTTTTTGGTGAAGATCGGTTAAGGGAAAGGGGTAGTTTACCTACAACGTTTTTTTAACATGGGTATTTTCTATGGCAAACGATAACAGCCGCAAATTCAAACAGAATAAAATAATTTTCTGCATACAGCGCTGATTTGTAGAGTACTCAAGACCTGTTGTTTTTGGTGAAGATCGGTTGAGGGGAAGGGGTAGTTTACCTGCAACGTTTTTTATCAAGCGTATTTTCTATGGCAAACGATAACTGCCGCAAATTCAAACAGAATCAAATAATTTTTTGCATACAGCCCTGATTTGTAGAGTACTCGCGACCTATTGTTTTTGGTGAAGATCGGTTGAGGGGAAGGGGTAGTTTACCTGCAACGGTTTTTTATATCAAGGGAAATTTTTTTTTTGGCAAACGATAACAGCCGCAAATTCAAACAGACTTAAATAATGTTTCGTATACAGCCCTGAATTGTAGAGTTTTCAAGACCTATTGTTTTTGGTGAAGATCGGTTAAGGGAAAGGGGTAGTTTACCTGTAACGTTTTATGTTTTAACAAGGGTATTTCCGATGGCAAACGATAACAGCCGCAAATTCAAACAGAATCAAACGATTATTTGCATACAGCCCTAAATTGTAGATTTCTCAAGAGCTATTGTTTTTGGTGAAGATCGGTTGAGGGAAAGGGGTAGTTTACCTGTAACGTTTTATGTTTTGACAAGGGTATTTCCTATGGCAAACGATAACAGCCGCAAATTCAAACAGAATCAAATAATGTTTTGCATACAGCCGTGATTTGTAGAGTACTCAAGACCTATTGTTTTTGGTGAAGATCGGTTAAGGGGAAGGGGTAGTTTACCTGCACCGTTTTTTTATCAAGCGTATTTTCTATGGCAAACGATAACAGCCGCAAATTCAAACAGAATCAAATAATTTTTTGCATACATCCCTGAATTGTAGAGGTCTCAAGGACTTTCGATTTTGGTGAAGATCGGTTAAGGGGAAGGGGTAGTTTACCTGCAACCTTTTACGTTTTAACAAGAGTAAAGTACTTGCAAATTTATTTAACCTTTTTCAAACAATGGTAATCGTTAAAAATAAAATAATTTTGTTGCCAGGCAATAAAATTAAAATTTTTTAATTTTAATGTAATATAATATTTTTCATTTAATACGGCAATAAAAAGGCAGGTAAGACACAAACACACAATTCACGTTATTTCTGGCCTCACTCATGTTTATTTTCTTACGTTTGCACGCTTTTTAAATGGAAAGTGCCGAAACCCACACCAACATAACGCGTGCAAGCCGAAAAAATGGACATCAATTTGCTTACTGGCGAAGCTAGTAGTTAATGAATGGGTAGGCAAAAATCTTATCTTAAATTTTTTTTAAGGAATCACTAAAAGGACGGTGGGTCAAATCGGACGCTGAGGTAGAGTTTGCTGTAACCGAATGGTTCCACAAACAGCCGTAAGAATTTTACTAGCAGGGAATCTACAGGTTAGCGCAACAGTGGAACTCATGTCTTAATGTTATTGGAGACTTCTTTTAAAATCGTTGAATAAAAAATGCTTTACAGCTCTATACGTGTGTCTGTTGAACAATCCTTGTATTAGTCATACACAATAATACAACTGATTGAACTTCAAATTTTTAAACTTGGTTAGTTTCTATATATATATATGTTTAATGTTACAAATAATTCAAATAACAATCTTGATCATCTGTTAGTTCAGCGGAATAACAGTGACACTTTTAATAACCGCATAAAATAAACACTTAGTAACAACACAGGCGCTTTAACTTAACTGTTTGGACCACAGAAGTGAGGCATGCCTCAACGCTCTATGTGTACAGCGCGGGACAATCCCCCCTCCCTACACTTCCCTATCACACCACTACATTGCTTACATACGATGTATACAAAAAACGCTGAGGCAAGTTCAGGTTGCCTCATTCGATTTAAACGAACTATGCCGAATCTCACCTGTCACCATCTAGCGGTCGCTCAATAAAGCACGTTTCGGTTTAATAAATTTGACAGTCACAGTAACAATGTATAATCTTTACGTTATGTAGTTCATACGTATTTATAATTTTTATTCTACAGAATTTGTTAGGGTAGGCATTGCCTCAATTGCCTCCATGTAACTTCGCCACTGATATATATGTGTACAACGTTATCGGCAACAAAGAAGTAGTTTTTGTTAAAATTCCTTCCCGGGATATTTGGCCGTAGTCCAATGTTTTCTACAAAACCAGACATTTCGGCAATGCCATCGACTTCCATCATCAGTGAAAATCGAGTGCGATAACGTGAGGTGGTATACGTTAGTGACCACAGTACTGTGGTTAAGGCTGAAGCAGTAAGTAGAAAGAAGTAGTTTCTATGGTAATATTTCATTTCGAAAATGATTTTAAATATAAATCTTAGAATATGGAAGTCATGTATGGTTCTCCATACCGATATTTTACTTCCATATTCCTTAAGGAAT
Organism: Magicicada septendecula; assembly: GCA_034769895.1. Classification (NCBI taxonomy): domain Eukaryota; kingdom Metazoa; phylum Arthropoda; class Insecta; order Hemiptera; family Cicadidae; genus Magicicada; species Magicicada septendecula. Next base: position 417,044,928 of record CM068374.1, on the reverse strand, counting down.
GGAAGTATGGTGATGGCAAAAAAAATCGTGTTCGAGATTATTGCAGATTCTGATTCTACTACACTCAAAACATAAAAAAAAGTCGTTTTCCGAAAAGTGTCTGTGTGTGTGTGTGTGTCTGTGTGTCTGTAGATTTTTTTCTATGGCAAACGATAACTGCCGCAAATTCAAACAGAATCAAATAATTTTTTGCATACAGCCCTGATTTGTAGAGTACTCACGACCTATTGTTTTTGGTGAAGATCGGTTGAGGGAAAGGGGTAGTTTACCTGCAACGGTTTTTTTTTATCAAGGGAAATTTTTTTTTTTGGCAAACGATAACAGCCGCAAATTCAAACAGAATCAAATAATGTTTCGTATACAGCCCTGAATTGTAGAGTTCTCAAGACCTATGGTTTTTGGTGAAGATCGGTTAAGGGAAAGGGGTAGTTTACCTGTAACGTTTTATGTTTTAACAAGGGTATTTCCTATGGCAAACGATAACAGCCGCAAATTCAAACAGAATCAAATAATGTTTTGCATACAGCCCTGATTTGTAGAGTACTCAAGACCTATTGTTTTTGGTGCAGATCGGTTAAGGGGAAGGGGTAGTTTACCTGCAACGTTTTTTTATCAAGCGTATTTTCTATGACGAACGGTAACAGCCGCAAATTCAAACAGAATCAAATAATTTTTTGCATACATCAGTGAATTGTAGAGGACTCAAGGCCTTTAGATTTTGGTGAAGATCGGTTAAGGGGAAGGGGTAGTTTACCTGCAATCTTTTACGTTTTAACAAGAGTAAAGTACTTGAAAATTTATTTAAACTTTTTGAAACAATGGTAATTGTTGAAAATAAAATAATTTTGTTGCCAGGTAACAAAAATAAAGTCATTTTGATTATAAAATATAAATATTTACAACAAGAAAAGAATTTTTAGTTTTCAAAATTTAAATATATTTTTATAAAACAATGGGTTCTTCATTGAGGTGGGGACCATGTCACTCACTCCATCTCAAGCCTCTCCCATTTTGCAGAAAAAGAGGACCCTGTCAAGGCTGATACTTTGACGACAGTGACAGGGCTTTCCACCAAATTCGGCAGAGTGACAGGTAGGCCCAACTCTGATTGGCTCCTCAGATTTCCCCAGCGTTAGTAGGTTCTATGAAAATATTTTATTTCAAAAATGATTTTAAATATAAATTTTAGATATGTTTTATAAATCTCATGTTTTATGTTTTAACATGGGTAATTTTTTATATGACGAACCATAACTGCCGTAAATTCAAACAGAATCAAATAATTTTTTACATATGTGCCTGAGCTATAGAGAACTCAATGTCTGTTGATGTTGGTGAAGATCGGTTACAGGGAAAGGGCAGTTTACCTGAAACATTTTTTGTTGTAACATGAGTAAAGTACTTAATTTTGATAAAGTATCCTGATAAGATCTTAATAATCCACTGTAGAAACGTAGATGAAATATCTATAAATGAAGAGGCTAGTTGAACGGGCTGGGGGTAATTTTCTATAAATCAAAATTATAGTTGAAGGGGGAGGGGATAATTTTTTTTATATGTGTACTACGTTATTGGCAACAAAGAAGTATTTTTTTGTTAAAATTCCTTCCCTGGCTGTTTGGCTGAAAATGATTTTAAATATAAATCTTAGAATATGGAAGTCATGTATGGTTCTCCATACCGATTTTTTTACAATCTTGTCAAAACGGCTGCAGCGTCACGGAGTTATCTATTTTATGTCATTCTGTGTCAAGGGTCATTGAATTAAAAAATAATAATAATTTTCTGTATAGAGATTTGCTCCTCGAACTACAGAATTCGCTGACTATTTCGAACTAAGTAGGCCTACATTAATTATTACATAAATTTCAGTATGAGATAATTTTTCAATTATGGAAAATAATTAGAAAAATCTCAGTAACTATTTCCTTAGTAATGTATTCCACAGCACACAATCATACAATAAACACTAAACGTTCGAAACATTAGACATTGGGGATTTAGTATAACACCTTGATTGATTTTCACAATTTTTTCTCTTTTTTTGGGGGGCGGAGCTGTGGGGTTACAACATTTTTAATTTTCCAAAACTTAACTCTACATCAGATGTCAGTCAACATTATCTTTAATTTGATATACCCCACATGAAATTCTGTGATTTTGTCAAAATTTTCGCACACGTTTTGAGCTTTGACGTCCAAAAATTTCGAAACTTTTCAGAAATGATCGTTATATTCAGATTGTGGCTAAAATTTCTTTTAATTTGATAACCCCGCATGAGCTTTTTCGATTTTTTCACAATTCTGTCTCACATTTGATCAGTCTTTCAATAGAGTTCTGTAGGATACACATGCCAAGTTTTACAAAATTCGGTTGATGCGTTTCAAAAGTCATCGTGAGACACTTCAAACAAACAGGTAGGCAGACAAAAATGTCAACGTTCGAATTAAAACTGTGAATTCACTTCGCTCGTTCAGTTATAGTTAACAAAGTCATAAATAAAAAATACATTAGTATAAAGACGAAAACCAAGCGACTCCGTTATTTTGAGCGAAGGTAGGCAGGTTAAGATCGAGAATAACAGAGTCGGAGATGAAATATTTGAGAAGAGCGGTTGGTAAAACTGAAACGGACAGATCTGACACCTAAGTATAAAAGATTAAGTATTGTCCAACTATATATAAAACAGAAAAAAGACGGCTACACTAGTGTGGATAATCGGTGCGAATGGAACCAATAAGATGTACCAGAAAATATTTGGTTTTAAAGTAGTTGGAAGAAGACCAAGAAAGAATGCACTGGAAAGACAATATCGGCGATCTGACAGATGGCATAGGAAAACGTGGAATTACGCTACATGGCAAGAGAGAAAATATTACACACGAGATCTATACAGAATCCAACACGTCAAAAGATGAAGAATACGATTGTTTATGTTATCTGCCTGCACTGTATTCAGAACACTCGAGGACACGTGCGAATCTCAACGACTGCATTTGGTCGTATGGAGCCTAATGTCAAAAGATGAAGAATACGATTGTTTATGCCTGCCTGCACTGTATTCAGAACACTCGAGGACACGTGCGAATCTCAACGACTGCATTTGCTCGTAAGGAGCCTAATGTCAAAAGATGAAGAATACGATTGTTTATGTTATCTGCCTGCACTGTATTTAGAACACGCGCGAATCTGAACGACTGCATTTGCTTTTATTTTTAGATGTTTTCCAGAGGTTTTAAATAAAATTAATTAAAATTGCATACTAAACTAATTTTGACCTCCCATAACGTTTAGAATTCCTCGTCTCCTTTCTTTTAAAGAAAAGATACGGATTTCATACTTATGAGTCAGCAACCAAGAAGAAGGCCTATTAATGACTCGTTTTAACTTTTTTTACCATGCAGCTGCGTTTTTTGTGTTTCTAACTATCAATAACATACAGCCCTACAAGACAGGTCAGCTTCACGAAAGGGATAGGTAGCAGTGGCAAACTAACACGACAGTCTGCAATATAACAAGTAGGCTACATATCGTAGACTTTTCGACTCTTTAGGAAATATGAACATGCCAGAATCTTAAGTCGTTTGATCAAATAAACCAGACAAGAATACAGTGGTTTGAAGAACGGAATGGGTTTGTCATCTCAGTAAGAGTGGAATGGCTCTTGAAATCTGTTCATCTTAATATGACCGTTCACTGGCTTGTCCGTTTTGGCCGAAAGAATTCTTCGAATCAGAAAAATATATATTTCGCTTACTCCAGTATAACGGGTTGGCTTGTTACAAGCCATTTCTATATGTCTCAATACACGTACGTCATTACTTCTACATTGTCCATCATCAATTAGAACTATATGGATTAAACTGCACAGCTGGCTCCATAGCCGCATTTCAGACGTTATAGTTGTCTCGATCAGAAGGATAACAGTCAGCATCAAAGCCGCTGTTATTAGTAGTAATTGATTTAAACAAAGTACGAGTGAATATAACATGTATTTATATATGCTAAGCAGCAGTAGTTACGGAGTGCGTCTTTCCTAATGGTTGGTTGCCTTATGCTGATATCTTTTTACGATAACGTCATAAAACAATGTATTGTTTTAGGTAAATGATCTGTATAAACCGGAGTAGAACCCACTGACGCGTACAGGAAATCAGAGATGTCACAAGGAGGCGTCCCTCCCATTTGGTTTGCTAGCAAATTCCTACGTTCCAAAAGTTTTTGTGCGCTCGGATTTGCACAAATAACAATCAAGTGTTCCAGTGCCACATTGTAGAGCAGAGAGCGTCATACGTTGCGTCGTACACGCGCGGTTTTCCTCAACCAATGACGTGATAATTCTCATGCTTTGTATTGTATACCGTATTTGTCAGCGGTTTAACGAAAGCCGTGGATGCGTTGTTGTTTGCCGTTTATTCAATTTTTGTCATTAAATAATAATTATTGTAAGCTCGTCTACTTGTACTTAGGCCAGACTCGTTCATTCATTTCTTCTGCTTCTTCGTCACGTAGTACAGGCCAGACTTCGTCCTCCGTCAATAATTATTGTAAGCTCGTCTACTTGTACTTAGGCCAGACTCGTCCATTCATTTCTTCGTCACGTAGTGCAGGCCAGACTTCGTCCTCCGTCAATAATTATTGTAAGCTCGTCTTTCACATCATCCAAGTACTTTTCACAAGTATTTCCACGCCCGACGATTGCTCCGTATCTTTCCTAAAAGTTTTCTACCAAAAATTAAAAAAAAAGATGTGTTAAGTTTTAACACGTGTCCCAGGAAATTTATCCTTCCCTGTTTTATTACAGTTTTAAAGGGTTTATTTCTTCTTATTTGCTGTTGCTGTGCGATGACCATCGTTTAGTCTTATTCCGCTATTGTCACTGTTTTCCACAACACTATTAATCTCTATAAATCTTCAAGGCATTGTACCATACGCATTCTTCAGGTCATTTATCAATCATACCACTGTTTGCTGTTTACTATATAAGTCAGAACCAGCCGAATAATGCAGTTGCATATCGTCAGCTTAGGTTGCCAGTTGAGAGATTCATGTCGCTGCCAGTATTGCATCATTAGTCTCTCTTCCGTAACATCTTGCTTGTCCATCGGCTGTTGGTTGCCTCCGTTCTCCGTCGCGATTTTATGCATTCCATGTACTTTGTTTTGGTTGCCAATCCCTTGCTTGAGCCTTTTTGGAAAGTTGCCTAAATTTCTTGACCGTTTCAGTTTTGATGCGGTTTGAATTTGGCATCGTCCCATAAAACAGTATAATTAAATATTGTTAAATATTTACTAGTTACTGGGGAGCAAGCAGCTCATGTTTCGTCTAGTACAGATGAGAAAAACAGTATGGTTATATGGTTATGAACTCGGAATAGAAGTTTGGGTCCGAACCTTGATAGTGATTCGTGTAAGCTGACAGTTTATTGAGAGCCTATGTGGACGGTTGTACTAGGCAGAAACATCAGTTTCTGGTTTATCGTCACCCAACGTCGCCGACGGTATCTTGCACCGCCGAATAGATCATACACAATGACGCCTTCTCTGTCAAAACTATGGTTAATTTATTACCCAGTCGTCCTGTGCAATGTGTAATACGGACTTGTTTTCTCGAAGCCTTGATAGAAAAATTCAAATTGATAGAACATATAAAAGCCATAAAGGTACGCCACAGAACCGCCATATATAACTGCCTTCGTAATCACAAATTCAACATTTTTTCACAACTTTTGAGAAGTAAAACTAACCGTACCTATTACTTCAATAAAAATTGCGTGATTCCTAAATCGAGATGAGAGCAAGTCTATTATTTTATCTTATTTATGTTATAAATAGTAACATTTTATTAAACACACAGTGAGTTAATAAATTAATAAATTGTGTAATAATGTTAAAGTTAAACTTAAAAGCGTTTTAGCACGTGTAGTAATAAATACGAATTTCATTAAGCTGTAGGCTATGTATAAATAGAGTTCGTGGGTTCGATACACAATGGGTAGCGGAACGTTTATTATTATGCGAATGTTTTTACTAACCTCATTAAAGCGGAGCTTAATGACCCAATCGACTGGCTTTTATTGTCCTATTAACACGGACGCGCTAATCTGTTTTACATATTATAATATTGTTGCATTTTCGTAAGAGCTTGTAATTGTTGCTTTTATCTTTCGCAGCTGTTACCTACCAGGTTTTACAGCATGGCTACAGATTTATATTATTATTATTGTCATCAATACTATTTGAAACATCATCAATATTTTAGGACTCTGAGAACAGATTGCAGATGGATATACATTTGTTAAATCGAATCTGCAAAGACTATTCACAATTAAAACCAAGGCGGTGGCTTTTTGTGGAACTGATCCCGTACGGGCAAAAATTGTTATAGATGGTAGGCTACTGTCCTGGAACAAGTTAGCAGTTTTGAATACCTGGGCTACAGTGTCTTATAACGCAAGCAACGACGTGGTGCATAAGTTCAACCTTATGTGCGGGACCATCAGGCGAACACTTAAGTCAGCAAGTAAAGGAACACGCCTAAAATTCTACAAGGTGATGGCTCTTCCCACACTTCTTTGTGGGTCTGAGAATTGGACTTTAACGAAAGGCCAAGCCAGTCGCATCCAAGCGGCTGAAATGAGATTTCTTAGGCACGTGGTAGGGTATACTCTCCACGATCATAGAAGAAACACAGATATACGGCAGAAACTGATTATTATGAGTATAATCGACAGGATCGGCTGAATTGGTGGGAACATCTTTGACTGCCGCAACCCCAAACAACTCTGGAACTATAAGCCGAGGGGACGGAGAGGTGTGGGACGCCCGAGGAAGCGCTGGAGTGACCAGCTCTAATATTTGCTTAATTGAGACCGGAACAAACCATTCTTGGTTTAAACCTTGATGATGATGATCAATATTTTACGTTTGTCTAGATTAGTGCAGACCTATTTATAACCTGTGTGTCTCATGCTCTTGTGTTTGGTCCTTTTCAGTCAAGGGATTTACACACTGCTTCTTCCGTTTTTGTCAAGGCCACCTTTGTCTTGGACGTCGAACATTTTGTTTTTCCTGAGGCTTGTAATTTTTGTGGTCTTGGGTAGATCACCGCATGGATCCATAATGTCAATATTGCTTTCACCCTGACTTCGTGTATGACAGTTCTCTCGTTTGTTACAAAATTCACAATTCTTTTGAAGATGTATTATTGTATGCTTTTACAGATGTAGCCAACGCTTGTCCTCCTCCTCCTTCTCTACTCGTTGCAGAAGACACAGTGTTTAGAGAAAATTAGCGCTGAAATTATCGTCAATATTCTCCGCCAGTCGTTCCTGAACGTTAAGCTGCGCCGACCCAACGCATGACTTACCTCCACTTACAAGTATAGCTAAATTATCTAAGAGAGAAGAGAGGGCAGACGACGCTATAACGTTTCACTGTCTCACTGGATATACGAAGAGTGCGGACAGTAGTACAGTCTGATACGTGAGGAGGGTAGACTGGGATTTCACAAACATTTGCCATGCGAAGAGTGCGGACAGTAGTACAGTCTGATACCTGAGGATGGTAGACTGCGATTGCACAAACATTTGACATGCGAAGAGTGCGGACAGTAGTACAGTCTGATACCCGAGGAGGGTAGACTGCGATTGCACAAACATTTGACATGCGAAGAGTGCGAACAGTAGTACAGTCTGATACCTGAGGATGGTAGACTGCGATTGCACAAACATTTGACATGCGAAGAGTGCGGACAGTAGTACAGTCTGATACCCGAGGAGGGTAGACTGCGATTGCACAAACATTTGACATGCGAAGAGTGCGGACAGTAGTACAGTCTGATACCCGAGGAGGGTAGATTGCGATTGCACAAACATTTGACATGCGAAGAGTGCGTACAGTAGTACAGTCTGATACCTGAGGATGGTAGACTGCGATTGCACAAACATTTGACATGCGAAGAGTGCGGACAGTAGTACAGTCTGATACCTGAGGATGGTAGACTGCGATTGCACAAACATTTGACATGCGAAGAGTGCGGACAGTAGTACAGTCTGATACCCGAGGAGGGTAGACTGCGATTGCACAAACATTTGACATGCGAAGAGTGCGGACAGTAGTACAGTCTGATACCTGAGGATGGTAGACTGCGATTGCACAAACATTTGACATGCGAAGAGTGCGGACAGTAGTACAGTCTGATACCCGAGTAGGGTAGACTGCGATTGCACAAACATTTGACATGCGAAGAGTGCGGACAGTAGTACAGTCTGATACCTGAGGATGGTAGACTGCGATTGCACAAACATTTGACATGCGAAGAGTGCGAACAGTAGTACAGTCTGATACCGGAGGATGGTAGACTGCGATTGCACAAACATTTGACATGCGAAGAGTGCGGACAGTAGTACAGTCTGATACCCGAGGAGGGTAGACTGCGATTGCACAAACATTTGACATGCGAAGAGTGCGGACAGTAGTACAGTCTGATACCCGAGGAGGGTAGACTGCGATTGCACAAACATTTGACATGCGAAGAGTGCGGACAGTAGTACAGTCTGATACCCGAGGAGGGTAGACTGCGATTGCACAAACATTTGACATGCGAAGAGTGCGGACAGTAGTACAGTCTGATACCCGAGGAGGGTAGACTGCGATTGCACAAACATTTGACATGCGAAGAGTGCGAACAGTAGTACAGTCTGATACCTGAGGATGGTAGACTGCGATTGCACAAACATTTGACATGCGAAGAGTGCGAACAGTAGTACAGTCTGATACCCGAGGATGGTAGACTGCGATTGCACAAACATTTGACATGCGAAGAGTGCGAACAACACCTCGTACAATGGGCTGGGGGGGGGGGATCGAGTAGAGACTCTGAATACTTTTCGTTCAGACAATGTCAATACATTGTATGAAAGCACCTGTACGTTTTTGCAAACTGGTTCCCAGCACACTATTCCAGGTTTTGGACTTGCAAAATGACAGTAAGACTGACAATCATTAATGCTTTTAATCTTTTAAGTTTTTATCTGTTATATTTCCTGAAACGTAACGTATACACAAAGCAACGTTAGTTGATGCTTGATTTCAGCTTAGTAAGAACATTACGTATAAATACAGGTATCCGCCTGCTTATTATAGACACAACATTGGTAAGTTACAATTTACAAAATAAGAGCCGTACTAAACATATTATAACTACGAGAAAGTTAATATTGTTCCCTTCCTGCCGTGTCTAATGCTTTGTACTCTAAAACTATGTGTATTATACTGTATTTGGTCTTGTGTGCAACTACAGGTATTGTATGATTGTGTAGAGGGGGGTGCAACGTTTTAAGTCTTCTATATTTTTTTTTAAATCATCCACGATTAACTTATATTTATGTTACGCGATTACAGCGTGCAAGTTTTGGTGTTGTCCGCACTCTTCCATGTCAAGTGTTTGTGAGTTCACGGTCCGCGCTCCTCAGGTATCAGACTGTACCGCTGTCCGCACTCTTCACAACATTCCTGTTGTCCGCTCTCTTCGTGCCACCACCGCCTCGCTTCCATATTATCTTCCTCTCTGTCACACACATGCTTACATTATTCTCGTCAGCCTTGTTGCAGCCGATGTTCACACTATGAAACACTGTACAAGACTGTTGTGCGCATGTGTGAAATAAATGAAAATTTGTGTAGGCTCGCAACGAGGTGTTTGTTCACTGCGCATCTCTAAGCCAGTGTTCAGTTTCTGTCGTCAGGTTTCTACGTCACGTGACGCGGATGATATTTGTAAATGGTTAAAAGAAGATAATAATGATATTGTGGTGATCATGGATTTCAGCGTTGGCCAATGAGATTGTCCAAAGTGTCAAAGAAGACTCGGTAGAAAAGGTATCGGTGAGCGTGACCTATGAAAACTGTTCCACCGCATAATGAAGCACTTGAAACTTTACAAGTGGTATCATCGAAACGTCTTCGTGATTTGGTGGAAACACAAAATTTTCGGTTAAAACTGTCGCTCGTTTTTACTTAAGCCAATCTGTTGGCGTTCTGTTGTATTTAATCAAGGCAATAACTGCGTTACGTTTACGCTGATCGAATGGTCGCTCGGCGCTTGGTAGAACATTTTGCTAATACTCGAATTTCATAAACAAACACTTGGTAAGTTCTACAGATGATTTTATTTTCTTGACAATTGTTTCACCAGTTACGGTAGCTTTAGAGGTTGGATTTCAACTGAGATTTGTTTATCAAGTTGTTTACCAAGTGTTTGTTTATTAAATTACGTTAAGTTTGTTTTTAGTTGTTTGATTATTTAGATTATTCATTTTGAATAATTTTTAATTTCAAATTTTCCATGTCCTAAAGTATTAATTTTTAAATATATTTAAACGTACTATATATTTTTAAAGTTGAACGTGTAAGCCAATTTACGTATCTTGGTACTATAGTCAATGAACAACGGGACCACTCTCAAGAAATAAAGAGCAGAATTGAAAAGGCAAGAGCAGTGTACCCTAGAATGAGCAGTTTATTCACGATTTAACAATAAACACAAAGATGAGACTTCTACGCTGCTACGTATTGTCGGTCCTCTTCTACGGTGTAGAATCTTGGACTTTGACTGAAACCACAACTAAGAAATTGGAATCTTTCGAAATGTGGCTCTACCGTAGAAAGAAGAAGAAAGATAGGGAAGATAAGAAAGCTTCAGTATCTGGGACATCTCATGAGAAATGAACAGAGATTTTACTTATTGGAGTCCATACTACAGGGAAAAGTACTTGGAAAGAGAGGAGTTGGGCGACCGAGAATATCATGGCTGAGAAATTTAAGGATCCGGTTTGGCATGAATACAACTGACTTAGTCCGTGCAGCAGTACAGAAAGTTAAAATAGTCTGTATGACATCCCACATCCGAAACAGATAGGAACTATCAGAAGAAGAGAAATATATTTAAAAATTACCTATAAATATTCACTGTTACGTAGGTTATCGCGGCCGAAGGGGGCTGTTTGGCCGTGGTCGATTGCTTTGTTCCCTCCTTTACGACTACTTCGGCTCTCCACCCTATTGTCGGAAACTTTATACAATATTTTCTACTGATAAAGGTCTCCGGTGGGTGGATGAAACGTTTAGACAATGACAGAACAAAGCTGTCGACCACGAGCAAAACATCCCGGATATAAATTCTTTTTATCATACACTCTTAGTATTCAAAAAAGTGTTACTTTCAACTTTTCCAATTATCCGGATCATTTCCTGTCTCATTTAATCCGGAGATAATGTACTATACTACGAAATCATATGATACGCTTAATGATATGTTGAAGTCTGTGTAACGAAATTCTTTTTTTTAATTTTTAAGGATTAGTAAGTGTTTATTATCGTGTTAATAAGGTTTTTTGCGTTTATACTCCTGTAGCTTTAATTGTCGACCAACAAAATATTGCTTGTAGCCTTAATACGAACAACAAAATGTTGTCCGCCACCTGTCTTAGCCAACGTTACTGACCAAAGTTTAGAAAACAAACGTTAAAAAAGAGGCCTGGACATTTTTCACAACTTATTATTATTATTATCATAAAATCAACTGTGTTTCCCGCTAGCGAACGTTCGCCGGCTGGCGACTAAACTTGCCAACCGCGAGTGATGTACGGAAATGACTCACATTTCGCCGCATGTACTTCCGGTGCGATTTGCATACTCCGTAGTAACGCATATCGTTTGTTATTCCGAAAACAAAAGATTCGTTAACGGTTGTAAAGCCGGCTGCCGATTGTTTGGTTTATAACATTGTCCAGCGTAATCCGGTGTCAGTCTGTGTTACGGGCGTATTCGGTTTCCTGTTCGTATTAGAACGTAAAAAAGCTTCAGAAACAACACGAAAACTAGCTTTTGTATTCGTGTTATAAGTACCGGTACCGTGGTCCTCTTATTACCTGTTCAGATTATAAGTAATCTTTATCCTCTGTGTATCGTTATAAACGTAAAAGTCTCCGGCCGCCGGTCATCCATCCATCTTATATTTCACCCACGTCGTGCTTGATTTTGTCAGTGTAGCCAGATTGTTTTATCACGCTATCGTCCCGACGGAGGATCGATAGGATTTTTTATATTCATTCTGCAATATATCTCGACGAGATAATTCTCATCACATTTGGCGATATAAAATTGTTCTAGGCAGTGGTTTCCCAGTTTTGGTGGACTGGTACAACCCCATATCTGGCTTCATACGACCGGATAAGTTTGATGATTTTGTATTTGAAATATCTACCGGGTTGTTTGGCAGTGGTCCAAGGGTTGCATTCAAACCAAACGTTTCAGCAGCACCACTGGCTGCCATCTTCATTGCATATTCGAATCTACCTAACGCGGAGTGTCGTACGTCAGGCCCACAGTACTGTGGTGAAGGCTGGCCAGCAGGTAGCCTGCTGAAGATGGCAGCCAGTGGTGCTGCTGAAACGTTTGGTTTGAATGTAAACCCTGGACCATGGCCAAACAGCCCGGTAGATATTTCAAATACAACTGACACCGGCCGTGAAAGCCTTAGAACGGTATTAAGTTTGATGATGGTTTTCAATAAGAATGTTTTCTTATCAACAAACAATATTGATTTTCATTCTGAAAGCAGAATTTTGATTTTTGGCTGTGAAATGCGGCTTCCAGGTAAGTTTTCATTAGGCTAAGGTACTTGATCTCACTTTTTACTGGAAACAAAACGTCTTTTATTTTTACTGCACGGAATGACGAATCGAGAACGTGACTTGATGCTGACTCTGTTTGGTTGATGTTTGTCACACCATGTCTCCAACTACAAGTATACGTTGTAATGGTACATATCTTCACCTAACCATAATGAAGAAAACATGACAAGATAAATTATTTAATCATTAACACTAGATATAAAAAGGGATGAATTAGAATTGAAGAATGGGTGAATCAGAATAATAAAACGATCAGACATATCAAGGTAGTCAGAACAGTTACTTATATTAATAAAAGTAGTAACAAACAAACAAACCAAAATGGTAAATACAGAAATAAGACGATTTAACCTGAATAGCCCAATAGATGGTAAATGAGAGAGTAGAACTAGCCCCAAAGGACCAAGAACAACATAAATAATGACAACTACAAATAGACTAGAACTAGCCACCACACCAACATAAGTGTAAATAAGAAGAATAGTGACTAACAGACAATTAACATGGAAGTGTAATGATACAATCAGCCACAACACTAAGGAAGTGACGTATAAAGTATGACAAAATAAAGTGAACCAAGAAGGAATACAAAACTTGTATTAAACCAAAGAAATAGACTCACTAATGAAAATTGTATATAATATTAATAATTGTAAGGACAGACAAGTTAGAGATACTAATCATTAAGTACTTAAGATATAGAAGGGCACAATAACCCAAACAGATAGAGTAAACTAAGACAAATCACATTAGCATGATACTAACATATCAGTGGTACAATAAAACACGATAGAATGAGAGTAATAAATTGTAATGATGGTGAACATTTTCTAAATAGATGTAAGAAAGAGAATTTTTTAGTAAGCAATACAGTAATATTAACCCACCAGTAACACTAAAAGAAGATTGAGTGTAAGGTGTTAGTGAATACCCCAAAGTGAGCATAAAACCCCATTAAAAAGTGATAAAGCAGTGTCCAAGTTTATAAGTGAATAAACTAAATTATAAGCGATAAGTTATGTGTGTTAATTAATATTGTAGGCCTAAGGGACAATTCATAGTTTTAGGAAAGTTAAGAAACATAGACTATTAATATTAAATCACCATAGAGAGTTTCTATAAGATTGAATTATAAAAACAATTAATAATCATTATATGATTTAGTAAAGGATAGTGAAATAGGATAAGGTTACATAATTAATGACACACGGTCAAATAAGTTTAGTGGTAAGGATTTTCTATTACAATCTAAAAGATAATCAATGTTTATATGTTTGTTTTCCTTTGATGACACGATAAATTAATTATTACTCACTGAAGAGTATGAGTGGATAATATGTTTCAAACAATTATGTTTAAACGAATAAGAATTATGTTTTAATGACTAAGGTTTATGTTCCAAATAATTATGTTTAAATGATAAGAATTATAGCTATGGGAATTGTTAAAACCATTAGATGTTATGTTATATGTTGTAAGAAATAAGATTTTAAAACCAACAGAAACCAGTAAACAAGAAACAAACAATACATTCAAATACAATGACACTGAAAGTGAGTAATGACAGTAGACAAATTAATATAGGGAAACAATAAAATTACACACAATTACAAGAACCGACTTAAACATTGAACAAATGAACAGAATCTTGTATTAAAACAATCAGAACCCATTACAAGGAGAATAAAATGTAATATCAGTAATTAAAGAAAAATAGTCAATTGCTGTTTAAGCCTAAGCAAATTCCCAACTCTCAACTACAAAAAACTTCAATTTTATAGAATTAAACACTGACATTAGGAAGACTAAACCACATAAACTATGAAATACAAATAGACAATCATGTTGAGGCAGAAATATTATGATAATAATGTAAATTAAGAAAACAGTATAATTAAATAAAATTCACAAAACTGTCAAAATGTTGATACCTAAGTGAACACTATAATATTGGATGTCAAATTAATCCTTGAGCCAAAATATGAACAGTGGTGATAATATTTACTACTAAAAAGGGAGTACTGAAGATTAGTTACATTTAGAAGATCTGTAACCAGTTTAAATAAAAATTCAAATACCCTAACAATACTCTTTAGCCAATTTCAGCCAATCAAAAACTTTGAGTAACCATGACAACAACCGAATATTGACTAATTTCAGTTAGGAACAATACTTTATGTAGTGACGCTAAACTGCAGAGACGCCACGCCGTGAAGGGCCCAAATTTTCAACAGAAAAACAGTATAAGTGCCCACAATTTTGAGAAGGTGTACCAGAACAACAAATGAGGGGCCATTACAACTAATCTACACCAAGGACCAGCTCGGAATTAATCCAGATGACCGGAAAATACCTGTAATTCGACTTGAAGAAGATGACAACCAATTTTTGAGCCCAAGATCAGAAGTAGGAAGAATCTACATTGACCCATTACTTTACATGGACGAATGACAATACCCATCATATCTACTAACGTTGAGTATTGCTGAATTTATGTGATTATTATAAAACAAATTCTCTTTCAAAAATTCTAACTATATAATAAAACTCTCACCATCACTGAATATATTTTCAAGGATTGATAAAATAAAGAAATAACTTCGTAAACATTGAATGAACACATGATAACCTATGTTACACAACGACACTGCCACACTTCAACACCACAATATTTAATTTATAGCAAACCTTGTGTAATTTTAATGATCACAAACTTTAAATGATCTGTTCTAATTTTGTTATCTTGTTATGTAAACCTCTGTTTCGTACTTAAAAGAACCCAATTGGCAGATTTATTTTGTAAAATAATAGCCAGAGTCAATTGTAAACTTTGCACTGCCAACCTAGGCGCTCCGCAGAGCGAGAGATTATATTGCCGAGGCTAAAATTTTATTATAACAGTTATTATTTTTATGAAGCGTTAACGATAATTAACAAGCAAAAACCTAATAAAAAAGTGCGTACTGATAACAAACTGTCCAGTATTTATTTGTAGAAAATATTATGTATGTTTTGTTTACTAGCAGTGGGTCGACATAACCAACATTAATTCAAGTTGGCAACACGTGTTCCCCCACTCACACGAGAATCAGTTACAAGCCAGACGGCGAACTATTCGAATTTTCGATAACAAATCACATACTATACAAATAAAAACTTTTAATTGTTTTCAAGAAAAACAATTTGGCGCCTACCCGGAATTACTAAAAGTGCGAGAAGGGACAGGTAAGGCACGCAGGCTACCAGACGCTTCCGAACGACACAATTTACGTTCGATAAAAACTAACAACTACACAAAAATTAAATAAGATTATAATACAAACGACCCCTCGTTTTTACAAAGTGACGATCCAAACAGTGGGGCTTTCGTTCATGTTATAAGGACGCATCCGACGAGTGACCTTTGTAGATTTATACAACGTTAACGATGCCGAAGACGATCCGTGTCCATTTGGGGGTCGAGGTTTGTGGCTAGAAACGTTGTGTCGTCAGCAAAAGTTGAGATAATCCTTTTGCGTGTTTCAGGGATGTCAGCTTCTCAATGGATTTGCTCACAGGAAGAGAGGGTCAGGTTAAATTTAAATCGGAAGGCGTCTGAATTATACATTATATAAGTATATTTAAAATTTATATTTACTTTACCTCAAGATGTTATTTTTCCGTTATTTGGAACATGGTTGGAGGTTCCTTACTGTTGCCATCATCAGCCTTTCTAATATTGAATCTTGTGGAATACCTGTGTGCTGGTTATGGCTTCCCATTAGTTTTTGGTTTTTTAAATTATTATTATTGTGTGTGATATTAGTGATACAAAACATGATACAATTTTCAAAGCACTCAACATCGAAAATATACAAAATACTAATATATACACCACAATCACACAATAATAACAATTTAAAAAACCAAAAACCAATGGGAAGCCATAACAATAGCCAACCAGCACACAGGTACTCCACAAGATTCAAAATTAGAAAGGCTGATGATGGGAATACTAAGGATCCCGAAACATGTTCCAAATAAGGGAAAATAACATCTTGAGGTAAAGTAAATATAAATTTAAAATATGTTATATACATCAAGAAATAGACTGTAGCAAAAACTGTTTGAATTATATATAAATAATATATTTTTTCCGAATCGGCCATCTAAGGATCACATGCCAATTTCACTTTTGTACTCTTTGTTCTTTTCTTTTTTCCCAATATTCTTTCATCTTCTCACTGTGTCTCTTCTTCCTGTCTTCAATCCACTGTGAACCTGCGTTTTTCTCTCTCCTACCCTGGAGTCCCTCCATTTTTAACACTTTTGTCCGAAAAACTTCTCTTTCAATTATTTCTTCCGCGTGTATATTATTTTTTTCTAAATCCTTTTGGACTTCTTTAATCCAACTTGATGTTGACTTCTTCCCCCACAGATATTTGAAGATTTGCTTTGTCAACCTATTGTCGTCCGTTCTATATAAATGTCCAAAAAATAATAGTCTTCTTTTTCTCATTGTTTCTGTTATATTTTCTATACTTTGATATATTTCATCATTACTTGTTAATTTCCAACCTTCTGAAGTTTTTCGTGGGCCTAATATTTTCCTAATAATTCGTCTTTCCAATATTTCTAGTTTGTCTAAATTATAATTCAATGCTAGACATTCACTTGGATATAAGCGTTCTGGCTTCACTACTGTACTGTAATGCTTTATTTTCGCATTTTTAGATATGCACTTTTTATTGTAAATATCTTTAGTTATACCAAATAATAGGCCTATATTTTATTTATATACAGTATTTATTTTTGTATATAAGTTAAAGTAAATTTATAAAGATTTAGTGTATTCTGAAGATTTACTTGTACTAGGAAAACACTAAACTGTTGTTTTTGTTTCAGCTCCTCGTTCCTATAAAATATATTTTTATAAAACTACTGTTAGCCGTATTAATTTTTTTTAAACGTATTCTCGTTGTGAAATAAGTTGTAAATTGTGAAATCCGGACGAACATGAAATGCTGTGCCCAAGGTTTAACGACTGCTAAAGCACGTCACTGTGACTGTACGGTTGTTCCACGCACGCGTGGGCGGAATCCAAAATAAACACAAACTTCATCCGACGTGGACGCTCTGTCACCGCCTTTACCATATTGTCTTGTGTGCCAATTGTCGCCGTGTCATAACGGAGCCGCGTGTTCGAGATTCTTGTCGCTATTTCGCTAAAGTGAATCACAGGGAACTTGGCCGCGGCTTCGTTACTTCTCAACGCGTTTCCTAAATTTGTAACAATATAAGTCGAATCCGTTTCAATTGTCGCATCGAAGGTATTGTTCGGTTTGTTTGTAGCTGTAGCTAATGGGGGGGACGGGGCTCAAGGCCCCTGCATGGTAGCAGCGCCCGGAGTGACTCCTCCGATGACTGCTAGTAGGTCTGCTCTCTCAAGGACTTTGGAAGTACAAGGTCAGTGGGTGGGATGGTATGCTCCTTTTGCAGTTGGGTAGGGGAGAGGATCTCAACAAGTGAGGTGCTCACCCTAGCCAAAGTCTGGTGGGTTGTGTGCCCTGAAGCCAGCAGTGACGCGTCCGAGTCACAGCGGAGAAACCTCCCGGCACATATGAGGACCGGTTGGCCAGCGCTGCTGTCTCCGACGTGGCCCCACTGTCTGCATAGCGGTGATCAGCACAGGCCTTTGCGTATCCAAGGCGGGCGCCTGATGAAAGAAGGCACTTGCACAACTAACATAAGACAACCCCGCCGAGGCCGCAAACGACCAGGGCAGACCATTCAGGGCAGAGAGGGCAGGTTCAATGTGATGTGATATCTATGGTGTGATAGGTGATCAGTTGGAGGTATGTTACTTAACGGTAGGGTGTTGACTCCCTCAGGAGAAGGGCCCTATGTAAGAGACTATGGGGGGTCGTCCAGCAGAGTGCGGGGTCTCTTAACTACATGGCAAGGGGACCTTCGTCCCTGGCCAGGTCACGGAGGTGGTGGTGTTGGGAGTCTTCTGCCCGGAAGAAGAGGCCCACAGAAAGTCTGAAGGCAAACTCTTCCACCGTTTGCAGACGGAAGCCCGTCCTGATAGCTCGATGACAAACAAACCAGGGCGAGTTGGACAGGATACGGACGGAACTGTTCCAGCTTACGCTTCGTTGTGGCAGATAAGAGGGACCACCACGCTGGGGCTGCGTAGGTGAGTATTGATCTGATTAGTAGGAGATATAGGGTAAGTTTTGTGCGCAGGGAGAGGGAACTTCTGCGCGAGATGAGGGGAAAGATTTTGGCTCTGACGCCACGGGCTTGTCGGAGTTTGGTTTGGACATGGCCTGCGAAGCTTAGTCGACTGTCAATAGACACTCCTAAGTATTTCACAGACTTCTTGCAAGCGATAGGGTTCCCATCGAGGGTTAGGGGCTGGCATGCGGTCCGCGTACTCGTGATGCAGATCGCTTCGGATTTCTCCGCGTTGATCGCCACGCGCCACTTACGTAGCCAGGGAGGCAGAAGGTCGAGTTGGCGTTGTATCACTGTACTAGCAAAACCAGGGTTCTGCGAGCTGTAGTGATACATGGCATCGTCAGCAAAAAGGGAAAGACTGACATTGTTATATACGGGCAAGTCGCTCGTGTACACGAGGTACAGAACGGGGCCGAGGACTGATCCTTGGGAAACGCCAGCGTCTATGGGGCGGTCAGAAGAAACCGTTCCATCTACGCTAATGTGAAAAGTCCGGCCGCGGAGATACGACCTGAACAGTCTCACAGTAGATGCGGGAAGGGGCGTGTGCGCCAGTTTATAGAGCAGACCTTCGTGCCCGGTTTGTTTGCCGACCAAAATAAACATTTATTGTTTAGTGTGACGTCACGACAGATCACAATGCCTTTTATATTTTATCGTTATCTTGGTACCGTTTGTTGAGTGTAACCTGTGTTAGTTCTTGTTTTTCAATAACTAATAGTAATATCTTCACTACAGTGGCCTGGGAGGGGGTGGTCCCCGGTCGTGTCGGCTTCATACAAAAAAAAAGAAACAAGTTAAGACTAATCGGCTATCTTTAAGATGGCTGAATAACGTGTGATAATATCCTAAAGGCAGTCCCATTAAGGTAGACAGTAATAACACAATAACGCGTTAGTAATTCAAACATTGGTTACAAGATACTTATTGACTGAATTGATTTTTCTATATCTCATATTTCAAACGTGTACGCAAATGCTGTGTAACAGACCTGTTTGTATATTTAAAAAAGAGTTACTACTGTATTAGCGTACACAGCTGAGAAAATAATAAAGCAGCCTAAAAATTAAGAGATTAACAAAATTCTTCAACTTTTTTGACCCTCTGAAGGAGATTAGGACGAGAAAACAAGTTTAATGTTGTCGAATTCGGAATTAATGTATATTTTCTTAAAAACGTATATGTACTAATGTGACCCCTGTGCTGCAGATTTTAGATTGATTCCCCAATAATAATAAGGTGGCAGGAGGCAAAAATTTGGTGGGTCCAAAGTTTAAAAAAATCGGAAAAGCCCGTGTGAGGTATCAAATTAAAGGTAATTTTAACCGAAATATGAATTTAGTGTTCATTTTTGAAAACTCCCAAAACTTTGGGACGCCGAGGACCAAAAAGTAGGTGAAAATTTAGACAAATCGCCAAAAATTCATGTGGGGTAAATTAAAAGGAATTTTAACTACAATCTGTGTGTAGGGGTGTACTGTTTATTGTTGAAATTTCAAAATTTTTGGAAATCTGTCCAAACGTGGGGCAAAAGTTTGATAAAATGGCAAATTTCATTTTAACAAATGACAGAATTTTAACCAAAAATCTGAATAAAGTGTACAGTTCCGGAAATTAAAAAAATTACTGCTTCTAGCCCAAAAATGGGATACAATTTTTGTTAATGTTGAGATCCAGCCGGGTGTCAAACTAACTGGAATTTAACACAAATCCGATTGTTTGGACTTTTTATCGTTCATTGTATGATTATTCTACAATTGTTACTTTACTATCAAAACAAAGCAAACGTAGTAGGGTAGTCGTGATTTACATCATTTTCTGATAATTAAAAAATTAATAAAGATCTTAGCCGATAGGACGGAGAGGTGTGGGGCGTCCGAGGAATCGTTGGAGTGACCGGTACTATAGTCTTGTCTGCTTGGGACCGGCAAAACATTTTTGTTAAAGACTTACTGAAGATGATGTTGATTAAAAAATTATATAATATCAAAATGTATCCAATAATAAATGTAAGCTATTTCATTCAAAGTAATGAACGAGTTCTGCGGCTCAAGGAGCTTACTAGTTAAATTTGCAAAACTTAAACTCTGCATTCAGATGTTAGTTAAAAATTCTGGGCATTTAACTCGAGTAGCCGACAATTCGAAACGTAAACTCCATATTCGAGGCAGGGCATATTCGCTTACAACTTCGCATGCGAACGCATCCATTTGATAGGGTAAGTCGACTCTCTGTATCTGCCTCATAAATCGCTCGACATGAAACTAGTTGACTATCATTAAGGAACCAAAGTTCACGGCGTAGACATCGCTAGAACACAAACATTAAACCACACACAACACGGCAGTTAATTGGTGCGGGCAGAGGCGCCCGTCTCGCTTGATGGGATAGAACGAATTCGTAATTCTCGGGAAATAATAACCGTTTTTTCTTACTTAACCGGACCCGGTGCATTAGAGAACTCGGACGCGTCATAAGCGATACGTAGTTACAAAGCGTTCCGCGAATCAGAGAGCCAAACAAAAGCGACATCTATGTACGGTGTCGTGAAACATGCGTCTCCTCTTCTCTGAGTCACAGGAGCGTTCGTGTTCAGTGTACAACACGTTGGAAGGGGGTTATTGTGGCATTTGTCGAGTGTTTCTGTCATATCTACATGTGCAATGTGATCTACTGTAAATAATGAATCATTCTGTTTTTGTTGTTGGTAATGAGGCACAATAATATGATATTTTTCCGCAAAATCATCCACCGTATATGATTCAGTTCCTGGCATAGGTGGGTGGGTTCAACAAAAATAGGAGTGAATAAATATTATCATCACCCATATCGTAACAACATTTCTGTAAATATAGATACAAATAAATTGATTATTATTACGTATTATAAATAACACGTTGACCTTCTCGAACAGATAATAGAAGGACACGATATTAACGATTTTTTAGCTGAGTGCGAAATTTTGGGATGGTTTCAACCTCCAAAACGGCCACCTGGCTGCGTCCGTGGATCTTGGCCAATTCGTAAGGAAGGAATTTTGCTCTTCATGAACGATAGAAATCATCATCATCTCCACGGATTAAACCAAGGATAGTTTGTTCCGGTCTCAAATAGGCAAAGATTGGAGTTGGTCAGAGCGTTTCCTCGGACGTCCTACACCTCTCCGTCCCCTCGGCTTATAGTTCCAGGAATACGGAAGAGCTGCAGAGGATTTGGTAGATGGTGAAGAATATGAGAAGAGGAAAGATTAATCGGAACACCGGATGAGGACGTGAGGGAGAGGTGGTGATGGTGGATTAGACGAGGTTACACAACTGGTAGGAAATAACGACTCTGAAGTAAGAACTGTGACTGACCTATTGATTATTTGCATTTTCTGTGTCCGCTTTTAAGGAGACTCCGTTTCTCGTTTTCACACATTTACATAGTAATGTCCACGATTTTGTCAAACTTCAACTACGCCTTATTGTTTAATACTCTTCTAACTGCTTCACGGGAATAATTAATTCGTTATTTTTATCGCTTTGTGAACCCTCAAACTTATGACATGAGTACCTGTATGATAATAGTGTGACTGAAACTTAGCACTACCTACGTGTGTGTAGTAAACATTGAACTCGGTACAGTGGTAAACCACACTTACACGCAAGCCACGTTATCCATCTTCATTTTGCCGTTTGATTTCCATAAGTGTTTATGGCTCATTTAATTCAGTTTATAGCATTAATTAATCTATGTTTAAATATGCATCGCCTTTTGCACGAACATGCAACATAACATGTTTTGAGGTAACAAACGTACAAAAGATTGTATTGTTATCATGTTATAGGAAGACATTTTTTAAATTAAATTTTAAAACAAATGTAGTGAAAATACCGCGACAGATAGTCGACTATTTGGCGGGCGGACAGCAAATGGGTCCTATTGATAAAGAGTTAAAACTGTGTGGGTGAAGTGAATCGAATCCGTGACCGGCCGCGATATGTATGACAATGGATTCTGTATCTAGTGTGTATTGATTCTCCCTTTAACTAGGAGCGTGTCCTAGTCTCCGTGTTGTGCAGCATAGCCTTGCCTAGGCTCGTCGTTTGGTGTGTCGAGGTTAGCCAGCTTTTGCTGCCGTGTGTCGTCCGAAACGGTTTTGTTCAGTGGATTCACCGCTTCAATAGTTTATTTATTGTCGTGTGCGTGTGTACTAATTCAGCTCGATAATTGGAATAATTTCATTCGTCAAGAACTGTAACTACTTCACAAACGTGTAAGTAATAATTGTGAAAATCAAGGTTTTAAAATGTAAATGCCGATAGTTTTGACATAGGCCTACGATTTATTTTTAAACATTACAATATTTTTGTGTGTTTAAACTTCGAGTAATTATTTGTTTCTAATCAAATACATGAAAAACATAATAAATTATAATAAAAATGCGCTAACATATTTTCATATTCAGTCGTGTGTGCGATTTTGTATTTTTGAAGTTTCCCCCTCTAAGTATATGTGCGCATGTCCGCGCGTATGCAAAACTTAATAATTAACACTGGCGATTGTGAACATTTAACTGATTAAACTGTTCTAGTGGGCGGTTCTAGAGTTTGTAATATACGGGAGGCCATCGTACTAGGTAGGAATAACAACAACAATAATAGAACATAAAAAGTAAAAGGGGTGACCTTCAGAGTAAGAGGGGATTAGCAATAATAATTGTACGTAAAAATTAATTATCGAGTAGGCCTACACATAATAAGAAACAGTACACACTGTTACGACGGTCTAACTGATCGCCGTATGGTACAGTGGAAACAAAATACAAGACATCAATTACGTCCCTAATCACAAGGTTTATTTATCACAGTTAAACAGTTCGTAATTAACAAGATAGTCTCTTACAACAAATCAAATAAAAATAGTTCACACGCGTTAAAATGTCAACTAATATAAAACACAATTGTATTACAATTGTCCCGCACGATTATAAAACACATAACACTTCGCCATAATAATTACTTTTCACTAAAAACCACTTGAACGCACAGAGTAATCGCCCGACAATAACTCGCAACTAAAACGGGAACTGAGCGTCGCTGAGTACTTGTATTTATACCCCGCTGAAAATCCAGAAACATCAATACTACGCATTAACAATAAAGGAAAACGTTAGAGCCTAATTCATTGCGGCCTTGACACAGTGCGCGCGGCCGCGCGAATTCTGCACAGTCTAGCTAATGCGTTGAGAATCGCGCACGCACACAACATCACAGCCGGTTCCACTGGAACATTCGAGAAACACGTAGCTTGTTCTGTAATGTCTTAACAGTATAATAAGAAGTAGTACGTACTTTAAAACTTAATAAGAACGCTCAGGAGGGAATCTTGACCTTCCTCGGGCCCAGACTAGAACCGCGTTTATAACGAGAATGCACTTTATGTATAATGAATGTTCCTTAAGCACTGAGTAGGTTAGTGGATTCTTTTCAGATTCAAACACCGTTTTATAAATGCTTTCATGAGAATAATGTGATGTGATGAATGAGAGGGCCCGTCCTTTTATCACAATTTTCATAAAATTAAAATAAGATCAAAATAAACAAAGATTGCGTTTTGTTGTCTATCTACACCACAAAAAAATAAACACTGCTGTCTGCCGTATTTTTTTTCCACTGTCCCGGGCCGCTATGCCACGGCATACGCTGGATCCCCCCTTGTGGGGGCCATGGAGAGATATCTCTTAATAACTTTTGAATACATCAAACGACTACTGTAAATCTAAGCGTGCATATCCATACTTTTACCTCAGAGACTCGTATTTATGAGATTGATCCCCCATCCAAAATAAGGGACCGGGAGACAACAATTTCTGGGATGAAAATTCCCCTCCCCCCCGTGATACCCCAAACACAAGAATCCATATGGGGTATCAACTTGAAGAGAATGTGAACCAAAATCTGAAAATAGTGTTCAGCCTGGAAAATTCAGAATTTTAGGACACCACGATTCAAAAAAAGCTGTCAGAGTTTTGAAGAAAATTGTAAAGTAAGCTGGTATCAGAGTAAAACGAATTTCAACCCAAATCCGTGCGTTTTTTTGACACCAGGGAACAAAAACTAGATAGAATTTGGAAATTGTAAAACTCCATGTCGGGCCATTTCCGTAGCGTATATAAATGGAAACATAAGGACTACTTAGGGCGTAAGGAAAGACTGAAAAGTTAGGATTTAATTTTGTGTCATTTAGGCATTATGATTATAAAATTAGTTTAAAAAACGCGTTTATTAATTTGATTTTCTCTAATAATAAATTTATTTTCTTCAAAATAGTGAGCGTGTTGTGAAGCTCAGGGAGCTTATTAGTCAATTTAATTGGTTATTGTTAACTAAATTATTAATTAATTCGTCAGTGGAGTTAGTTTGCTGGTAGTTTTCATTGTACCTACTGTGGTAGGCCTCCTGTTTTGTTTTTCTGAATTTTCGTTTAAACTACCAGACGTCGAGTAGTAGCGGAATTTGCTGTAACTGCGCTTTTTGCATTTCCCTTGTACTGACCCTACTGTGCGCCTTAGGATTCTTCTTTCAAAATCGCCCGTTTTCTGTGTTATGGCCCTTGCCTGACATCCGTAACAATGATGATCTGAAGTCTTTCATTTTTGTTCCCCTGTGCACATCCCTCGGCCTAAATGACGGCAGTATACTCATAAAAATATACTAATCTGCCCAAAGTTTTTCTCATTTTTTGTACACGAATTTTTGTATACTGATCGTTTTTCATCATCCTCATCATCTTCTTCTTTCTTCTTCTTCAAGGATTAAACCAAGAATGGTTTGTTCCGGTCTCAAATAGGCAAAGATTAGAGCCGGTCACTCCAGCGCTTCCTCGGACGTCCCACACCTCTCCTTCTCCTCGGCTTGTAGTTTCATAGTTGTTTGGGGATGCGGCAGTCATCCATTCGGCAAAGATGTTCCCACCAATTCAGCCGATACTGGGCGTTCCTGTCGAGTATACTCATAATATTCAGTTCCTGCCGTATATCTGTGTTTCTTCTATGATCATTGAGAATACACCCTAGCACGTGCCTGAGAAATCTCATTTTTCAGCCGCTTGGATGCGACTGGCCTGGCCTTTCGTTAAAGTCAAATTCTCAGACCCATCAAGAAGTATGGGAAGAGCCATCACCTAGTAGAATTTTAGGCGTGTTCCTCTACTTGCTGACTTAAGGGTTCGCGCGTAATGGTCCCGCACATAAGGTTGAACTTATGCAACTTATTCACAACGTCGTTGCTTGCATTATAAGAGACACTGTAGCCCAGGTATTCAAAATTGCTAACTTACCGTTTTTCAAAAATCGATTTCAAAATTGTGAACGTAGCCTATCTAGCTTTTTTTGTAACGTGTGCAAACACTTTTTTCTGCTCATCAATTGACTGGATTATTCGCAGATTTAGTGTTGGTACAGTGTAGTGTTTTAAGTTTAACTCGAGTTTTCCACAACGTCAAGGTGGATCCACAAGTTTGGTGATTACAGTAATTTGGGGGGGGGGAGGCGGATAGTTACAAGGCTTGTTTAAACATAAGGTGTCATGAATTAGATTCCCTAGTTTGCTTTGTTTCTTATTGAAATACGTTCATTTGAAGTTGGTAAATTATTTTCGCACGGGCGCGCTCCTGCCCAATACAATGTGACCAACATAAGACCTATGTATAATCCTGTCATACGGAAAACAAAAGACCGCCGGCTTTCATCACAGACAAACAGTATTTTCATAACAGTCCGTTTCAAAGTTCACTTAATTGTCAACTGCCCTATTTTATAGTTTAAATTATTGTTAAAGTAGGCACTGGTCCTTTCTCTCTTGTCCTAAAGGAGAGAACGTGTGTTTACGGAGAACAGTGGTATTTCAAGATTATTGAAGAAGCAAGCATTGAGAATAGTGACTTTAAAGTTCATTTTTATGAGCCTCCATGTCCAAAAACTTCTTTTAAAGTATCAAAAGATGACAAGTGTTGGGTTCCTTCTCACGAAAGTTAACACCGGTGGAGCTGACCACAGTAACTGGACGTTCCTACAATATCACTCCAAAATTGTGTGAGGAAATATCTCAGCCGTTCATCGAACACCACCTTTAATTATTTATTGGTATTTAGTAAACATTATTTTAATAATTTTTTGTCAAATAGGCTTACCTTTTGATATACAGATATGTAATTATAAACTACAATACTTCACAATTACAGCTTGTCATATCTCAGCTTGTAACCAAATCTACAAAATAAAATTTTTGTACATATTACTGCCATAAAGTACTATCACAGGCCAGAATTTCAGATTTTTATATTTTGGCCCACCAGAGATATTAACCCCTAAAAATGACAATTTTTGAAAATTTGTTTTAAAAATAGGGTGCAGCCAGAGGTATGAATTTTGCTGTACGAGTAGACATAGTTCTTTACTGTTTGTAAAAAAAAAACTTGTCTTATAGGATCTATTCCTTCTCAAGAAAAGTTACCCTTAAAAACGATAAAAATGGAGTAGAAATCTGAAAAGTTTTTCTGAAATTTCACCCCCAAGACCTAAATTTATGTAAAAAGTCTATGGCGCCAGAAATTTAACCCTTTATTTTCAGAATAATTTCCTTTTTACCCCATGGTGATAGGGCAAATAGATTACGAGATACAGGTGTTTACGTAAACGCTTGAATTGTAGCGGTTCTCCAAACAAACATGGCCGCCATGCAAAAACCGGTGTCAGTAAAATTTAAAAAATTATGATTTTCAACTTCCAACGTGTAAGGATAATTGTATAAAAAATCAGAATTCATAAAAAATAGTGAAGCAACCAATTAAATATTTTCTGGATGACTTGAAATGGATTGACCCCTTTGCAAATCTGTCACCGCATTTTGTTTGAGCCTACAGCGGTTATAGCCGGCTAGGAATCCAGTGTTCAAGTAACTTCAACCTATAGTAACGTTAGGTCTATATGATTCTTTTTGTGGGCATTCAGATTTACTATTTTAGTAGCAATAAATTGAACAAAAACACGTTGGAACAATTTTGTCACATTGTGTATTGGTCAGGAACGCGCAAACTAAGGAATCTAATTCATGACGCCTTATTTAGTCGTTTTGTTTACCCGTAGAGGGACAGGTGCAGTAATCATGACAGCTGCAGAGCGTGAATCATTCGTGAAGGCGTTCGTGTCGGTAAACTTGTAGACCCCGTTTGTATATAACAAACAATGGTCCGTAATTGGCTATACCGCGTGCGAGCGGTTTTATTGGTCATCTTCGGTTTTTATGATTCGTTTTTTATAAGCACTTGTAGGCCTGTGTTTTAGAGGTGTGCTAAACTAGTATTTGAAAATAACAGGTGCGAACGAAACCATTCCAAAAAATAACACAAATACCTGTTATTATATACCTATTATACATATACATGTATTATATAATTTGTTATAAAAGTAAATTGAAACTAAAAGTATTAACAGTGTTACTTTACGCTGTGACTTTATTAAGCTATTACTGTTTAAAAGAAAATAGGAAACAAGAGAATTTATAGGCCTGTCTCCCTTTGGGAATACTAATTTAAGTTTTCATTAGGACTAAACAAATTTACATAGATTTAATATTAAATTATTGATTCCACTTTGGTTAGACAAATCAGTTCCGAACCTCGGGCAATGAAATTTAGAGTGCACGTAATAGCATAACAAATAATGTCAAAAAAAAATTACGTGAGATGTGCAGTGAAGTTAAAATCATCTCCGAAATCACATTAACAAAAAGTACTATATAGACTATCAGCCTCTCTGTAGGTTATAACACAATATAATTCGCTTTTTCAAAATTTATCAAGTTGGTGACTAGTATAATATATAATTTGTTATTATAATCTGTATTATACACATAACACACGAGCATAAATGTAATATCAGTAAAATTTTTATCATTTATTAAAAACAGCTTCGTCTCTTTGGAATAGATATTCTGAACCTCGCTGTTTTGCTTCGTTTCGTACTTGTATGGCAATCGGCACATGCGCAGAATTAAGTATTCAGCACCAGTAACTATGACTTTGTACTCGTAGTACTCGTTTCTTCGTTACTTGCGTAGGGTAGTCCGGCGACTCGGCACGAGGCCGCGAGTAATCGGAACAGGTATTTCGACTTTTCAGTTATCGTTGAATCGGAACTGGTATTTCAACTTGTCAGTCACTGTTATATCCGTTCCACAAAAATAATCGTTCCAAAATACCTGTTATAGGTATATCGACCCACCTCCTGTGCATAAGTAAAAACTGTCCAGCGGCCTAGAAAATTGTTTCACCCAAACCAGGAGTCCGTATAAATAAAATTGTACCTTTGTGTGTATACAAATTGAACAGAGAAAGTCCACGGAATACGAGATGAATTAAAAACACCGTACTCATGTATTGGTTCACATTGTGGTTGGTCGCATGCAAACATTACACTGAACATAAAAAAAAATCACTGTACTCGCTTTTTACGAGTATTTATTTGTTCCACTAACCGAGCAGGGTTTACTGTTCACAGTTTACACTTTTGGTTGCCTGACTTTCCACAAACACTTTAGTCAGAGAAATCAAACTAAGCATATCCGAATCATTCCGTTGTAGGGGCAAATTACTGCAGTTCTTCTGAACTTCTGACAGCTTCTTCAGTCGTCCAACACAGTGCCATTCTTCTTTTCTTCTCCGTCATTTCCTCCTCCTCCTCCTCCTCGGTATATGCAGTGTGTGTTTGTAGGTTTTTTGGTACATCCGTGTGTGTGGTGATGTTTATAATGCCGACGTTTCGTTCCGTAATCCCGGAACATTTTCAAGGCGTACTGATGTTGATTTCACTGCGGCGCCAGTTTTATATCTTGCTTCCCTTGTGATTTTTGCCGTGGGAGTGTTAGAGTGTGGAGGTGAGTCTGTTATGGCCATATGTTGCTTGTTAATTTGTAAACTGTCAGTTAGGAATTTCCACGTGGTCGCTAGTTTTGTACATTCATTTCTGTCGTTGACCACATAAGGTATACCTTATATATATATATCGTGAATATTTCGCAGTATACATTACTTCATACTTCATCTCTCATAAAATGATGAAAGAGTCCGAACAGAAGAAATTCAGTAGAATGTATAGGCCGTGTAAAGTGCTCTGCGGAACATCGGAAATTTTCCGTATAATAGCTTATTTTGATTTCCGTTTGCGCGTCAGACAAATTCCGTGTATCCAGGAAATTTAACAGGTTTTTTGAGCTTTAAAGTCACGATACCGTTTGAGTCAAATTCCCTTTAATAAAGGGTCCGTTTAAGGCGCGTTTTTATTGTTTTAAGCTGAACACGAATTCACTGTACAATAAACTTGGCAAATGGTATTGCGACAATACTACTATGTCCGTTGTTTTGATTCTGATATGACATGGCGTATGAAGTCAGTCGATAAATTTATCTGATAAGCGCCTGTCTGCCAACCATTACTCACTCGCTGCGTCCTGTAGTACAGTAACGTGCGCTTGCTAATCCTTCTGTCCATACCGTAGTCTGTCTGCCGTCGTCGGTTTTTTGTTCTTTATGAAGCGCTTTCTTTGTGCATAAACGAGGAAGAGAGAGAGAGAGAGAGAGAGAGAGAGAGAGAGAGAGAGAGAGAGAGAGAGAGAGAGACTGTTAATCGTTAATTAGCCTTCACTTTGTGCTGTGTAATCTAATAAAAGCCAGCTTACTGATTGCAGCCTCTTGTTAGACTTAACACAACTAATTAAATGCAGTAGTTTTATACGAACGGCGGCGGTTCTCACTGTCCTAGTTTGCTGCCAGATCAGGCGCACGCGCGCATTCTCCTACAGGTTTACGGTTGGCGGTGTATAAACCGATCGTTTTCCAATTATTATTTCCCCATATACAGCTGTTACGGTAGGCCTAATAATGTGCGTGTAGGACAGCATCAGGACAAGACACTGGAAGATCATCGCCGTCATGTGGAGGAGCTCCCGCAGACCGGGGTGCTACCGTTGGGTGACTGATCCGGAACAGTGCCGTGTCGACAGTTTGGCCTTGGGGGGTCCGGTCGAGTCGGCTTCGTACAAAAGAAAAAAAAACAAGTTGGGACCCAATCAACGTAACTGTCTTTAAAGTGGCTGAAAAACGTGTCATAACATCCAGAAAACAATCCCATTAAAGTAAACGGTAAACAGACTGTAAAAATACGTATTACTCAAACAAATGCTATGTAATAAACCTGTTTGTATATTTAAAAAAAAAGTTACTAGCTGAAAAACACAGCTGAAAAAATAATAACAGAGGCTAAAAATTAAGAGATTAACAAAATTCGTCAACTTTGGTTCGACTTCTGGGGGAGGTCCGACCTCGTTGATCTGTGACTTCGTATGAAGTCATATTTTTAATTGTTTGCATTCTACACAACACTTGTGAGTTACAGGTTCCAGACAGCTCCACTTTCACAGCCCGTATATATTCCAGGTTTGAGCTTTCGTCTCTTCATGCTATACGCCACATAACTTAAAATCTTCTCGTCTCTCTCTCTCTCTCTCTCTCTCTCTCTCTATATATATATATATATATATATATATATATATATATATATATATATCTCCCTCCCTCTCCTTCCGCTGTTCCGTTAAAAATCCGTGGTCAGTATAGACTTTGAACTCCGACTTCGATATGTGCAGTGGACAAGCCTCGTTGCGTGGCTTGCAAAATATTTATTAATTTTGCGCATACGCGTAACAGTGTAGCACAGTGTTTAATAGCGTGAACATCGGCTGCAACAAGGCTGACGAAGCATCCAAGTGTCGTTGTGAAGCGCACATTATGTGACAGAAAGAGATGGTGTGTGAGCGAGAGAGCAAACTGTTGCCGCGTACCCGCCCTCTCTAGTCACAGTAGTGAGAATAATCGGACCGTTCCACCGCTCAGGATCGGTTTGTCAGGTTTCTACAGTCGGATAACGTGTAGCCTACAAAGCATTTCCCCCGCTCACTCATACACACCCGGCGGGTCACTGAAATCATCCGTCTCACTTTTGCTATTTGTAGTCAGTCTACAGGTTGGCACATGAAGCCTTCTAAAAAAAAACTCGTTTGTGATTTGAGTTCCCAACGGCACAGCAATGGCAACGGATTGGTTGGGTTCCCACACAGAATTCTCGATTCTTGCGGGGTTCTGCTACCATTCAGTGACTAGATTGTCATCCGTTCCCTACGCTTTACTAACTAGTTCCCGGTGTCTCGGCGACCGCGTGTGGCTGACAATGAAGTAATAGGCCTTTAATATTCCCAGTATTAACTAACGATTTGACAAGATTCTCAGTGGCCGAATTCGAGAGATAAAGGCGGTTCCGATTAGAATAGCAGATGATACGAAGGCGAAACAGAGTGGTATGGTCATATAAAGCGAATGCCAGAGGATCCGGTTCCAAAGCGTATTTGGAAATCGTAGGAGAAGTCAGTTAGAAGTTTGGAGCGGCAAGAAGACGCAAGGAACAGTATTAGCAATGGCGACTGTGGATCAACGGCTGTTATGAATCGTTTATGTGATGTAGTTAATATGGGGAAAGAGAGACATGTAAGTAGTCCAAGAAAGTATTGGAATTAAGGAAAGTGGACAGATAAAGTAACTAATTCTTGAAATGGATTGTACAGTAGCATCCCCTCACATTGAAAGCGGGAAAACCTGGGTTCGAATCCGGCTCAGGGTAGAGCTTCCCATCAAAACTAAGATAAATTTGTTTATCTCATTCAATACTTTCTTTATAAGATGTGTCAAAATATAGTCGAAGCGTTTAAATATATAAAGCACGAGTGCTTCGTAAACACGCACACACACACACACACAACCGGTTAATCGGTATGAAACTAAAATTTGTCGTGTCCTGTTCGTTTAAAATTAACTCGGCGAGCAAATCCGAATTGACTAAGGTATATGTAGGCCTAATAATCATTAACTGCATTCTTATTCTTTATTTTGTTACCGGTTAAGATAAAACAGATAGTCCAATTAATTTGGGCGAGTAGAGAAGACGTAATCGGGTGAGGGAATCGAAGCCGTGGTGGGTCCGACGTGGCGACACAGCCACCGTTGTATTATTGTAACCACGGCGAGAGGAGCGTAACAAAACATGAAGTACGTGCTCCTGGTTACCGCTAATTCGGCTGCTTCTTATTCTCCGTGTGTGGCCCGCCTCGCCGGCAGCTCCCAAATAATTCGCCCACCTGTCGTCTCCCATTAGGAGGCAGTGAACACGACCGTATTGATTGCTTCTGTCATCCACTCCACTGGATACGCTAACTTCTGTATCGTTTTCTCGTGTTCCCACACATAATAAATATCGTTAACTCGAATCGGTTCCGTGACCGACAGTATTGTTGAGGGTGATGTATCGAGCGTAACATTCTTTCGTGTACATGTGGCATTGAACTTACGGCGTCCCTTTCTTTGCTGCCGGAACAAGTATACTATACATTCGTCCGTCGGCGTACTGTTTGGTTGGTCTTACGTGTTTGCAAACGTAAATATTATTGAAGTTATTATTATTATTTTTTAATAGTTATGAAAAATGTGCGACGGAAGTGACACAACGAGGAAGGAAAAACGCGAAAGGCGAATGGTACTTGTTTACTTCATTAATAAGTAGAAGAAACATTAAAAAAAATGGAAAAAGAATAGTAAATTTAAAAAATTTTTAATGATTATTATAAAAGAAAAATACTTGAAATAAAATAGGACGCTATACTATAAGTTAAGGCACAAGATTAATCTATGATTTGACTGAAAATATACTTCCATGTTAACATAAACCCAAAGAAAATTACTAAGCAATAACGATACTATAAAACAAAAGTCAGTTAAACATTTTGTATAAGTTTGACTAGAAGAATGTAAAACTGGTAAATAGTAAAAGGAGCTACATACCACGAAAAACTTCAGAAGGTTGGAAATTAACAAGTAATGATGAAATATATCAGAGTATAGAAAATATAACAGAAACAATGAGAAAAAGAAGACTGTTAGTGTTTGGACATTTATATGGAATGGACGACAATAGGTTAACAAAGCAGATCTTCAAATATCTGGGGGAAGAAGTCAACATCAAGATGGATTAATGAAGTCCAAAAGGATTTAGAAAAATATAATATAAACGCAGAAGAAGCAATTGAAAGAAGTTTTTCGCGCAAAAGTGTTAAAAATGGAAGGAGTCCATGGTAGGAGAGAGAAAAATGCAGGTTCAAAGTGGACTGAAGACAGGAAGAAGAGACACAGTGAAAAGATGAAAGAATGTTGGAGAAAAAGAAAATAACAAAGAATAAATAATTGAAATTGGCATGTGGTCCTTAGGTGGCCGATACAGAAAGAAAGAGCTACTAACTCATCACTAACATAAAATAAAACCGGTTATGGTTGCTGTAATCAAAATGTCGCGAAACGGTCTCATTTATTTGATACGACAAAATTACACAATGGGTCGGTGAAACCAACAGTTCCTGTCCATAATTCTGATGAACAACCCTCTAGAATTTATTATATTACTATTTCCAGTAAAATAAATTAGGCCAATATGTACAGCTAGTAATAAATTTATTTAAAGAAAGGAACCAATTGTACGCTACAGGGGAATGCGGCTTATTTTCAAAAATGAGCGTCATATTCAGATTTTGGTTACAGTTCTTTTTCGTTTGATACCCCACACGGGTATATGAAACTTTATCATAATTTTTCCCCCTCACGTGTTTACCCCCCCCCCCCCCGAATTTTTTAAGCCATCCATTTTAAAAACAGTAGACTCGTGTAGGGTAAATGTATGGACCTCGGACATCGAAAATAGGTTGATGCGTTTTTAAGTTAGACATACTCCAATAGATATTCAAACACTTTTTGCTACACTCTGTTTCTTGATGTATATAATATATATTTTATAATGAGTTTACCTTAAGATGTTATCTCCTTATTTGGAACATGTTTCGGGAAGCCTTGTGAGTTTGTGAGGTATTTGTGTGTTGGCTGGTTGTTGCTGCGGTTTCCTGTTGATCTCTGATGCTTTAAATTTGTGTGATTGTGGTGTGTATACTGTATTAGTATTTTCTATGTTGAGTGCTTTGAAAATTGTGTCATGTTTTGTATTGATTTGTATTTGTTCACAAAACAAACTAATACTGGAACAAATACAAATCAATACAAAACATGACACAATTTTCAAAGCACTCAACATAGAAAATACACAAAATACTAATATATACACCTCACAAGGAAGCCAACTGTTTCGGGAAGCCAACACAAATACCTCACAAGCTCAAAATCAGGAAAGCTGAAGATGGGAACACAAGGCTTCCCGAAACATGTTCCAAATAAGGAGAAAACATCTTTAGGTAAAGTCATTATAAAATATATATCCAATAGATATATAGACAGACAGAAAAATGCCAAACGATAGTGCCAAAACTAAGAACTATGCTCGTTCAAATAGAGGAGATTGTTGGTAATTGTTAGAGCAAAAGTGCATGCATATTTTCAGATTTTTAGGTCCTATAAATCTGAGCTGTAGTGATAAAGCTGTGAAACAAACATTAAATGCGTTGGCAGACATCTCTGTCATTAACAGTCTCGGCAGCGTCCGTAGCATCCAACTTTACGTGAGAGGTCTTGGCAACACTTGGTTCGTGCTCTTAACACGCCTGATTAATCTTTCCTAGAATTTATGTCTGTACCGCGCGCAGCCGCCATTATGCAATCGTCTTCACTTCCCACGGGCTCCAATCGTCTTAATAACTGAAGTTTCTGGTGTGTATAAAACTGTATCAGCCTGACAGATGGCGATGTTTTCGCGCAGACAAAACGCATTTATAAACGTAGTGGTGATGTAGATGGCGCTGCCGACGTCCGTCACCATTGTCGTTCCGTATCGGACTTTTGTGGCGCCTTTTTTTGAGTCACACTTTCTAACGTAGTCGGTTTAAGATCAAAATAAGTTCTAATGTAACGCGGTTGGAATTTTGTTTTTCGTGCGTTGATCGCGGAATTCCTTCGTCGACAGTTAGCAGTAACAAGGAAACCGATACGGAATCAGGACTTGTCCGACCGCGCGGCTGTATTGTGGAACTTGCGTGGGATCGCAATTTTGGCAGTGACAAAAGTTTTCTTGTCGTTCTCGGGGAATTCTGTCGCCGCCGTCGTTGTACAGTTTATTTGGCAAAACATATTATAATGACGTCATAAGACGATGTTAGAAACGTCGCGCGGCGTTTGTGAAATTTACGCCGACACGATGTTTGTTGTCTCGAGTCGGCGGCGTATTTGTCTGAAACCGGATGTGAGTGCGCGGTATCGCGCTTTTGTGCTAACGTACTGTAGTCACGTGACGTTTTAGCAAAAAATTTGGTAAACACTGTTTGTACAGAATGTAGAAAATTGTCGAGTGGTAGCAGGCGTGTAAACAGAGAATAACGTCGAATGCACGCCTCGATCATGTGTGCCGCGCAGACGCGTCCGCGACCACGTTTGAAACTTCATTACTCAATCCGTTAAACATTCCTCGACTAGAAGTTCGTGCGGCGGATGTAAATAGATTTTGAGAACTTGGGAGGGTTTAAAACTCCCCCAAATTTTCCGCTCAGCTATAAAAAAAAACATTATGCCCTTTTATTGTTTTTTTTTTTTAGTGGTGGTCTGAATGTTATTTATAATTATTATTATTATTTGGTGTTCTGCCCTAAGGCAGGTCTTCAAATGGTAAAAGGTCTCCAAGCTGTCCTGTCGCATGCCACTCTTTTCGTTTCTTCGTAACACCCTCTGATTTTAATGCTATCTGTCAACTTCATTCTTCTACGCCCTCTTCTTTTTTCTCCTTTTATGACACCCTCCATGGCAGTTGTAAGCAAGCAGTCTCTTCTTAAACAATTACCTAACCAATTCCTTTTCCTATTTTATATTACCTTCAGGATTCTTCTCGCTTTCCCTATTCTTCTTAAAACTTCATCGTTCCTTACTTTATCAACCCACCTTACTTTTTCCATTGCTCCTCAAACCCACATCTCAAATGCTTCTAATCTTTTCTCATCATC
This sequence comes from Magicicada septendecula, assembly GCA_034769895.1. Lineage (NCBI taxonomy): Eukaryota > Metazoa > Arthropoda > Insecta > Hemiptera > Cicadidae > Magicicada > Magicicada septendecula. Next base: position 417,007,938 of record CM068374.1, on the reverse strand, counting down.
CTTCCTCAGTGCCCATGTCTCTGCACCATATAAAGGAACGCTCCACACATAACATTTGGCCAACCTTTTTCTTAAATTCTTATTAGTTTTGCCACACAGCAGTCTTTTCTTCCCATTAAATGCCTCTTTCGCTATATGAATTCTTGCTTTAATTTCACGAATGCAGGACGTATCTTCACTTATCAAGCTTCCAAGATATTTAAACAACTCCACCTGTTGTATTTTGTCTTGCCCTATCTTTATGTTTGCCCTTTTTCCTCCTCTGCAAATCACCATACACTTAGTTTTTTCCTTATTAATCCTCATTCCATATTCCTCGCATACTAAATTCAAATCTCTTATCATTTCATTAATTGTCTCTTCCTTTTCTGCTAAAACAGCCATGTCATCAGGAAACCTTATACATTCAATGGACTACCGACATTCACACCTCTTGTTTTGTCAAAGTACTTCCTAATCAAGTCATCAAGATATGTGTTCAATAAATTTGGTGACATACAGCAGCCGTGCCTTACTCATCTTCCAACTTTAATTCCTTCTGAACTCTTCTTTACGATTTGCACACTCACTTCCTGTCCAAGGTACAGATTACGAATTATCTGTTTCTCCCTCCAACCTTCCAATCCACAGTGAGAATAAGAGTTAATTTTTTTAATAAAATCTTCCAGCTTATTTATTCTCTTTGACAAGTGACTTTTACGGCACTCTGTATTATGTAAGCTCAGAAACCTTTAAATGTAGAATTTAATTAGTTTGTTTGCCTGTTCCGAGACGATTTGCTTCCCCGATGCGTACACAATAGTTTTTTCGATGTCCAGTTACGTCTAGATGTATTTTTATTCATTGCATTGCCCGAAAAGTCTTTTTGGTTTCTTACCGCTTATAGAACTTCAAGTCAACTGTAGTACCCAGCATTTCCAGCTATAATTCCCCGTGCGTCCATTACTTTGAAAACTCTGATTTGCGTATGCTTTTGTGCCAGCTTATAAGGAGGCCTTGACTCAGTAATGGGTTGTCGCTCCCCTCAAGAAGAAGAAGACCATGGGCCAGCTTTCGTAATCCCGGTGGAGAGTGTGGAGAACATTTTTGTTTAAGTTTCTTTTTTTAGTGGTCGCGTCTTTTCCGTATTCATAAGACAGTTAGTAACCAAACCAAAAACTTTTCACGCGTGTGTAAATTTTAGTATCAGTTTTTGTGTGATTTATACGTAGACTGTACAGTCACTGTGTTAGACAGTTGAGAGACGACACGAAATGGCCAGCGCTGTAGTTTGCTAATACATTTCGTCATCGTTGTTGTGTTCTCCAAAGCATTAGTCTCATGGTCGGGGTACAGTTCAGTCTACACCACTGCCACACAGAAACCACTTACAGCGACGAGCCGCATGGTGGAGACGATTGTGTGTGTGTGTGTGGGGGGGGGGGCATTATTACTGATTGCTGTCCGCTTAGCTCAGCCAGACTGTTTGTCTTGCCCCAGGAGTACGCAGGCGGACTTGGATCGACTCTGACCTAGAGCGTAGGACGACGTATGAACGTCGCGCAAAGCGATCTCTCTTCCACTGAGTTACCCCCGCCGCCCGTCGCTAAACGTTGAAAACAACCTTACTTTAAAACACTGGATAATTCAGGCGGTACGAGGTGGACGACTTAGCAGCGTGGTGTGTGACGGCGCGTGTTCATTGCCCACACCTGTGTGTGTGTGCAACATTTGCCTTTCGAGTAAGACTCGCACACGTGCAATTAATAATATTCACGATTTAACATTACGTTGCGAAACGCGTTGACATTTCCACAAGAAACAGGCCGAATTCACATCTGCTGTGCGTGGGTCGAGACCTTGACGAATATGGGCAGTAACAGACGCCGCCGTACGTGGGGGGGGGGGTCTGGAGGCAAATTACGAAATTCAAGAATGTAGAAACTGTGCCATAATAACTCATTAACAATTTGTTAATAATAAAGAAAAGAAATATTTCATCTGTTATAAAAGAAAGGATTCATAAAATGGAAAGAGCATATGGTGTAACTTAAGATATTTACAATGAAAAGTGCATAGGTATCTAAAAAGGCGAAAATAAGGCATTACAGTACAGTAGTGAAACCAGAATGCCTGTATGCATGTGAATGTCTAGCATTGGATTATAATTAATTTAGACAAACTATACATATTGGAAAGACGAATTATTTGGAAAATATTAGGCCCACGAAAAACTTCAGAAGGTTGGAAATTAAGAAGTAGTGGTGAAATATATCAAAGTAAAAAAAGGATTTAGAAAAAATAATATAAACGCAGAAGAAGCAATTGAAAGAGAAGTTTTTCGGACAAAAGTGTTAAAAATGGAAGGAGTCCAGGGTAGGAGAGAGACAAACGCAGGTTCAAAGTGGACTGAAGACAGGAAGAAGAGGCACAGTGAAAAGATGAAAGAATATTGAAGAAAAAGAAAAGAACAAAGAATAAAGAATTGAAATTGGCATGTGGTCCTTAGATGGCCGATACAAAAAAAAAAAAAAAGAAATAATGAAGACATAAAGAGCTGAAAAAGATTATGTAATTACAATGGTGAGTCAACAATTATTCGTAATATAGCAAGTTTTATTTCAGTGAAAATGGAGGACGTACTATAACGTAATTTTTAAAATAAAAGTCCTCTTGGTTTTCAACGATGAACAAGTTTCTTTATTCCATCAGAGAAAAACGCTATAAACTGAGCAGCGGGCAAGGCGTGAACCGATTTCATGGGCCTGTAGTGACCACACAGCGGTGATAGTCTGAAGGGGTGAGACAGGGTCAGGCCACATAATATTGTTATGCATTAACAGATTACATAAATAAATGTTAAAAAATTAGACAACAACATAATGTTCTTTACTGTCTCTTGTGTCGGGGTTGTGTAATCTTTATTGTCCTCTTTTGTCGTCGAGTGTCGGGGTTGTACAATCTTTAATGTCCTCTTTGTCGTCGAGTGTCGGGGTTGTACAATCTTTACTGTCCCCTTTTGTCGTCAATCGTGGGGGTTGTGCAATATTTACTGTCCCCTTTTGTCGTCAACCGTGGGGGTTGTGCAATATTTACTGTCCCCTTTTGTTGTCAAGTGTCTGGGTCGTGCAATCTGTACTGTCCCGCTTTTGCCTTCAAGTGTCGGGGTTGTACAATCTTTACTGTCCCCTTTTGTAGTCAACCGTCGGGGTTGTACAATCTTTACTGTCCCCTTTTGTCGTCAAGTGTGTCCCCTTTTGTTGTCGAGTGTCGGGGTTGTACAATCTTCACTGTCCCCTTTTGTTGTCGAGTGTCGGGGTTGTACAATCTTCACTGTCCCCTTTTGTTGTCGAGTGTCGGGGTTGTACAATATTTACTGTCCCCTTTTGTTGTCGAGTGTCGGGGTTGTACAATCTTGAACTGTCCCCTCCCGTCGCCAAGTGTTGAAGTTCCAAGTCATTTTGTAATCTTGGGATAGATGTTTCACTTCTACTAACGTCTTTCGTTTTCTCTGTTGTCAAGCCCTTCCCTAGTCTGAGCGCGTTTCCGCAGTGAACTTCAGTTTCTTTTCGTCAGACCTCATTCCGTGTCCAGACCACTCGACTGTTCTCATCTGCCTCATGTCCACAACGGATTTCTGATGGCCATCTAATTCGCCTCTCCTGTTTCCCTGCGTGAATAATCTCGTTTAGCTTGTTGTAATGCAGTGGTTCCTAAACTTTTCAGTCCGCGGACCCCCCCCCAAATAATTTAAATATTCACGGACCCCGTCTGAGTTCTGAAATAAATCAAAACAGTAAATATGATACAAACTCTTATATTTTAAGATGTATAGATATCTAAAAAAAATCCGAGAAAATTACGGTATATTCTGATTTTTCTTAAAAGCGTCTGCGGAGACCCCCTGAAACATTGTTGCGGACCCTACTTTGGGAACCACTGTTGTAATGTTTTTTCATGGTTCTTTAGCAGTGTGTGTAGGCCTAGTTTATGTTCCATACAATAACCTGTGTAAGAAAACTGTTGTGTGAATCTTGAATTTTTGTATGATTTTCTTCTTATCGACAATAACAATAGATGTCATAAAAGATATAAAAATGCTATTACTTGGCAAACTTTCGTCTGCTAACCATCGTTTGAAGGTTTTTTTTTTACTGTGCGAAGAACAATCAGTCTGCATACAAAAAAGAAAAAGAAAGTTCAAACGTAGACAAGCACAAATGATTTGTTTGTCATTATTTCCTCCGTTTGTCTTTTAGTTTCCGTTTATAAAAGTGAGCGTCTCGTTTCGAATACGGCCAATAGACGCTGTAGACGCGGTCATTAAAAGAGCGTACACCGTTGTTGTGTAGTGTAGCGAGCTTGTTGATGGTTTTTTGCGTCCACCCTCTCGGCCTTGTTGACCAATTGTTTTGTCGCCGGCGGCACTGAATATGTAAATGTAAACACACTTCACAGCCTTCATGATGATACATGCGGCGGCGGCGGCGTCGCGGGGCCGCCGGTTGTGTACACACCACGCTCGTTGAATAGTGCCGTTAGTGTTTACACGACTGGACTGGCTGCGCGTACACGGTAATTTGTGTGCCCGTTACTAACAATTATTTGTTACAATGTATTAAAAACAAAAGAGATTCGTTAGTATGGTAGTTCTTTTATTTCCTTTTTATTCGCTGTCGATAAAAATGATACCAGTTAACGGGAAAAAGCATTCTGACACGGTATTATAAATGTGAGTGTATTGGAGAGAATACTTTTTAATAAATATGCCGTACACAGTGGTTGATTTCTAAAATTATAGGTGCCGGAACGCATCAATCAAAAGTTGTACAGATACAATTATACTTATATTTTATGTAAGCGTATAACTTTACATCAGGTTATTACAAAGGAGGTCTGCGTTTTTTAAAGGCTTATAAAATATGTAACATACGTATAAACTTTGTATCTAAAAAGATGATAAAATTTGCTTATATTTCTAAAGAGCTTCATCGTCAGGTTACCCGCACGACAATCGAAAACATGTCACTCATGATGGCGTCATCCCGGAGTCTCAATCAGACTCTAAAGTGATGGTTTCGGTGGTTCGGACATTTTAAAAAAGTTCCCATAGTTTCATCATTGTGTCGTCATATTGTTTGTTTCTTGAGTTTTCCTTACTCTTTGTGTCCAATGCTGTATGATGGCCAGGAATCAGCCCTCTCACATTAACTTAAAGATTCAATAGCATATTTCAAGTACAAAGGCTCTCCGGAAAACTTCTGGAATGCACATATTCTCGAAAGCATTCAGTCAGTTGCCTTTCATGTAGTTTTAATTTTGAAGCAAGTTGTTTTATTTCATTTTCGCCATAGGTTATTGGGACATTTTTTGAACGATAGTAGTTAAGAGAACCGTTAGTGTTGGTGTTTGATTTTGACAATGTTTATTTTGTAGTGCGGCTGATGAGGGGCACAATTTAAAAAGTAGTAGTACATTTTTGTAATGTAATTTTGTTTTTCTTTTCATATATTTTTTCGGTAATTTATATTTTGGACCCAAGAGGTTCCGGCGCGTTCCCCCTGAAATCAAGCCCTGGCCGTACATGCTTTCATGCACCTGCCACAAAACCTAAATCTGACATTGGTACAACTACCAAACAGATCGTTGCCCTATTTTGCTTTGTGATTTTTTTTTCTCTTAATGGAATAATTGTGTTTTTTCTCCGTAAAAATTGTGGTATAATAATTCAGGATAATGGTGACGAAATACAGTTAACCGTTCAGTTACGTGGAATTTGTAATTTTAAAATCTGAGTGTAGAGGATCCAAAACCATGGCGTATATGATTCAGAACCATTTAGATAAGATTGAAAGAAAACTATTAATCTGATGTTGGTATTTTCACAGAGTGGAAGATGAAAGGTTGGCAGAAATGACATTTTAGTGGGTACTCACAGGATGAAATTAACAAACAATGACTTGGTGAAGAAGTTACCATATGCGTCATCAGGAGAACTCTAAAATCAACGCATAAAGAAACACGCCCGAAGTTCTACTTGGTGGTGCCCCCCCCCCCAATCAAGTCTGTGAGGGTGTGATGGTCTGGTTGGGACATGTGATGCGCATGGAGGACGACAGAATGCCCAAAGCAATTCTTAGAGGGACGATAGATGGACAAAGAAGGAAAGGAAGACCTAGAAGAAGGTGGCTACAGGACGTAGAAGGTAACCTCAGTAGGATATTGTCGGAGATTGGAGGACCGAGGTGTTTGGAGGCGACTAGCCGTCAAAAGTTCATCGTGGGCTGTTAGCGCACTAACAGTGCACTAAAAGTGTTAGACCACTTCTCTATGGTCTGAGAATTGGACTTAACAAAATCCCAGGCCGGTTGTATTGAAGCGGCAGAAACTGAATATTATAAGTATACGATAGGATTGCCCATGTCGGCTAAATTGGTTGGGCCGCGGACTCGAACAACTATTGAATTATAAACCGAAAGGACGGAGAAGCGTTGCAGTGACCGGCTATAGTCTTATCTGCTTGCGACCGGAACAAATCATTTTTGGTTTAATCCTTGCTGAAGATTATGACTCACAGGACGAAGGAAAATTGGAAGAAAACACTCAACAAGGAAGCGCAACTTAACTCGAGACTTTTGCAGCGATAGAGAGCAATGGAAAAGTTTGGAAATCGGACAGCGGCAGCAGACGCTATAAACCGATCAATGACGATGAATTCGTCCAGTATACCATTGAAAATCGTTTTCATCATGGCACTAGCTCCGCAGGTTTGCCAAACATTCTCACATAATCTTATTTCCGTAGTACGGATTCTATTTTTCTTTGCGACACTAAAGATTTAAGGTTTGAACGTCTATGTGAATCAGGTACCTACTCGTATCCCTAGGCCAGAGTTTCCCCAAACGTCTGTGTGAATCAGGTACCTACTCGTATCCCTAGGCCAGAGTTTCCGCAAAAACTACAGTGTGGCACGAATTTTTATGTGAGTCAAGATTTTCTGAAGATAAATTAAAAGTTAGACGAAAGTGAAATATGTTCTTTAAATGATTCTTATGGTTTAGTAGAATTATGTGACTGCAAGGTACCGCCGCCTGACCGCGATGAGTCATAGGTTTTCTTATGAATACTCAGGAACTGCAGTGTGTTGTAAACACATGCAAACAGTACTTAATCGTCTCCCCTCCGGACTGGTCTGCTGAGTCATGTTTCTTCTCTGCCCGTTTCATCTGTTTAAGTTCGCAAACTGCAAGTTACGTAACTTTGGAGTAAACGTAAACGCGTACTTGATAGTGTCGTATGTCGAACCAAACTGAGTCATCCTGTTATTCTATAAAACATTTGAACAATACCTAACGGTTCATTCGAACTGAATTATACACTTTATTATGGCCGGACATAACTTCTCAAATTCATTCATCATTACGTTAACAAATTTTGTATTTGGTAATGTAATACATTGCGCTGCAGTAATAATGGAAACTAAGCGAATTGCTCCAGCCTTGAGTTCTTTATTATTGAAGTGAGAACTTCATATATATATAAGGCACTATGCTGTGCCCGGCTCACTCCCGTACACCTCGCGTTCCTAGGACAGTAAACTCATTCAGCAAGTCATGAAATAGTTGAAACGAAATGCGGAGTTGCCAGGTAAATCAAACCTCTTTTCTCACATATAGCTACCCAAAATTTCCCCTCTGCCACAAATATGTCTGCTTTAAGAAAAGCGTAATGTTTTAAAGAATGTGAGCATATTCTATATGTCTAAATACTGTTATAAGAATAACGTAAATATTAAATATAATTGTGTTCTTTAATTAACCTGTTTGGGGTTTGATCACATCCTATGACAAAATGTTTGGTGTTTACTTCAGGACAACAACTAGAGCGCAGCACTACGGTAATTTCTTTCATCCTTGTGTATTACGTTACATTGGCGGTAACTTCAAGCCTGCCACCAGAGAGCAGCACCACACAAGATTTGGTGATTCACAATCAGCTTAATTAAAAAAACAACCTTTTTAATTTTTTAAAATTTAATTATTAATCTGCACACATCACATTCTACTTTCAGTTAAATATTGTGTAAATCATATTGTGACATTTAAAAAATTATTTGTTATAGTTTGTTTATGTAGGCCTATGTACTGAAAATAATGCGACGTGTGATATGCTTCTATTTAACCTGTGTTCATTGTAAGTACGGATTTCTTATAATAAAATACATATAAATACTACTATGCCCTCGTCTCATTTAATTATCCGTTCACTCTTACTTGATTCTTAATTCTTTGTAGCAAAACGTCTCTTACTCCAAATACATACGAGCAACCTTTTACACGAATTAGTTTACTCGCCACTGAAGTTCTCACCTCTGGCGTCTATCCCACGGCACACCGTTTTTTCCACCTCTTCCAAGGTTAACTGTCGCGCGACTGTGGTGGAACACTGTGTTATACATTATCTTCTTCTGTGGTTCCACAGCCCAAATAGGGCCGTGACTTCCTCCAGAGTTAAGCTCCATCTTTTCGAATTTGCAGTAACTTTTTTCTAATCCCTTATCCCGAAACGTGTTGCGTCTCCATAGACTCTATCGTCGTGTCTTTTTCAGGATGTTTCCCTGGACCCCCCCCCCGCATGCACCGCGCCCATTTCGGTCTTTTGTAAACTTCCACATTTTGACACCGGTTGAGTAGGACACACATTTTGTGAAGTCACCGTACAAATCAGTTACCCTACGGAGCGCTTGTAAACGGAGTTGAATCTTGGGTTCACAGGAAACAACGGGGGCGTCTAAGGTTTTAATCGTTTATTTGTTTTCGAAATAGCAGTAAAGCACTGTATTAAAAAATACGACAAATTATCAACTCGCGATCAAGAAATTGCGCACACGGATAGGCACATCGTGTAAATTACGAATAGCAAACAAACTATTTAATGTGGACGTTGCTGTGGAATATATTAATGCATTATAAATATAGTAAATCGAATTGAATACACAGTCCTGCACTACTTTATTTTCAACAAATTGTTCTTATTTATCACTGTGGTCAAACACTTCACCTTACGAGATGGCTTCTAAGTATCGACGAACACGGTTCAGCAACGAAAGCATATCAGGGCTGTCATTTTACAGTCACGTTCGTCGGCACTGTCAGCCACAGTTTTTGACTTGCATTGTTTTGGGGTGTGCGTGTATGGATTAATTTTTTATGCAGCTATTGAAAAGTCATCATAACAATTGTTTTTAACAGAACTTTTTTGTTATAACCGATATTTTGTAAGTAAAACTTCCGTGTTAACCGCACAAACAATTTGTACAGTATAAGCAGCGATCGGGACCTGAGCCGTATTTCGTGTTAACCGCACAAACTATTTGTACAATATAAGCAGCGATCGGGACCTGAGCCGTATTTCGTGTTAACCGCACAAACTATTTGTACAATATAAGCAGCGATCGGGACCTGTGCCGTATTTCGTGTTAACCGCACAAACTATTTGTACAATATAAGCAGCGATCGGGACCTGAGCCGTAGTTCGTGTTAACCGCACAAACCATTTGTACAGTATAAGCAGCGATCGGGACCTGAGCCGTAGTTCGTGTTAACCGCACAAACCATTTGTACAGTATAAGCAGCGATCGGGACCTGAGCCGTATTTCGTGTTAACCGCACAAACTATTTGTACAGTATAAGCAGCGATCGGGACCTGAGCCATATTTCGTGTTAACCGTTTTCAACTATATTTACAATTTCCTTTTGTATTTATCTCTTAGACGAGGGGGCGTTAATCGTTCAAACCTTGCTCGCTGCTCCACTGCGTGTATTCAGTATTCATTACTAATTATAAATTGTTTGTGTGCTGACAGATGAGCCGAGGTGTACGTCGAGTTCATGGGACGAGAGCTCCAGAGACCAGTCACAGCGGAGCTCCGGCTCAGAGCCAGATCTCTCTTCCGGCGACGAGAGCAACAAGTAAGTACCAGAGATTTGGTTAAATTAGAAGGTACCTATTCATTTTATTACCTTATGAGAGTGTGGACCAAGTAAAGTACCAGAGATTTGGTTAAATTAGAAGGTACCTATTCATTTTATACCCGTATGAGAGTGTAGGCCAAGTAAAGTACCAGAGATTTGGTTAAATTTAAAGTTACCTATTCATTTTATACCCTTATGAGAGTGTAGGCCAAGGAAAGTACCAGAGATTTGGTTAAATTTAAAGTTACCAGTTCAGTTTATACCCTTATGACAGTTTAGGCGAAGTTAATTTACGTAACCGTCCGATAACAAATATTTATTTTATCTTAATCGGTAAAGTAATAAAAGAATTAAATACATTTTAAGATTAAAACCTATACGAGCTGTAAACCTAACTTCCGATGGTACGTGAAGCTTACTAGAAGGGTTAGGTCGGACTATTATCACCGTTACATTTTACCACACAACGTTCCGAGGCTCGTATGAGTTATATTATCAGGTATATTTTAATTACCTGGGTTGTAATATCTCAGATGGAACTGATATTGATTGGCATGGTATCCTAACAAAGTTTAGACGCATCTGTGGAACGATTCATAGGTACCTGAAAAATAAAACACGGAAGGGTACCCGAATGAAATTTTGAGGATTCAGGCAGCCGAAATGAAATTTCTAAGAGGGACGCAAGGTTGTGCTCTCTTGGTTCGGAGAAAGAACGAGGGTATTAGACGCGATTTAAACATTGTATCGTTGCACCAGAAGACCATAGAAGGAGATGACGGATTGAACCTCATGCCTGATATCCGTCTACCTGTAGCCAGAGGTGCAGAATATTCCGAACGCGCGAACGTGGTTCGGGGGAAATTTCGACTGCCCGGGGAAATTTCAGGGAAATTTTTATCAGTGACGAAAAATATAAATCACGACAATATCAACTGATGTATTCTCATTATTTTTTACAATTATTAACCAGAACAATTGATCTTTAAAATAAGTTAAAAAAAAAAACATTCAGCCTAATGAGAACAGAAGATAGCAACATCATTTCTCGCGAGCAATGACTCATAGCATTTATAGTACTTCTCTTTTTATCATTAATCACATACAATAAGTTGGTTGGTAAAACATAATAAACCCTCGCGTTAGTTTTGTGGAAATTTCCTACCGAGAAATTGTGTTACGAGTGTTCAATTTCAGGGGTCTGAACATTTTCTGCGCCCCTGCCTGTAGCTGGCTTGGGTTAACACCTACTGGGAAGACAGATGTCGGTAGACCGAGGAGGAGATGGGTTCTGGAACAGGTCTAAGGCCTAGTCCTTGGAGTGGCGATGACGACGTTTGGACCAGTAAAACATCTGTGGTCGTCTTCAGGTGTAAGTTAAACTAATACGTTAAAGACAAACCGTCAGAAGAATAAACCACCACCAACTTCCAAAGTTAAACACAACTAGGCGTATAGAAAAGCTATATAAATAGTAGAACCGTTACTTAACTATGGAAGTCCGCTGGACAGAAGAACTGGAAACCACAATCGCACTGACGCCAAGTGTTGTCCGCGTGTGAAATATATAATTTGTTTTTACTATTTACAATGATTTTTAGTCGTTACAGTAATTGGGGTTGGCAATCCTCGGAAATCCACTCCTGCAGGCGTGCATTAGACCCGTCATACCTTTCCGTATGTTCGGTAAAGAGTTGGCCTATTCGGTCTGTGTTCGGGTTAGTAGCAGTACGAGCGGTAATTTATCCCTTTTGTTACAGATTTATTAGGCAGAACGAACAGGATATAATTTATAAAGAGTGTTTGTAAACGGATGTTTACTGTTTTGTAACCGACCGTTTGCTATTCGAATCAATCAGCTCGTTTTTTATCGTCAGATGTTTATTGTTGTTGTTCTTGTTACATACGGTAGGCTATAGCGTCAGTTTTTATTACACCATCGTCGTCTGTTTTGATACAGACGAGTCGGCTTGTTATTGTGCTAAATAAACAATCGGCCGTGGGATCAATCCTTTTTATAGGCCAACTAATCTATAGTTAAAGAAGCAAGTGTGTCAAAGGTTCGCGCACACTACGCCAGCACGAACCGGCACGGACCAGCACAGCAGGCACCGGCACGGACCTGCAAACAGTACATCCGCGCACACTTGTCCTGCACCGACCAGCACCTTCCGTGTAGGTTGGGGGGGGGGGGGTCTAGCTGAAATAGCAATTTTGTCTTATTTATATGTTATAATAATAAAGGCTTTTTATAATAAATATGTTCTCATAATACTGAGTTTTATTTCTATTCTATTATCAATGTACTCTTCTGTAACCAAAATAATATCCTAAAATTTGAACAACTGTCTATAATTTTGTACGTTTTCTGAATAAAGTTTTAATAAAGCATGTTAAAACACCCACACGCACATATATCAGAGCGACTTTATGGATCTAATTCCTAATAAACTTTTGACATTTTCTTACTCCTTTCGATTTACTAGTTTATACCCTAATGGCAGTATCATATCATCAGGTGACTAATTTCGAAATGCAGTTATTACAGGAAACGGTAATAATTTTAAAATAAATGGATAGTCGTGAAATTATAAAGTAACTGTAACCTGAAATTTACTAACCTGTTTTCCCTTCAAAGTTACTTTGGGCTATTTCTTCCCATAAAGCGTCCTTCCTTTTTTGGTCGTGATAATTCCCACTGCTCATGTCCCACAGTTCTGAATAACCGTGTACAATCAATATTAGTTTTTCTTCATCCATGTCTAGTACACAGTTTTAACAAAAGTAAACGTGGCACAATATAACTTTCCTCGTTACAGAATACCGCGAAAACAAGAACCCGAGAACTGCCGAGACGCGGCGAACTGAAACGAAGGTTGGGCAGTCGGTTGAAAACTGCTGGTTGCTGCTGGTCCTTGCCGGCCGCCAGCGCACACTACCTGTGGCCTTGACACTACACCGTCACAGCACGAACATGCGACCGGCAGTGCAGGTCGAGATTCTACCAACCTGCCTGCCGGTCGCTGCTGGTTGCAGGTCCGTGCCGGTGCTGTTCTAGTGTGCGCGCTTGTATTTGAAAACATGGAAACCTTCATGACCGGCAAATGCCGGTGCCTGCTGTGCTGATCCGTGCTGGCGTAGTGTGCGCGGACCTTAAGGGCCGCGGGGGAAATTAATAACCATTACTTGATAGTTGTAGAAACCACCAACCTATTTATTAATGTATTATGAGTAACATAATACATGACGTGTCCTGTATGTACTTGGCTTTATTGTCGCCAACTATTCATGTCTGTGAAATTCATCACTAGCCGTAAACAATTACCCCATATTATGTATAGTCAATATATTGGGTACCAGTGGCGGGGACTACAGGGGATGATCATGTAGGCTCAGTCCCCCCCAGAACTATTAAAAATTCACCAAAATTCCGTAACTCAACGTAGGTCTATTTCTAAACCAGTTTCATGTGTTATAATAAAGCTTATATGTAAACTGTAGTAATAAAAGGAATTACATTTTTGTAAATTAATAAATTAGGCTGTGCTTACTAATGACAATTACTTACGTTTGGTAAATAACGTAGGTATTTGCAGCCTTAAAAATCCCACGCCCCGAGCCTATTAATCTGCCTTTACCTTTTTCGCCCAGACACATTTCCTATTAAAGGATTATCTGTGTCATGACTCCTCTATAGTGTAATATCTCTATCGGTTTGAAACGTTGTCTTTGAATGGATGGGTACACTAACAGTTTCTTGACTTCAATTCGGAAAAGTGAGATTTTTTGCTAGATTTTACTTAAAAATAAACGTTTTTTTAACGCAAACTCTAAAAGTTACTTAAAACATTATTAGGACAACATCCGTAAATTAAAGTGATTCTTAATGGCGTCAGATTTATTACCTTTAATTTGAATAAGGAGCGGTCGTGGCGTAGTGGCTAGGGTGTGGCGCTGCTAGGCGTCGGCGCGAGTTCGATTCCCGCCGGGGCCATCTGATTTAGATACGACCGTTCCCCCTCGCAAGCTGGTGGCAAACCAGCGAGAGATATCCTGCCTACTATAAACCCTCCCCAACTATGCCGTTCGGATCCGGCGTTAAACTGTAGGTCCCATATACAGTACCTGTGAGAGACTCCGTAACACACGCACCACGGGTATATGCGGGGAGGGTACAAACCAGTCGAAAGACTGAATGACCCAATATAATTTGAATAATATTAATCAAGACTGAAATCAGCGCTTTTCCATATTTTTTCAACCCTTATACTTCACGTCGATTTACTCGAAAACTCTGACACAGAGAGAATTTATAAAATAATTATATTGGAAGAATCCCGAATCTCTCATTTGTCCTGAGGAAACCAGGGGCTGTCCAACCTTGAAGTAGTGTCCCCCCCCCCACCAAGCAGCTACCAGTTACGCTACTGTTGGATACAGTTACCTTAGTTCGTTCAGAATAAAAACGACTTGTACACGAATACAAATTGCCACTTCGTAGTATTGTATGGCTTACTACGTGAAACGTCCCGGATGACAGAGTGTTTATTTGTAAACCCGTCGTGCCTTTGATCTGTCTCAGCGTGGGCTCTTTTACATCAGAGTGTACCTGACCTTATGTGTCCGTGCTATCTAATCCGGCAATGACCCCCCGGCTAGGTAAGCTAATAGTCAACTCGTACGTGTTCCCCGTGATTACCTACGCCTGTCCTGTTTGGGGATACCTGGCTCGTGGTCATAGAACAGCGCTTCAGCGCATACTCGACCGGGGACTGAAGCTTGCGTGTAAAGTCCCCCGGAGGTACTCTTCTCGTCATTTGAGGAGAGGACTCGGTGTCCGCTCTTTTGATGACACCGTGAGACGCCTGGCGCGTAGATTCTATGTTCGTTCCGACAGAGTGACCCACAATTCCCTCATTGCCGGACTTAGTAAATACACCCCGCGACCAGGTGAGTCCTGGAAGCGACCTCGTTTGTTAGTCCCGGTGGTATAATCCACCAATCGCAGGTCGCTTCAGACCCCTCCATAATTAGCTGAAAAGTGTATAAAGAACTCAAATAGACCCAGTGGCAGGAGTCCTTTCTGAGACTCGGGACACTGCACTACTCGCGACCCGCGCAACCCCCAGTCGTGTGTGTGTCTTTTCTGCGACAAGGCTCGCACCAAGTATACGCAAAGCATCAGGCAGTCATCGGGTTTGCCCGGACGCTGCCGTCACCGGGGCACGCACTGTTCTGTGCCCTGCAACTGTTGGAAGCTGCTGGAAAGAGATGTCCCGCGATGCTACCTGTACTAATTGCACGCTGATGTCACCTGTAAACACGCTTATGTCATCCGGGAAGGTTCACGTAGTAAGTCATACTTCCCTGTACAATACTATTCCACTGAAGATGGCAGCCAGTGGTGGTGCTGAAACGTTTGGTTTGTTTGTAAACCCTGGACCACTGCCAAACGGCCCGGTACATACTTCTAATATAACTGACACCGGCCGTGAAAGCCTTAGAACAATATTTTTTTTGTTTACTTTGAACACTGTACAGTGATGGATGTTCAATCCGGCCAGAATCGCCGTTTCAATCGTAAACCATTGTCGTCAGTGTCCCATACTTATATCATCCACCAAGCCTCGATCGAATCACTTTCTTCCTGACGAACAATAAATGACGCAACCCTTTTTTTTTTTAAGTTAATTTTTTCCTGTACAACTAATAATAGGATTACGATGTTATGTAAGTGGGTAAGGTAAGTTTTGTACTTGACTGTTTCAGAAGTGCGGACAACAGCCGAAGTTTGAACAAGAGCCGTTCACTGTGGAGACGAAGCACGCCGTCGCCGGAGCCGGGAGGGCCTCCACCGCCTCCGCCGCCTCCTCCCGGCAGGCTGTCGCGGTGGTTCTCCATAAGGCGTGGCTCCCAGTACGACCTGGAGTCTAAACAGAGAGGAACCGGAGGAAAGATGCCACTGCTTCCTGAAGTAAGACTTACGTGATTTTTTAATGTATAATGTAAATGAATCGATTGTATGAGATTTCTGCATCGACTTTATCTCGGTCATTCGCTGATTAACACTAACAACTTCTACTGGATATGAGGATTGAGGGATAGGCCTAGTTTATTTTACAAGTCTGTATATATTGATTATACTGTTGTTGCTATCCGTCCCGGGGTTTCCAGGACATGTCCTCTATTTTACGAAAGAGGGGAACATCCGGAGGGAATTTTTGTTCAAGTCCGGAATTTGATCAGCTCTTAATAAACGGGTGGTAGTTCTGATTGTAAGAAGTATAAAATCGCATCATTTTCCTTCGCTTGGCGAGTTTGTATGATCTTTTGCCTCAACCTTGACCTTCCCGTACCTCTGTCACCTGCCTCCTAGGTTTAATTTTCCACCTAAATTAAGCACAGTTCCTGTTAAAAAAAGACACTATTTTATATCAAACAAGAGTACATACATATATACGTAAAGATACATGAATTTATTTTTTCCTGGTTGTCTTTAACTTTCCTTGTTTTTCTTTCTTCTTTTGCAAGCATTAGACTGTTCAATTACAAACATTGATCGACCAGTCTCCTTTTGCCAATGTTTCTCATTCCTCTGGGTCTTTTTTGGCAGACGTTCATCTTCCATTCTAAACAGTGATCCTTCCACCTTCTCTGTATCATCATCATCACTGGTGCACCAGTCTGAATCAGACCTTGGCTTCCTGGATTTTAAGGCTCCATTGCTCTCAGTTTCTTGTCCACATTCTAGAATTTGATATCCTTTACAGTCCTTTGCTAATTTCATCAATGGAGTCTTCTCAATGTTTTCATGGTTTTCTCGCTGGCCATCTGCCTTCATTTTCTTCCCTTATGTGTGCATTTAGGAATTATTTCCTCCGTTATTCTTTCCATGTGGCCAGCCCGTTTGTTAGATTAATAATTACAGCAACTTCAGAATTGTCAAATGTGACGGTATACAGCTCATTGCTGTGTACCGCATTCTCCATTTGCCCCCTTCACAGGACCAAGAATCTTCCTTAGGATCTTCCTTTCAAATGCATTTACAATTAATATATATTCCATTGTTAGTCTCATTTCCATCAATTGACAAATTTATCCCAAGATACATAAAGTATGTGACATTTTCAAACTCAAATTCACTATTGGTTAGATTTTATCTTACCAGTGCATTCTTCTTGTTTGTGTCAATATTTTTGTTTTTCATTCATTGATTATTTATTAGTTCTACCTGTTTAGCTGCTTCTTCAATATGTCAGTGCTTCTTTGGCCCTTGTGTTCTTGCCAATATATTAGTGTAATCAACATAGCAACTACTTTTAATGACTTATACAGGAGTGTTGCCTTTGTGTTCACAGGAATTTTTCTTAATAAATATTCAAGTGCAAGGTTTAAGAGAACTCTAGTGCCAAACCATCTTCCTGCCTCAAATCTACACCCAGTGTAGATCTTGCAGTAAGTGTGCAATCACATTTTGCACTCGGGTTTGTGCTTCTGACTTTACCATACATAACTTGATCATCCAGGCCGATAATTCTTGTTCCTATGGGTCCATATATAGAATTCTTTTGGCAGATGTTGGTCTTCCATTCTTAACATGAGGTCCTTCCAATCTTCTCTGTATTCTTCAGTAGTTTTATTTAAATTGCAAATTTGAAGGTTCTTACTAATTGCATAATTTTTACGTTTATATTTTCATGGTAGCTCCAGGACTAATGCTTAGAAGCCTCATGTCAGCCGATGTGACTCTAATACAAGGAACAAATTTATTTTAATTTATTTATTTTAAAGGAAGAAATTTTATCAAACCCTGTTTCCTAACAATTAGGTTTTAGTAGTTTAGTAGCTGACAGTGAAGAGCTAATATGATTAATGAGTAATATTTATAGAAGAGATCAAATATTATTGCAATAGGCTAATATTTAATAATATTTCAATAATAAAATATAATATTGCAACAGATCAAATTTTATTATTCTAATAAGGATATAGTGAGTGTGTAAAATCACAAACAAGTCTATTATGGAGGAGATGAAAAATTATTTATTATACACATAAATATTGTTTAAAAAAAAAATCTATACTGTATTTTAAATTGTCATGTATTGATAATAGAAATAATTGTTTGTATTGTTCGATAATATAAATTGATTTTACTTGTTTGCTGCAACGTCCTCCTCTCCTCTCGTCGCTCCTGTCCTGGCGTCCTCTTCTTCAGCGTCACTCCTTCTTGGTGTCCTCTTCGTCCTGGCGTCCTCTTTGTCTCATCGTTCTCTTCTACAGTGTCACTCCTTCCTGGCGTCCTCTTTGTCTCGTCGTCCTCTTCTACAGCGTCACTCCTTCCTGGCGTCCTCTTCGTCCTGTTCTACACAGGCGGCTCCAGCGGCGATATTTCATTGAGTCTCGTTGTTATGTTTGACTGCTAACATTAATTAGTTTCTTCAAAATTGTTCACTCACAATGATTATAAATTTCACTTGTACAGTTTATTATTAATTTATATTTTATATTTTCTTAATCTCAGGATTAATATGGGTATTAACTAATGCGGTGCGTTTAATGTACACCTTCCACGATATCTTGAAGTGTTTTTAAGTTCCCTAAGTGGATATCTTAACTTACACGAAAACAGCACTGTATTATATTTTAAATTTTATCTAAATATTTTACCCACTCGGTTCTTAATGCAAAACTTCGTTAAGAATTACCATGGTTTATTTTATATATGATATTTCGACGTTCGTAAGAGAACAACTCTCTTCACCGGGCACAACTTCCCCTTGCAACTTCTACAGACAGACTGTGTCCATCCTACCCTGTACAACATATGAATCTCACTGAATTTAGTGTATTCTGATAGGCTAAGCCCAAGTCACATGATTGATGGAACAAACAGATATGCAAATTTAATGAAAAACTTTGTATAATTTAGCAAAGTCCTGCATGGAAATTATCTATGAATTTTATTACCCTATCATTGATAAGATTTACAATTGAGTTTTTCTTCACTCAAAAAAACGATATTTGTAAAATAGTTATGAACCACAGTGTATATACAAATTGAAGCTTTTACCTAAATAATTCCTTGTCAAATTTTCACTTCAATTGGTTAACTACCACTGAAGCTATAGTGATCACAAATTATCACACCCGCACTCGCGCACAAATTCACTCAAAAAATACATGACAATGTAGAACACCTTTTTATGAAGAGTTTGGTATACCCTACATGCTTATCCATTTCTAAATACAAAACTTACGACTAAAAGACTTAATATTACATAAAACAAATTTAAACAAGAAAATGCTCGTCATTCATGTTGTCTGATCTAAACAGCATAGCTTATCATCCTGTGTTCTGTTGCAATATATATATATTATGACTGCAACATAACAAGATATTATAGTTCTTTTCAGCATTCAGTTCTGACGTAAGCTGACAGTCACCAGTGTTATTATTTTATTAGTTTCTGCAGAAAATTTGTGAAGCTAGAGGTTGTTTCCTTACAACATAAGATATTATAGTTCTTTTCTGCATTAAACGTAAGCTGACAGTCACCAGTGTTATTATGTTATTAGTTTCTGCAGAAAATTTGTGAAGCTAGAGGTTGTTTCCTTACATCGTAGTTGTGACCTTGATTCGTAACACCCACAGGAAGTTGCAACTCATTTTTGTTGTACTGGATCTTGTTTTCGGTTGTTACTTGTCCTTGACAGTCCAAAATCGCCAGATTGTGTGGACAGACAAATGTTCAACATTTAATTTACCAAACCATTACTAGTTGTTAATGGCTGGATCTTTGACAGTGGCTTTAGGCTGTTAGGTAAACAACTATTAACATATGTCAAAGTCTGCTTAATTAATAATCAAGTTTGTGTAAAAAAAGAATTCTTATTGCATGCTATGGAACACAAAATTTTGCTAATAGGATTTTGTAAGAAGTTAAAATCAACTCATAAGTTCAGTGAGATGAAGATAGAAGTTACTATATCATTGGCATAACTACTGTGAAGGGGGGGGGATCAATCTTCCAGAGCTAATAAAAATTTCATTGAAATTCCATAATCACTTAACATATTTCTAAGTTAGTTGTGTGTGAATTATTTCAAATAATTGTAGAAATAAAAGGAATTATAATATTTGTAAATTAATTAAATAAATGGTTTTCTTAATAATAACAATCACTCAGCATTTGGTAAATAATTTATGTCTTTGCAGCATTAAAAAAAAAATAAAATATGCGTGCACCAGAAACAAAGGCGTATTATTAATCTACCTTTATCTTTTCTGGCCAAACATACTTCCCTTTACATGGTTCTGTATGGCACGACTTCTCTAGTCTAATATCTCTATGGTTAGAGCCATCATCATTGCACAGGTAAACTAGCAGTTTCTTGACTTTAAAATGAACTATAAATTGCTTAAAACATTCTTGGGACAACAACCTTAAATCAAAGTGTGAAGGTTTATTGAGACCTCCCTTTTCATAACATCTTCAGAAAGACTAGTTTTCACGAGATCTGTTAAGAATACAAATTTAGAATTAAAGTGATTCGTAATGACATGAGATTTATTAACTTTAATTTGAATAACAGGTAATCAAAATAGAATATTTTGAAGTAAGCGTTTCTCCATATTTTTTCAACCCTTAATACTTCATGTTGGTTTACTCAAAAACTTGAGACAAGTTATGGCCGAATGATACCTGAGATTTATTAACTTTAATTTGAATAACAGGTAATCAAAATAGAATATTTTGAAGTAAGCGTTTCTCCATATTTTTTCAACCCTTAATACTTCACGTTGGTTTACTCAAAAACTTTGAGACAAGTTATGGCCGAATGATACCTGACAACTTTTTGGGGGTAAGAGCAACCAAGTTGTCAGGTATCATTCAGCCAAGATATGCCGTAACTATTTCATAATACACTACCGCTTTTTACGGCCTGAAGAAGACGACCGAACAGTCAAGTTTTACTAATTTTAAATATATTGACACCTGCCATGTATGCTTAAGTACATAATTATATTCATTGTTTTTTATTGTTTTAGTGTATTGCTGTAAATAAACAAGTGTGTGTGTGTGTGTGTGTGTGTGTGTGTGTGTGTGTGTGTGTGTGTGTGTGTGTGTGTTAATAGACACTGTGTGTTTATGTTAGTAGTTGGCTTGGGCTTTACAGGTAGAGGAGGAATCAAATCTGACGCACCGGCGGCTGTTGCCTCCTACGCTACCACCTCCACCGCCTCATCTGAGCCCACAGGAGCTGAAGAGACGACACATTGTCGCTGCCATAGTACATTCTGAAAACTCCTACCTCGCCACGCTACACCGGCTTGTCAATGTAAGTATCATAACATGCATTCATTGGATCAGTTGTAAGTCGGCCTACTGTCATCTGAGTGCCATAAAATCTGATTGAAACATGGTCACTGTTCTTTTCAAGTAAACAAGTAAATATTTTTTTCTGCTGCACCCCATGTTTGGTGGATTGCTTACATGTTCTCAGTCACTTTAAGTTTCTGTGATCATCAGATTTGCACACATAGTCTTTTCATGGTTACCTATCATGACGCATCTAGTCCAGACGATCACTCATGTTCTGTTGTATATTTTTGATTTTTCTACATATGTAAAATATATTTTTACTCATGTAAAAACATTCAGCTCATTCCTTCTTCGTATTCTTTCCTGAATGTAAGCCTGGGGCTTGTCCACTAGATCAGACAAAAACTTTCTTTCCATCTTTTTTTGATCATCTGACCTTCTCTTGCATCCTGGTTCCCTGTCCCTGTAAATTTTCAGGGACACTACTTAGTTCCCCATTCAAATTTTAGTTCTCCTTTCTACAAAAATGCTCATCCCATTCTTCCCCATATTATCCAATTTCAGTGTTCTCCTCTTTCCATCTTTCTCTGGTCCTGTACAGTCTTTCACATATTTTTCTGAATACCTTGATTTTTTTATATCTGTGTGTTATTAATTTTGTTTACCTGCTCTTTTTTTTATACATTACAGTTCCTCATATATCACTATTCATTTGTATATTGTGTACTTAATACAGTACTTATAGCTTATTTATGCGATGTAATGGAGGCCTAAAAATGTTCCACAGCTAACACAGCTGAACCTAGGTCTCTAAGGCCGTCTAATGCCAGTTCAGTATTGAATGGCAGCTTCTGCCTTCTAGACCAGTGGCAAATCACAGATTTTATTGTCCTACATTGTGAGGGAACATACTTAAAGCTCCAAGAGATGTTGAAAATAACAGTTTGCACTGCTTACTTAGTACAAAGACATAATTCTCCAGCATATTTTGCATCAGATATTCCTGCTAGTAAGACATCATGAACACCAGACACAATATGCTCAGTATGGTTCCTCGTGGAAGCCCTTTTTGCGATCCACCCAGTTTGCCATTAATCTTCTTGTGTATCTTAAATTCACACATAAGACTAATGACATGTGCAACTGCTACTGGTAATTGGTGTATGTTTCTTAAAATGAGCATATTTTGCGAATTATGCATTATCACTCCTCTGATAATGCAGAAGGTATGTGTGAGGCCATTGCTGGACCCAGAGCCAATGAAGGGGGGGGGGGTTAAGGGCAAGCGGGCAATAAGTAAACACTAAAAGGATTTTGGCCACCTAATCCTATTACTGACTTACATATTCCTGACTTTACTATTCATTCTGTCTTAGGGTTTTATTGTGCCAAATGCAATTCATTGTGAATATCATTTTCATTACATATACTAAATACAGGATCGGTCTTAATACACTGTCTTGTGGAGCAACATCCAAGACTGCTTGTAAAGCATGGAAACTCTTGTTAGAAATGTATGATTTCAGTAACAGGCTGAGATCAGACAAATCTCTTTTCATACCCTAAAGCTGACTTATACTTGTTTTATAGTGACAAACTGTCATTGCAACCTCTTCAACTAATCAACACTAATAGTGTTGCTGTACACTGTATTTAAAACTTTTTATAGTGGTTCAAGTAACTTCTTTTCTGCTTCAGATATTGTAGTAATACAGTTTTCACAAGTGCTTAAGTATATGAAAAAACAGCAAACATGTTTTAAAATAATTATCAATGTAAAAACTAAAAATCGTAGGTCTGAGCATTAATAATTAATTAATAAGTTTTATGTTAAATAGGAGTACAAAAAACCTTTGGAAGAAGCGAGCCCGGCAATAATAAGCGCTTCAAAGATCTCAACATTGTTTCACCGTTTACCAGAAATTCTTCAGTGCCATACGTTGTTTCGAATAGCCCTGG
The DNA here is from genome assembly GCA_034769895.1 of Magicicada septendecula. Classification (NCBI taxonomy): domain Eukaryota; kingdom Metazoa; phylum Arthropoda; class Insecta; order Hemiptera; family Cicadidae; genus Magicicada; species Magicicada septendecula. The sequence goes on along the minus strand of CM068374.1, from coordinate 416,984,699 downwards.
CGGAGGCAGTGTCAAACTGGGACAGAGACCACCGTATCGGGGATGTCTTTGTAGCTTCGTTTTCCAAAGCCATTGTACTGGATATTTACAGTGGTTTCATTAACAATTTTTCTGTTGCTATGGAACTGGCACGATCTGAGACCAAAAGGAAAGCAGCTTTTGCAGAATTCTTTAAGGTAAGCTAAGTGTTTTTGGGTAAGAAAAGTATGATTTTCTTGTTAATTGATATGGGACAGGGTTATATCAAGAGTAACCTACGATGTCTGTAAATTAAGTAATGAGACTGATTCAGTAAAACCTTTTATTTACAATCAAACTATTTCTAGACTCTTGTCACCTTCAAAGTAGTTTCCTTGGGAAGCCACACAGTGCTTTAGATGGGTTTTCCACTCTTCATACCAGTGCTGGAACTCAGAAACTGTAATCTCCTTCAACTGGCCGGTTACATTTTTTTAGTGTTGTCTGTCATCCCAAAATGGTGTCCTTTGAGATGTTTTTTGGATTTCAGGAAGAGAAAGTAGTCATAGGGGACTCAAGTCAGGTGAATAAGGGGGCTGAGGAACAACAGGAATATTTTTCTTTGCCAAAAACTCATTAACCGAGAGTGTTGTGTGACAAGGTGCATTGTCACGATGGAGCATCCAGGTGTTCACAATGGTTGGTCTATGTGGACAACTCTTTTCCGCAGCTTTTCAACAATTTCTTGGTAAACATGTTGATTGACAGTCTGTCCTGTAGGCAAAAACTCTATTGATAATGCCATTACTATCAAAGAAACAAATGAACATGGTTTTGATTTTGGATTTGCTCATTTTTTGCTTTTTTGGGATGTGATGAGTTGGGTGTGTTCCACTCCTTGCTCTGGCGTTTTGTATCTTGATGATACTCAAAGATCCATGATTCATCAGTGGTAATAACATTTTTTAGAAAATCAGGATCATTTTCAATTCATCCTAGAAGATCACAGCACACTTCCATCATGTTGTCTTTCTGTTCAAGAGTGAGGTTTTTTGGGACCTTGTTTGTCAAAATTTGATAAACTATAGGGTGGTTAAATTTAATTGTTCTGCGATGATTCTGACGGTAATCGACACTGAGACCCCACCAAGTCCCTGATTCAATCAACATTGTCGTCAGTTCTTGTGGTTGAGGGTCTTCCAAAGGGTGGATCATCCTTAATTGATTCCTGGCCATCCAAAAATGCTTTAAACCATCTGAAGACCTGTGCCCTTGATGAAGCTTCATCTCCGTACAACTTTGTCAATTTTGTAAAGTCTCAGTAGCATTGTGCCCAAGTTTAACACAAAACTTGATTGCACAACGTTGCTCGTAATTGATGTCACTCATTTGTATAATGCATCACTCATTTGTATAATGCATCAATCATTTGTATAATGCATCACTCATTTGTATAATGCACAACAAAAACTCACTTCTCAAAAAGCTTGTTTACGTTTCACGTGGAAACAATAGATAATAAATATTAATACTCAATATCAATCAGCTGTTTATCTAACCATCTGTGTTAATGGAACCCTTACAGAGTTGACATATTCACTGCTATAGGATTAGTCTCATTATTGTACTTACAGCCCTCGTATGTATGTGCCAAAATCAAAGTTTTATGTGGGCAGAGGAACTGGCGCATAAGCTTGCAGCTGTTGTCGTTGATACAAAATTCAATATTTGTCATATTAATGGTGGGGGCTACTCAGTCCACCTTCACCGTTGTTTAAGTAAACAATGTTGTGTTCTTTAATGTTTGCATTATGAAAACATCTGTCCATGTTATCACATTGTTGTAAATAATTACTATCAGTTAATGTTTTTCTACATATCGATGTTTTCCCTTATGTGAACATGTTTCGAGTATCAAGCAGTGTGCTTATTTTTTTGGCCATGTCAGTTCTTAATCTGGTGAGGTAGCCATGTGCTGATTGGTTGCTGCTGTTGGCATTTGGTTGGTGTTTGTTGATTGGCACTTATTGGTGTTACTGTGATCAGATACTGAAACAAATACTTAACAGTACAAAACACAATACAGTTTTTAAAACATTAAACATTGGGAAATACTCAAAGAACAAATTTATATACTGCATCTGATCACAGTAATACCAATAAGCCTCAATCAACAAAAGCCAACAACCACATAGATACCTCACAAGATTAATAACCAGTATGGCTGATAACGAACAAACTGATTGTTTGAGACATGTTCCAAGCAAGTAAACCTTTTTTATTTTATATTAGTGTATAAGTAATAATAATTTACAATTTAGTTCTACTTAAATAGTAATGTTACTTAAGTAAATAATAAATAATTGAGTATATTTGCATCATATTTGCAGAAGGATTTTCCAAAATTAAAGAGAAGTTGGTGGAATGTCCCACCACTACTGCAAAATCTGGAATTAACCAAATAAACTTTTATGCAGATAAGAACTGCAGAACAGCATTTTGTTCTATTTCCTCTAGCAGCTAGTATAGTTTCAAGGACAGTCCTCTTATTAAAAAAATCGGTATGGAGAACCATACATGACTTCCATATTCTAAGATTTATATTTAAAATCATTTTCGAAATGAAATATTACCATAGAAACTACTTCTTTCTACTTACTGCTTCAGCCTTAACCACAGTACTGTGGTCACTAACGTATACCACCTCACGTTATCGCACTCGATTTTCACTGATGATGGAAGTCGATGGCATTGCCGAAATGTCTGGTTTTGTAGAAAACATTGGACTACGGCCAAATATCCCGGGAAGGAATTTTAACAAAAACTACTTCTTTGTTGCCGATAACGTTGTACACACATATATCAGTGGCGAAGTTACATGGAGGCAATTGAGGCAATGCCTACCCTAAAAAATTCTGTAGAATAAAAATTATAAGTATGTATGAACTACATAACGTAAAGATTATACATTGTTACTGCGACTGTCAAATTTATTAAACCGAAACGTGCTTTATTGAGCGACCGCTAGATGGTGACAGGTGAGATTCGGCATAGTTCGTTTAAAGCGAATGAGGCAACCTGAACTTGCCTCAGCGTTTTTTGTATACATCGTATGTAAGCAATGTAGTGGTGTGATAGGGAAGTGTAGGGAGGGGGGATTGTCCCGCACTGTACACATAGAGCGTTGAGGCATGCCTCACTTCTGTGGTCCAAACAGTTAAGTTAAAGCGCCTGTGTTGTTTCTAAATGTTTATTTTATGCGGTTATTAAAAGTGTCACTGTTATTCCGCTGAACTAACAGATGATCAAGATTGTTATTTGAATTATTTGTAACATTAAACATATATATAGAAACTAATCAAGTTTAAAAATTTGAAGTTCAATCAGTTGTATTATTGTGTATGACTAAAACAAGGATTGTTTAATAGACACATGTATAGAGCCGTAAAGCATTTTTTATTCAACGATTTTAAAAGAAGTCTCCAATAACATTAAGACATGAGTTCCACTGTTGCGCTAACCTGTAGATTCCCTGCTAGTAAAATTCTTATGGCTGTTTGTGGAACCATTCGGTTACAGCAAACTCTACCTCAGCGTCCGATTTGAACCACCGTCCTTTTAGTGATTCCTTAAAAAAAATTTAAGATAAGATTTTTGCCTACCCATTCATTAACTACTAGCTTCGCCAGTAAGCAAATTGATGTCCATTTTTTCGGCTTGCATGCGTTATGTTGGTGTGGGTTTCGGCACTTTCCATTTAAAAAGCGTGCAAACGTAAGAAAATAAACATGAGTGAGGCCAGAAATAACGTGAATTGTGTGTGTGTGTGTGTGTGTGTGTGTGTGTGTGTGTGTCTTACCTGCCTTTTTATTGCTGTATTAAATGAAAAATATTATATTACATTAAAATGAAAAAAATTTAATTTTATTGCCTGGCAACAAAATTATTTTATTTTTAACAATTACCATTGTTTCAAAAAGTTTAAATAAATTTTCAAGTACTTTACTTTTGTTAAAACGTAAAAGGTTGCAGGTAAACTACCCCTTCCCCTTAACCAATCTTCACCAAAATCGAAAGTCCTTGAGACCTCTACAATTCAGGGACGTCTGCAAAAAATTATTTGATTCTGTTTGAATTTGCGGCTGTTATCGTTTGCCATAGAAAATACGCTTGATAAAAAAAACGTTGCAGGCAAACTACCCCTTCCCCTTAACCGATCTTCACCAAAAACAATAGGTCTTGAGTACTCTACAAATCAGGGCTGTATGCAAAACATTATTTGATTCTGTTTGAATTTGCGGCTGTTATCGTTTGCCATAGAAAATACCCTTGTTAAAAAAACGTTGCAGGTAAACTACCCCTTTCCCTCAACCGATCTTCACCAAAAACAATAGGTCTTGAGACCTCTACAATTTAGGGCTGTATGCAAATAATCTTTTGAGTCTGTTTGAATTTGCGGCTGTTATCGTTTGCCATAGGAAATACCCTTGTTAAAACATAAAACGTTACAGGTAAACTACCCCTTTCCCTTAACCGATCTTCACCAAAAACAATAGGTCTTGAGAACTCTACAATTCAGGGCTGTATACGAAACATTATTTAATTCTGTTTGAATTTGCGGCTGTTATCGTTTGCCAAAAAAAAAAATTTCCCTTGATAAAAAAAAAACCGTTGCAGGTAAACTACCCCTTTCCCTCAACCGATCTTCACCAAAAACAATAGGTCATGAGTACTCTACAAATCAGGGCTGTATGCAAAACATTATTTGATTCTGTTTGAATTTGCAGCAGTTATCGTTTGCCATAGAAAAAAAATCTACAGACACACAGACACTTTTCGGAAAACGACTTTTTTTCATGTTTTGAGTGTAGTACAATCAGAATCTGCAATAATCTCGAACACGATTTTTTTTGCCATCACCATACTTCCATTCCTTAAGGAATATGGAAGTAATAAAGAAAAATTTACCTGAACAAATTTTGAAAATAGAATTGCAACGATTTAGTATGTAAACCTGCTATCAGTTGTCAAAAAAAATTTATAACAAATTCTCCATCACCTTAATAACAATGGAAGGAAACAAAGATCAGTTTCAACAAAATAATGGTTCACCAGTTTTAACACACAGCAATGAAAGCTGGATACTGTGATACACATGACCAAATGAAATTGCCAAGGCACGTTTAATATACTGTAAGGGGTCAGATAAAGAATGTCCAGAAATGCAGTTGTGGTTGAAGGGTGTACGGATTTGAGAGGTGATGCATATTCATTAAGTGCTGAATTTATTAAAATTTTACTTCATCCATTATTGTGATTCATTTTAAAACAATATTATAAATATATATATTAATGAAGCGCATAATTAATTATAGAATGAAAAATAACAGTGTGTCTTTCTGTACTGGAGAAATGCCACAGCTGTGTCAACAGTAGATTTCATATTTAATTATATTTCAACATTAAATAAGAAAGACAGAGAACAGAAAGAATGCAGGCAAAATGCAAACAAACAGAATTCAGTTGATTAATATGGTCAGTCATGGAATAATTGTTCCCAAGATTATACAAACATGACAGTGCTGTCTCCATTAATATGAGGATCACTTGAAAAGTTCGCACAGCTTAGTACTGATTACAACATCACATTTACTATTTTGTTGTGAATTTCCATTGGCGATAGACTAATAAACAATTCAATCACAGGGCAGTGTTTGAGTTTGTCCATTATTCAAAACACATATGTCATGTAAATTTCAAACAGCTGGTAAACAATGAATAAATTGACATATAGATTGTAAAACTAACTGGTGTTTACATGAAATATGAATTTCACAACACTCAAAATTTTTACTTCTACTGCAAAGGTCTAGATGCTGCTCCATGAACTTTTTAACTGACCGTTGTACACTATGCTTTCCTTAGCTTGCACATAGCATACACATCTAAACTAATGTCAGACGTGGTTGGAGACACTGCACTCAGCTGGCCTGTGAAGATCAGTTGAAAAGTTTGCGGAGCAACATCTATAGCTCAGTGGTAGAACTAAAATCTTTTGTGTGCTGCAAGATGTACATTTCGTGTGAACACCTGTTAATTTCTAGGTATATCTGTAAACTTATTCACTTTTTACCAGCTGTTTGAAATTTTCCGTGTTTTTAAAATGCACAAAATCAAACATCATGTTGTGATGAATTCTCTGATAAAAACGTTTTAGCACCAATGAAAAATAAAATGAAATTGTAAACGTGTTAGGAGATGCTGCGCCTTAAAAAACAATGGTAAGTGGGGCACACTCGAGTTTAAACATGGTTATACAAGCACTGAAGACGATCCCAGCAGTGGATGTCCAAAAAATGCAACAAAAAATGGCATTATTGAAAAAATTTCATAGGATGTTGGAAGACCGTAGATTTAGGAGTGGATGACGTTGCTGAAATCATAGGCATCTCATATGAGCGTGTGCATCATACTTTAACACAAGAACTTGGTGTGACACAGCATTGTGCAAGACGGCTGCCGTGTCTGGAGTTGTTACATTTTTTGGGCGTCCAGTTCGGGGGGGGGGGGTCTTCAATGGTCGTATGGCCACATTTAAACTCAAATGGCTACTTACAAACCATTGGTTTTGAAATCTCAACGTCTCCTGACACATTTACAATTACGTTCTGAATTACCATTGGCACTAAACAATTTTTAACAAAGAATCACACCACGATGTTTGATTTTGGTGTTTGATTTTGTCCATTTTTCAAAACATGCATGACAGGTCAATTTTAAACAGCTTCTAAACAATTAATAAATTGATAGATAGATTTGAAAATTAACAGGAGTTCACATAAAATACAAATCTTGCAGCACACGAAAAAGGAGTTTTACTCCAAGCCAAGTTTTAGTTTTACTGCCAAGCTACAGATGTCACTCCGCAAACTTTTGAACTGACCCTCATATACTGTATACATAAATCCATGGGCCATGTCACCAGTAGGCGCCTGTGCGCTTAATATAGATTAATTGCCATAGATAGAAGGGCTGAGATAAGAAAACATTCAGCAAATGTCAGAGTACAGGAAGTAACAATAATGTGAAAACAACACACTGAGCAGGACAGAATTGTTGAACAAGTTATAGAGTACAAATCAAAGGCACAAAGGATGTGGATAGGTGTAGAGTGAATATGGAACACACTAGCATCCCTTGAAGTGATGATAATAATGATGATGTTAGAAAAATACAGTAGATACAACTATTCTTTAAGCTCACCCAGAATATTAACCAAGTCAGATTTAAATTATTTCTGGTATTGAAAGGTTCCTGTTTTTAATCCCATTGTAGCTAACACAGACACTGCAAAAGATGATAAACAGTTTTGTGTGTATGTGTTTGAACTGTTGTATTGTGTCATCCTAGACTCCAATAGTTGTGACATGCTTTGTATTGGCATTGTTTCAGTTTTGTACAGGTGTGTGTGTGTGTGTGTGTGTGTGTGTGTGTGTGTGTGTGTGTGTGTGTGCAGTTGTTATATGACAAGAACTGGTTTGTTAACCACAAGGCACTGGTTTTTAGGAAGGTCACATTTACTGTACACTTGTATATGAAACCTTGCATATACACAAAAACCTTTATATATTAAAAATTTTATCAGAACATTTCATTGGATTTGTGAAGTTATTCATCTATTAATACAAATACATTATTTATTTATTTCCACCTACCTTCTAACTGTTTTCTCAGGCCAGGATCCTGTCACACGAACGTAGAATGCAAGCATGGTTTACGGGTTAGGTAAATAACTTACGCAACCCATTTTTTGAAGAGACTTAAAATTTTTTAATATGTACTTATTTCAGTTTTGTATTGTTATTCTTTTCCAATAAACAAAAATCAAGACAAATTAAAATTTTCTTACATTTTTTGGCAAAACGTATATCGACAAAGTTAAAATCTCCATCTTATATTAATACATTAACTATTCATCTATTACTCACATAAACAGCCCAGTCTGCCAGCATTCTCACATTCACTCTTAAAACCCTTTTTTAACATAAAAAACGCCCCATTTTATGTAAAATTAAGGACCATAATGCTTTCAATGTGAAATGTTACGTGTGTGGCGTCCTCTTCCCCGACCACGTGTTGCCGTCAGCACATTTTAATTCCCTTATCCGTCCGAATTAAGTTTTCACTATAAGTTTTGATTTACTTTTTTACATTGTTCTCGCACTTCAATCACAATTTACTGGTCAATCTGTTATTTAGTTAGACTCACTTTTAAGATTGTTATTAGATTTCCGGCTCGCTAGCCGGTTGTGTTCATCCGGCTGCGGCCATGGTTGTTAGTCGACTGGGGAGAGCGTTACCAATATGCCTCCCTCCAAAACTCGGACAGAGCGGAAGTTTCAATGCCTCATGATCGGACCGTCCGTCGCTGTTGATTAAACACATTGTTTTTTCATGTGGTTGCCGTGGACGATATCTGTTGAGCACTGGTTGACGTCACAAAATAGGTTGGACTTAAACTCACATCCGCCGTCCAGGACCATGAGGCGAATAAAACTTTCGCCTCTAAGCCATGTTTGTTTTACTACCGTGGCATCGTTTGCGCACATGCTGGTGTAGTGCGTTTGGGTGCGGGTGCCACACAAACGTTAAGTTCTAAGAATTGACGCCTGGCACATTCTTTTGCAAAGGTTTCACAACAGCTACTGCGTACTGTTTCTTTGTTCGCGCAATGCTTTTATTCAAACACGTGGCCGTATACCCAGATGGAAATTAAATTTCTAATATTTTATAATAAATCCCCAAATTTAATAAAATAAAAACCCTCATTAATTCGTCCCGTTACAATACCCCCCCCAATGAGATATCTTCTGCCGAAACAGAAGAAATCTCATTGCTAAAACCCCTAAGAGGAACGGTGAGGATATGGTGCCAACAACCCCCTTTAGCTCTTATACTTCATGGGTAAACAACCCCCCTGGCTCGGCGACTATGGTCGCATCTGAACGAGATTACTGGACTTCTCTGTACGAGATCCCAACACCATAAAATCGAACAGACACGCACCACAGGGCACCTAACCTTCTAACATGCAGCCCCAAAATCCAAATCCCTGGTCTTATATCATGCCAGATCCTCAGCCGATATGTTCCCCCTTATCATGCACACTGGGCTGCCTTTAGCAGTTACTGGGCTTGTACACACACTTATTGATACATCCTATCAAATCTTGTCATCAAATTTAGGAGTTTCCTTTAAATTGAAACCAAATCTATATTACCATTAATCTCAAAAATCAAAATACAAATCTTTTATCTGAATTGAATAATCCTCTTCGTTATTAGTGATAATTCGAAAAACAAATAAATGGACTTTTACTTAAAACATGAACTTCCTTATCCTAACATTGGATTAGACATATATCCTAAACAATACAATTCAATAAAAAACATTATTAATACACACAAATAATAATATAATCAAAATTGCAAAACATCAATTAGATGGCAGGCACAAAATCAAATTTTTTTTTCAAAAAAAATTTTAAATTTATTAAAATATATTTTTCTCAATTAAAATTATTTAAATTTATTTAAATTAATTAAGAAACAAAATTGGCATCACTTCATTGCCAAAACGGGTCTAGTATAGAACATCACCCATCAGCTGATCAAACTGGGTCAAGTCCATAACCTTGACCTACAGAAGTTATACATAAGTTACATCAGAAAATACATTGAACATCTTTAAAATTCGATCTTTAAACACAAAAACATAATAAAATAAGACATTTAAAAATAACAAAACATTATTATAATTAACAATAAAATTGATATTTAAATTACTCAAAATTACACATTTTACAACTCTACTTTACTCTCAAATTCTATTAAAATTGTCACTTGTTTCAATCAAAATTTTATATTTTTACTATGAATCTCTTTTCTTTACTATTCTCAATCTCCATTAGTTTGGGTGATTTAATTATTCATAATAACTGGATTTACAACTCGATATGTATACATTTATAATCTTTACCCCTCCTAACTTCAATACCACTAACAGCTTTAACTAACATGACACCCATCTCTATCAAAACATCTATCAAACAATCTCTAAACCCAACTTACTACTCAACTCAATTCGCAACATTCTACTCTTATATAAAAAAATACTCTCTAACCATTTGTACCCAGGATGTGTGTCCCCCCCCAAAAAAAAGCTCATTCCCTTATTTTGGTCCCTGGATTCTACCTAAGGCAACCCTTTCCGGCACTAAATGGTCCCTTCCCGTCCTAACCCTTTTGTTGCGGACTCCTACCACACCATCCCCTCTTACAAAATTCCCATCAACTATAATTACCATTCTCATTACCTCATTTCAATTACAACAAAATATCATCATTTACTTATTACATCAATATATCAATCATTACTCTACATATATTTCCCATATCTACTGTGGCACTATCAATACTTCTCAAATTCTACATTACATTAATTCACAACAATATTATTCATCTCTATTACCACTTTAAACTCACCTTGGACTGATCTACATGTCCCAACAAAATATTAATCACCCAAAATCTATCTTTTACTATCTTTCACAAATCATTTAAAATTCTTAAATATATCAATTCAGTCCATCATTTAAAATAACATCTTTAGCACATTAAAATGATTATTCAAACATTAGTTACATTGAAAATTTGCAAATAGCTTATAAGTGACACTCTACAGCGGATCAGCTGATTTTCTTAGCAAGGTGAATGACCTTACTACAAACACCTTTCAAAATTATACAAATTACATGAAATACATATTTTTATCAATCCTTATCTCTAACACAATAAAATAATACATTTATAAAACAGAATAAACACAGTATAATGAACATGTAAACACCTATTTACCAAATCATAATACAAGCATTTAATTAGTGCAAAAATGAGTTATCATCTTTACGTTATAAGATTTGAATTCGTTGCTCACCTGAGCAACCCCCCAACCACACACACTATTGTTTTTTTTTTCATCTACAAACATTTTATTCCATTTAATTGGTATTATAAATTTTATACTTACAGCACCTTATTCACCTACTGACATAAACACAAAATATACACACCATACACACCAATATCTCCACGTAACCTCTGAAACATTTAACAACAGTGTTATTTCATACCAAACAATTTAACATTTATTTATTAATTACTTTCAACTTCACATCGCATAAAATAATTTAAATTCATTAAAAAAATTCAATTATATAACATTTAAATCAATCAAAAATATTTAAACATTTCAAATTTTTTTAATTAAATTATTTACTGAAAACAACATTTTTAATTACTTTCACCAATTACAATAACTAAAATTCATTTATTATCTTCTTCAAAATTATTTTTTGTTATTTACTTAGGCTGCAAAATATTATTATTATTACCACAACAATTACGTACATACACACATTGCTTACCTAACATTCTACAATACACACAATTAAATTTCACTAAACATTTATTTACAATTCTTCATCATTAATTATTCAGTTATATCACACTTCATTGTCCAAGGTTGCGAGGTCTGAACCATAAAACAAAATATTTAAATGTCCATCTATTAAGTTTATATTCAGCCTCCATCGTCAAAAATTAGTCTTTGGTTCAAATAACATTTTTCAATTTTATTTACCCACTAATAACCATAAAATTTTAGTTCATTCATTTTACCACAGTAATCATAAACCAAGTCAACATTATTTATTTCTGTCCAGTCTCCATTAGTAATTATATTCAATATCGGGTTAGTTATTTTTTCATCATAAGGCAAATTGTTATTATTTAAACATGTATAATTAAAACAATTCTCACTCTCTATTTTAACAGGTAAGTATTTAATACCATTTATTTTTACCACAGCTAACATTTCTTTCAACTCATCATAATCTCTCTTTAATTTATACAATTCTATCTCTCTATCAATACACAACTCTCTGTCTAAATCTCTCTCATCATAACACCATCTCACACTTTCAACATCATTCCACACAGACGGTACAAACTTATACAAAAAAGGGAAACAACTCAAATCTTTCACTAATAAGGGTCTCTTGCCCTTCAATAATAACACTTGTGAACACTCTGGTTCATCACAAATAAGGGAACAGTTTACCCTCTGCCCTACACATTCAGCTACACTTTCTTTCCATTCTTTCTCTAATTCATCGACATTAAGTACTACTCCGTTACAACATATTACTCTCTCTCTCTCACTCACTATTTCACTATCTATTTTCAACGTATCACTCTCTGATACCACCTCTTCATTTACATTACCATTTTCAATATCATTGTTATCATTTGTTACCTTAATCTCTAATACCACATTTTTAATTATATTCTCATTTTCAACATTATTTTTCTCACTAGTTACTTGTTTATTATCATTATTATTTTTACTTTTACTTTGTTCTCCTACTGTCTCTACTATTCTCTCAATATCTTGTTTCAATTCGTTACAACCATTTTCACATTTCGTTTTTACCTCATTAATGTCAGATTTCAGTTCATCAAATTGGTTATTCTGTACTTCGAATTTGGCATCAAAACTACTTTGTACTTCATTAAATTTAATACTTTGTTGCTCCAAAATTAATTGCAACATATTCATGACTTTCTCATTACTGTCTACCTATTGTTTATTTCGGATAGGTGTTGACGGACTTTCTATTTTACCGTCAGTGAAGCTGACTTCATCGTTATTATCTGCCATTTTTTGTATTGTAAATTTACTAATTTTCTTAATTTACATATACTGCTCTTAGACTTACTTCTACAACATCTTATATTTGATCTAATCTTAACTCATTGTCTTGCGTACTTTATACGTAATTTTTACGTACCGTTATTTAACCTTCAACCATACTTGCATCTTATTTGTAGGTGTGGTTTTTATATTAAATTTTAATTTATAAAAACTGTCCCTGTTCAGGCGCCAACTGTGAAGTTATTCATCTATTAATACAAATACATTATTTATTTATTTCTACCTACCTTCTAACTGTTTTCTCAGGCCAGGATCCTGTCACACGAACGTAGAATGCAAGCATAGTTTACGGGTTAGGTAAATAACTTATGTAACCCATTTTTTGAAGAGACTTAAAATTTTTTAATATGTACTTATTTCAGTTTTGTATTGGTATTATTTTTTTCCAATAAACAAAAATCAAGACAAATTAAAATTTTCTTACATTTTTTGGCAAAACATATTATATCGACAAAGTTAAAATCTACATCTTATATTAACACATTAACTATTCATCTATTACTCACATAAACAGCCCAGTCTGCCAGCATTCTCACATTCACTCTTAAAACACTTTTTTAACATAAAAAACGCCCCATTTTATGTAAAATTAAGGACCATAATGCTTTCAATGTGAAACGTTACGTGTGTGGCGTCCTCTTCCCCGACCACGTGTTGCTGTCAGCACATTTTAATTCCCTTGTCCGTCCAAATTAAGTTTTCAGGATTAAGTTTTAAGGCCTTCTATAGGTGAAAGCCGGTTTAGGCTGTAAGGTAAAACTTTACGTTTTTACTTATAAAAAACTTTGTGTTCCGAGTCGTCAATATTATAGTGATATTTAGTTAAGTAACGGACACGTCATGGACAACGAAATCCAAGAATTTAAGTTTTCACTCTAAGTTTTGATTTACTTTTTTACATTGTTCTCTCACTTCAATCACAATTTACTGGTCAATCTGTTATTTAGTTAGACTCACTTTTAAGATTGTTATTAGAATTCCGGCTTGCTAGCCGGTTGTGTTCATCCGGCTGCGGCCATGGTTGTTAGTCGACTGGGGAGAGCGTTACCAATATGCCTCCCTCCAAAACTCGGACAGAGCGGAAGTTTCAATGCCTCATAATCGGACCATCCGTCGCTGTTCATTAAACACATTGTTTTTTCATGTGGTTGCCGTGGACGATATCTGTTGAGCACTGGTTGACGTCACAAAATAGGTTGGACTTAAACTCACATCCGCCGTCCAGGACCATGAGGCGAATAAAACTTTCGCCTCTAAGCCATGTTTGTTTTACTACCGTGGCGTCGTTTGCACACATGCTGGTGTAGTGCGTTTGGGTGCGGGTGCCACACAAACGTTAAGTTCTAAGAATTGACGCCTGGCACATTCTTTTGCAAAGGTTTCACAACAGCCACTGCGTACCGTTTCTTTGTTCGCGCAATGCTTTTATTCAAACACATGGCCGTATACCCAGATGGAAATTAAATTTCAAATATTTTATAATAAATCCCCAAATTTAATAAAATAAAAACCCTCATTAATTCGTCCCGTTACAGATTAAGATAGAAATGTGGAATGTTACGTATTATAATATTCACATGCATTCGTTATTTAGTCTTAATTTGTTCAGATGCATGCGTTGGATCTGTTTTTTTTTTTTATTTGAAGAGTTTTTTTTATAAAATTGGAAAAACAAAAAATATAAAATGCTTACATTTCAAATTTAATTTAAATTTATACCTGAAAAAATATTCATGTTTAATATTCATCTCAGTGTAACACTGTTAATGTGAAATTCTCTATTAAGCTTTTCAAAATCTTTGTAAAAACCTGATGAGAGCTTTCAGTCAGAGAGAGAGGACTGTTTCAAATTTAGGGTTATGAAAAAACCAATTGAAGAAGCATGTCCTGCAATAATAAGTGCTTTGAAAATCTCAACAACGTTTCACTGTTTACCAGAAAATCTTCAGTAGCATAATTGTTTCAAAAAAACCATGGCAGAACATATGCGCACGCGTATGTGTGTGTGTTCTGTGCATGTACATTCACTCACAGTATCAGGCCATGCAGAAAACTGTATGTATGGATGAGGTATTAGTAGACCTAATATTTTTACGGATTGGTGTATAACATTGTTTATACTCCGTCGTGGTGCATAAGTTCCATAAGTTCAACCTTATGTTCGGGACCATCAGGCGAACCCTTAAGTCAGCTAGTAAAGGAACACGCCTAAAATTCTTCTTCTACAAGGTGATGGCTCTTCCCACACTTCTTTATGGGTCTGAGAATTGGACTTTAACAAAAAGGCCAGCCCAGTCGCATCCAAGCGGCTGAAATGAGATTTCTCAGGCACGTGGCAGGGTATACTCTCCATGATCATAGAAGAAACACAGACATATGGCAGGAACTGAATATCATGAGTATACTAGACAGGATCGCTCAGATTGGTGGGAACATCTTTGCCGAGGGGACGGAGAGGTGTGGGACGTCCGAGGAAGCGCTGGAGTGACCAGCTGTAATATTTGCCTATTTGAGACCAGAACAAACCATTCTTGGTGTAAACCTTGACGATGATGATGATGATGACATTGTTTATACTAACGTGTATTCAGATTTTTGATAAATGCTTAGAGACAACTATAACATCAGGCCATTATAATTGTTTTGTTTTAGGTCTCCATATATTGTTAATTTGCGTTTCCTTGTGATGTTGTAATGTGTAAATTGTGTGTTCTAGGCGAGGCAGGTGAATTCCCATGACCGTTTGTCTTTCTTCGGGCTAATGGTTAAACCAGTCCAGAGGTTTCCACAGTTCATCTTGTTTCTTCAGGCAAGTTAGCTTTATTTAAATAAATTAAATGTTATGAGAGAAAGTAGCTTTAAACATGCTGTCCAAAACCTTTAAAGCAACAATGGTCGAGACTTATGATTGCTTTCTTTCAACTAGAAAGTTGGCAATTTTTATTAAACCTGCTGCATCAGTTTAGAGTGATGTGCAGCCAAATAGATAAACAGAATTACAGGTTTGGAAACGGTTTTTCATATGAAACTTTTGTTTGTTCTGTACAGGATCTTCTACACCATACAGGTCATGGTCACCCAGACCGCATGTCATTACAATTAGCTTTAACCCAGTTGGAATCGCTTGCAGAGTTGCTGAATGAAAGGAAGAGGGAAGCTGAACAGAGCCAGGCATTCAAGGAAATGTTACGGGCAATTTCTGGCAAACTGAACGCCAGACCAATTGCTGACAACAATAGGTGTCTACTTCGGCAGGATGACGTAACTCAGATGGTCAGTATTTACTTTTTTTTGGTCAATGTTTTTATTAATGGCACTTAAACATTTTGTCCACTCTATGACGCAGTTTTATTGGTGAAGCGGAGACTGATTGTCTGGCATGCCTCTTTATTTATATACAAACGTTCAGTCTGTTGACTTGGCTCTTATGTGAAAACAATGGAGCGGCAAAATTGTTTTGTGCACATTTATTATTGTCTGGTTGTATTACTTATGCAGATAGTGTAAAAGTGGATCAGGGCAACACAAGGATCAGTTGAAAAGTTAGCAGAGTGACATCTATAGCATAGCAGGAGAACTAAAATTGTTCATGTTTTATAAGTTTGATAATGTTAACTCCTGGCATATAAATTTTAAATCTATCTGGAAATTTATTCATTGTGTACAAAACTTGTGTGACACATGTTTTTGTAAAGTGGACAAAATCAAACATAGTGCTGTGACTGAATTCTTTAATTGAAGAAGAAAAAATGCTTATGTTGTCATACAGAACTATTCTTTAGATGTCTTCTACCTTTCAGATATAGTTGTAAGAAATGAAGGATTCTGTTAGTTAACGAACATTAAGTAATTATACAGTCAGATTTATTTGCATTTCTCATATCTGTTACAGGAAGTCAACCAGTGTGGGCTAATAAGTAAGTGTAAGAGTCGAAGGCTTCTGTTACTTAACGACCTGTTAGTTTGTGTTTCGGTTAACAGCAAAGAGGAAAGCATAAATTCCTGTCCCCAGAGGTTAAGCCTGAAATGGAGCTGCCCCATTACTGATGTACAGGTAATTGTAAATACTTTTGTCACATGTGTGCTGTCATCATTTGAATTAATATTTATAACAGTTTCCTTTTTCAAAGAAGTGGTAGGGCTGGCAGATTTTTACACATTTTGGGAGGCAAACAATCCTCCACAAATTGAATATAACAATAGAAATTTATATTTTCTTGTTAGTCATGTATTTTCTAGTTAGTTCTTATATAAAGTAAATTGTAAGTTATCACCTTATAATTGAATAACATAAATTATAATTTATCAACATTTAGTATTCCATTGTGTGGCTGGTCCCAGGCTGCTATCTCCATTAATATCCATTCAAGACTTGAGACTTTATCTTCTCAACTGGCTGTGATCCTCATATTGTATGTGATCCATGAGATTGAGTGGTTGTCTTACTTTCTTCTTCTTTCCTGAAAATTTGCTCTCAAATTTGCAGTTGTTTGTGAATATATCAGTCAAAAAATATTATATTTTTGTTAAAAAAAAAATAATAATAATAGACTTAATTTTACTATAATCTCTGTGACTACAAAACCGTTAAAAAAGTTATAGTGGCATGAACAGCAGAATTTTGAACCAGAAATCATCTACATTCTCTTATTACAGGAAAAGCATAAATATACTGGCACTGTCATTTTAAAAAACACTAAACTCAAAGGTATAAAATTATGTGTTAGCAGTTTCAGGAGGTGTGTAGTCTACTAGGTTTGATCAGAAAGTTTGAGTAAGTCTTTTTGAAAAATTACATCTTTATTCATATTCAGTTATAGTATCCCTATCAAAATAATCTTCATTGGCTATAAGACAAGTATGCCAACTTTTTTTTTTAAGTTGTCAAAACGTTTCTGAAATACATTTTTTTGGTATGAACTTCACCTCCCTCAGTTAATTTTGTTTTGTCTTTAACAGTCACAAACACGTTTTTTACAGTGAATAGCTTTTTTTTGGTGGGGGGGGGGGAGACATGAGAACATATCTGGCAAATATCGTAGTCATGATATTATTATCCTTGAACTATAAGATTCTTGAGTGGACTTTGCTGGTGCATTATTGAGGTGTCATTTCCACAAATTTTCCTTTCACAAATCTGGCCATTCTTTATGACTAGCTTCACTTGAGTGGGCTAAAATGCTTGAATAGTACTCTTTATTAACTGTTTCACTAAGTGATAAGTATTCATGGAACACAGTGCCACACAGTATTCTTCGCACTACCATGATCTTCAGCTCTTTCACAATTGGCTTTGAAGCTATTTGTAAACTTCACACTCACGCATACAAGACTCATCAAAAGCCTTCTGCACACTTACCATGTCAGAACAACTTGTCTCATTCCTTGTACACAAAATTGAATATGGGTTGAATGTTTTATTACAGATTAAAAAAAAAAAAAAAATGGATGAATTAGTTGCAAATTAAAAAAAAATTGTCTACTATACTATAACGTAACTTATTCAGTTGGATTCTAAGCATTCAATATGGCTAAAAATGTAGACACCAACATTACGTAAAATAGGTTTTGAAATGGAGAGGTATTATTAGCACAGGAAATTTAGAACTTGTCCAAACTCTTTGATCAAATCTCGTATTGCCTACGATATTTATTGATTACTCGTTGGGCACTTGGTGAAACATATTAGTACATAGGTTTAAAAAAAAAATATTACACTTTGTCCGTTTCACAGTTTTTATTTAAGTCTGTCAGCTGTTTCAGCTTATTAAGCTACTGTCAAAGAGATCAGTGAACAACTAAACTAAACAAAGAATGTAGTGAACATGTGTGGGTTGTGTAAGAAGGAGGGGGGTGGATAAGCTTAGGGGGAAGGTCAAGTGTCTATAAAAACTAAGTATAATCAGAAGGCAAAATATAAAAATTAACTAAATTAATAACAACTTTTAAAAGGGGATACACAGAATTCAGTTTGTTCGTTTGTTTTAAAAAAATCTGTGTATACCCTTTGTTAAAAGTTGTTATTTAGTTTAGTTAATTTTTATATTTTGCCTTCCGATTATACTTAGTTTTTACAGACACTTGATCTTCCCACTAAACTTATCCCCTCCCCTCCATCATACACAACCCATACATGTCTGGATACACGTCCTAAACACTCGTTCACTGATCTCTTTGACAACAGCTTAATAAGTTAGCTGACAACAACTGTCAGAGTTAAATAAAAACTGCTGTGAAACACACCAAGTTTTTTTTTTTATTAGTGGTCTGGAAGAGTGATCACAAGTTTTTAGTGGTAAATGATCACTGGTTATGTGTTTGTTGATAGATAATTGAAAACTCTGCTTCGCCAACACTGAGCAGGCTGTTGACACCCAGTGGGAGTTTGAATTCCAATGGCAGCAGTGGAGTTACTGACAACCTGTGTGTGGAAATGAGTCAGCTGATGCACGACTATCAGGTTGTCAGCAGGATAGCAGACCTTGCAGCCACTCTAAAAGGATCATATTCAGTGAGTATGGTATAGTTGTTAATCACTTAGAATATGCCTTTAAAATAAAATAAACACTTCCGCAGGCATTGGAATTTTTTATAGTATCAGACAAAATTATACAGACAACTGCTTGTTCCAACATATCGCCATAAGGTTTTATGTTAAAAGACAACAATTAAGTAACCTTTTGTCTTGAAATCTTTATCAAAATTGCTTGCTATTGGCTTACACATAATATGTAAATGAGACTTATTTTAGAACATATGTCCCATTGTTTTGGTAGCATAAATGAACAAGTAACTGACCAGATGAAGACATACCTCAGGGCACGAGTGATGAAGTGATTGCTAAACAGTATGAGAGTCAGGAGTTAAGCAAATATTGACAATGTACAAACTGGTGTATAGCCTTCAGTAGCTATATGCACAAGTTTGAGAATATAATGTACACATGGCATATAAATTCAGAATGCTCCAGCCATGTGCTGTTGAAATAGTGTTTTCTTTCATATCTTGTTTTTGATTATGTCTGAATAGTATGTTGCGTATAATAAAAAATCGAGTTGTTCCCTTTTACGCCCAGCGGTGGACGCCCAATATAAAGGTAATTTAATACGCCCCACGTTCTGGAGCGCCAAATATAAAGGTTTTCCTTTATAAACAATTAATGTGTATAATTAATTTTTGTTTATTTACTTTAATTATCTATGTCCCGCGTGTTGGGACGCCAAATATAACTTTAATGTGTGTGTGCTATTTTAATTTAATTAATTTATTAATTAATGACTCAATTTAATTAATTCCCACCTTGTTGTGGTGCCAAATTGAACAGTTATATTGTGTGCCACAGTGTGGGCATCAAATATAACTAATAAAGTTTTTTATGTTAATTAATTGGTTTGTTAACTACTTCACAAGTTATTGAGTATGTAGCTGTAATTTAAAATCTTCTTATGCTTCCTAGGTGAAGCGTCAAATAGAATAATAATTTGTTTGTGATTGTTATTGATTACGTATACCAATGTAATATTTAATTATTGTTTTAGAAGTCGTTGTTCAATTTCTCTGATGTCATATACTAAATTTTAATCTTTAGGTGTTTTCAAATAATTGACAATATACACAAGGCTTTACAAGGTTAACTTAATTTATTATAATTAATAGCATTGATGTCACTTACTTAATTTATTACAATTAATAGCATTGATGTCACTTACTTAATTTCCTGAAAAGAAATACAACATATATTTTGCAATTTTACGGGTTACATCAATCTATCATTTATTATTTTGTTAACACTTGCTTAATTTCCTATACTCTTCTTCTAGATACTTATTAGACTTTAACCATCATTATTATACATATTATTCTATATTAAACAATTCCTAATAAATGGATTCATGAAGATTGGATATAAATTACTATCATCTGTAATAGTTGTCTTATGAATTTACCCTGACTAGCTACTAGTTATTACTTTCTTTAAATATTATTACTTATGAGTTCTTTCAGATGAACAGACAGTGTTTTATTTAATTAGTAGTGCATGAATATAAATTTTACTTGATGTATGTTAATCCGTCCTACAGCGAAAAGTCCTCTGCGCTGTCATCCTGTTTCCTTGTCTCTCCAGGTTTCTAGAAATCCTTGCGGCTGGCATTATCACCTCGTAGAATGCACTCGCACTAGTCACTTCTCTTCTCGCACTCCGACACAGATATATAACTTTTGGTTTAGATCTGGTGATTGGACTTTCGAATTTTAGTACATTTTTATTTGACAACTCTAAATTTTGCTGAATTGTTTCTACTCAAGTGTCATTACATTATTCTGAGTATGTTAAGGATTTCTTGAAATATACTAAGTGTTGTATGCTCTGTGTTTTTATTCACCATGTTTTTCCCGCGGATTAACTTTGTTAACATGCCATTTGTTTATATTTAATGGTGTTAATAGTTATTATTGTCTCTAATTTCATGACCATAATTAGTTCTCTACCGGTTCTCTTTTGCTATCACTATTTCGACATTTTGTCTATCTCTTACACATTTTACCGCACTTCAGTCGGACTAACGTCTTTGATAATGATATTAACTCAAGACGACCAACTTAGTTGATTTTAGTTATACTTCGACATGTCTTTTAAAAAACACTAAGTTCCATTACCGGCTTCCGATTCGCGACTGTTCGTACCCATAAACTCACACCGATTCTTCAACTGATACGACTTTTCTCCGTTACGGCAACCGCACTCCCGTCAGTTCCGATATATAAATTATACGACTCTTGATATCTGACTCTCGACTTCGGCTATTAGATATAAGATATAAAACTTTCGATACAAGACTTCCGATTTACAACTCCAGCGATCATACTCTCTGATCTATGACTAATCACTTAAGACCCTAAGAGATCATTCTTTCCGATATGTGACTAATAACTTAAGACCCTTGCTCACGGTCAACACTCCAGTTTATCCCCAAAAAATCCCACTACCTACTCTTCTTCCCACTCGACTTATCAACTTCTTCGTTTCTATTGGTTTTCGTTTGTTTTCTGGTGGAAACTCCGCCTTAACACTCTACATTTTCTTCTGGCCTCATTTTTTATTCGTTCCTCCAGCTCGTTTCCTTGGCAACCACTTCTTGTAGGAACGTTCTCCTCCATTCTCGACTTTGATAGGCTTCCTTATTCCCTACCCTTACAAGTTCCTGGTTGGCTCCACCCATCGTTTGAATCGGATGACCAATTTAACACCTGTCCATCACCCTTGTATCTTGGCGTCTTGTCCTTTTAGACAAAGTGCTTTTAATTGCTGTGTGGCCTCTCATCTGCCCTTTTGTTCAACACGTGTACTGCTTCTTACCCGTGACCAATGCTCGCATTGTCTACTAGTTTCTCCTAGCCGTTCCCACAACTAGTGTGGTCAATTCTGAGTATCCCAGACAGCTGCTACATCTGCTCTCCAAGCCTTCCTTCGCCGCGTACCCTTCTGGTAAAGCTGGACGTCCCGCCGTTCGTTCATTGTGCAAATGTATTGTCATCACTCAATCCGGCCTTTCCTGTCTATTGTGGCAATGTAACACTGCGTTTGGTGTGCAGCTCAACGCACGTGGCTAATTGTCTTTTGGATAGCGTCGCTATGTCGCCTTGTCAGTCATTCTTTGTCTCTTCTTAGCGATACATTTCTCCTTTGTTTCTCTAAGGTCCGGCGCGTCACCCGCAGTCGCTTAACCGAACAGCTGCTATGACAGAGGCATTGTTCTCCTACTCACTGTCTTCCTTTGTCTTGGATAACACATGTTACCGAGCCATCGTATATCTTTGTATAGCTGTCAGCAACCCTAGTTACAACGTTCACTTACAAAAAAAAAATTTTAATTAGTAATTTTATCGTTATATGCGTACATGACTTACAGAAAAGAATTGTAAAAACTACAATCGGTTACATAAAAACACAATATTGGTTCGCTTAGTTTCTTAAGTTGGTATTTTTGAGGGAAATATGAAAGAGAAAATTCTTGTGATCTCAAAACAGTAGTAAGTGAGTTTTTTTCCAAGAATATTTTGATGTGGACATTTGTTTTCTCAAAACGATGAGATAATCACAAAATAGAAGTAGCTAGAGTGCACCTCAGCCGTCTTATATTTCCTGAAATTACACAAAGGTGCAGAAGTAACTGTACTGCATGGTGAGGGGAGAGTAGTGGTATAAAGGAGAATGAACCACGTGCTGGTTAATGGCATAGACCTCTCCAAACTTTTTCACTTGAGGGACAAATTGAAAAATCTTGGAAGCCAGGGGGGCCAACACACACACACACACACACACACACACACACACACACACACACACACACACACACACACACACACACACACACACACACACACACACACACACACACACACACACACACACACACACACCAGTTTCATATAGGCAAGGTAAACTTCAAAAGTGTTGGAGAAATAATGTCTCCTCAAAGCTTGAACAAATTGACAGAGATTGGACTGTAACTTTTGATTAAACAAAAGTAGACAAAAATCTGTTTTTTAATAAAATATTTTTTTTAAATACAGTATACATACTGTACATAATAATTTTTTATAAATAGTTTGTGCTACAAAATTATCAATATGGCATCATCTTACTCTTGAATTACCATGTTATTTTTGCAACTTGTTTAATAACCATAGACTTGAATGGTTATCAGTTCAAACACTCAAGCTTGTCAAAACAGTTCAAACCTATGATTTCACACTTGTCTTCATTGACAACTTTTTTCAGTTGTCAAAATGTTTCTTAAATACATTTTTTTTTTTGTATGAACTTCAGCTCCCCCAGTGAATTTTATTTTGTCTTTTTAACAGTCACTAACATGATGTTTTTATTTGAAAGTCTTTTTTGGGGGGGGGGGGACACGTGAGAACATACTGGCAAAATATTCAGTTCTCTCTCTCTCTCCTATGGCGCTACAGCCCAAGTCGGGCCCTGCCCTCCACCAATCTCCGCCTCCAATCCACTCTATCCACTGCAACCCTCCTCCAGTTTCTTATCCCCATGTCTCTCGCGTCCTCTGCAACGCCATCTTCCCACCTCTTCCTCGGTCTACCTCTAGGTCTCGTTATGATATCATTTATAATTCTTGAATCTTAATATTTTTTGTAATAATTTTCTTGAAATGTAGATAAAGTTAATAAACATTGTACTTATAAATTCTATATTTGTGAGTATACATTTCTAAAGTAGAAGAGTTATTCTTTTTTAGTCTTTTGTTATTCAATTTTTTTGCTGTCTTGTGCACTCATTTAAAAGTACTGCATTATTCAGAAAAACTGAATATTCTGTTAATTACTGTCACCAAGGAGCTGAATGTGGAAGTGACAAGAGGCCTGCTGAATTCGATACAAAGCGAGATCCAGCGCAAGGATGAGCAGATGGCATGGGTCGATTCTTGCTGTTTGCAGCTTGCGATTCACAATAAAGATGAACCCTTCACTTTCCAAATGGACAGCCCAGAAACCAGAAAAGAATGGATTACAGGTAAAACCTTTTCTCTATGGATTAAAAACTTATTTCGTAGCTTTGTGTGATTGTATGTGGCAGGTTACACAGTTGTAATTTTACAAATCTGGTTGAATGGGAGGACAGTAACTATGTTTGTAAATGTAAAAGGACTGTTGTATATGTAAGTATACACTAAATGGCAACTGATATGTCAACACTTTTAGCACTATTTTTTTAAATATGATATTGATCATCTACATATCAGTTTTGAATTTGTTCACAAAAAATACTTTTTTGTCCAAATTATGACATTTCATTTTTCAATATATCTTTTTTTTATTTGATGTAGTTTGTTTGCAAAATATTTTCTAAATTCGTTTTTTAAAAATGCATATTTTATATAGTTTTCATATTACACATTAGTGTACTCTCAGTGGACATCAATTCAAGTTTTATCTTTGTGCATATGGTGCTTACTTTACAAATGGAGCCATGATGCTGTACAATACAATCGTACTGTGAGTATAAGCATCTTTATGAAGGTAAAACATACCATTCTAAGTATGCATTTCTGCTTTCTTTTTCAAGTAAAATTTTGTCAATATCTTAACCACATCATGTTTTCAAAGAGCCATCTAAACCAGTTTACACAGTTTTGAGCGAGTGTTGAAGCCTCTCAACTATTCTGACTACTCTTAACTAGAATTAAATTATCCACTGAGTCAGATCTGAGATATTACCAGAGCTTTGTCTGACAGCTGTTTAATTTAGACGCTTTTTTAATGTATGTTTGACATTTATTATATCGATGTGGACAGTGAACCCCCTTTTATGTACATGCTTCTCTAACGCCTTTCAGTTTCTAATTTACAATTTCTACAAAACTTTCTGCTCTCTCTCTCTCTCTCTCTCTCTCTCTCTCTCTCTCTCTCTCTCTCTCTCTCTCTCTCTCTCTCTCTCTCTCTCTCTCTCTCTCTCTCCCTCCCCTCTCCCTCCTTCCCTCCCCCTCCCTCTCCCTCTCCCGGCCCCATTTTGCTATTCCTACCAGCCAGTATTTTCTTGTTTGTCCGAACTTGGTTTCATAGCTTGAAACTTACAGTATAGTGTCAGCTTAAAATTTGTTTTGGATCTCTGCACTCCATTCCTTGGGCATGGACATACACATAGACTATTTATCACATATGTTATCCATAATCATATGTGGGATAAACTTACAATTGCTACTAAAGTACAAAATATCATGCCTTTCCTCTTGACACTGAAGACACTGTGTCTAAAAATGTTTCCATGAGGTTATGTTGTTTTGATGTCTATGTTCCCCCATCACATTTTGAATCAATACACACCACTCTACGTAAACATGGCCTAAGGCCTAAGTTTTGGAATGAGGGAAAAGGCAATGAATATTTTTTGAACAGAATTGTTGTTTTTTTATAGAACTGAGGTTAGCAAGACTGGCACTGGATCCCAGTAACTCGCCAGCTTGGGAGGTACCTGAACAAGAACTGCGACCATGTACAAAAATGCCGCTGTTTGTAGCCGCACATCCAGTTTATACTTCACAGGTTCAGTCAGAAGTGAGTACAATCAATGTAAGATGAATATTATTACATTTTTTTTAACATGAGCCTGCATTAAAACAAATTGTATTACATCACAAATCTAATAGCATCTTGTTGCTCAGGCCAACAACACTAAAATCAGGGTATCGTGCCCACTTACATACATGATGTTCATGGTGACTATGTAATAATAACCTGAAAATAATATTTAATAAATTATTTATTTAAACTTGTTTGTCTGATGGCATTAATTCATAATCTCACCATTATTTATATTCTTCTGCATTTAAGTATTCCCACAGTATCAATGTCGTCACGCTGTTGTGTTTGCGTGGCCAGTTTGTTGATTTGTTGGCAAGCCAACAACATTATTTGTAAACAGTGTATTTGTGCAATGAGTACACTTCATTGGACATGTTTGTAATATCAAAGAAATTCGAGACGCCCGCCGCATATGAAAATAGGTATGTGTTGTACAAATTTTTATAACCTAATTTTGTTTGAATTTCTCTTATCAAATCCCGATTTGTATGAGTATTTTCTTTGGTATTTTGAAAAAAGGTTGTCAGAGATCAAAGATGGTCTATTGCTCCTGTATCACCATGAACATCAGTCCTTTCTTCCAAGAACTGACAGCACCACATGAGATATTTTGTCGATTCATAGTGTTACGACATTACAGAACAGTCTACGTGTTTGTCGAATGTGCCAGAAGAATATCGCTCTAGTGTGGCAGCGGCATGTGGCATACATGACTGTCAACGCATCCGCGAGAGTTTTCTCGAAGCCGCCAGTCACGCGGACTGTGTCAAAGCCGGAGTTAATTATGTAGTTCACACGGGCGCTAAGACACAATTAGGAACGTTCTGGTCTGTGAGCGGAGGTATAAATACAGCGGCAGCGGCCTTAGTTTTCAGTATAGTGGCGATATATTTATAGTGCGGTTCGAGAGTTATTATCGCGTACGTTCAAGTGGTTATTAGTGAAGTGTTGCGTTTTATAATCGGGCGGGATAATTGTAATACAGTTGTGTTTAATATTAGTGACATTTTATTGGGGGTGAACAATTTTTATTTGATTTGTTGTAGGAGACTGTGGTGTTAATTACGAACTGTTTAACTGTAAAAATTAAAGCTGGTGATAGTGACTTAATTGGTGTCTTGTACTTATTTTGTTTTCCACTGTACCTACAATGTTCAAGTAGACCGTCGTAACAATAGTGTTACCATAAACAGCTGCATTTCTGTCACATTTTAATGGGGCATTCATTTTCTGCCTTCAGAAAATATATTGAGGAATGATTTTTGCATTTGGCAGGATTCTGGATGACACTGCCGTTTTGAAAATGTATAATAGGAACTCTCAAGCAAAATCTGGTCTCTTTTCTTTTCAAAG
Source organism: Magicicada septendecula (assembly GCA_034769895.1). Classification (NCBI taxonomy): domain Eukaryota; kingdom Metazoa; phylum Arthropoda; class Insecta; order Hemiptera; family Cicadidae; genus Magicicada; species Magicicada septendecula. The sequence goes on along the minus strand of CM068374.1, from coordinate 416,957,447 downwards.
GAATAATGTCAACTTACAATAATGGCAGTATTATTGTCACCTCCGACTCATGGCCTAGATGAATCTTTGATTTTAGGACATTCTTTGTATATTATGAAGTCTGTTATATAAATTTACAAAAAACAAGCTTTGTGTAAACATTCTTTGTAAATTAAATGTAAATATGAGGGCAATTCAGAAAGTAAGTTCCGATAGTGTATTAAAGGAAACTAAGAATATATTTACAAAACATTTTTGTTGCTATTTGAAGTACACACCTTAAACTACAGTTCTGTATAGTTTTCGTTATTTTAAAACAATTTTCATAGCGAGGCACCAGGGGTTGTATACCTTCATTGTAGAAATTTCCCGCCTGTTATTTGAACTATGTATTAACAGCTTGTTTGACATTATTGGCCACCAAGGAAGGATTTCTCATGCTTGAAAAAGTGATATTCGCTTGGTGTAAGGTCTGGGTTGTAAGGTGGATGATCAGATTATTGACAGCCAAACTCTGTGATGAGATGTTGCATTGCAGCGGTAGTGTGTGTGTGTGTAGTACCATGATTCATCACAATGTCCTGGGTAAGCACCCTACGTTGCTTACTCTGGATAAGGACTAAGCAAAAAAAACCATATCCATCTTAGTACCATTGAATCACTCACTGCTTCTTCTCCATAAATATCGAAAATCTGATAGTGAATTTCAATTGTTTTAATGCCTTTCACATTCAAGAATCGAATCACATACCTATTTTCATATGCGGCGGGCATCTCGAATTTCTTCGATATTATAAACATGTCCAATGAAGTGTACTCATTGCACAAATACATTGTTTACAAATAATGTTGTTGGTTTGCCAACAAATCAACAAACTGGCCACGCAAACACAACAGCGTGACGACATTGATACTGTGGGAATACTTAAAAATGGAACTTACTTTCTGAATAACCCTCGTATTTGTGTAAATAACTGTAAATAGCGATATTTTAGGAACATTACCTTTTCACCATAGTTGTATTAAAGTTGACATAATTGTGTGACAGGTAGTGTGCGGGTGTTATTACACTTCACCATGTGGCAAGGCTTCATACTTGTGGGTGTGTACAACAGATGGCAGCAGTAGTCATGTCTCTATAGCACAGGCAGCGCAAACAGTTCTGAAGCCAGTAACACAGTTACATCTCGTAGACATCCGAGTGACGGCGATGGAATTTATTCGTGGCACTGATTCTGTATGGATGGGAACTGATAGTCAAAAGTAAGTCATCAACCTGGTTTATTTTATCGTTTATATAGCTTCATGTTGATGTAATTAAATTCAGTATTTACTCAAAAATAAGAACCATTTCTTTTTGACCGATTTTTGATGTAAACTTGGTAGGTCCATATATTCAAGTCAATTCCGTACCTACAGAGACAATAAATAAACAATGCATGTAAACATGAGCATGCATTAAAACAAATCGTATTACATCACAGGTCTAATAGCATCTTGTTGCTCAGGCCAGTAACACTAAAATCAGGGTATCTTGCCCACTTATATACATTTCATCAGATATCAAGCGAAGTTTGCCTATGGCTGGAAGACATAAAAATTTGATATAATAATCATGTAACATAAGAGGAAATGTACAGAGAAGCTGACATAGGTATCACCTAATCCAGTTTTATTGCCTTTCTATTTAAGCTGTTGAGCATATGTGTAATGTGTGTTCCACATAAAGATGAAAGGATAGAATTTTCCTCTCAGACACAGCTAACATAATTTCCTCACAGTGTAACTTAAAACTGAAAAATGTGATTTTTTATCAGATGATTCCTCTATCACTTAAAACTAGATTTAAACTTAGAGTACATATATTTTTGAGGGTCTATAATATGTTCAGACAAATCCACCAAAAAATATTTGGGGTCTTTAAGCAAGGTGGTCTTATCGTTAAGGAATGTTGCATTTTATTTTGTCAGCAGTAACACTGTGACTTATGTTTGTAGGGTGCTGGTGTATAGTGTGGTGGATATAGACAGAGCTGAGCAGAGTCACAGCATAGCAACTCCCGGTAATGTGGTCGCAATCAAACAACACTGTGATTCCGTTTTCATCGCATTGACCACAGGCAGACTGCTAGTTTACAGGAGACAAGCGATGACCGAACCGGAAGAGATACTGCTTGGCAATGAGACTGTCTCGTGTTTGTTACCAATAAACCTGTCGATGTATGCGGCGTGCGGCAAAACTGTTACGGTTCTCAGCGCCATCACCGGTGAAATGCAGGTACATGTGGTTACTCGTTGTCCTTCAAAACGTCTTTTCTTAGGCATGTGATTCAACCATTCAGTAATGTTATGCTTACAGAAATGTGTTATTATACCTATATTATTTAGAGAATGGTTTTGACAGTCGTTGAGGGTTATTTAGAGAATTATGTTGTGTAACCAATCATAACATTGTTGTCATAGCAACTTGATGTTAGTTGTGTGCAGTACTGCCACAGTTGTAGGTGACCATATGGCAATAGTGGCATTGATATGAAAAAAAATTTTAGCCACTTCCCAGTGATAGCAAATATATACAACAAAAATGTGTGTTATATGTTTTGTAACGTAACGATATGGGAGGTCCAATAAATAGATAAACCAAAATAAAATACTTAAACCTATAAAATAAAAGAAATAAAACCCCTATATTAAACCCAGAAGTACAATACAGTATTTAATAAAAACTAATGTATTGTAGTTTATAAGAGAAAACTGGAAACAATATTTAATGGTAAAAGTGAAGTGATGAGTGAACAAAATAATAGTAATTAATCAAACAGAAAGGACTGTGCAGATTAATTAGTTCTTTCAGTGCAAACACAAAATGTCAAAAAACAAAAATGTACTCAACACAAAAGAGTATAAACAATATTGGGATAAGAATAATAATTATTCCCAATTATACTTTTAAATGAGTAGAAGGATTACCAGTTTTATTATTAATTATAAAAAACTCCCAATGTCTTTGTAACGTTTAGTATGGATTCAAAGGGACATCAATACCAATGATGTACATTACTTAGTCAGTTAGAAAGAATTAAGTTAAATTGGTTTGATAAAACTGAACTGAGAAAAATGTTAATGTATGTTAAACAGTTTTGTTAAACAGTTTCATAAACAGGTTTATGAACATTAGTTTATTTGTTTAGTGTTATCAGCCAAGAAGGCATGAAATTAAGTTAATATGTTTGTGTTTTTTATTAATGTAATAATATTATAAAAATATGATGAGTATGTTAATTTCAGGTAATAACATACAATAGAACAGTTGCAATTAATAAGCTGGGTTCAAACCATAGGCCAATGGTAAAATACAGAAATTATTGTCAGAATAGCCAGTAAAGTATAAAACCAGTAAATTAATAAGAAATAGATAAAATTCATAAGATAGGCATTATTCCTATAATGGTAACCACATTTTTAGAATACATTAATGAATTAGAAAATGTTTTTGTAAATTTCAAGCTGTATGAAGACCCATAAAACTGAATTTGTAAAGATGATAAAACATCTATTGAGAAACTCGCACATATCAAGTGAGATACCAAAATCCTTGTCTTTTTATAAGGAGGATCACTGTGTAATTCAATTTAAGTACACATAAGTAATAATTAGGGAGAATTTTGGAGTGGAAGTTGGACCCCCAAGTTCAACGGTATTGACCAATATTAGATTGACCAACGGTATTTTAGATGTAGCTAATTTTGGTCAAGCCGGTTGAAAGCAGAAGAAAAAACTATTATTCCGTTGTTGGATATCAAAGTGTACAGGTCATCTCTGTGCTGTCCAGAGTAACAAAGTATAAAGGATTCAGATCTGAGTGAAAGAAAAAAGTGTATAATTATAAAACCTAATATCTAAATGAGATGGAAGAAAAATGAAGATAATATAAAATAATAACAATAAATCAAAGGAAGAGCGAGTAAAAAGAAGATCTTATAAAATAAAAGAAAGTGAAAATATTTCTACTAGATATGGGTGAGAAAATAACATTATTGTAATATCACAGTTTTGTTAACAAACTCTTTTTACTTTATTTTTTATTTAACTTACCTTTTAAAATTTCGTTAACACTTGTAACGAGCAGAAAATTTTAAAATTTTTAAATTTTCACCTCGGCACAGTACGTTCACACGAGGCAAGTGTCAACGACTTATGGTGGAGCAATAAATAAGGAGTAATGAGAAGGTGTCAGTGAAGCGTTGCTGACTTGACAATAGAAACGCATTAAGTTCAATCCAACTATAGAATTTGGTGGCGTAAGATGACAGGGAAAGTTTCGCCCAGAATTATTGCTCTCCGCAGCTGTAACAAAGTAAGTGAGGACATTCACACCCGTACCAAGAATTGTAGCAGATGTGGCCGTGTTACGTCAGTAGACGATAAGCGACAAAAACAAGTGATGCTCCATACTACAATGAAACGGATACGCTGCACCTTAAGTAACAATACTGGAAGATAGGCTGACAAAAACTAAAGTCATGTTACACAGCTGGAGGTATCGTCTAATTGACAGACAAGAATTTACGAAGGGAAAGTTGGGGTGACTTCAACGACCAGCAGATGTTCGAAATTAGTAATAGCCAGAAAAAAAGGGGTAAGAGCATAGAACAATACGCCAGGAAGACTGTAAGTATAGATAATGGGAATCTATAGAAACGCAGAGTTTACTCAGACAATAGGCTGATAGACAAGTTGTTAATAGCCATAGTTTCTTCGAAGCGGGTCAACGATCGTCAAGCCAGAGAGCAGGGAGACCTAAGGACCTATCAGAGACCTTCAGCCAGCGAGAAATTTGTTGGTGAGGGATGTTTCCATAGCAACTGAGACGAAGAACCTATCGGAAGAACTATGACGTAGGATTTTGACAGAGTGGGACAGTATTTTCCGAGAAAATCAAAAACTGACCAATCTCGAAAAGAAGTGGGCGTGAAGCGCGCCAGAGACAAAATTTTGAGTAGGGACGAATTAATAAAACTAGCTGTCCAGGAAGGCGGAGAGGCAGTCATACTCAATTTTTTAGGCAGTCATACTCAATTTTTTAGTCAGTCATACTCAATTTTTAGACAGTTTACACTTAAATTTTGAATAGTTATACTAAAGCCTTTACAGTTAGAATTTTCAGACAGTTTACATTTCAATTATCAAGTAGTTGAACTACAAGTGCGAGAGACGGTATATTATAAACTTCCCATTGTTTACTCAAATCATTCGGAAGTTAGATAAATAACAAGGAACTTAAAACTTAATAATACATTCATATCGCGGTAGTGGAACGTTACCGGAGTGCGCAGTAACGGACTTAGTGAAATTTACACCAAGTGAACAATCAGACCGTTACACTAACAGACAGCATCACTAAACGATATACAAATTATTGGAACTTAGTATTGTGTATCAACAACATAATGAACACGAAACATTAAACAAACTAATCAATTATAGGATCGTTTGTGGAAGCAGCGACAAATGAAACTAGACATGTATATTGACTTTAAAACGAACACACAGCAAACACAGTAAGATAGAACATTGATTGAACACTGAACTTCAATTACCCACACATATACAAACACCTACGCGAGTGGTCGGAAGAATAAAGTGATAAGTGGCAGTGATAAAACAACTTACTACGGAATGTATCTACGAGCCATCTCCATCACCAGAACGAGACTTCATCAACAACTAATGGATATTCACTAACCAAGTAACCACTATTATAATTACTTCTAATTAATAACTTCTACTGACCTGGTTTCTTTCAAAGAATTCACACCTGAGAAATTTATTAAGAAAAGTAATGAGTAAATCTGATAAAGTATTTAATGAACGTATAAACAAAAGCTTATTTGGGATTTAATGAACGCATTAAATAAGTAGAATATTGAATTGTAACATCATTTGATTTATATATGTATGTATGTTTTCCTTTGTTTCAGCATATATTAAGATATATCTTTGTTTATTATGAATATGTATGTATTTCAGGTACAGCGACGTAACCTATGTACTATTATAATATGTCATAAATGATAATTAAACTAGTATTTTAGTTAATCAGAAACATGCGTTCATTATTACCAATGCAACCCAAATATTAACCTAAAGTTTGAAAGAATGCAAATAGATTTTAAGAGTTTCTTATGTTCAGTTAAATAAATGATATCACGTATGTGTTGATGAGCATAGATAGTTAGAATCATCATTAAGATTAAATTATACACATACATGTCAGAGATTGATAAATTTACATATATAATAAATAACCCATTCATTCATTCATTAATAGATTTATAATTTAATTGAAAGTTATAAAATGGTTGCCCAACGCGTGGCATAATAGATTTAAAAAAAATCATGTTACACACTTGTACTGTGTTTACGTACTGATTCACCATGTGGCGTTGTTGCTAACATAACATTTTTTGCATTCGGGTCCAGGTTCTTAAGTGAGCACAGAAATAGAATGGTTATTGAAAATAATAAACTCAGATAGCATTTGGTTACAAACTTGTGTTTTAATGACCTGAATATTTTAAATATTTGAACAAACAAAACAAGATGGAGTCATCCTCCTTTGATTAAATACAAAACAAAATGGCGGCGAAGTATTTTCGCTGCCTCAACCCTATGTGTGTCACAATTACATACATATATTTTATCTTCAATTTACCCTGATTTACTACAAAATGAAGTTAGAAACATGCTGCAGTTTACTATTTTAAATTGTTACGTTATCGGATCACGTAACGTCAACCAATGCCTCATGATTTTATATATGTACCGGTACACGCATGCACGCACACACGCACACACACACACACACACACGCACGTTTCCTCACAAATTATTTTAATGGTACATGTTTAACCAATTTTATTTGAGCTAAAAAATAATGGGTTGTGATTGAAATTTCGAAAGTGTTTACTTCCCTGAATTCGTATGCTTGACGATCGAGTCAGACGTCCCTCATGGTCCAGCAGGTGTTCGGCCGTATTATTAACTGTTTCTCTCCTTTGTTACTGCACCACTGACTTTAATTTACATTTTACATTGTTAGTTTTCAACTGATTTAACTTTTCACATTTTTTGTTACATTTTTAACACTTTTGAATACTTTTTCTGGCCAGCAATTTGTAGCACGTGCAGCTCGCACAAGGAGTACGAGGTAACTGGGAAAGACAATATGGCGTTTATTCCCCAAGTGGAAGGGTTACAGCGTCATCGATTCTATTGTGTTGTCAATGACGTCTTTGTTTTTTCATGTGCAGTGGTTATGTCTGACATACTTTTGATGATGTATTTTAGGAGTGGTCTTGTGGTTGTTAGCAAACTCGCTGTCGATCATCACGTATGCCAGTTGACCTTGACGCCAACTCGTCCTGGCGAACTGCGCTGTATCATATATTTGGAAAATTTTACCCTCAAATATTTCAGCATTGGCTTTACAATAAAATTATATTTGTTATGTACCCAAAAATTCCTACACGGACCTATTGTACCGTTACAAAAACCCCTCAATGAGAGGTTTTATGACAAAGCATAAAAACTCTCATTGACACATTCATACTTCCTAAAGGGATCAGCTAGGATATGTCGCCACACACCCTGTAGTGTTTATATACAAGAATTTAGATAACTAACTTACCCCTTGGTCCAGTGATGGTGACAGCACCTGCATGACCTTACTGGACTTCTCTCTCGAGATCCCAACACCGCAAGGCCAGTCAGGCACTTGACGTTCCTGCTCTTATAACGTTCCGGGCTACGTTATAAATCCAGGGAACCCGTGATAATTGACGCTAGCCAATTATACAGGCTGCCTACGTTGTAACAAAATGAAAATCAACACAACACTTAGAACAATAATAATTACTCTAATTATAGGACACAAGGGAAGGTATTTTAACTGATTTATGCACTCACTTCAATATGTATCAAGATGACATCTCTTTATTAACAAATGATATATATATATAGATCCCATTACATAAAAATTTTCTCATACTGAAATAGTTAAAAGGGGTTTTCTGTCAAACAAAGGATCAAACGGATCATGTACTTTACCTCGGATCCGAGTCTCTTTAAATCTAGTAAAGCTGTCTGAAATTTACTTTACTTATCAAGAAGGTTGCATTGTTACATGAACACCATTTGAAGAATGGTATTTAGTTAAAGGATTAAAACTTATACCTCAAGAGTAATGTTACAACGTATGATTTTAGAAATTACTGGTTACATTTTTCTAAAACTTAATGCTTGGAGATGATTATTGTCTTTTGAAAAGTCTCTGGCATGTATGAAAACTTATATTTTAAATGTACATAATTCTCGGTAGACGAGCTACCGAGTCGCCTCTTAGATACGCTTTTGCTGTCCGTGTCCTGGGGCGTGAATCTTCGGTACTCTGTTAGTCAGGGTAGTCATCTGGATAGTGTTTCCGGTGAAAGTCCTCTGTGTGTGTTAATGAGGAGATGGATGTTATGCTGCGTGAAGTCGGGCTGATCCTCGGCAGTTCTGGTAAGTTTTGTTTAGGTGGTAGTCGTCCGCATCTGCAGTTGTGCACGTCACATATTTACTGGCAACGTAGTACTGGAGTTTGCATCTTCTTTTTTACATTAATATCTTAATTACATTACTCGAACAATATTCGAGAGTTCGTTTTTTCTTAAACTTGAGACATCACCTTATATACGAGTTCTTTTTACATTATCACAACTTTCTAACAAATTCCTCACTACATCTTCAATATATAACTAGCTCTCCACGCTTTTAGTGGAAGCTAACACTCAATTAAAAATCAAAAAGAATAACAAAACATTTTATGAAGAGCCCTCGCTTGGAGGTGTTTACAGTCTGAAAGCCGCATCGTTACTCTTGCATTGTTACAACAGGCAGATTGCAACGACGTGGAGTGAGTACTCCACCATAATATAGTTCCAACTCTTTATTAATAATACATTCTTATAGTATGACAAAATAAACTATCTAGACTTATCTTGTTTACAGGGATTATTATAACTACTACTGGTGACTTTACTTATTAATTATTTACATTACGATTTACAGATATTTCTAATTTACTACCGGTTCGGTATGCACGTTGTGTCCGGAATAGGCAGGTCAGCGCATGATAAATTTACTAAAGGGTTAACTGTATTATTCTTAACTTTTACATTCAGATTTTAATTACTTATTTAGTTAGATTTTCTTAATTTAATTCTCATTACTATTATGAGTTAGTTCAGGGGTATTTGGTTTAATCGTGTGATTTAAAGTACTTACTTACTTTCGTTTTTTTTTTAATATTTTTATTATTAATTTTTTTTTACCATTTAAATCGTGCACATACTCCGCCGCTTAAAATCGACATGGGGGAATTGTAATAAGGAAAATTCGAAAGTGGGGGACTGGGAGTATGCTTGCCGTTACTGTGTGGAATTTCTCTCCTCCTTTTCCCTTTTTCTTTCACTTAGTTATTGGCATATGTTATACACATTTATTTCTTCTGAGTATAAAACAATATAGATATATATATATATATATATATTCTTACAAACTACCTTTTTTATTACATAAAATTCACACTTAAGGTCTACATTTTAAAACACAAAACTTCTTCTTATTTCTATTACTTAAATCTACTACCGGTTTTTTCTTTCTTTGGTATTTGGCTACTCTCTTCATAGAGTTACTTTCTAAATAATTTCTCATTTAGTGGTCATTTAGTGGTCAGCTGACTACTCATTTTGCTCATCTTTCGCTGAACAGGATCTAAGGTTGATCAGGCCTCATTCCCAATTCTACGATTAACACTTAGCATGGTTACTGAGGTACAAGATAACTTATCTACCTAGTATTACCTTTTTTATTTTTGGCGATGCTATTTCCTCTTTTCCTTTTCATACAATTTTATCTGCGAAATATGTGTTCTTCGTACATATTCTCGAGTCGCAGGTTCAAACAGGGCTACAGTAACTGGGGTTAAGTACTTCTGGATTTGGTAAGGACCACACCATCGGTATGATAGTTTAGAGGTGGTCTTATCAATTGCACTACTAGTCGGGTGTGTCTTGTACATTACTAAGTCACCGACTTGGTACCTAACTAAATTGTTATTGTTATGAATATTTCTCTCGTGGTATTTTCGGGATTTCTCTAAGTTCGCTCGTAAATTTGCGTGAGCTTTATTCCAGATTTGTTTAATCTGCTTATCCATTATTTGCGGAGGTAGCAAGTCATGTATTTTCCATTTTGTGGACAAGGGGTGGTTTGGTTTGTATTTATACAGTAACTCAAATGGGGTAGACTTAGGTCCTTCGTGATAAGCTGAATTAAAGGCGTATTGTATCCAGGATAGGTTCTGCTCCCAAGACGTATGATCGTTCGCATGGTAGGCGATTAATGCAGATTTGAGGTTTCGCAGATACCTGTCAGCAATATTGCCTTGCGGTCGATACTCCGTCGTGGTAATATGGTCTATTCCTAACTTGAAACACATATTCTTAAATTCCTTCGCCTTAAATTGGGGTCCGTTATCTGACACTATACGTACAGGTGTACCATAATCTTTAAATAATCTCTCCTGTAATATTTTTACAGTCGTCGACGCTAACGCTCGCCGCATGGGATACATCCAAACAAATTTGGTGAACGAATCTACAAATATGAGTAGCATAGTATTACCTGATTTAGATAGTGGGTAGGGACCTGAAAAGTCTAAATAAAGTTTAGAAAAAGGGGTGGTAGGTATTTCTGAAATTAATTGACTTACCTGACTGTTTCTTGCCGGTTTACTGAGTACGCATAAGTTACACTTTTTTACGAAACTAGCTATTTCGCTGTTCATCTTGTTCCAATGATATTCCTTACAAACGCGATGTATTGTTTTATTGATTCCCATATGGGCTCCAATGGTGGATGAATGGAAGTACTCCATCAGAATGGGCTTAATTACATCAGGGGCGATTATCCTTAATTCCTTTCCATTTCCTATTTTGTGGCATAGTATTCTTTTACTTAATACATATTTCTCAGATTTAATTCCTTGCTCAAGTTGTTCTATAATCGGTTTCAGAAGAGGGTCTTGTTGTTGATATTGAGCAATGTTGGTAAATGCAAGGGGGAATTCAGTAATTACGGTGTTAACAATGGGTGTTTCCAGACTCTCCTTGTTTTCGAGAGTATTAGTGGGCGACTGGAACATACGGGACAGGGTATCAGCGACTACGTTTTGTGTACCTTTAATATGCTGCACTTTGAAGTTGTAACAGTTTAACATCAATACCCATCTTCCAATACGTCCTAACTGTTTAGGATGATTCAGTAACCAAGATAATGCTTGATTATCAGTTTCCAAAAGGAATTCTTTATGTTCTAGAAAGGGTTTAAACTTCTCAAACGCAAAAACAATGGCTAAACATTCCAATTCATATGCGGAATATTTTTTTTCTTGGTCATTCAATGTTCGTGAAGCATAACTAATCGGTAGTCTACTGTTTTCTATTTCCTGATAGATGACTGCACCTAAAGCTACACTTGAACTGTCGGTCTGAACTACAAAAGGTTTTCTTAAAATCTGCTAGTTGTAATACTGGGGGAGATATGATGCTTTGTTTTAGTTGTTCGAACGCATTTTGGTGTTGTGCCGTCCATTCAAATTTCGCTCCCTTCTTTCTTAAGGCATTCAGCGGTGCTGCTATTTCGGCAACATGGGGAATATACTTGTGGAAATAATTTACCATTCCCAAAAATCGGGCTATACCTTTTGCATCTCACGGGGGTAAAAATTCTCTGATTGCACGGGTTCGTTTGGGGTCTATGCTTACCTTTCCGTTGGCTTTCACGATGTGACCTAAAAATGAAAATTGTGGGACTGAAAAATTTACCTTTTTGGGGTTAACTGTTAATCCTGCTTTTTGTAATCGAGATAACACTTCACGTAGATGTTTAAGATGTTGTTCCATCGATTCGCTATAGATTACGATGTCGTCCAGGTAGTGATACACATATTTAAATTTAATATCATGAAATATTCTTTCTAATAGTCTACTACATACGGAACTTCCTTGAGATATTCCAAAGGGTACTCTAGTAAATTGGTACAGGTTGAAAGGAACAGCAAACGCGGTTAGACGTTTGGATTCCTCCGAAAGGGGTATTTGGTGAAATGCTTGATTTAGATCCATTACCATAAAGACTTTCGTTTTTGTGAAGTAATGAAAAGCACTATGGATGTCTGGAAGCGGGATAGATTCAAATTCTATTCGTTTGTTTAATTGCCGGTAGTCCACAACTAGTCTATGTTTGTCGTGACCTTTTGGTACTAAAAACGAGGGTGATGAATACGGAGATGTAGAGGGTTCAATGACTTCTTGTTCTAACAACTTGTTGATATGGTTCCTCATCACTTCCACCTTGGGAGGCGACAACTTGTATGGGGGTAGGCATATTACTTTGTGATCGCTCAGATTGGTCTTATATTCTATTAGCTTCGTAAGTCCTAGCTTAGGTGTAAGGACGGTGGAAAATTCTTTTATTAATTTCTGCATTCTCAGCCTATCTCTATTTCCTAGATGAGATAATTCAGACTCTTGGTGTACTATGTGTGACTATGTGTGCAGTCGATGATCTAGTACTTTCTTATTCGTCAGTTTTACAATCAAAATTATACTTCCGTGTACGGTCGAATCTAAAATAATATTTCTGCTCATGGATGTCAAGAATTATTCCCGTTTTACTTATGAAGTCAGCTCCCAATATTAAGTCGGGTCCTAAATCATTACATACTAACATTGTAAAAAACCACGTTAGATTCTTGATTTTTACTTTAATGGTGATGCTAAGTTTTATCACTATATTCTGTTTATTGTGTGTTATAACTATTTATTGATAATTTAAAACTTAATTAATTTTATATATTATTCATTGTTTATTTTCTAACTCTTCGAGCGCCATCTTGCCATACTGCAAGAATATTAACTATTGAAAAAAATATATTGTACTTACCATATTTCTCGGGTTCTTATCGGCGAACACAGGAGAACAGAATGGTTTATTTGCAATAATTAATTTAATTCACATTGGCAATGAACAAAAGGTTTTTTTACTCTATAATGCACATAACAAAAAAAATAAAACTTCTTTTCCTGCACTTACATACTATTGCAAATTTAGCTATAAACTCATGAAATGAATGCCATTAAAATTAATTTCCTTACATCTTTTCCATTATTGATTTGGTCTTATTTATTAATTATATTTCTTTCTTTTATACACAAACCAGCACTTCTTTTAAATTCTTATATTCGCTCTCTCACTCTCTCTCTCTCTCTCTCTCTCTCTCTCTCTCTCTCTCTCTCTCTCTCTCTCTCTCTCTCTCTCTCTCTCTCTCTCCATTTCTACACCCCTCCCGTTTATTTAGTTCATTAGTTTAAGTTTATTTTAGGCTGCCAGTTCTTTGGTAAACATTCTCAAAATTTCTTTTAAAGCTTTTAGATTTACCCCTTGTTGGTTACTTATCTGCCAAATTTAAGATCTTGATGAGTCCGTCTCTACCACGCATTTCGTTTCTATTCCGCACATTTTCCTTATTTTATTCGTTCCCCAGAACTGTAACTTTATTAAAACTGTTCACTTTTGATTTAAATTCACATTTTGAAACAAATTGTTATGTACGGGCGCCCGTAATTGTTTTCCATCGTTTATACGTGTGACCGGCCAACTCACGGAGTAACTTTATACTGGGATTAGACGAACGGCACTATTTTGTAAAGTGGCCTTGACTGTTTTTACCAACTTGTATTGTATTCAGTTCGTATTCCTACGCCAGTATCGGTTTTTAATTACACACCCGAATTCCATCGTGGGGATCGTCTCTGACGTATATATTGACGTCACATGGTCCGATGCTGTTATATAACTTGTTTACCGCTTTTGTAAGTCATTGGGTGACCTTGGCACAGTTTTGCTGTCTGTTTATTTTGTCGTTTCACAATAATAATTTCACAAGCAGTGCTACCACTGTCGCTACCAATAAAATATACCTTTTTGTTTACGTTTTGTCCCAATTATCATAAAAAATGTTATTTGCTTTATTAAAAATACAAATTTATTCATTACCCCAAAAATAGGCCAAAATGTCCCGTTACAATACCCCCTCAATGAGAGATTTTATGCCAAAGCATAAAAAATCTCATTGACACATTCATACTTGCTAAAGGGATCAGCCAGGATATGTCACCACAACCCCCTGTATGGTTTACAAAAAAAATTATAATTAACTCACCCTTGGTCCAGTGACTGTGACCGCATCTGAATGACAATACTGGACTTCTCTCTCGAGATCCCAACACCATAAAGTCAGACAGATACTTAACGCCCCTGCTCTGATGTGCTGGCCAGCTCAGGATCGCCGTCACAGCATCACCAAACTCTGAAACAACAAATTAAAATATCAACTAGTGGCCTTATACAACACCATATCCCCAACTGATCTGTTTCCCCTTAGCGGTGCTGGTTTGCGCTAAGAAGCACTGGTTTTGTTTTTCACTTACTTCTAACATATATATGAATACCTAACAACACAACATGATACCCATTTTAAAATTCCATAATCTCATAATCTCATTCTGTTTACTTTTCCGTGTTAAATTTGAAATTTAAAATTCAAAATTCAAATTATTGCCCTGATTCCCATCAGAATTTATATAAACATTTCCCCTTACCATATTACACATTTCTCTTATCCCCAATTTGCATTTAAAATATTTAAATTCTTAAAAGTCTCTTAAATACTAACAAACACAATATAACATAAGAAAACATAGTACATTCATAATTCACATCGTTATTAGTATCTTAAAATAAACAATTTGTATTTAAAAATTTACACACTTTACGTCATTAAATTTGCATATAAAATCATAAAATTACCTTTTAATCTCAATTGATTTTTATTCATTCTCTTCCAAAAAAAAAATAAATAAAAAATTTTTTTTTTTTTTTCATAACATCTCATTTATTATCCCATTTCATTAACTTGGGTGATTCTCCGTTATTCAGTATGATTCACTTTATCAACTTGGCATTTACCCATAACCTTACCTCTTTTATGACTCTAACGCTCCCTTGCAAAATCTTTAACTAGTATGACACCCCTCTCTATCAAAACATCTATCAAACAATTCTCTAAACCCAACTTACTACTAAACTCGATTCGCCACATTCTCTCGATATATAAAAAAAAATACTCTCTAACCCTTTGTACTTAGGATAAGTGTTCCCCCCCAAAAAAAGCTCATTCCCTTACTCTGGTTCCTGGATTCTACCTAAGGTAACCCTTTCTGGCGCCAAACAGTCCCTTCCCGTCCCAACCCTTTTGTTGCGGACTCCACCATTACACTATCCCCTCTTACAAAATTACCATCCCCAAATCTCATTCTTATTACCCCACTTCAACTACAACAAAATAACATCATCATTTATAAACATCAATATATCACTCAGTATTCTACATAAATTCCCCATAACTACTGTGTCAACATCAACACTTCTCAAATTCTATTACATTAACTCACAACAACATTACATTACTTCAAACAACATTTTCATGTCTAGTACCACCTTAACTTTACCTTGGACTGATCTACATGTCCCAACAAAATACTAATCACCCAACATCTATCTTTTACAACCCATTGAAAACTTTTAATTATCTCAAATTTATTTTATTATTCATTGAAATTCTTTAAACACATTGAAAACTTATTTTATAAAATATTATCATATTTTGTAATCCTTATTCCTAACATACTACATGCAATTAACACAATAAAACATAATAAACACAATATAGGAAGTATCTAGTGCATCTATTTTTCAAATCAAAACAATTATTTAGTAGCGAGTCATCATTATTAAAATACAACAAATTTTTAATTCGTTACCCCCTGGATAACCTCCCTGCCACACACACTATGACCCCCCTGGAATGTGGCGTCCAGTTGCATCCACAAGGACTGAAGTTTTGGAGGAATTTGACATCTCCGTGTCCTTGCTTCTGCGTTACATTTTAATAAAACTAGATATCATAATATCTAAATGTATATATTACACGCCCCTAATGCGGGTCTACCACCTGGTTTTGCTGTCCCTCCTCGGACAGAGTGGCAGCCGCTGTTCCATAATTTCCGGGATTTCCCCTAGTTTCACCCCCTATTAATTCCTAATATCAACCAATTTCAAGTCGGCTATGGTCAAGGGACTTGATATGGCCATAGCTGACCGCTAGCCAAAACCACGATTAGTGCTGGTAAGGCAGTAATCGCCCGAAAAGTCGGGGAAATCAAACTTCACCTTCAGGCATGTATTCGTCATCATTAATTTGCACGGCACGGCAATTTATCAAGTTACAATATAAAATTGTACAAAAGGGTGTGCTGTGCATTTTCGCCATGTTGGCCTCCGATGGAGGTAACACTCTCTCTGTTACCCCCAACACTTTCCGCTATCTACTGGGGCACATGCCACCCCAGCAATAGCAAATTAATAGCTAAACTAAACCATATCTACAATTGCTGTCTCTACATTCCAGTGTTATATCACTTCTATAGACACCACTACCCCCAAAATTCCCCACACATCTTGTATAATAACAAGTCTCCTTTTTTTTTTTTTCCAGGCACTTCTGCCAGTCCAACGTTTCTAACTCCGACACTTACGTTACTATCTCCTTTGGAGTCAAACTAAATACACATAATCTAACTTACCTTAAGAGTTTTAACAAGTGCAACAACTATACTAATGTACTGCGAAACTGCCAACAATTTGGTCACCTTAAAATTTCTACGTTCTAAATCTAAACTACAACTAGTTCCTTTTCTCCTAAAACAAATTCGACCGCAGTTTAAAATTATTTATTTTTTATTTCATTATCGAGGAGTACAGTTACTTCTTACTGAACTATACTCCTTGGTAATGAAATAACTCCTCACGAGTCGCACTTGTTAAGTTACATTCATTTTGGATCGTTTTATATGAAATAAAACTATTATATGTTCGTGGATAATTGCCAATTGTAAGTTTTTTTTTTCCATCCACGAACTTTATGGGTCCCCCTCCCCTTCAACAATAAGATTAAATTTCTAGTTACACCAATTTGTGGAGTAGGACCATCGTTGCTTTCACTCCCTTAGAAGTTCCGCCAACCATGGTCTGCCTCCAAACTGCCAAAATCCACGGTCAGGGATGGTGAAGCCGTGACCGCCCGAAAATGGGGGAGAGTCCCTTCTGAAACAACATAAAATAATACATTAAAACTCAAACACTTATGGTGACCTATACAACTTCAAATTCGTCGCATTTTGTGTACTTACTAACTCCTGTGTTGCTGGGTTGCATAACACGTACGCATTACTCATTTTTACTTCTACAATTTCATATGGTCCTTCATATAATAGAAAAAACTTCTTTATCTCTTTATCCTGTGCGCTAGACAAATCATATCTCCTTACCAATACTAACTGCCCTACCTCATATTTAGTCCACTTACCTTTAGCATCATGCCTCTGCTTTCTCCTTTCTCCTTTTGTGGGTAAATTTTCATTCGCTAGTCGAATCTTCATATTCACGTCTATAGTTCGCGTTTCCGGTGGATAGCTAAAAAGTTGTTCCAATATCCTAGGTGGCCTTGTTCCCTTTATCAATTCATACGGCGTAAATCCGGTGGATTCATGGGTGGTACAATTCAGCCACTCCTTTACTTTCTGAACGTAGGATGGCCATTCTGTGTGCTTGGCGTGACAATACGCCCGAAATATCCTACCAATCTCTCTCATCACCCGTTCTGCCTGGTTGGACTGTGGATGGTAAACTGCCGTATGTTTGGGTATGATGCCTTCCCATCCAAGAGTTTGTCGCCACTTGCCACTGATAAACTGTGGTCCATGGTCGGATAAAATTATTTTCGGCTTACCTATATTCACCATATAATCTTTCGTTATCTTCTCGCTTAGCACTCTGCTCGTCGCTCTCTTATACTATATAATCTAACATATTTAGAAAATGTGTCTAATACAACAAAAACATACATTACTCCACCCCTACCTTTGGGTAATGGCCCATACAAATCTACAGCAACTAAATCAAACGGTCTCTCTACCTTAATATAATTCATTTCCCCTTCCACTCTATAATTCACTGCCTTAGATCTCTGACATAAATCACACACCCGTAATAACATCCGTACTCGCCTCTCCATATTCTTAAATATACATGATTCCTTTAAAACATTAGTACACTTTCTTGCCCCAAAATGCCCATTCCTTATATGGCAATCCCAAATAATTTTATCTATCAACCCTTCTGATATAACTAATCTCCAATCACGCTCACCCCCTTCTACTTTTTTAAACAGAATCCCTTGATATACTTGAAAACGGGTACTATATTCAGACCCATCTACATCCGCTTCTAAACTAACAATTATTTTACCCAATTTATTTGCAGATCTTTGCATATTCTTAATATCCCTTAACTCCTCACCAAAAATTCTATCTTCTCTAGTTAATCTAAAAATTTCTATCTCTTTAAGGTCCCTACCTGTTTTATTTTCTATAATATCTACTCTGGAAAGTGTGTCTGGTACTTTATTATCTGACCCCTTTATGTATTCCCAGGAAAAGTTGTATTCTTGTAAAGCTAACACCCACCTGGTTAGACGACTATGTGTTAACCTGCAGGAGTTCAAAAATGACAGCGCCTTGTGGTCCGTCCTGATAACGGTCTTATTTCCTAAGATGTAGGTGCGGAACTTTCCTACAGCAAACACGATGCTCAATAACTCCTTTTCCGTAGTTGTATAATTTCTTTCGGCTGCCAAAAGAGATCTGCTGGCGAAAGCTATCGTGTGGTGTTCTCTGTCACTATCCTCCTGGTACAACTCAGCGCCCAGGGTGACGTTACTGGCGTCAGTCTGTAAGTAAAAAGTTTTTAAGAAATCAGGATGGTTCATCATTATCATATTTGCAAATTTTCTCTTTATCTCCTCGAATGCATCCCTCTCCTTTTCTCCCCACTTCCATTGTTTATTTTTCTGTAGGACAATACTTAACCTTGCTGTTATCTGAGCATAATTTTTCTGAAATTTTCTATAGAAATTGCACAAACCCAAAAAACTTTGTAATTGTTTAATATTCTTAGGTTCTGGAAATCGCATTATAGCTTCTACGTTATCAGGGTTAGCTAAAATTCCTTCGGGAGTTATAATAAAACCCAAAAAATGTATTTCGGTTTGTAAAAACTTTGACTTCTCCCAATTAACAGTTAAACCCCCGTTCTGTAATTTATCTAACACATACTCAATATGTTCTAAATGTTCCACAAATGTTCTGGATGCTGTTAATATATCATCCACATATACAGTCAGAAAATCTAAGTCTTTTGGTTGTAATATCATGTCTAAACACTTAATAAAACTCGCTACACTAGTGTTAAGTCCAAATGGCAAACGTTTAAACTGATAATTCTTACCATTGAAGAGAAAGGCAGTATATCTCCGACTCTCTGCTGCTAACGGCACCTGCCAATATCCTGCGGTTAGATCCAAAGATGTCATGTACTTGACCCCGCTGAATTTCTGGAAAATCTCATTAATAGGTTCCGGTGACTCTCGGTCAGGTATTATTATCTGATTTATTCTCCTTGCATCTAAACATAATCTTACCTTTCCGTCCTTCTTTATTACCACCACCAATGGGTTCGAGTAAGGTGATATCGATCTCTCAATTATATCTCCCTCCATCATTCGATCCAACTCCTCCTGCACTGCTCTCCGTTTTGAAAATGGTACTGGATAACTCCTCTGCATGTAGGGTGAGTGCTCTCGAACCTTCAGCTCACATACATAGTTCCTGGCTTTTCCAGGCAACTCCGCAAACACATCTCTATAACGCTCCACAACTGCCCA
The DNA here is from genome assembly GCA_034769895.1 of Magicicada septendecula. Lineage (NCBI taxonomy): Eukaryota > Metazoa > Arthropoda > Insecta > Hemiptera > Cicadidae > Magicicada > Magicicada septendecula. Next base: position 416,937,461 of record CM068374.1, on the reverse strand, counting down.
CAACTCCTGTCGTTGAGTACTCCCTACAACTCCACCCTCATTAAAAAATTTATCAGCCCTATTTTCCCACACTCTCTCATCACTCACATGCATCTCTCTCTCCTCACTTTCTACAATCTCATTCTCTCGACATATATTTATTTTAGTTTCTATGTCCCCATTGCCCACTCGCTTTTATATCATTTTTACCCCTGTAACTCTAACTTCATCTAATACCCTCTTAAAATTAACCCTGACCGGTTCACTACCATTATTAAATTCCACTATCCTTTTATTAAAGTCTATTACTGCCCCATGTCTCTCCAAAAAATCATTTCCCAAAATTACATCTAAACTCAGTCCCTTAACTACTAGAAAAGTGTTCTCAAATTCAGTTTCATTAAGGAATATATTTAACTGTACTTGTTTAGTAACTCGTTTACTACGTACTCCAGTTACCCCCACTACTGTTACACCCGCAACTGGTAATGATGGTATATTTTTATTTATTTCTTTCAATTCTACCAGTACGTTTTCAGAAACTACTGATATTTCACTCCCTGTGTCAATCAATGATTTAAAATTCTTACCTTCTATAGTGACGATTACCTCCGTCAATCCAGTTTTGTTTTCTATAACTTTTGTGTCATCTTCCTCCAACAACTCCTTCGTCATGTCCATTTGTATAACATTATTATGGTATGTGTCGGTTATTTGGACCCTCCTGTTTTCCGTAGACAATGGTTGGGCCCGCTTCTCCATTGTCCTCCCTAGTTTACCGTAGATGGACCTGCTACTGCTGGATGGTTTCCTCCTCCCCCTCTGTTGTAATGGCCTCCTCCTCTCGGCGCTCCTCTATGAAAATCTGCTCCTCTCGACTGCTGATTTGGCGGTGGATGCATTCTCTTGTTCCTTTCACACTCCCTGTTTTGATGACATCTAAAACAATTGGTTCTGTTAGCATAATTATCTACGTTACATCCTCTACACCTCCAACTCTCGCCACTGTTATCAAAATTTCCTCCCCGCGCTCCCCTATGAAAATTCTGTGTACCCCCACTCTGATGGTAATTATTATTATGGTTTGGTACTACTGGTGGGTTTGGACGCCGCCCTATGTCACATTCCCCTTATTCTGTAGCACGTCTAACATGTTCTCTAGCTCGTTTATATTTGTAATTTCTCTAGTCGTTAACGTGATTTACACCTCTCTGGGCAGGTGTTTGCTAATATGTCTTACAAATGACTGGAATGGTAACGGTGGTTCTAGATATTTGGCCTCGTTATATATAGTCATCACGTATATGGTTAGGTGGTTATTAATTCTACCAAAATTCCCATTACCCATTATTTTGCTTCTTAAGATTTCTTGGTCCTCTTCGGACCAATATTTGTTTCGAAAAGCTACCTCAAAATCCTCGTAACTACCCCATTCGGTATTGTGTACTTCTGCCCATATCTCGGCACTACCCGTAAAACACTTCAGAATTTTCATCAATTTGACCTCCCAACTACTACTATTAAATCGATTAAACTCCCGTGTTCGGTTCAAAAATTGCATCGGATGTACTCTACGATTCTCACTACTAAAGGTTTCTAGTTCGATTTCATTATTTACGTCTCGTGTAATCAATATACGTTCAGTAACATTACTTAATTTCTGGTTTATTATTAAACTTAACTCATCTTTCACACTACTAATGTTCTGTTCAAGTGAATATAATTTTTTATCATTACTACATTCAGACTGTATGCTATTTTTTGATATTACATTAATAGATTCATTCAATGCTTGTATTTCTGTCTTACAAGTATTTTCAATTTCATTTACCTTAAAGTCTACATTAGTTTTGTGTTCATCAATATTCTGACTCATTTTTTCAATTGTCATTACTACGCTATTAAGCTTACATTCAGTTTCGGTATTACACTTATTAATTTTATATTCTATGTCATTGTTATATTCATTCATTGAATTTATTAACATCTCATTATTCTCATTTATTTGCTTCTCAACTCTATCTATCTGACTATCTATTTCATTAAATTTGACATCTCTCTCCTTTATTGAATTATCTAACTTGGTATCTAATTGGTTAATTTTATTAGTAAATTCTACTTTGGTATTTTCACGTCTATTAATTTCTTGAATCTCATATTTTAATTCATCAAATTTGTTATTTACTTCATGGTGTTGTTTTTCTGAACTGTCTTTCATACTATATATCAAACTATACAACTCTTTAACATATTGCTGTCGTCAGCTTTTTGATTATGATTCATTGACATGGGTGTTGAATGAATTTCAATTTCATTCCTTATTTTAGATTCGTCAATATTACTTTCATTGGTTTGAATTCCCGAATCGCTACTTATTTGACCTTCTATCTGGCTGTCAGTGAAGCTGACTTCATCGTTAATATTATCATTAGTATTCATCATTGTTATTTGTGTAATTCTGGCTTATTTACTATACATCTACTGCAATAACACTGTAACATAACCTTATGTGACACTCGTCACCTACGTCTGTTTTACGTACACGAAAAAATTTTATTTCGTATTTCAAACACCCATTCTGCTCTCCCAGTAGGCCGTATTTATATAAAATTTATTTATATAAATGTCCCTGTTCAGAAGCCATTTGTGTTATAACTGTTTATTGATAATTTAAAACTTAATTAATTTTATATATTATTCATTGTTTATTTTCTAACTCTTCGGGCGCCATCTTGCCATACTGCAAGAATATTAACTATTGACAAAAATATATTGTACTTACCATATTTCTCGGGTTCTTATCGGCGAACACAGGAGAACAGAATGGTTTATTTGTAATAATTAATTTAATTCACATTGGCAATGAACAAAAGGTTTATTTACTCTATAATGCACATAACAAAAAAAATAAAACTTCTTTTCCTGCACTTACATACTATTGCAAATTTAGCTATAAACTCATGAAATGAGTGCCATTAAAATTAATTTCCTTACATCTTTTCCATTATTGATTTGGTCTTATTTATTAATTATATTTCTTTCTTTTATACACAAACCAGCACTTCTTTTAAATTCTTATATTCGCTCTCTCTCTCTCTCTCTCTCTCTCTCTCTCTACATTTCTACACCCCTCCCCTGTTTATTTAGTTCATTAGTTTAAGTTTATTTTAGGCTGCCAGTTCTTTGGTAAACATTCTCAAAATTTCTTTTAAAGCTTTTAGATTTACCCCTTGTTGGTTACTTATCTGCCAAATTTAAGATCTTGACGAGTCCGTCTCTACCACGCATTTCGTTTCTATTCCGCACATTTTCCTTATTTTATTCGTTCCCCGGAACTGTAACTTTATTAAAACTGTTCACTTTTGATTTAAATTCACATTTTGAAACAAATTGTTTCGTACGGGCGCCCGTAATTGTTTTCCATCGTTTATACGTGACCGGCCGGCTCACGGAGTAACTTTATACTGGGATTAGATGAACGGCACTATTTTGTATAGTGGCCTTGACTGTTTTTACCAACTTGTATTGTATTCAGTTCGTATTCCTACGCCAGTATACGGTTTTTAATTACACACCCGAATTCCATCGTGGGGATCGTCTCTGACGTATATATTGACGTCACATGGTCCGATGCTGTTATATAACTTGTTTACCGCTTTTGTAAGTCATTGGGTGACCTTGGCACAGTTTTGCTGTCTGTTTATTTTGTCGTTTCACAATAATAATTTTACAAGCAGTGCTACCACTGTCGCTACCAATAAAATATACCTTTTTGTTTACGTTTTGTCCCAATTATCATAAAAAATGTTATTTGCTTTATTAAAAATACAAATTTATTCATTACCCCAAAAATAGGCCAAAATGTCCAGTTACAATTGGCTGTAGCATATTTTATATTCACAGCTTGACTGCGTTTCACTAGGTTGTGTTCGAATAATTTATCTGCTAACTTTTGACTGATTAAGGTTCTAGTAGATCCAGAATCGATTAATGCGATGGTGGAGGTAACACCTAGGTCAATTTGTATTAAGGGCAATAGACTTTTAGTCCAATCACATTTAGTTATCGCGTTACATTTTTCAATAAACTTTCTAACATAGGGATCTATTTCTCTAGTTTCTTTTCCTTCTTTTTTTTTTATAGTCTTACATTTCTTTGGGTTTACCGGATCTCAAGTTGCTGCGGAAGACACAGGATTTCGGGTCTCCCTGCCTTACATGTTTTTTTGGATTAGGGTGTTTACGTTCGTATTGCTTGATGTTACAGTTTCTACTTATGTGTCCATACTTACTGCAGTTATAACACATATTCTTATTATGAGGAGGGTACCTTGCTTCCGTTTTAGGTTGTGTTTCATTTGATTTACCAGGGCTGTGCAAATTGTGCGGTCTATTGAATAATCGCCTTTCACGCTGGGTTGTCACATCGGGCACTAGGACTTGCAATTCATTTCTATTCGCTTCGGTTGATTTCATCGCATGTCTGTTCTGATCTGAGTACCATACATTCGAAGAGTGGATACTGCATTGTTCTAGATCCGCAAAGGTGTTGGGTCGATTTATCAACGCTAAACGAGATCTTTCTTCTGGAGACAATCCTACTAAATTGGTGTCGACCATCTGTCTCTCATTTCAATCTACTTGTAGTAGTCAAGAGGACTCCCTGATGTCTGAGATGTAATGGGCCAATCTCTCGTGATTTCCTTGTACTCGTAGTACGGTCTTTCTCTTAAGTTCCTCATAAATGCCGGTGGGAATAAAATATTTTATTATTGTGGTATGCAGTTCTTCTACTGGAAGGGTAGAGCTTAATGATTCTAACACACGATTCTTTAACGGGGGTTTACGTTTCAGTAGGAGGACTTGCAAAATTTGCCAGTCATTTAGCTGCTGTAGGTCCTTTAACTGCAGGAGATATTTGATGAAATTCAGTAGTTTAGTGACATTTAAACCATCAGTGTATGGGATTTCAGCTAAATGTTTTTCTATGGGATGAGTGATTTTTCCATAGACGTCTGCGTTATAATTTACGTGTGGCATCGCTTTAGGAGGACCAGATGATGCGTTCGGGGTTGTCAATTCGTGCATTCCGGGGCGAATATGGAAACCACTGGGAGGAGGGGCTTCAAATATAGTCTGGGTTCATTATATTTGGTCTCCAGTCGCAGTGAAATTGAAATAAATAAATACCTTTTTCTTTATCCGTGCTGCGACTACGTCTTTGATGTCTTACGACATGTTTCGGGAACACGTTCCCATCATCAGGTAAAATTGTTTTTTCTTCTAGTTCATAACGAACGTGTCAAGAATATAATAATTAAAACACATCAACACATAAACACATAACACAATGAGTATGATAGAACTCAGTCCACGTAACAGTGCGCACTGCCGTACTGTAACTGACCACGTAATCAAACTATATACTCGGCTGGTGTACACAAGCGTTATCACTCTTCAATACAGTATCATATAAACAGTGAGATTTAAATGTTAATTGATCATTAAGCAGTAGGTTTGGTTGAAATAAAAGCGCTTTATATATTTCATATTCTTCCATGGCATCCATGTATCGGCTCTTACTGCATATATGTATGGGCGTAAAGTTATCTGTGAAACCACTATAACTGTGATTGCTGTTTACCAGATGTAAAGCAAAGTTGGATTTGATTGACTTGATGTCTCTTTTTGGCAAATGCTCTTTATATCTGTCTTTAAATTTCCTGCCCGTTTGTCCTATGTAGAATTTATCACATTCACTAAAGTTATCTGTGAAACCACATCGTGTCCTTCAAAACTACCAATAACATATTGAACATATTAAAACCTCCAACACAAAAAACAACCGAAAACAGTTCTGGCATATATAGAATCCAGTGTAGTGAATGTGATAAATTCTACATAGGACAAACGGGCAGGAAATTTAAAGACAGATATAAAGAGCATTTGCCAAAAAGGGACATCAAGTCAATCAAATCCAACTTTGCTTTACATCTGGTAAACAGCAATCACAGTTATAGTGGTTTCACAGATAACCATACGCCCATACATATATGCAGTAAGAGCCGATACATGGATGCCATGGAAGAATATGAAATATATAAAGCGCTTTTATTTCAACCAAACCTACTGCTTAATGATCAATTAACATTTAAATCTCACTGTTTATATGATACTGTATTGAAGAGTGATAACGCTTGTGTACACCAGCCGAGTATATAGTTTGATTACGTGGTCAGTTACAGTACGGCAGTGCGCACTGTTACGTGGACTGAGTTCTATCATACTCATTGTGTTATGTGTTTATGTGTTGATGTGTTTTAATTATTATATTCTTGACACGTTCGTTATGAACTAGAAGAAAAAACAATTTTACCTGATGATGGGAACGTGTTCCCGAAACATGTCGTAAGACATCAAAGACGTAGTCGCAGCACGGATAAAGAAAAAGGTATTTATTTATTTCAATTTCACTGCGACTGGAGACCAAATATAATGAATCTTGAAGCCGGTCAGGCAAACCTGGTCTATAAATATAAGAACGTTAAGATGAAAATAATTAAGACTAGTCTCAACATTAAATTCATTAAGAAATGTTTACAAAACAACATAACACCAAATTTTTCCAAAATTAATATTCAAAATAAGTCATTAGCAGCGGTTAAAACTAAATCAATAGCACAGAAGATATGGCAAAAAGAAGAAATTAAGCAATTGTATGTGAAAAAGGACAGATTGAACCGTATTTTGTATATTGCACATTTGAAAGTATTAGACAGTTTGCATCCTGCTATCATTAGCAATGTTATGGAATTGATAGAAGCACAGATAAGAGAAGTAATTAAAGTCATTATCTCGAAACACATTAAGAAGTTTGATAACCTATACAAGAAACAACACATGTATGATAACACAAATTGTAAACATAACTTTTATAAACGCGTAGTAAATTATACCAATATCGAATTATCTAATGACGAGACAGAATTATTATCTAAAGGTTTACAATATAACTTACCTAAACTTAGCAAAAACAGCCTATTACGTGGAGTTATAAATGCTGAAGCTGCTATAAAATGCATTAAAAACCAAGAAACCCAACAAGTAACACGATCGGTAATCAACAGTAAATTGGATCGCATATTAAAAATGGATGGCTTAAGTACAAATAAAAACCAGTTTCTAAAATACAAGAAGGAGCTCAACCTTATGAAAACAATAAAACAAAAGATTGACATAAATAAGGCAATAGTTACCAAAGCCGATAAAGGCAATACTGTAGTTGTATTGAGTCAAGCAGATTACACGCAGAAATGTTATGAATTTATTAACAATAACATTATTAAGACACTTGAGCATGACCCCACCAGCAAGTACACAAAGGAACTAAATTCCGCTGTGAACAAATGCATAAATTTGTTTGACGCAAATGTTAGACACCATATTAAACAAATAAATGCACAGGCACCCGCATTCACAGGTTTGCCAAAAATACATAAGGACAACATGCCAATACGTCCCTTAGTTAACTACACGTCGGCACCTGGGTACAAAATCGCAAAAAAACTTCAACATATAATAAAAAACAGTATAAAGCTAGAGAATAATCATAGTATCAAGAACAATAAAGATTTCATAAACAAAATTAATTCCATCGACTTATTACCGAGTTATAAGCTGGTTTCTTTTGATATTGTCAATTTATACACAAATATACCTATACAAGAAACAATAGAGATTCTCCAAAACAATTTACTTAATACGGCAATATTAAATCAACTGGAAATTAACGAATTAATCTTGATATTACGAATAGTGTTGAAACAAAATTATTTTACATTTGACGGCAAGTTTTTTAAACAAGGAGAAGGGTTAGCCATGGGGTCTCCTTTAAGTGGATTACTGGCAGATATATACCTTAACTTTTATGAAAATAATTATCTGCTATCTAACTGTAACAGTTACCACGAAAAGTTACCACGAAAAAATTATCTCATACACGCGATATGTTGACGATACGTTCATGGTTTTTAATGGCACTTGTAGACAAATGGACATGTTACTCAAATACATGAACAACATAAATAACAACATAAAATTCACCATGGAAGTAGAAAATGAAAATTGCCTAAACTTTTTAGACCTTTCTGTTCGAAGAAACGCTGATTGTATCACATATAAAATATACAGGAAACCTACTACCACGGATATAACTGTCCATGCTGATTCATTCCACCCATATACACAGAAAATGGCCTCTTTTAATGCTTTCGTAAATAGACTTTTAACTATACCTATGAACCAGGAAGATTTTCAAGATGAAGTAAATATTATTAAACATATAGCTGTCAATAATGGATATAAAAGTGATATAATAGATAACTTAATTCGCAAACGTAGGAATAAAATGGAAAGAAAATTAAAATTAGATGGTAAAAAGAACCATTATATTTCAGTTGAATATACTAATGTGATTCCTAATATAATAAAAAATGAATTAAGAAAATTAGACATCATCGTGTCCTTCAAAACTACCAATAACATATTGAACATATTAAAACCTCGAACACAAAAAACAACCGAAAACAGTTCTGGCATATGTAGAATCCAGTGTAGTGAATGTGATAAATTCTACATAGGACAAACGGGCAGGAAATTTAAAGACAGATATAAAGAGCATTTGCCAAAAAGAGACATCAAGTCAATCAAATCCAACTTTGCTTTACATCTGGTAAACAGCAATCACAGTTATAGTGGTTTCACAGATAACTTTACGCCCATACATATATGCAGTAAGAGCCGATACATGGATGCCATGGAAGAATATGAAATATATAAAGCGCTTTTATTTCAACCAAACCTACTGCTTAATGATCAATTAACATTTAAATCTCACTGTTTATATGATACTGTATTGAAGAGTGATAACGCTTGTGTACACCAGCCGAGTATATAGTTTGATTACGTGGTCAGTTACAGTACGGCAGTGCGCACTGTTACGTGGACTGAGTTCTATCATACTCATTGTGTTATGTGTTTATGTGTTGATGTGTTTTAATTATTATATTCTTGACACGTTCGGTATGAACTAGAAGAAAAACAATTTTACCTGATGATGGGAACGTGTTCCCGAAACATGTCGTAAGACATCAAAGACGTAGTCGCAGCACGGATAAAGAAAAAGGTATTTATTTATTTCAATAGTCTGGGTGTTTAAGTCTCTATTTGAGTTTCGCTCTCGAGTCGGTAGTATTATCGATACGGCGGGTGATTCCTGATCCGCGTTGGGTGGAGGTTGTTCTAACGTAGGAGATTGAACTGGGGAGATGTGTAGTTTGTTCAAGGATTTTTCAATTTCATCCATTCTATACGAGTCGGACTTTCTTCGTAAGTCATTGATAATAGTGGGTAATTGGCGTAAAGCCTCATCCGCAAAACTTTGGACTTCGGGAGGGATTTCCATGAGGTTAGGCCAGTTTAACAAATTATTCGCCGGGTTAAATGTTTATATCCTTTGAGTTGTCCGCAATATTACCGCAGGAGATTTCTCGTCTTGGAGGGTTTGGGACAATAAAGGAAACTCACTATACTTGGCATTACAAGTTTCTCTCTCGCTCTCATAATCGAGTCCGCTTAGGTTGCTTAACTGCGCGGGTGTATCAAATCCACTTTCGCGTATAGACTTGCGCAATTCCGCGACTGTTACATTCGCATGGGGTAGACCACGTAAAAGAGCTTCATAAGACAGCTCGTCCTTTAATAGTAAATCTGGATTAAATTGTGCCATTTTTACCTTATTTCTAACACACTAAAATTTATCTAAAATTTATTTTACTACACTATACACTTATTACATAGACAATTTAATTCATGGTTAAAGCATTTGCATTGTTCGTAAGAGAATAACCTCTCTTCTCAGAGAAAGACAAAAATTCCACACAGACGTCAGTGTATTGTCAATGATCAGCTGTTCGCTGGAATGTAGGTCAGACTAATTTTTCTTTGTAAACAATGGCATACTTGTTGTATGCATGGGAACGCGAGAAATACACTTGGGGTGAGGGATGTTATTGTTCTATACAACAATAGCTGATGACTATCTGTATCGACTGGGTTCAACTGGCTCCAACACGGGGGTGAGTGCGAGGCAATGATACACGTTTTACACAAGTTACAGCCCGTAATAAGCTGAGATTAGTTATTAATTGTCTTATGTTCTAATTTTAATTCCTGTAATTTTTTTGTTTTCTCTAGTAACAAAATTAAACTTACGAATTTATTGACACATAATTAATCTGGTCTACTTTAGTCAATAGTTTATATGTTTCACCGTGACGACAGACATACAATTTGCATTCTATGCAGGCATATTCAGGAAACTACAGGTCTTGAATTGTCGCAATATAAACCTGTTAAAGACTGAACAGTTTGACAAGCACTAAAATTCATGTAGGTACTTGCATTGGTGTAATACAATGATAGTTTGTATTATTTTGCGTATGTTAAATAAATTATACACAAGTTCATGTGTAATCTTATACAAAATAAATTCACAATGGTAAATTAATACTGTCGCTATTTTTTCTTTTGCAACTTACCCTTTTTGGGGTGACATGAAATACATTAACTGAGTGCATAGATCAGCAGAGAGTTATCTATTTTTCTTTTACTACGTAACAATTATTTCACACGAAAGCAGGGTGCCGCTATTCTATATGTGACACTCTGTTCACGATCAATTCTTTTGTACACAGGAGAGTGGCGCAACTTTATAACGTTCCGGGCTACGTTATAAATCCAGGGAACCCGTGATAATTGACGCTAGCCAATTATACAGGCTGCCTACGTTGTAACAAACTGAAAATCAACACAGCACTTAGAACAATAATAATTACTCTAATTATAGGACACAAGGGAATGTATTTTAACTGATTTATGCACTCACTTCAATATGTAACAAGATGACATCTCTTTATTAACAAATGATATATATATAGATCCCAGTACATAAAAATTTTCTCATACTGAAATAGTTAAAAGGGGTTTTCTGTCAAACAAAGGATCAAACGGATCATGTACTTTACCTCGGATCCGAGTCTCTTTAAATCTAGTAAAGACGTCTGAAATTTACTTTACTTATCAAGAAGGTTGCATTGTTACATGAACACCATTTGAAGAATGGTATTATTTAGTTAAGGGATTAAAACTTATATCTCAAGAGTAATGTTTACAACGTATGATTTTAGAATTTACTGGTTAAATTTTTCTAAAACTTAATGCTTGGAGATGATTATTGTCTTTTGAAAAGTCTCTGGCATGTATGAAAACTTATATTTTAAATGTACATAATTCTCGGTAGACGAGCTACCGAGTCACCTCTTAGATATGCTTTTGCTGTCCGTGTCCTGGGGCGTGAATCTTCGGTACTCTGTTAGTCGGGGTAGTCATCTGGATAGTGTTTCCGGTGAAAGTCCTCTGTGTGTGTTAATGAGGAGATGGATGTTATGCTGCATGAAGTCGGGCTGATCCTCGGCAGTTCTGGTAAGTTTTGTTTAGGTGGTAGTCGTCCGCATCTGCAGTTGTGCACGTTACATATTTACTGGCAGCGTAGTACTGGAGTTTGCATCTTCTTTTTTACATTAATTTCTTAATTACATTACTCGAACAATATTCGAGAGTTCGTTTTTTCTTTAACTTGAGACATCACCTTATATACGAGTTCTTTTTACATTATCACACTTTCTAACAAATTCCTCACTACATCTTCAATATATAACTAGCTCTCCACGCTTTTAGTGGAAGCTAACACTCAATTAAAAATCAAAAAGAATAACAAAACATTTTATGAAGAGCCCTCGCTTGGAGTTGTTTACAGTCTGAAAGCCGCATCGTTACTCTTGCATTGTTACAACAGGTAGATTGCAACGACGCGGAGTGAGTACTCCGCCATAATTTAGTTCCAACTCTTTATTAATAATACATTCTTATAGTATGACAAAATAAACTATCTAGACTTATCTTGTTTACAGGGATTATTATAACTACTACTGGTGACTTTACATATTAATTATTTATATTACGATTTACAGATATTTCTAATTTACTGCCGGTTCGGTATGCACGTTGTGTCCGGAATAGGCAGGTCAACGCATGATAAATTTACTAAATGGTTAACTGTATTATTCTTAACTTTTACATTCAGATTTTAATTACTTATTTAGTTAGATTTTCTTAATTTAATTCTCATTACTATTATGAGTTAGTTCAGGGGTACTTGGTTTAATCGTGCGATTTAAAGTACTTACTTACTTTCGTTTTTTTTATATTTTTATTATTAATTTTTTTTTTTTACCATTTAAATCGTCACACTCTGACGCGCTGGCCAGCTCAGGACCGCCACCACAGCATCACCAAACTCTGAAACATCCAAATAAAAATCAAAGAGTGGTCTTGTATAATACCATATCCTTAATTGATGTATTTCCTCTTAGCTGCATTGGTTTACGTTAATAGGCATTGGGTTTTTCTTAATTCCTAATTTCTCTAGCACAGAGATGTAACAAGATTTACTATAGAGGTCTCTTTCTCTTCTGCATTCCTACATTTTACCAAAATTTCGACTCCAGTCGATAATATTTTAACTCCTTCCAATACACAAAAAGAAAATAAATCTTTACTAATACACTAATATTCAAAACAATTAATCAAATTCACAAGAATCAACAAAACAATTTGTCTATATATTTACTATATAGAACTAAAACACAAGTTCACTATTTCAAAACAATCTAGCTATTTAAAATTCATTGATCATCTTTTCATGATCCTCACCCTGTAATACAAAATCACAATTATTTTTATGCTCAACACCATTATCAACAATATATACTTAATATTTAATATTCATTTAACGTTACTACCCAATTAGTAACCTCCTTCCACACACACTATGACCCCCCCTGGACTGTGGCGTCCAGTTGCTTCCACAAGGACTGAATTTATGGAGGAATTTTGTCGTCTCCTGTCTTTGCGTCGGCCTTACATTTTTTTAAACTGCCAGATATCAAAATATCTGATTTTACATAGTTATACCCTTAAAATGGGTCCATCACCTGTTTTGCTGTTCCTACTCGAACAAGGTGATAGCCGCTGTTCCATAGTTCCGGGGATTCCCCTAAGTGGCCCCCCGTTAAGTTCAGTTTTCACCAATTTCAAGGGCAACCAACCGTGGTCAGTTTTACAATTTCTGCCCACAGCTGGTTGTCGTCCAAAACCACGATCAGTGTTGGTAAGACAGTAATCGCCCGAAAAGGCGGGGAAATCATCTCTCATTCGCATGTTTTCGCTTCATCAACAATAACACTGTACGGTATCGATTAGCATATAATATAAAATTATATAAATGGTTGTGCAGTGCATATACGCCGGTATCGGCCTCCGATGATGGTAACATACCTGGATGTTACTCATCAACCCGTTCCGCTATCTGCAGTGGCACATGCCACCACTGCAATAGCATAACTAATATCTAACTTATGTCTTTCTACATTTGCTGTCTCTACATTCCACAATTGATTTTCACTTCTAATGACACCAAACAAACCCCCTAAAATCACCCATTAATCTTGTATGATAACATAATATAACCTAATAAACATAATAAACATTGTAAGAGAACCTTTACGTGGGGTGTATAAATATTAATATAATGTGGTTCTGTAAGTCGTTCTCTCTTCCTATAGTATATGTGTGAGTGTCGAGTGTTTGTTAACTCGCTCGTTGGGTTCGTGGTATAGTATGTGTGTAAGATTGAAGTTATTAATAATTTCAATAAATTCTGTTACTGTTATTTGCGTGTAGCAAGTCGAATTGTACCTTCTCTTACCATTTACGGGTAAACCGTATCTCTCACCGTTTGGTTTGAATATTGCCGCCTCGCCACCTGATTGGCGCACGCCTTTCTGCAGTGTCGACTTGGCCAACGTCTTGTTTTGAGGTTTTCACTTCAATAAATTTTTATTTATTATCTTAATTTACTCGAATCAAACATACAGTGTTGCAGAATAAGAATATTTATTAACACTTTGATAGGTTTCCATTATTTAGTAGTACATTAATTTATTTCATTTTTAGCACCGGCTATTACAGTTGCTCAGTTGGCATGCTCAGTTCCAATGTTTTGTATACACACCGTCTTGACGGTTATCGTAGGTTTACAATTATAATGGTTTTACTCAGGGGTGTTAATAAGTCCTTTTGGCTACAGAAATATTTGACTACGGCTAAAATACACAAACTTATAATAATCCTTAATACTAGGTACACAAAAAAATCAATATTTTAATACATTCGAGTGAGTAATCATCAATGAGATTTAGTAAATTTTTTTTGGTTAGGATTTGTCAATTAGAAATGTTTGTTAACTATTTATTATATCTCAATTTAAATAATTATCAATTGATTAAAGTTCAAATAGTGATATTACCAATACCTTCAGTTCTAAATCAGAATAGTGATCAGTGAAGTGAAAATTGTGGTTTATTATTGTTGATAGAAAAATTTGGAATTCGTTTAATGGGATTATTGTTTATACTCATCAATTTTCGATGGAGCTTCTGCGATGCCGTCTTCTTCTTCCGGATGGATTCAGTCGTCTTCTATTCTTCGGAATCTCATTAATCTCGTCCAGACGGTTTTTCCGGTAAACTTCGGCCTCATACTCGTTCTGCGATCGTCCGTCTTCTTGAATTGAAGTAGGTCCTTATGATCTTCCTTCAGGATTAGTCGTCATCTATTCTTCCAGACGTCTTCTTGATTTCCTTGGGTAATTATGGGTTGTGAACAAATTTAATAAATAATATATTATCCAGGATTCCGTGGGCTGCTATCATAATCTTCCTTTCCTTTGATTTTAGTTAAAATTCACTTATTTGGAATTAAATTTTGGGGTGGGAGCTACTCAATCCGCCCTCGGCGTCGGTCAATAATGGACTATCGAAAATCTAACGGTTTTTTGGCAATAAATTTCGGTTGCTGTGGTTACCTAATAAATTATGCTAATTCTCATTGGTCATTAATTTATGTCATTGTTATATTTTAACGTCTTATTTTAGTTTAATTTTACAAAATATCTTCAATTGAAGATTTCTATCTTATATTAATAGAAACCATGGTATTCATGGTTTATTACATGAATACCATTGTTCATAATTTTTTATAAGGGTCATTTTGATATCCCTCATGGTCACTTTTGAGTAGCTAATTACATTTTTGTTATTTTTCATATTTATATTTTACATATATTTTATTCAAAATAGGCTGTTATTCATACCTTTTGGTATTAGGAATACTCGCTTAATTTGTTTAAACATTTGGTATACTCTGCTTCGATATTGGACTATTATTTGTTCTCAAATTTACTAAATTCTTATTTAACAGTTAGGCCTAGAGCCTAGATTTTACTATACTACTATCTAACATTTCTTAGTAGCTTCTTACCTTTACATTTGGTATTGTTAACACAATTTGTTAACAAAACAAGCAATAAACATTGGTGTTCCTAACTCCACCTCTTATTATAGTAATAAACATTTTCTTTACAGGTTCAAGCCTGAAATAACTTCTAACTACCTTTCTGCTCCCTTCTACTATCTGGTTCAATTAACAATTCATTACATTATATTGGTTCTTTTAAAACAGTAACAGCATCCTTATTATACTAACATTAATTTATACTTTACACAATATATACTATTCCTCCATTCCTTCACTAGAAAAAAGTGTCTATCGTTCTTGTTGGTCCTTCATTCCAATGCCTTAATTTCTATCTTGTTCTATAATCCTTATTACCTATGGCTTACTTTACTTACATTATAATAAGTTCCTCTTACTTACTAGTACAAAGTTTATCACTGGTCTTCCTGTTATTCTAACACAGTTTACTAATTAGAATACTTTTTGAAGTTCACCAACTACACTTTTTCCTTCATAGAAGGTTTTTGACTTATACACTTTCACTCACTATGTGCAACATGCTATTACTTCATGTCACCACTTTATATTAATATACTCCTTCGTCCACTCACTTAATTATTCACTGGGTTGTTTATTGATGTTAGTATCATCATGGGGTTACTGATTACAATTGTTTATTTTATTTTCCCTTCACAAATGATCACTTTTGGTAATTAACTATGGCCTTGATTTGCCTTAGGGTATGTTTACTAATTTTGATTATATTCATCACTATTTATTAGGGTGTGTGTATTATTAATTCCCTAACTTATATTTATAAACACATTCCTTTATCAATAAAATATACATAACATTATTATCTTTCATTAACATTATTAACCTAGGTAAATCTCATCTACACTCTAATTACATTAGTTCATTTATTAACATACAGAATAATGGTCATTATTCGGGATTTACAATGTTCATTCTTAATGTCTTGATTACATTTGGTTCTTAGCTTCTTCTTCATTGTTCCGTGGTTCCTTTTGTATTTATCCGATCTATTGTGTCAGGTCATTGTCAGTTTATCAGTCATTTGTCATTTGGGTTTATTGGGTTATTGATCTCTGAGTTTATAAGTTTTTGCCTCTTATTCTTGTCTTTAGCTTCTTTAATTTATAGTTAATTATTGTGGATCTTTACTACCTTATGTCATGTTACAACATTAACATTGCTACAGTCAACTAAACAATTCACCTTTAAATAATTTGTATAAAAATTATCAACATTACCACTTAAACTTTCTATTAACTTTTTTTTTATTTATACTCTTAATTATTCAACATTTATTGTACCATTAAATTCTCCAAAAAATTCAAATTTATTATTAACATTTGTTACATCACATTTCATTTATTATTCCATCTCAATTATGAGTTTTCTATTTAACATTTTCCTCTTTAATTAGTTTGAGTGATTCTCTATTATTCACAATGATTTGACTTATTATGGGCATTTATACCTATAACCTTACTCACCTTTCTCCCTTCTAACAACCATTAACAGATTTACATAGGGTGACACCAATCTCTCAATAATAACAACCCCCTTCAACACTACTTCCACTTAAATCCTTACCCTCTTATAATAAATAATAACTAGGATGTGTGTTCCTGACCTTGGCAATTCCATTCATCACATTTTGCCCTTCCCATAATCTCGGCAAACACTCCTCAACCCTTCGTACTGTACCTGCCCAACGACGCACGTTGATCACTCCTTACCACCTCACCCTAACTACAAAATATCACCATCAACTATTTACTCTCTAATTACATTACCCTCTCTTTCTCTACATATATGCACTATCGCTACTGTGTCCCTACTATTACCCTGTTTCTGTATTACCTTCTTGAAAATTCTTATTTTCTCTTAGAGTTAACTCTGATTGACCTAATGCCTTATTAAATAATTATCACCTAAACTCCATCTTTATAACATTTTACATTACTATGATCTTTGACAATTACCTTAGAAAATTCATCACTCACCTCATAATAACAATGTAACTCCATATCCAAACATATTATATGTTTAATCATTTACTACTCTTTATAGCATCTAAATCTCAGAAATTATTTAAATTCATCATCATAACATTAATTAATTAATTAATCTCCATTATTTAATTCAATCAATCATTTAAAATTTCACAATTACTTTAGTTACCTTAAACTTCACAATTATTCTCATTACATTTATTTAGTCGGAAAAAAAATGTTATAACTATTATTCAATCAACTCCTATTATCTATTTGGTTTACATAACAATACATATAATACACAACATAATGTAATACACAAATACCTTGACATTAACACACAAAAATATACAATCCAACTTATTATTTGTTATCATTGACCATAAATCACTCCATAAGACAATCCATTTCAAAACCACACTGTTCACATAATTAAATGTGCATAAACAATAAAACACTTATCCACCATCATCATATAATAATCTAACCTTAGGTCTATACACATCATTTTTTATTGAATACCTTATATTATGATGATCAATGTAAAGATTATTCAATTTTTTATAATTTTCCACAATACTATTATAATCAATATGATCACTCCATATCATTATCTCATATAATTTGTCACGATCGATTATGGTCCTGTCGCCTTTAGTATTATCTATCCCAACCAGGTAAGTTATAAAGTCATCGTTAATAACATCATCTCCTACTGCTGCTATATCAGCTTCAACCCAAGGTAAGTACTTGCTATAATTATCAACTCTCTCTCTATTCATTCTGTCTCTTAATTTCTGTATAACTTCTCCCAACCTCAAACAACTTTATTTTCCTATCACCATACCTCTCTCTCTTAAAATATGCAGGGGGCACTACAACTTTATTACTGCACCACCTATCAGATGCACAAAAAATCAAGGGACAACTATTTGCAGACCATATGTCTCCCAAATATACTCGTGAAGCCTTTTCTTCACCCCCAACTACACCATGGGAAAAAATTACCCCCTGCAACCCCTCTATCTGTATACTCTCCATCCACTTTCTCTCTGACTCATCAACACACAATAACATTCCATTATTATATTCTACTCCCTCTAAAATTTCATCAGTACTCTCTATATTCACACCATTATTCTCTAACACCATATGTTTACTTATATTGTCATAATTCTCACCCCTACTTACCTCATTATATGTCATCTGACCGTCTTTATTAATTTAATTTATGTTTCTCCACTATTCTCTACCCCCATTTTAATCTCATAATTGTCATCTACTTTCTTCTTTGTAAAGTTATTAATTATGTCGTCTATTCTGTTTATTTGTTTATCAAACACCTGATCTATCGCTTCTATGATTTGTTCTTGAATATTTTCATAACGTGTATTCATTTTGTTTATTTGTCTGTTAAAATTAAAATTTTGTTGTTTAATTTCATCTTTCACTTCATCAAATTTGGCATTTAAATTAACCTCTTGAGCTTTCATAAAATTGAATAAATCGTTTAACGACACTTTACTAACGGTAGGTGTCGATTTAGCGTTTACTCCGCTCATGATCATTGATTCTGTTTGGCTTAACTCAACATTTACTGGATTCTCTGTTTCCATGTCAGTTAAGCTGACATTTTCATTATTGTCTGCCATTTTAAAATATCTGTTACATATATTTTTCTTTTCAAAATTTCACTGTATATCTAACATACACTACTATCATAACATAACGTTATTGTTTACGTGTTAGTTACCTACTCATTTCCAATAACCATTCCGTCCCTATAGCAGGCTTATTTATATAAAAATTTATTTATACAAAGTCCATGTTCGGGCGCCATTTGTTAACAAACTCTTTTTACTTTATTTTTTATTTAACTTACCTTTTAACATTTTGTTAACACTTGTACTGTGTTTACGTACTGATTCACCATGTGGCGTTGTTGCCAACATAACATTTTTTGCATTCGGGTCCAGGTTCTTAAGCGAGCACAGAAATAGAATGGTTATTGAAAATAATAAACTCAGATAGCATTTGGTTACAAACTTGTGTTTTAATGACCTGAATATTTTAAATATTTGAACAAACAAAACAAGATGGAGTCATCCTCCTTTGATTAAATACAAAACAAAATGGCGGCGAAGTATTTTCGCTGCCTCAACCTTATGTGTGTCACAATTACATACATATATTTTATCTTCAATTTACCCTGATTTACTACAAAATGAAGTTAGAAACATACTGCAGTTTACTATTTTAAATTGTTACGTTATCGGGTCACATAACGTCAACCAATGCCTCGTGATTTTATATATGTACCGGTACATGCACACACACGCACGTTTCCTCACAAACTATTTTAACGGTACATGTTTAACCAATTTTATTTGAGCTCAAAAATAATGGGTTGTGATTGAAATTTCGAAAGTGTTTACTTCCCTGAATTCGTATGCTTGATGATCGAGTCAGACGTCCCTCATGGTCCAGCAGGTGTTCGGCCGTATTATTAACTGTTTCTCTCCTTTGTTACTGCACCACTGACTTTAATTTACATTTTACATTGTTAGTTTTCAACTGATTTAACTTTTCACATTTTTTGTTACATTTTTAACACTTTTGAATACTTTTTCTGGCCAGCAATTTGTAGCACGTGCAGCTCGCACAAGGAGTACGAGGTAACTGGGAAAGACAATATGGCGTTTATTCCCCAAGTAGAAGGGTTGCACAGTGTCATCGATTCTATTGTTTTGTCAATGACGTCTTTGTTTTTTCATGTGCAGTGGTTACGTCTGACATACTTTTGATGACGTATTTTAGGAGTGGTCTTGTGGTTGTTAGCAAACTCGCTGCCGATCGTCACGTATGCCAGTTGACCTTGACGCCAACTCTTCCTGGCGAACTGCGTTGTATCATATATTTGGAAAATTTTACCCTCACATATTTCAACATTGGTTTTACAATAAAATTATATTTGTTATGTACCCAAAAATTCCTACACGGACCTATTGTACCGTTACTGTTTACAACTACACAATGAAAAGATTAACTGCACTAACACTTTTAAACAGGACATTGGTGAAAAAGCAAAAAGAAAACTAATATAAACATAGTGAACGTGTTGCATAAATTATTTTATTTAAAAGAAACTAAAGACGAATATTGTTTAAATTAGCAGCCATCCTTACTATTTCTTTTATGAATTTGCTAACTGCTACAATTTTTATTGTTCGACAAAGCTCTTCGTCATCACTGACATCATCAGGTCTTAAACAACGTCTGTCAGACAAACAATTGACAGACGTTGTTTAAGACCTGATGATGTCAGTGATGACGAAAAGCTTTGTCGAACAATAAAAATTGTAGCAGTTAGCAAATTCATAAAAGAAATAGTAAAGACGAATAATTTTCGCATTGAGTGTAGTGAGAAACAAGCGGCCATCTTTTTTTAGGTCATTTGGAATCTGTGTGAAGACGCCATGACAGTTTGGTTGTTGTAAATTGAATTAAATTATGAATTTGTTACACATAAATAAAATTAATTCTGTTTTGTATTAGTGATTAAGATATAGTGGATTGTGATGTATTGTACTTCATGTATGCATTTCTGACTTTTCCTAACAGTCTAAAAGAACCCACGAACTAACATTATAAAAATAAAAATATTATTTGAGATCGAACTGAGTAAAGGAATCAATACGGCAATAAGCTATTTCAACCTAAGAGTCATCAACCTGAATTTAAATGAAATAAAAGTTAATAAATATAATCAGTTGGTTTTAAAGGAGTTTTATTTATAAAATAAGTCAATGTTAAAGGATTTTTGAATAATAAAAGAATAGTGAACCCACATTGGTGATCGGAACTTCATCATAAACAAGGAATTAAGAGTATAATCTACATTAGCCAATTCGATCTCACGATCGAACCAAACATAAACAAACTATTCTTTTATGAAATTTTTTTTTGTCAAACCAACGAAAGTAAATGATAACTAATAATTAATAAATTCTAATCAATAATATTTTAACAACAAATTCAAATCAAAACAATTAATTTAAATTGAATAAAAACCTACATAAAAAGAATAACGGACTTTGTCTACGAACCACTATACATTAATCACTGAGTAAAGGTATTTTAAAAAGAATTAATAAATATTTTCAATTCAACACAACTTAAGATCTACAAATACTTAATTATTAAATATTAAAAAAGAGACAGCAAGAAGCGTTATATTACAAATTGACGCTAGAAACGCGAGGCTCTATAAGTCAACTCAACATGTACTTATAAATAAACGATACAAAAAATTATTCATAAATAAAGGAACGGTTTGTTTCAGTATGTATTGCTTAATTTATCATCAGCAGTCTATTTTTATTAAGATGTGTCAACAGAGCAATGTAGAATCACATTCATAGAAGAACTGTCAGAAACCATTCTTTGCATAATAGTAGAATTTCAACTCGATACATAATTTTGTTTTTTTGAATTGAATAAATAAACACTTGGTATAGTTCTAGAGATAATTTTTTTGTTCCTGACAATTGTTTCACGAGTTACATCAGCTTCAGAGATTTGAACTGGTTTATTTATTCAATTCATTTGTTAATAAAATGTTATAATACCAACTGCTGAGCGACCATTCGATCAGTATAATTTTGTTTTCTTTAACTTTCTCATGGTTTCATCTTTAGCTATACAGTTTCAAAAAAATGTTTGATATAATAAATCTTCCCCTGTTTATAAAGTATTGAGTGTTTGTGTAAATGTCATTACTTCTGTAAGTTATGTCTCATCCACTATATTTCAGTACACATTTTTCTCCATTCTAACATCATGACCTTTATGTACTTGTACATATTGTATTATGTTGTAGCCACGTTTTGTTTTCTCTGCTTCAGGGATTAACCATTTTTTCTGTTGCACTGTCTGTAATGCCACTGTCTTCCTTGATCTTCCTGCACCTCTCTTTCTTTCTCAGTTTACAGTTTTCAATAGCTTTGAGTAATCTCACTTCCACTGTCGTCTCTGTATGCTGTTTTCTTTATCTCTCATTGGTAACACAGACCCTCTCCCAATTTCTTATTCATGTTTCTGACACATCCTTTGACCCACCTTAGAAATCTCATTTCACTTGCCCTCAATTCTTGATCTGTCATGATTAGGAAGTAATCCACCAACTTTCTCTGGTATAGAATAATAATGAAGCTGCCATTACTCTATAAAAATTGAATTTTGTTCATAAACTTTAGGCATTCTGTTAACAGCACTTGTAATTTATGCAGTCTTGTGCATAATTCTCTCTATCTATAAAACAGAGATGGAGATTTTGTTTTGTATTATTTTGGTACAAGTATGAGGACTTCTCTTATAATTATTTTTCATATCAAGCCACCATTTAATCATTCGGCCTAGTTCATGAACAGGATGCAAAATACAAAACCTTTAACTGTTCCAAATGACTTTGTCACCAGATCTACATATAATTATCTAAACTTGTTTCAGTTATTGTGTTAACATAGATTCAGCTTTATATTCAGAAAATTATTTAATCATACAATTATTTTATTAGACAGTGAGAGATATGATTGTATTGACGTTTGTAAATTTATATATTTTTTTTTTTGTTTACATCCAAGTTGTTAATTTAAATGGGATTGACATCAGAAAAGCATTTTTTGTCTTTTTAATGTAGAAATTCCATTGGTAATATACTAATTGTGTGTGTGTGAGGGGGGGCTTGCTTACAGATAACTAGTTAATCAGTATGTATTAGTACTGTTCAGTAGTAACTGTGTGTATTGGTTGCTAAACGTGTCTGTGTATGGTTTTACAGAAGAGTTTCACAATACAACATGAACACGTTGGAGGCAACGTCAACCTGATGGCACACTCAGGCGTCGGTCTGTGGCTATCACTCAGTAACTCCAGCACTATCTGTCTGTACCACACAGAGACGTTTAAACACTTACAGGTATGCAGTTACAGTTTAGCAAACCGTACTTATCATTATGTGAACACATCTTCATATGTACAACAACAAAAAATCAGTGCAAAAGGTCTGTACTTGATGACAGTTCTCGCATGAAACAAGTCTCCCATATGTACATAGAATTTCTTGTGAATTGGATATGTTGTATGTTCAATGATAATAATAACAATGACAACATTTTTGAACCAAATTCACCCAAATTTCAAAACAGAAACAAATATAGTAAGTTAATCATATATTTGCTAAAACTTTACACAAATAAATTTAAATTATTTAAAGGTTGTATAAATCGATCTGGACTTTCTTTTCATTGTAAAAATAAAATATTAATATTATATATATATATATATATATATATATATTGTAGCATGACAGATAATCCACATAAATAAATTACTCAGTGATCATTAATAAAGCTCAAATATATGGAATATCCAGATGAGAATCAATTAAAAGGCACTATTAATTAATATAATCACAAGAAAAGTAAACATAAGGAAAAAATCTGCAAATAATATATATACTACAAATTTAAAAACCTAGAAAACTAAAATGTGAATAACAAAATTACCCAGGTAAGATAGAAGCAGGCAATTAAGATACCCCGACAAAGAAACCAGACCAGAAGAAACAAAAGCATACACAGTGAAATGGTACTGAAGAAAGAAGAAAGAAGAAGGAAGAAATATAGAATGAACAAAAATACTGAAGAATGAAGAAAGAAGAAAGAAGAAAGAAGAAATATAGAATGAACAAAATTACTGAAGAAAGGAGAAAGAAGAATTATAGAATGACCAAAAATACCGAAGAATGAAGAAAGAAGAAAGAAGAAATATAGAATGAACAAAATTACTGAAGAAAGAAGAAAGAAGAATTATAGAATGACCAAAAATACTGAAGAATGAAGAAAGAAGAAAGAAGAAATATAAAATGAACAAAATTACTGAAGAACGAAGAAAGAAGAATTATAGAATGACCAAAAATACTGAAGAATAAGAAACCTGAGAAGATCTACTAGAAAAAAGGAAGTGAGACGACCAATACCAAATAGAAACCCCATAGGGAGAGAACCCAAAAACCCCAAAAATAAATGAATGTCCAAAAAGAAAGCATAACACCCCAAAAAACCATATCACAATGTAAAACTGACAAAAACCAAAAGTGTTAATAGTATTAAGTAACAGTGCACCCAAAAAAGTTATTGTGTAGTTTATATGAACAAATCTTCACAGTCCCCCCATGGTTAAATATTTCATGTTGTAAAGCTAGAAAAGGACGAGTAATAATATTAATTAATAACCATGGACAAGTGTAAGTTATTGAATTATAGCCAATAAACTTTGAAAAGGTACATGAGTTGCCATACAAATGAATAAACTTTTAAGTGTTTTTTGAACAGTATCATATTTGATATGAAGTAATAATATTGCTAATGAAATGCTACTGAATTTATAAGAACATTCCATAGAATGAAGTAATAAACAGAGAGCTAGTGTTATACTTAAAGACGGGGAATACATCCTTAAAATTGGGAAATACAGAGCAGACTGTCAATAAATAGTTTTAAGAAGGTGTTAATCATTATATGGAACCAATATGTTATGTTCCTGTTCCATATATTAACTAGACAAATAAGATTTATTAGTAAGCGATATTATTGTTATAAGATGTTATTTTGTTGTTAATTTAAAATAGGAATGCCATATCTAAAGGTAGATATCATTCCCCATGTTATAAAATGTTTTTAATTATGTTACTAGGTATAATCAGTACACATAAAAGGTATTATTCAAGGTACCAGTTTTGATAGAGATATGTGTTATATTTTAATTGTACAATCAATAATCACTGTTATACTAGTCAAAGAACTAATTGTCAATAAAGTATATAAGGATAGAAAGTCAGAGAAGGATACAAAATAACTACATTAATAAAAAATTTTGCAAATAACACATCACATCTAGGCCATATAATGAATTTAAACTGCAGAAATAATTAACAAATCTAGTCCTATAAACCAGTTAAACTGACAATATTTATGCAAGATAAACCCAACATACAGTAATACCATGTAAATAATACTTTATAAAGATATGGTCAGCAGATAAGCAAAATTACTTATTTATCTAATAAAATTATAAATAAAAATGGAAGTACTAACTGACATTATCAGAGGAGGAGTCATAGACAATTGAATTGTATTTAAAAACAATCATTAATAAACTAAATTGCAAGAAATTAAGTAAGAATAGACAATTATATCAATTTCAGATTTAATAGAATAATAATTATATCAGGGAAAATGGCTATTATTTGCTTAGACAACAGGAAATATAAAATTAGGCCTACCTTCCAGAAATGTAAGAAATATAATTTTTTAATGAAAACTTTGTAACACTATATTAATTATTATCAAAATAAGCAGAATAGAATAAAGAAACCGAATATGTATTTAGTATTTCGTACAGTTAATTAATAACGAAATTATTTTTTGAGTATAATGTATCAAAATAAAATGTATCGGAAGCTAAGATAATTTGAAACAATGTATAAGATATATTAAATTGGCTAAGATTTTCAGGAGACGAAGGAAATGAGAACAGTTCTTTATTATACGTTGACGAGTGTACTTAACGTGATTATTTGCTCGAAGTAACCTATAATGGCGACTAACATTATAAACCGAGTTCGGTGAAAATTTTTATAAAAACTTATTTTGAGTTATTTTTTTATTGTGAACCGGTGAAGTTAAAATATGAACAGTGTAACACCAATAAACTGAACCACATAAGACTAATTAATCGAAATAACACCAATATCACACAATTTACTGACGAACAATTAAGGTTAAAACTGACACACATAGACCAAGTGAGATATATCCAGTAACAACATTTTACACCAAGTGAACTATTCCACCATACACCAGTGACACTCAAATACATCCAGAACAATAATATGCAATTGCTGAGACCATTTTCACTGAGAAAGGACATCTTTATTTAAATAAAACTTTCATCCAGGTTATACGTCCCACTACGCATGTGCCAGTCGGCCATTTTGGGAATTGTCTTCACCTTACGTCAGCTGTAGAGAACGACTTTCTGCTGCTGTTGGTTTGAATAAATATCATATGTAAACTTTTATTATTTTTATTATATCATTGTATTGTTTAATATTAAGGCGTTTTATAATTGTAAGTGTTATACCTTCCTACCCATACACTTCTCTGGCTATATCTTAAATAACCGTTTAAAGAACCATATTTTTATAATACTAATGTAAACTTTTTATATCGACCGGCCCTGAGTGAGTCGATAATACTTTGTAACATCGATTCTTATCGAACAAATTAACTATTTTATTAATAAACAAAATAAAATAATTTAATTATTATTAAATTATAATAATAATGGATTTTGTAATTTGGATTTGGTTTTTCTTTAAAAAAGCTTAACAAATAAATTATTCAAGCATACCAACTAACCGAAAGGCGGTATATACGAAACCACGAACGCTTCAAGAAGAAGAAGAAGAAGAAGAAGAAGAGAGCCGTCTTTCGACTAGATTTGGAGTTAACCAGATTGTCCTTTAACAGATTTACTGAAAGTGACACTATTACAAAAATAAACATAATACCACTTCATTTCTAATTACAAACAATAAACATGATTAGTTCCTAAATATTAGGATTAAAATTTACATAAAAAAAATATTTTTCAGAAATTTTTTTTTGTGAAATAACAATAAATTTTTTTTATTTCAAATTGTTACAACAGCATTCACACAGTTTATTTTGGTTATATTACAAAATTGACGACTCCAACGTGAGGTTTTAAAGAAGACCAGGAACGTTACCAAATTGGCGTTTCCAAAGTGGAACATTACTACACATACACTTACATTAAATTATTTTATTTTGTGTATTGTTAAAAAAAAAATATATA
Organism: Magicicada septendecula; assembly: GCA_034769895.1. NCBI lineage: Eukaryota > Metazoa > Arthropoda > Insecta > Hemiptera > Cicadidae > Magicicada > Magicicada septendecula. The sequence goes on along the minus strand of CM068374.1, from coordinate 416,910,043 downwards.
TATATATATATACAGTATATATATATATATATATATATATATATATATATATATATATATATATATATATATTGTAACGAAACAGAAAACAGTATGACTAATTATAAATAATAAACTGTGAAAACTCATTCAGGAATAGAACCAAGCATTATGATTACCAGCTAATAAACCGAAAACCCCAAAATTGAAGATAAGGTAAGGAATGGACAAAATTAACTCAACAACACCAAACATTGACATGACTATGACTAACCAACAATAACCAGACATTACCCAGTTAGATACGGCAGTAAATCAGTAAAAAAGTAAAGCTGTAAACGAGCATCAAGTAAAGAAACAATAACCAAAATAATAAAGAGTACAGCCACTTCATAATATAAAATGTGTATTACCTATAGAACTCAATAGGCCAATAAAAATCTTCCTTTTAGTAAAATAAGGTGACAAAAGGGCACAAAACCCTATAGTGACAAAAGTGAGAACAAACATATAAAAGGTGGCATAATAATAATCGCACAGACTATAGTTAAAAAGTGGGGTGTTATTTAGTATTAAGAAGTTATGTTCAATCAAACAGAATTTGATACTAGTGATTTAGAAAATAACACACAGACAATTGTTTAGCAGTGTGTAACCAGTTAAATGTAGGAAATTATAATTATTAAGATAAGGAGTATAGTTAAGATTTTTATGTTATATTAAAAAAAGTTCTTGTTACTAGCAGATCAAGTTAAAATTAATATTGTATCAAAGGGTCATAGTCAACTGTCATCCATCATTCTAAATTGTTTAGTAAGATAAATGTAAAATCCACAAGATACTAGTTTTTACATGACCGAACCAAGCCATGTTGGGTATCAAATGATTTATAATTTTATTTGGAATAACCACATATAAATTGTATTAAATATTATTGTGTTATGATAAAAAGGTAATTTGAATGCAAAATATAAAATGTAATGTATTTTAATGATCATGGTAATGTAACACTTGAACTTTGCATAATGGGCCAATAAGAATCCAAGAAATTTTGGTCAGCTTCTGTGAAAAAAAGAAGAAATTGGGACACTTGATTGTTAACCATGATAGAATACGGTTGAGGAGTGCTGAAAAAAAGATTATGTAAAAAATTTTCAAGAAAGGAACCAAACTCAGAAGGATGAATTACAAAAAAAAAAGAAAAATCATGAAGTCATTACAATAAGTCATCTAACCCAACATGAACGACTACCAGTGAAGTTAACGAAAATATAAGGAGATGAACAAGAAGGAAGCCTAAATTAAAATTAATAAAGAACTGTATGTATTCTACAAAATTTAACCAACCAATTCTTGTAATCCAAATACGAATAATCACCAGCAACACCAACAACTCACACCACATTAGTAACTGATAAAACATTTTATAAAAGAAAAAAAGAACAGAATATAAGAAATAGTAAACACGAAGTGATAATATTTTATTAATATACATTGGGAACTAATTTACCCTAACTACAGTTGGTCACTCATCGGCCATGATAATGACGTCACTAACCAACCAGCATGCCTTGTGCACATAACGAAATGAAATATTACAGGCCATACTGTTCAAACATTAATAGCTATTTATAATATTATGTTAGATAATAAGTATTAATCTATTTCCATTGTAATGTACTCTTTGTTTTTTATTAATTAATTGAACCTTGCATAGCAGCCAAAAGAACTTCACTTTTATATACTTAATTCATTTGACAGATGACTCTGAGATAAGAATAGATCATTGCTAACATTAATATCGAAATAACAATTTTTTACTAAAACTGAATAAAAATTTTAAAGATTAAACATTATTACCTATATCATTTCCATGTGTTTTATTTCTCGAAGGTAAAGTATAAATAGGATTCGCTCTATACGCACGAAGATCAAGAAGACGTCTGCGAGTTGTAAAAATAACAAAAATTACAAAACCGAAATTAACCTCAACTAATACGTTTGAGATGGAAATTGGACGTATTCGTTAAGAAATTGTTTTGGGATGATACAACCACTATATTCAAACATTTGAAGCAGACGAACTGAAGAATTCTCTTCAGTAAATTCTAGAATTAACCGATAAAGAAGATTCATCCAGAAAATAAAATTATAATTAATAGAATTAACATATATACGAGGAATAAACATGCAACCATTAGTATCAACTGACAAAAACAGATACATATAGAGCAAAAGTATTTATTAAACAACCCAGTTTTTATTACATATTAACACTCTTAATACGAAGGTACACATTTTGTAATTATATATATATATATATATGTTTTTTCAATCACTTTCTGATATACTCAAATACAAATCAATACAAAACATGACACAATATTCAAAGCACTCAACATCGAAAATACACAAAATACAAAAACATATACCACAACCACACACAATAATACAACTTTAAAAGACCAAAGACCAACAAACAACCTTAATAACATCCAGCAACCAACACACAAATACTTCACCAGAAACAAGATGGCGAAGGCTGAAGATGAGAGAACAGGAACTCTCGAAACATGTTCCTAATAGGGAAAAAAGTATATCTTGAGGTAAATTTAGTTATAAATATTAAAGTAATATATATTATAATGACTTTACCTCAAGATCTTTTCATAAAAACATCTTGAGGTAAAGTCATTATAAAATATATATTACATTCATCAAGAAACAAACTGTAGCAGAAAGTGTTTGAATATATATAATAGGGGTGCTACAGCTAATGCCGTCTCCCTTCCTTCAACCTGGCTTTCCAATTCTCTCGATGTTCCCATGGTCCTTCCTTAAGCCCTATACGTTGGATAGATTCATCCACTTTGTCCCTCCAAGATCTTCTCGGTCTTCCTATTTTCTCCTTCCTAATGGACCCCATTCCGTCACTTTGTTGATCCACCTATGTTGGGCTCTCCGGACATGACCGTACCACACCAATCTTTTTTCTTCGATGTAGTCAATTACACTTCCCGTTTCCATTCTTCTTTTGATCTCCTCGTTTATTATTCAGTCTGCTCTCGTTATTCCACAGCACCTCCTCCAATATTCCATCTCTGTTGCAAGAATCTTTCTATATTGTAAGGGTACATATCTTCACCATGCATTTAAGAAGCAACATAAGAAAGATAGGATACTAAATGATTAACACTGTAAATTAGAAGGGATGAATAATGTATAAAGAAATGTGTATTTAATTTGATTATATGGTCAAACAACTAAATGTAATAATAAAAGTGACATATGAAAGAAGAAAAGTAGCAATCAAGAGAGCAAAACATGGAAAACAACAGTACGATACAATTTAACACACAAAAAAACACAATAGGTATGGTAAGTGAGAGGTATAAACCAACCCAACCCTAGTGATTGGCCCAATGACTAAAGAATTGAAATGAACACAGGAATTAAGTAAACATTATTAAAAGTACCTTAAGCATGGAAAGTACAAGCCCAAAAGAAACTATTGTAATAGCAATTAAGTAAATATAGAATAATAAAGAGTTAAACATACAATACAACACACAGATCATGATACAAAGAACAAAAGTGAAATATAATAAATAACATACCAATAATCAAACTAGAATGAACCAAGAGTGCATGATAGGAGTAGGAAGTGAATTACCAATTAACATTATAATAAGGGTGATCTCACCAAAGTGAATTAATGTAAGGAAATTAAATAATAGGGAATAACCACCGTAAACACTAAAGTAATGTGAATCTGTACAAAGTGCCAGTGTAACCCAAAAGATCAACAAACATAAATAATTATAAGCAAGAACTCATCTGGAAGTGAGAGTGCACGATGAAAGTGGATAAATAGAATTAAAATTAAACCACAAAAAATATATATAAAAGAACACTCAAATAAGTGAATAATTAGAGAGTCTAGTAGTAAAAAGGAACTAATATCATTAGATTAGATTGTTAGTCCATATAAGAAACAAATTTAGTTAGAAGTAAGTAATATTGTTATTAGTTAGAAGTAATAATTAAGAGGACTAAGCCACACTTTACACCAATAATATGGTAGAAAGGAAGGGTATACCTAAAAAAGAGAAATGAATGTTTAAGTGTTAAAAGTATATGTTAAATGTTTAAAGTTATTGTAATGATGTTATAAAGAAATGTAGGGAAGGTGATAGTGATATTGTAGAAATGTTCAAATGTTATAATTGTTAAAATAGTATTAAGAATAAGTTGTATTAATGATGATAAAAGCATAAGGAACAGATCATGTTAAAGTTATAAGATTAGTTATTGAACCAAAATTGTAAAATATCCACAAGTAACAGTAAACAGTGAGAAAAAAGATAGGTAAACATAAAATAACAAACCAAGGAACAATACAAATACAAAATAATTGCAGAAAAATAACATAATAACAAAATTAAGTAAAAAGAATAATTTAAACATTGTATTTGCCTCCAAAAGCGTTTTAAGACTATAAAATAGGTTAATTACCTACCGTCACGCTTTTTGAAATCCGAAAACAGGATTACTCGAGTTTCGACACATTAAGTGTCATCTTCAGATCCTCGATGAATATAAGTTAAAAATACATTTGTTGATGTATGCACATACCATCAGATAATAAAAACAACACAAACATAACAACAAAAATACTTAAATAATTTAACACATATTAAAACCGTTCTGTTTTGTCTCGGTTTTAATATGTGTTAAATTATTTAAGTATTTTTGTTGTTATGTTTGTGTTGTTTTTATTATCTGACGGGATGTGCATACATCAACAAATGTATTTTTAACTTATATTCATCGAGGATCTGAAGATGACACTTAATGTGTCGAAACTCGAGTAATCCTGTTTTCTGATTTCAAAAAGCGTGACGGTAGGTAATTAACCTGTTTTATAGTAAAAGAATAATGATAGCCAAATGTTAAAATAGGCCAGGGATAACAAAACATAATCATGTTTGATGTCTAAATAAACTACATCCGAAAAGCTATTCAATAATAATAATGATAATCAGATTGGTAATAAGACAAGGAAAATATCTTAGTTAGAAAATATTTAAGCATTTTGAACAAAAAATCAAGCTTTATAACAATGAGTACAAAATGTTTTCAGCCAATAGAGAGTAGTCTGGTTACCATGACAACAAAACATTATTATATAAAAACCGTTAAAAACGAAATAAGAGTCAATTTTTTGCATCAGAAGAGGGCAGATGACAAAATTGTCGATCCATAAAAATTAGTAAAAATAAACTCAACTGATGAATGAAAATAATTAATAACGATGAAGAGACAAGAGTGGCCGAAACTTTAAGAAAATTAATCCAAATTAACTGAGAATTCCAAGGAATCAAACCAATATAAGAGCAAGACGACTCGAATACCAGAACTGATGATATTAATCCAACAAACATCAATGAACTTGTAAAGTATAATACTAAATTAATTATATACACCCACCAGACTTTTCACAACACTTAAAGAGTTTATGCACAATATCCAAACTTGGTTCAACACTGTAAACACTGGATAACCGTTAAATTGTTTAATAATTAGTATTAAGGGATTATTTAAACTCATTATTAACACTTTGCGAATTAAGAAACGATTTATGCACAATTTCGAACTTAACCTTGTGCCGAGTTTTGGAATAACTCTGCTATTTTCTAGTTAACGATGTGACGGTCATTGCTGTACATGTTAATTAATTATCTTAGCGGTGCCTGCTACGTTATCATTACTTTCGCTATGCTGATCCGCGCGCGCTCTGGGTTCGAGGCGGCGTAGTTATTTTTTCCGTGCAAGCTTAGGCAGTTCACTTACAGCGCTCGAATTGGACAGTCGTACTTCTCCCGGCTGCAGTGAGATTTGGATCTTTAAATCGTCTATCTGCTATGCATAAATAATCGCTCAGCGACTCTCCGGGTTCCTGATTAAGTCAATCTCCTGATTCACTCCAGCTGGTGGCCAATCACCTGCCACCCATGGCATTAAACTAGTGATTCTCCGTCTGAGCCGCCGGGAGGAGGACATGAACTACACGCTGCAATTACCTCAGGTTTTGTGACGGACTATAGCCAGGTGACATTTATACCTTTCAGAAATATTTTTGGGCCGCTACAATGTTAAAGCGTGTTGGGCACCCGATTTTGCTGTTAAAATTTTCTCTCATTGCAGAAGTGTGCGTAACTTAATGTTACTGATTTGTAGGTCTGTTAATTATGCTTGCATTACTTGGTTGGGCATTTTCTTGATGGTATTCATAGATCTATATGGGTTTTGCTTTTAAGATTATTTAGAGGTTTGGGGGTGCCTTGACCTGTCATCATCACCTGTCGGTGCGGTCATCCACAGGTTTCTGACTTGTTAAATTTTGTTACATCTGGTTTGGCGCATGGCCTTGCCCTGAGGTCTACCCAATTCTGTATGAACACCTCAAATGTGTTTTATTAGGGTTTGATGTTATAAAATTTTTTAATTAAAATTGTTATTAGATATTTTATAAAATTTATGTTAACCATGTAATAATTCAGTAATAAGTGGATTTTCATTATTTTCTTTTACTGCCATAGCCAGTGTATTAATTGTTGAGTTGTTAATATGTGCACACTATTGGTTCTTACTTTTCAATTATAAATTTTATTATATATTTTATAAAATTTATGTTAACCGTGTAATAATTCAGTAAAAAGTAAATTTTTATCATTTTCTTTACTGCTATAGCCAGTGCATTAATTGTTGAATTGTTAATATGAGCATACTACCGGTTCTTACTTTTTATTACTTCCATATTCCTTAAGGAATGGAAGTATGGTGATGGCAAAAAAAAATCGTGTTCGAGATTATTGCAGATTCTGATTGTACTACAGTCAAAACATGAAAAAAAGTCGTTTTCCGAAAAGTGTCTGTGTGTGTGTCTGTCTGTCTGTGTGTCTGTAGATTTTTTTTCTATGGCAAACGATAACTGCCGCAAATTCAAACAGAATCAAATAATTTTTTGCATACAGCCCTGATTTGTAGAGTACTCACGACCTATTGTTTTTGGTGAAGATCGGTTGAGGGAAAGGGGTAGTTTACCTGCAACTTTTTTTTTATCAAGGGAAATTTTTTTTTTTGCAAACGATAACAGCCGCAAATTCAAACAGAATCAAATAATGTTTCGCATACAGCCCTGAATTGTAGAGTTCTCAAGACCTATTGTTTTTGGTGAAGATCGGTTAAGGGAAAGGGGTAGTTTACCTGTAACGTTTTATGTTTTAACAAGGGTATTTCCTATGGCAAACGATAACAGCCGCAAATTCAAACAGAATCAAAAGATTATTTGCATACAGCCCTAAATTGTAGAGTTCTCAAGACCTATTGTTTTTGGTGAAGATCGGTTAAGGGAAACGGGTAGTTTACCTACAACGTTTTTTTAACAAGGGTATTTCCTATGGCAAACGATAACAGCCGCAAATTCAAACAGAATCAAATAATTCTGCATACAGCCCTGATTTGTAGAGTACTCAAGACCTATTGTTTTTGGTGAAGATCGGTTGAGGGGAAGGGGTAGTTTACCTGCAACGTTTTTTATCAAGCGTATTTTCTATGGCAATCGATAACTGCCGCAAATTCAAACAGATCAAATAAATTTTTGCATACGTCAGTGAATTGTAGAGGACTCAAGGCCTTTAGATTTTGGTGAAGATCGGTTAATGGGAAGGGGTAGTTTACCTGCAACCTTTTACGTTTTAACAAGAGTAAAGTACTTGAAAATTCATTTAAATTTTTTCAAACAATGGTAATTGTTGAAAATAAAATAATTTTGTTGCCAGGCAATAAAATTATCATTTTTTTCATTTTAATGTAAATCTGTACATAGTATAAAGTAAAGTCGGTCCGTTTTCTCTCTGTGTTTGAAATCGCTAATCTCAGGAAGTACTGAACGGATTTTATTCAAGTTTTCGCTAATAGATAGAGTGTCTATCGAGGAACATTTATGTGTATAATTAATACATATATGTTGTACATTAGCTTAGCTATCACGGTTTATGTCAAGTAAGTGGTATAGTTTACATCTTATATATAAAAATGAATGTTTCTTTGTTTGTCCCGTATGCGTTCCTATACCATTCATCCGATTGCGATGAAACTTCGGTGAGTTGTTGTGCGCACGTCCGCGAAGGTTTCTTCCACATCGCCTCCTAAACCACTGTACTGATTTCAACCAAACTTGGCACAAATATTTTACGCAACGGGAGAACCAACATAGGATAGGTGTTTTTTCGATGGGGTCCTTTTGGGGTTTCTTTGGGGTCTTCCACATCGCCTCCTAAACCACTGGACCGATTTCAACCAAACTTGGCACAAATATTTTACGCAAAGGGAGAACCAACATAGGACAAGTGTTTTCTTCGATACGATCCTTTGGGGGGTCCTTTGGGGTCTTCCACGTCTCCACCTAAACCATTGGACCGATTTCAACCAAACTTGGCAAAAATATTTTACGCAACAGGAGAACGAACATAGGACAGGTGTTTTTTCGATACGATCCTCTGGGGGGTCCTTTGCAGTCTTAAAAAACTATTAGATCTGGTTACTATGGCAACCCAATAGAATAGATTCTGTTCTAAATATATTATCGCATTAAATTGAAGACCACGCGAACGAAGTTGTGGGCAACAGCTATTTATTTTTAAGAAGCCTACTTTAATTAAACTTTATTAATTAAACTAACATTTTCATTACGTACAACGTGAAACTCCGTAGCGAAGCACGGGTATTCTGCTAGTCATGTATAAGAGAAAATATATCGTGCGTGGCAGGCAAGCATATCTCAGTTATATACTGTTTACGTTTCCATTTTATTATTATCACTACCGCAATAAAAAGGCAGGAAAGACACACACACACACACACACACACACACACACACACACACACACACACACACACACACACACACACACACACACACACACACACACACACACACACACACACACACACACACACACACACACACACACACACACACACACACACACACACACACAATTCACGTTATTTCTGGCCTCATTCATGTTTATTTTCTTACATTTGCACGGTTTTTAAATGGAAAGTGCCGAACCCATACCAACATAACGCATGCAAGCCAAAAAAATGGACATCAATTTGCTTCCTGTGGATCGCTGGGCAGTGTAACTGCACGTGTTTACAGATGAACGATTCATAGACAGACTTTTCGTCTTTAGGGAATGAACCCTCTGCAAGATGCTGAGGGTCCATGAGTGACTTCGGAGCGCTCCTTCTTTTCCGCGTGTTTGTTCTGTGAAACATACGCTGTAGAATCGCAGATTTATTCTAAGCAACGCTCAATAGGAAATGTTGAAAATTTTTGTCCACGGTGAACCCTCATACACACTAAACCTGCTCTGATGTTTTAATTACGGACATCATAATATTAAAACTTTGGAAACTTGAGCACTACTTAATGGAGATAAATCATTAACTTATACAAGCCATTAATTTTATGCATATTTTTTATATATATGTGTACAACGTTATCGGCAACAAAGAAGTAGTTTTTGTTAAAATTCCTTCCTGGGATATTTGGCTGTAGTCCAATGTTTTCTACAATACCAGACGTTTTGGCAATGCCATCGACTTCCATCATCAGTGAAAATCGAGTGCGATATTGTGAGGTGGTATACGTTAGTGGCCACAGTACTGTGGTTAAGGCTGAAGCAGTAAGTAGAAAGAAGTAGTTTCTATGGTAATATTTCATTTCGAAAATGATTTTAAATATAAATCTTAGAATATGGAAGTCATGTATGGTTCTCCATACCGATATTTTAAATTTATGTTAGCTGTTTGATAATTCAGTAATAAGTAAATTTTTATCATTTTCTTTGCTTCCATAGCCAGGGCATTAATTGTTGAGTTGTTAATATGAGCACACTACTGATTCTTCCTTTTCAATTATAAATTTTGTTATACATTTTATAAGACCGTGCAGTCATGTTAACCTTGCGATGGCACATTACTATTTGGGGGGGGGGGAACATTCCTAAATTTTGAATACTTCTAATAATGTCATTTGTTGTAACTCTGTTAATAATCTGACGAGTTAATGGATTTTGTTTTAAATGAAAAGTTTTTAAAGCAGGCTGGGTGCTTTATCTGTTTATGGGAGTTTGGGATGGGGGTCTTGGTGACAGATACTGGGCTCATATTATCCTGAGGTATGGTGAAAAAAAAAAAAAAAAAAAATATATATATATATATATATATAGGCTGTCAGCCAGGTGAACATGTGTGTGCGATATATGTACATATATATAGGTATGTGTGTTTTGTGTGTATTCATGTAGGTATATTGATTGATGTGGTATTTATGTGTATTGATGAGAAATTATTTAACTATGAACTATGGTGTTACCTGTTTATAGTTTCAGAATGTGATAATGTTAGGGAGTTGAGTAAGGTTTTTAAATGAAATTTTTTAATTCTGTCAAGGTTATATTGAATGTCTGAACTTGGAATTGCTAATAAAATTTGTTATTGTTGTTTAGCCTTCGAGTTTAATTGCAAGTCCCTTCATACTGGACCCAGCGCATTTTTGGCTTCTCTAGGCTCTTGCCTAGTTTTAAATAACTAGTGGCCCCTCTTTCAAAAAAAAAGGTTTTTTTTTTTTATAAAGTCTAAAAGATAGAAAGAGGGGTTACAAATGCCCGTCACAACCAAGGACCCAAGGGTTCGAGCCTAGAATCAACCGCGCTCTGCTACCATTTGTAACCCCTCTTTCTATAGACTTTATAAAAAAAAAAAACTTTTTTTTTGAAAGAGGGGCCACTAGTTATTTAATTTAAAACTAGGCAAGAGCCTAGAGAAGCCAAAAATGTTGCAATTAAACTCGAAGGCTAAACAACAATAACAAATTTTATTAGCAATTCCAAGTTCAGACATTCAATATAACCTTGATAGAATTAAAAAAATTTCATTTAAAAACCTTACTCAACTCCCTAAGATTATCACATTCTGAAAATATAAACAGGTAACACCATAGTTCATAGTTAAATAATTTCTCATCAATACACATAAATACCACATCAATCAATATACCTACATGAATACACACAAAACACACACCTATATATATGTACATATATCGCACACACATGTTCACCTGGCTGACAGCCTATATATATATATATATATTTTCACCATACCTCAGGATAATATGAGCCCAGTATCTGTCACCAAGACCCCCATCCCAAACTCCCGTAAACGGATAAAGTACCCAGCCTGCTTTAAAAACTTTTCATTTAAAACAAAATCCATTAACTCGTCAGATTATAACAGAGTTACAACAAATGACATTATTAGAAGTATTCAAAATTTAGGAATGTTCCCCCAAATAGTAATGTGCCATCACAAGGTCAACATGACTGCACGGTCTTATAAAATGTATAACAAAATTTATAATTGAAAAGTAAGAATCGGTAGTGTGCTCATATTAACAACTCAACAATTAACGCCCTGGCTATGGCAGCAAAGAAAATGATAAAAAATTTACTTATTACTGAATTATCAAACAGCTAACATAAATTTAAAAAAGTATAATAAAATTTATAATTAAAAAGTAAGAACCGGTAGTGTGCTCATATTAACAATTCAACAATTAATGCACTGGCTATAGCAGTAAAGAAAATGATAAAAATTTACTTTTTACTGAATTATTACACGGTTAACATAAATTTTATAAAATATATAATAAAATTTATAATTGAAAAGTAAGAACCAATAGTGTGCACATATTAACAACTCAACAATTAATACACTGGCTATGGCAGTAAAAGAAAATGATGAAAATCCACTTATTACTGAATTATTACATGGTTAACATAAATTTTATAAAATATCTAATAACAATTTTAATTAAAAAATTTTATAACATAAAACCCTAATAAAACACATTTGAGGTGTTCATACAGAATTGGGTAGACCTCAGGCAAGGCCATGCGCCAAACCAGATGTAACAAAATTTAACAAGTCAGAAACCTGTGGATGACCGCACTGACAGGTGATGATGACAGGTCAAGGCACCCCCAAACCTCTAAATAATCTTAAAAGCAAAACCCATATAGATCTATGAATACCATCAAGAAAATGCCCAACCAAGTAATGCAAGCATAATTAACAGCCCTACAAATCAGTAACATTAAGTTACGCACACTTCTGCAATGAGAGAAAATTTTAACAGCAAAATCGGGTGACGCATGACCCCGTCCGGGTCTACACTTACTCTGGGGGGGCGTAAGCATTTGTAAAATGAATCTGACAAAAGTTATAACCACTCAATGTCCCGCTGGACTCGTGCACAAACAAAATCATTTAACTGGAGCTGTTCCAGGAATTAAATCACAAGTTCTACATTGTAGCGGCCCAAAAATATTTCTGAAAGGTATAAATGTCACCTGGCTATAGTCCGTCACAAAACCTGAGGTAATTGCAGCGTGTAGTTCATGTCCTCCTCCCGGCGGCTCAGATGGAGAATCATTAGTTTAATGCCATGGGTGGCAGGTGATCGGCCACCAGCTGGAGTGAATCAGGAGATCGACTTAATCGGGAACCCGGAGAGTCGCTGAGCGATTATTTATGCATAGCAGATAGACGATTTAAAGATCCAAATCTCACTGCAGCCGGGAGGAGTACGACTGTCCAATTCGAGCGCTGTAAGTGAACTGCCTAAGCTTGCACGGAAAAAATAACTACGCCGCCTCGATCCCAGAGCGCGCGCGGATCAGCATAGCGAAAGTAATGATAACGTAGCAGGCACCGCTAAGATAATTAATTAACATGTACAGCAATGACCGTCACATCGTTAACTAGAAAATAGCTGAGTTATTCCAAAACTCGGCACAACCTATGTCTGTAAAGTGAACTCACTATTGGTATAAAACCTAAGAAAACTGTTGTAAAGATAGCTTATTATATTTAATTAACTTGATGTCAAGGACTGTACTTTCAAAAATCATTTTGTAAACCTTTATTCCATAATCCAAAGAACCTTTTGAATGAGCACATGTCTGAATAAAAATAAATCGGACATCTTAGTGTGGCAAAAAACGACCCAAATCAACATCGCCAACCGCTGAGTGGTGAATTATTTATAGCCGGAGCATAACAAGCAAAAAAGTAATATATTTTTTGTAACTTCATGTTATCGTAATTATTAACAGTAAAACTGACCATTAATAAACCAAAACTTATTTTGATACCTGTTGATTATTTCAATTATTAATTTTACTTCATTAACATAGCACACCGAAAAAAGTTTTTCTACAAGAAATACAGGTTGGTAAGACTTTGCGGGAAAACAGATTTGAATTTCTCCGACTACAACCAGCGAAAGATACGGTTACGCTAACGAAGAAATTATACAAATTTTTTAATTGTTTTAACAAACAATTTGGCGCCTAGAAATGGGAAAATCACAATTAAGAATTAAACAGGTAAACAGGTATTGGCGAGGTCAAATACGACGCAAGAAGGTCTCTACCCAAATACGACGCAGCTCGAACTTTAACGAAACCTAACACTCTTATCATTACAAATTGACGCACAAACGTGTGGATTAAAACACGTACAGAATCATTCTTTACAATATTAATATTAATTCCCATATTTTACACTTACAATTTGGTTTGGGTAAAACCCCTAAAACATTCTGGACAATACTACTGATAATACATACTGAACAGTATCTAGGCACAGTAAACATTGATGGCTCAGATGGACTGGAAACTTTTTTTTGAGTAAAACATCTGTATATAAAATCTTGGAAAACGTGTAGTTTGAAAGGGCCAACAAAAGGTCATATAATGTGCCATGAAACTTCAGACAACATGAAAAATGCTTGAACTTGCATTTTATGTAATAAATAAATATATATATATATATATATATAGAGAGAGAGAGAGAGAGAGAGAGAGATGCCCATAAATTTGCCCTAAATGTTTCATGAAACCTAAAAAGTCAATGCGATATGTATAAAAATAGTATAATAACAATTTTTGTTGTTTTACATAAAGGATATAAACGTGGCATCAAATGTACTGAGGCTGACTGGCTCTCCGGGTCCAGTATTGGTGACAGCACTGATGGCATGTAAGGGCTTGCTGTGGGTTGGAACTGACGTTGGCGTCAGTCTGACGGTGCCTCTGCCCCGGCTCGAAGGTGTACCCATTATTAGCGGCAGAGTTAATGTTTCGTACCATGCTCATGTGGGCCCCGTACGATTGCTGTTGCCGCTTCAGGATCCCCCAACTATCCTCAAACGACCTGCATCTAAAGCACTAGCCTGTGATATTTATGGACTCTACGGTCAACTGATGTATGTCAAGGATTACGATGAAACGGATGAAAGGTATGTAGTTTTTAAATATAGCATAATTCTTTTCTTCTGTAGCTCTACAGCCCTTATCAAACATCCAAAATGAAACTCTATCTTTTCTTAATAAATTATATTACATAATAACTTCTTTTTGACTTCTTTAAATTGCGAAATAGTTGTTCCACTTGTAATCATCACCATTGTCACAATAACAAAGTTAATAGACAAAAGTTATGATAGAAGAAAATTTGTTGACTCTGATCTATTTGCATTTACACCAATTCATATCTGTTATAAAATTATTATAATCAAAGCAAAAACACTTGAGCATTGACTAACTGTTTGTAAAGCATTAACATTTTTCACTTTTAAATAAACAATAAATAATGTAGTACATTTAACAGTGCAAATTAAATATAAATAGCATTAGTAGTAAAAGATTTAATAGTGCACAATGCCTTAGAATCAGGCATACAAATCCTTAAGGAATAGACCGAGATGAGTCATATGTTTCGAACAGCAGAGTTGAGCAAGAGCAATAAATACATAATATCTCCATAATGAAATTAAATTTCTTTGTAAAATATTGGATCGAATCTTCACAATTCCAGTACTGAACATGATACACTGAATAACACACACCGTATTGGCGAATATATAAGTGATACTTATTTTCAGGTCAAAAATTAATGTAATTAATCATACTTAACATTTAAGTTGAGTTATAATTATGAAATGTTCAAGTGTTAAATTACTGTTAAACTATCTTCCAAAACAGAACGATGACTTTGTCGTGGTGTTCACTGTGAATGTCAAAGGTGGGGTCAATAAAATGTACATTGACAAATACCTCGTTCCTCTTCGTGGTGATACTCCGTAAACTAAATACTAATAAATGTATGATGACAAATACCCCATTCCTCTTCCTGCTGATACTCCGTAAAATAAGTACTGATAAATGTATGATGACAAATACCTCGTTCCTCTTCCTGCTGATACTCCATAAACTAAGTACGGATAAATGTATGATGACAAATACCTTGTTCTTTTTCCTGCAGATACTCCGTAAACTAAGTACTGATAAATGTATGATGACAAATAACTTGTTCCTCTTCCTGCTGATACTCCGTAAACTAAGTACTGATAAATGTACGATGAGATATACCTTATTCCTCTTCCTGCCGATACTTTGTAAAGTAAGTACTGATAATTGGTATGCTTAGAATGGTATTTTAATTTCGTAGACTGGATCTGTCACATTGGTCATTATCGACAAGTTCAGAAGAGAGCACGGCTGCTACTCCAAGGACTATGGCCGACGCTCGAAGAGAGCATACGCTGGTCACAGTCACTGGCGGGCGAGGCTACGTCAACATACAGCAACCATGTTGTACAACCATCGCAAATAATGCGCACATCATTCTGTGGGAAATGAAATTGTGATGAGAACTTTGTGGCATTTATTTTATAAACATCTAGCTGCTCCTACTACACACAAGAACCGTGTAATTAATTTTGTATAATTTATACATATAATTTTTTCATTTTCTTTTGTAACTGAATGGTATATTAATTTATGATATATGTACAAAAAGTGAATAGAATATAGAAATATTATACGTTGACTTTTTTTATTAAAGCCTTCTTTACTTACGCTTCATGGTAATTAGAAGAAAATTGTATGTGAAATTTTTGTATTATTTACCGTGTAAAACATTATGTGCTCAACAGCACCTGTGTTGTAGATGTATGGATTCATTGTTGTATGAATTTAATTTGTACAACTAATTGTTGGTACAACAGTTGGTTGGTTCAGTGTTATGAAATTTTAGCTGATTAAAGTAACAAAAATTAAAAAGTTTTCAACTTAATTTTAAAGATTCTTTAAAAGGAATGTAGCGATAAAAGGTGTTGTTCAGATACTGTGAGGAACAAATTTCTTTCGACAAGTTATTGTTCACATTATGTGCCTTGTTAAAATGAAATTTGAATTTAATGAATTGTAAAAAAAGTAAGTATTAAATTAATCGCTTTAAGACTGTCTTGTATGCATATATGTATGGTGCACAATGTCACTGTGATACTGTAGTGAAATCTGACTACTACTACTACTACTACAACTACTACTAATCATGCAGAATATTTGAAATAACGAGTCCGATAGCAGTAAAAGTCATCACTCAAAAGTCAGTAATAGCTACTTTGCTCACGTCCTCTGAAGATTCTAACGTTTCGTAATAATTAAACGATATTAAAAATAAGGAATTGAGCCCCGTTACTAACCTTACATACCTTGCCTTCAGCAGATTCCAGAAAAAACCAAAACCCAGGGTCACCACCACATTTTTATTGGAGGAAATGTGGCAACCGTTACTACTTTCCTTGTGAAAAACAATTTAAACTAACAACTCTCCATCACAGAAAAATTCCAAGGCCGTTAGACGAACTTTTGGACACAGAGAATAGGTTATAGGTAGAGTGGCATAATAAATTAACTTAACACATTGTAATAAAAATTCTTATTTTATTATAATGAAAAACTATTGAAATATACTACAAATATAAAAGAGAAAACAAAACAAAAATATAAATGTTAGCAAATCAGTACTTTATTTTATTTTTACTAATACCCCTCCCCTTCTCTCTCTCTCTCTCTCTCTCTCTCTCACACACACACACACACACACACACACACACACACACACACACACTTGATCTGTTTCCCCCTATTCTATTTCATAATTTTGTTTTTTGTTTGTTTACATGCAATTGGCAAACAATTTTTAAACCCTTGTTCTTTTATTATTTAGTACTTATCTGGTGAGTCCCACTTTCACATTCACCTGGTCGTTGTACCACTTGGGCGTAACCACGCATTTTCTC
The DNA here is from genome assembly GCA_034769895.1 of Magicicada septendecula. NCBI lineage: Eukaryota > Metazoa > Arthropoda > Insecta > Hemiptera > Cicadidae > Magicicada > Magicicada septendecula. The sequence goes on along the minus strand of CM068374.1, from coordinate 416,892,774 downwards.
GGTAATTATCCTTTTTTATGATAATTACAATAAAAATAAAATGTTGCAAAAATTTGGTAAACTCCCGTTTACTGATTTGTATAATTTTACATGATTTTATAAATTTGAGAGCGGTAGGCCTACCTTGGCTTTCCGGGGGCACTAAAAAATACATGTACACTCCCTGCTGGCGATGGTGAGACTGCTCCACTGCCTTTATTCTACACAACGCTGTCTGTTTTACTGCGTAATCAAAACCAGTTTTTTCTGGTTTCAGCCACACATTGCTGCCGTTGGCTGATGTAACACGTGTTTACAGTTTAGATACATAACGACGCAATTCTGTTCCGCCGCACCCAAATGACAATTGTAAACACACTCCATTTAGTGTGCGTAATTGTGACTCACTCGTCAACAGCTAAAAATAGGTTGCATAATGTACTGTTAACAAGATTTATGAGAATATTCAATATTCTGAGTGAAAGTGTCCAGTATGATCCAAGAATATTTATTTACTGATTTTAACAATTAGGCCTACTGAAATCAATTCATTTTTCTTTTGTTTGGCTGCCAGTGACTGAGTACTGATTTAAGCTTACAAAATCGGTTACAGAATCGTTATTAACAGTAGTATGTTGTGGTCCTCTAAAAATGTGTCAGAACGTACTAACTGTGGAATAAACTCTCTGTGTTCGTGGAAAGTTAGATTCTGAAATGTACGAAATCCATACAGAAATTAAAGTACCACTAATGTGCAGTACTGTTCTTCATTTGTTGTTTTTCAAACTTGTATTAATTATTAAATACAGCTCATGGGAACACAAGAGTTTCGTTAATGTAATTGGCAGATTTTAAAAATAAAAAGAGTGGGTAGTACTGTATTTTTAAGAAACATGTATAACAAGAAGAACATGTAGTTGAGGAATGACAAGTTACACGTAGAAATCACTTAGTGACCTTCAGAAACGTCATTTACAAGTTTGTAAATGTACACGAAAAATTAAACATAAGGAGAAAAAGTGAATATCATTAAAGTTTTAATAGACTTACGAACAAAGTATACTATTTCCATTCTTAGTTCAATCCTGATGTAAACAAACAGGCGTGGCACATCTAAAACACTATTTGTTACTTGTATTAGAGGCGTATCACTCCTAACAGAAGCAGTACAAACAGGGTACATATAATATTGATACTGTATAAACACATGTAAATTGTAATAATTTGTTCTGATCAAAGTAAAATTTATGTGACTGTTAGACCGACAGTAAAATATTTTATAACACCTGTAAATGGCTTTTTTTATTCACTGTTTAAAAATCACAACAAAACAAAAAAGTAAAAGTTTTGAATTTAATTAAAATGAAATTAGAAGCTGTTATAATTACTTCCATTTTATTTTATATTATCAGATGCTGTCAAACAGTAATTCAATCCCTTCCATATCTGTGTCGGAACTTGTATCATCACTTGAATCAGTATTATTAATGATAAGATTGTCCACAACAGTGTTGGTAACAAGGGCCAGTTGTCATACCTTACCTTCTTCCTTATTTATATGCTCGATACAATAACACCACTAGGCTGCCATTATTTCATTTAACTCCTCTATCGTTGTTTTATACCAGCCAGCTTATATATGTTGTGTTGTAGTGGTCAACATATACTTTCTACTGGTTTCATATTAATTCAATAGGATTCAGAATACAGTGATAAGGAGGAAGTCTTAAAACGACGTTCCCCAATTAAGTGGTAAAATAACTCTCACATGACTATACAGACATTCTCTTCAAATGCGCGTAATACATTACTGTGTGATCATTGTCAATACCCCTGACCAATAACCTTTCAGATTTACCATGTGGGTTTGTTTACATCAGATTGAACTGATAATGGAAATAGTATACAATTACTTGTCTAGGTTTAAAATAATCCACAATTTTTCCATATTTACATTTATTTTGTAAAAACAAATGTAAATTTTTATAGTTGTCTGTATTTTTATGATGTCTTTCATTCTGCATTAGGCAATTACACTACATTCCACAGATGGATCAACAGTAAACAAAAATCACAGATCTTGAGAAAATCTAATACTTTCAGACAAAACTTTAATGTTTAAAGTTGGGTTAATTATATACCTGCTTTCAAAAAATTTAAAACAAATCACCACCTGCCCATATGAAACAACACATATACACTAATCATGAACGTAAAATTTCACCCACTGTGAATTAGAAAATCAGTCATAGAGTTCCCACGAATATGAAAATCCGCAAACATAGAACGCATGAGTTTGGACAGTTTACTGTATTCAGACAGTGTGATGCACCGGTGGACCTAGAATTTTCTTGAGCACGTGTCTGCTATCATTATCATAGCCAAACTGACTTTATTGTATGTCGTTATCTTAATATCATTTAACGATAAATGATAAGGAGTAACTTAATTCCCACAAAAATCTTTTTTAATAAAACCACCATTAAACAGGGTGGATTGTATTAGGTGTCCAAAATCAAGTATAGTAGAACAATAGAAAATTGTATTTTTATTTAGAATATTTTCCTGAATTGATTATGGTAAACACGGAGAAAACTAAAAATCATTTTGAAAGGGTAGGTTATATTGACACATTTTTCATCTGAATACCTAGTTTTTGAGCTCTAAAAACTAACTGTTATAAAAATAGTGTTTTGTTACCTTGATTGATTACAGGATAAAGTACTTTGTCATATGTTACAAATGAACAAATTAGTTTTACAGTATTTCCATTGTTATAGACAAATTTGACTGAGGAGGCATGCTCCTGGTGCCCCCACTGGCACTGGTGTGATGCATATTACTCTTATGTTTCCATATATAATGCACAGTACATCATTGGCGGCTGGTGGTTGAAAAATTTGGGGTTGCCGTTGTAGTTGTGATGGTATTAAATTGTTTCATTCTCTGAATAGAAAATGTCCAAGTCTCCTCCCCCTCCAAACAATACACAAGGAAAGCAAAATAATCCAATTTTAGTGTCCCATCCACATAACCATGTATATTTATTGTACAAAATTTTTTTCTAAAGTTATGATTAAATATTCTGTTGCCTGATTTTTAGACTTTGATTCAAATTTGAAAGGTCTGGTGCATTAAAAATTCCAACCTGGCACACCACGTGTTATTTATCAACAAACAGACTGGTGGCGCCAGTGACGTACAAGCGGGGTTTGCAGTCCCTAATCACACCAAGCGAGCCTATATAATTGTAATAGGAACACCCGAGTTTAGCCAGCTAGAACACTACTCCATTGTATTTCCCCATATACAAAGCACTTCACAGTTGGTGCATACACCGTGGCAAGAGAGTGTACGGTTTTTAGTATTGCTCTGCGCTTTTCAATCGGCAAATGATTAATTACGATGATATAGCTTGTAAACACTATTATTAGTTATTGTTTTATCCATAATTCTATAATTTAAAATACAATTTGGGATTTAATTGGGGTTGTGCAACCTAAACACAGGCCGCCACTGTAATACATATCTCTGAGTGGCATTAAATGTAAGAAAAATATTAATTATTATTTTTGTGTACAATTAATATATAGAATATAGAGAGTTATTCATATAGTAGTAGTGTAGTAGTATTCAGAGATTACATCCAAAAAGTAAGGTGGGTGATATAACGTAAAATAATTTAATTCTCTGGCACTGATATGTATAGCTCAAACCTCAGATTTGTTGTTTGAAACTGTAGTTGTTCAAACATAAGTATGCGGTATTTTTATTGTATACGTTTGTATGTGAATAGAATGAAATTTGGTTGAACTCATTGTGTCTTTCATTAGACATTCATGACAGCTTAAGTTTTGTAATTAGGGTTTTAAAAAATAAAGTTTAGTGTATAGGGGAACAGTATTGTCTGTGCAATTCACGGTCAGATTTGAATGTTTGTATACTTTATTAAGTACTGTAGTCATTGATGCTTGCGGACAGTTCTTCAAAAGGGTTTACGTCTGGGAAATTGACTATATTTCGTTATATGGTAACCATGTATGTGGTCAAACCCTCTTCTAGGTTAGTATAGGCTGGTTGGCAGCAGCTCGCCATTCTTCATGCTTCTCTGCTTTTCTTTTCAACTCACAATATGATGTGCAGTTCGTATCGACCATAAGCTGTTTCATGTAGTCTAAACGGGGTCGACCTCTGTGATTCTTCCCTTCAATTGTTCCTTCTTTTATTCTCTTAACGAACCCACTGTGTTGTAGTATATGCCCTATAAACTTAGCTCTTCTGCCTTTTAAATTTTGCAAAAAGCTCTTCTCCTCCTGAGCTCTTCTAAAGACTTCCTCATTCGTTATATTCTACCTTCAGCTTATCTTGAATATTCTTCTGTAGCACCAGGTCTCAAATGCTTGGAGTCTTCTCTTGTCACCTTCTCCAATTGTCCAGGATTCACTCCACTCCCGTATAGGGCAACGCTCCACACGTATGTCTTTACTAGATTCTTCCTTATTTTTAGGCTGATAGTGTTTGGAGTGAAGAGGTTTTTTCGTTTGTTGAAACTATTAATTTGTTTTTGATGACTTCTGTATTTACAGCTGAAGTAGTGAGAGCGCAGCATTGCCACATTGCACTACAAACCACATGTTACACTACAGACAGCTTGGCAACAATGTGTACTCTGACAGATTTATTATCTGATACTTATTCAAATTAGAATTCAATAAATAAAGTAAACATTCTTTCTGAAGTATTTATTAATACTCTTCCACACGAGTAAATTCGGTGAGTATGTTTTGTTTAAATTTAAATTCTTTAAGCCATTATTTGGAAAGTTTTGTTCCCAATTTTTGATAAATTAACACTTCTAATTAAAACTGCTATTCATTCACTTGGGATCCTTATCCTTATTTAATCATTGTCTGGTAAATTAAGTTCAATGCCAGATCACTTTCAACTTCACACAAGTTTCTAAACAAGACCTACACTACTACAGACACTTCAACGTCAATAGTTATGACTTCCTCCACTCTTTAGAATTTTAAAATTCCATGTTTTAGAAGTATTAATTTATTTTAAGTTTTGTTTAAATTCGTCCAGTGCCACATTTCCCGCATGTACTGTAGGTTTCAGCCTCGGTTGATTAAGAAAACATTGAAAACAAGGGTATGTTTGTTTAGTAATTTGAACTGGCTACGATCAGCTGCTTCTATGGGAGGAGTATTGTAAATATAAGGGCCAATCAAAAATTAACTTCTGAGTGACTGATAAAGAAAAAAATGGAAAAATACTCTATTATATAGAAAAGTTATAAACATTATACATTTACTTTGTCACTTAATCACAACCCACTTACAGGCATTTATTGTATGGTTGCACCAGCTTTGCTTTGGCAAATGCTGCCGCCACGGTATTCAGCCAAGAGTTGATGTTATTAATCAGATCATTATTTGTTTCAAAGCACTGGGTACCCAGTCTAACCTTACACAGTAACAGCTTGGTCGGATTCGGTGTGGGAATGCACCGGTTTCAGTTCAGCTGCTGCTAAGGCTCGCGCACTATTTTCCGCTAGTCCCAGTTGTGGATTTCAATGAAATGGGAGCCTTTCAAGTATGCAGAGTCTGCCCTACATGAGACTTAGGGTACCAAAGAATGGTGTCTAGCACCTAATAAAGTCACATCAATAACTACATGCCTCATACTATCTACAATACATTTCCAGTTTTGGTAATTTTATTAGCACCCATCTTAACACCAACTTTGTCATTACTTATTGCCTCACTGCTAAATACTTCGTTCTTGACGAGGCCTTTCGGTGTCTCCACCATCTTCAGGTTTTTTAAGATGGCCTCATCAAGAACGAAGTATTTAGCAGTGTGGCAATAAGTAGTGACAAAGTTGGTGCTACAGTGAATAGTCGGGTCAGTGAAGTGACCCATCATCCACATCAAGCCATTTGGGTCCACAATTCTGTGCAGCCTTGCGGTGTCCCGACAGATTCGCAGCCTCCTCTTTGTTGACCAAGAGCCTCATCATCTGATGCGTCCAACAATTGGGGCCATAGTCTTGAACACACCCAGTAGAGGATGGGACGATTTGCCAAATACCACCATGCACCTTAAGGGTGGTGGGAGAGGCAGTGTTGAGATAATCCATTCTCTCTTGTCACCTCTGAAATATAAGTAAACAATATGGGCCATGACAATTTGGGTATAACAAGACAAAAGGATATTATTAGCTGTGGTAATGCAGCATGTTGCTATGATAAGTTTCGATCAGAGGTTAATTTTTGAATAGGGCTTATATTAGCAATGAATTGCTAGTTCAAAGAACACCAGATTCCTACTACTTCTACATTCTCGAATGTCAAAATAGAAGATGTTTTAAATAGATTATAGTGTGTGACACAAACCTACTTTTTAGTTTTGTTTTTCTTTTTTGCTCCGGTAATATTGATTCCTATAGGGTAGTGGATTTTGATGCACTCTCCCAACTCCAACTCTTCTGTATGTCCTTGCCTTTGCAATGGTTTGCAGTACTGATAATTCTCAGTATTTGTTTATAATTTCTCCAAAACTGTCTGTCCTGGGCTGACTGTATTGTTTCTTAGAGTCAACTTCCCACTTTTTCGTTGAGCGTATCTGCTCACCTCTGTGGAAATCTACTCATACAGCTTTCTTCTTTTCTTTTTTCTTTACTACACAAGATTTTCCATGATGGAAACATCCATCTGGTTATATGTCAAACATAGCTCGGGTATATTTTAACAATCTATTGTAGTCTTCTGTACACGTTTTGGCTTCATGTACTATAGACAACTGCTTCTTCTGTCCTCAGAAACGTTTCTGGTTTCAAGACTTCTACACAGTTACCCTTATCCTGTTATTAGCCCATTCCATGAACATGTTCATACACTTTACAGTATAGCTTTAATATGAATGTTCATATACTTGCTCCTTCATTTTATTCCATTCCTTAGGATATAGCAAAAACTTAGCCTTAAAATCTCTGCCATCTGAAAAGTTTGCTGCCCACTGCCCACTGCTCTTGTGTTTCCAACTCAGACTCTGATTTTGTAAGAACGTGATAGCATAGAATGGAATGAACTAGTTATTATAAAATGGGGAGTTGCACACAACACTAAGTGCAGAATGTAGAAATGGCATTTTTACTGGATCATGATTATAACAATACTTGTAAGTTAACAAGTACTGGTACTCGTAACAGTTTCGAATCATGTGAACACGTTACGATAAGATTGTGACGTGCACAGAACACTGGGAACAGAACATAGAAATAGTATTTTTACCTGCATAGATACCAATTGCTATTCAGTTAGTGGTTTTTGTTATAGCATTTAAGTTATTTTAGTTTTTTTTTGTACCAAAGACACTGATACTGTGAATATAATAAGTAATAAATAGTGTATGCTTTTTTATTATTAGAATATCAAATTTTGGTTCTCATTTATACAGCTGGTGAAATAAATTGTAAATAGACGTAAGAATTTGTTAAATAATATTTAGTTTAATAAATATGAAAATTGTCGTATCTGTAAGTATCTGAATGTAAATATATGTATTAGAGTATGTAATTAAATTGTAATGCAGATTATTAATAGAAAATAATTAAGATGTTAACATTTGAATTTTCATGTCTCAACTTTTGGAAGATTAAAGAACATAATCTCTCACAGCTGGAATTGTCACTGTTGTTCAAATTATTATTGTCCAGAGTGTTAGGCTGTGGTCCATAAGATTCACAACAGAAGTGACTAGACGTTGTCAGCCATGCTCATAACAGTCATCATCACTGGAGTGGGAACTAAGATGTTCCAATGCCTCCGGAGGACTAAGTTAGTCATACGATGTGTAATGTCTGGTAATTTCTGTTGTGAATCATGTGGAGCACACCTAACAGCCTGCACGATAATAATTTTAATAATATTTTCTAGCAGATTGTTCAGAAATTTGGCAGACAGTTTGCTACCAGCATTCAAAACCATTTCACAGTAATCAAATTCAGTTTTCACTGTGCCAGCAAATTGTCTTTGTTGAAGAAATTCTGTCTGTCCTATCTGTCTTTACACCTGATATCTGATTCTAAAATGTTTTGTTTCTCCACTTTCTGAATCAATTCTTTAGGCAGCGGTTACATAACATCAGAATTCGTAAGAAAATGTGGTCGTATGAAATCGTGAGAGTTCATGCGAATTCGTCAGAAATGAACAAACCCTTTGTTGTTCATAGACGCGGTTAGTTAGTTTTTGACCTCTACGTATGAATACTCACGAATTCGTATGTCTAGTCGTATGTTACCAAAATAATGTTTTTCATCAGTTTTCGTACGAAATTTGCTGTCTCTGGAAGTCCTGGAGTGTGTCTTCTTCAGAAGTTTCGTCTCGACAGTCTCCAAAATGTAGTCGAATGTAGAGCATGTCATTCGGGTATATTCAAAGAACTTTTCATCATTCCTTCCAGACTCCCCATTCTTACTTCTCAATTCAAAATGTTGTTGAACCCACTCATGTCTTTTCAAACTTTCCACTTCAAGAAACCTTATGGGAGGAGAGCCCAAAAAGAAATCTAGCTCAGCTGGATCCACCTTTCCTTCTATTCCACTCAACACTCGTATGATTTCGGAGAGAAAGTGTTTCCATGCTATTCTTACAATTTCGTATGAACTGTTACTCGCAATATCTCACGAATTCACATGACCACAAATTATGATGCAATGTAACCGCAGCCTGAGTCTCTACCTACCCTAATGCTTACTGTGTAAAGATTCCCAGCCACCAAGTTAAAATGTGGTCATCCATCCAGGTTTTCTGAATACGTGCATTGTGCTGCTTGACCTTTAGAAGTACAGCTTCAATGTGTTAACAACAAAGGGCACCTTCTGGATAGGTATATCATTTTATTTTTCATCTTCAGTCCGTAAACATTGTTGCGTTTTGGTCTACCAGAGGATATCTTGCTAATGGTGTTTGCCTTCTAATTCTGCACACCCAGTCTTTTATGGTAATTGTTAACACATTACTCACAGACTTCAAGGTGAAGCATTGGTATTTAATACTGGTATGTATTTACAAAAATATTTTGGCTGCTTTTGTTACCCCCCCCCCCCCCCCCACAACAAACCATTTTGTGTTCATTCCACATCGTGCCTGACCATTGAGATGACACCAGTTTCCTTCTCAATTTACCAGTCTAAATGCATCACAGTAGTAAGAAGTAGGGGGCAGGAATGGGTCTTCTGTGGGTGTACAAACCAAATATTCGTGAAGTTTACAAATGCTAAGCCAGCAGCATATTTCTGATTTGCTGTCTTCTTCTTGTGATAGTTCCTATCCGTTTCGGATGTTGGATATCATACAGACCATTTTAACTTTCTGTACTGCTGCACGGAAAAAGTCAGTTGTATTCATGCCAAACCAAGTCCTTAAATTTCTCAGCCATGAGATTCTGAGTCGCCCAACTCCTCTCATTTTTTGCTGTAGTTAGCAAATATTATTGTCACCACCAACACCAACATTTCATTATAGGGAATTTTGTTCTGATATCACACATCTTCAAGGCACTTTTTGCCATAATTGAAGAAAATGTGTCTTTTAGAAAAGGAATTTGGCAGTGATTATCAAATGTTTGGCTTCTCGACAGTCTTTAAAAATTGCCTGAAATACTTCAGCTCCTTGAATTTTACTAGACTCAGGAGCACGAACAAAGGCGACGATGAGATCTTACTGTGCAGAGAGAGACAGACCGATTCACTGCGATGTTGCCACATTGTTCTCGTCAATTGTCACTTTCTTCTACTGCTAGGCGCTTCTGGCCTGGCATTTAGCGACGCTGGAACAAGCTCCGGTTTCTGCCTCCAACCCATGCTTTAAGAACTGATAGATATGAAATACAATTTTCCAAGCTTGTTTGTGCAACACTTGGTGTGTTTTCTCTTTGTCAGCCATATCTAGCAGTAAAGTAACTAATGAAACTCATCACTAAAACACTAAAAAAAATTTGTCAACAAATATTGCTAATCCAATATGAAGTGCACTCATGCAGCAGAAATGCGTGCCTATTTGCTCACACGATCACGTGATACTGTGTTGCTGGTGCTCAGCCGACTGTCATCGCCTTCATTTGTGCTCCAGAGTCTAGAGTGTCAGTTTATATTGTTATTACAATATGCTCTTTACTTGTTACAAACAAAAAATATATCTTACTAAAACCACCTTCACTTGCAGTAATTTTTAATCTAAAAATTCAGTACATTCGAGGGTGCCATGGTACACTACCTGAAATTCTCTGGTAATAGTATAATATTGTCAGTGTAATAGTTAATATATTGTAGGTCTTCAGGGAGTTGTTCTGATTAGATGCTTTCTGTTTCTTTGTCATTATACAATAATAATTTCTAATCCCCTTATGCTCCATTAAGTTCTGTTCAATGGCAGCACGTGTCATAAAGTTTCTGTGTGTCATATTCAGTTCTTTTGTTTTGTTTCATATAAATAATCGGTATGGAGAACCATACATGACTTCTATGTTCTAAGATTTATATTTAAAGTCATTTTCGAAATTAAATATTTCCATAGAAACTACTTTCTACTTCTTGCTTCGGTCTTAACCACAGTACTGTGGTATACCATCTCACGTTAGTGTATTCAATTTTCACTGATGATGGCAGTTGATGGCACTGCCAAAACCTCTGGTTTTGCAGAAAACATTGGACCATGGCTAAACAGCCTGAGAAGAAATTTTAACAACTAACTACTTCTTTGTTACCGATTACGTAGTACACATATAAAAAATTATCCCTCTACTAGAGCAAGAGCTGACGGTAAAAATTCCAGCCAATAAGTAAACAGAAGAAAATGTTTTGAAAATGGTAGTTCACACAGCGAGAATGGAAAAAATCATTTTGTGGCTGGGCGGAAGTTGTTCAATAATTTTTTCTACCCCACCCCCGCAAAATTGTTTGAACAGCAATTCAGCCAATAAAGTAACAACTTAAAATTACTGCGAAAACTTAGTGTTTATATAGTTGAGTAAAAAAATATTTCTGTGCCTCATTAAATCTTGTTGGAATGTTTTGGCACAATTGTTTTTTATTTGTTTTTTTGAGCTGTTACTATACCCATCGAGTAACAGCTTCAAATCATGATTAAATTCAAGTTTATACTTTCTTTTAATGAAATATGCATTTGTGCCACGTCTAAGCCTGTCAGAAGTACCTGGCACAAAGCTTTGTATTTCTAAAAATAACATGGAATTCCCATCCGCATAGGTTCTCCTCGCAGGTGTATTTCCAGCTGGTAATTTTAGAAAACTATTGTTGTTCGTCCAATTAGTGATTACGAATGCTATGCTATGCCATTGTACTATATTTCTGAATACTCTATTTTTCAATATACCACTAAAATAAGATAGAGAGTGACGCAATAACATGCAATTTCTAGTATCATATATTACATGAGTATTTGGGAATAAAATGGTAAACACTATGGGAATGGGAATAATTATCACTATTTACAAAAAGTAATAATGATTTATTACAGCATTTTACAAAACATACATATATAATATAATTAAATTGGTCTTTAACGCACTTATAATTAAATGAATTGAACTATACAGAAAATTGTAATATTATTAATTTAGTTCATTTTTTTCATGCGTTAATTACTACTTTTTTAATTTTTACCCATCATCATTATAATCATCACTATCATTATCAACTTCATTAAATTCTATATCTTCGTCTGTCTCTACCAGGACAATGTCTTCAACAAAAAAAAGAGGGGTGGGCTCACCTTCAAACCAAAGTGGTTCGATTTTGTCGTCATCGACAATCCAACCGCATTGTTCTGGTAACAGTTTCACGCAATTTACTTCTGTAGCATTTTGCCACATTGACGTTACATAAATTGTACGTAAGATTTTTTGTTTCAGTGATCTCCAGCATGGAGGAATTAGGGTTGAATCAAAGCTTTTCACTTTTTTTACAAAATATTCCGCGACCAATGTTGATGAAAATTGACTTTGAAAAATTAACAATCTGGCATCGTTTACGCTCTTACAATTTATGCCGTAAAATTTGGATGTAATTTCTTGTAATATTTCCATGTTCTTCATATTATCAATTTGTTCAATTTTGTTTAAACAAGCAAATACATGTTGAACTTGCAGATTTTTTTCTAATTCTTTAAATGGCTTTACCTTTCCTTTCCTATAACTAGCGGTGTAATCACACCCTGTGTATGCGTGAAAACCGGGCAAAGCACGACACAAAAGATCACCAAGTGTTTCAGCTAATTTTGTACAATTTATAAAATTTATTACGTTAGGCTTTGATCCTATTGTGCTTAAATATATTTCTAATGTCGGTAATTTATATATATTTCCAAGTACAATAACAAGGATGTCGGTGTCAGACGCTTTAATCATGACCTTTTTATTATTTTCCAGTTTATTCAAATGATAAATGATTCGGGTATCAGCTTCTTCATGGTGACAATTGTAATTTTGTTCAACTGTTTTTAAAACAGTATTATCCATAATTCGATATAAGAAACATTGATCTCTATTTGTAATATAAACTTTTTTATTGCGCAAAAATGGTACCACATTATTATAACACCAATATTCTGATAAAAAAGAAATTAATGCTTCTTTGAATTTAATATTTTTTAAAGCCTTATAAAAATCATTGGGCCTCTTTTGTGATGGTCCAAGTATTGTATAAGGAGTACTATATATAATTATAAATGTCAAGGTAGAAGAGATAGAAGACGGCCACGGAAAAGATGGGTACTGTACCAGGCAAATTAGCCTAATACCTGACGTGAAGAAGAAGAATATTAATAATTTATACTCTATTTAAATATGTATAGTATATGTGTGTATATGTATACTAATATAACATAATATAGTCGGACCGGTCATATATGTACCATTACATGGGAAAACTTGGGTTGCATTAGAGTTCCATGTTACTTCTTTGCCTGGTCCGACTATAAAAACTATTTTTAATTGTACTTACATTGTCATTTCGAAACGTCTCTTCAAATTCTTCCTTATATTTTCGCTTCAAAACTGCGAATTTCCTAAAACAGTCTAAATGATATGCAGCATCATTTGTTGAATTAGGAAATTCAATGTCCCAGTATTTAAACTTTTTTTGCGCACGAAATCTTTTCATCCGCCTACACTTTTCAAAATTAGCTTCATTAAAGTCTATTAAATTATCACTAAGACCACACAAAAAACACGCTTTCATTTGTATAATTGTTTAGCACTCTTTGCTTTGAAAAAATACTCAAAATATCGTTTGACGCTCCTATTGTACACGTGTATGCTGCACACTGTACTGAATTGGTCTATACATCTATACGGTATTCTCTGTATAATTGTTTGTTTTGGTAGTCGCTCATACTCTTTCGAGGCATGCAACTAAAAATAAATAAAATAATAATAATAACGACAATAGTTTTCTAAAATTACCAGCTGGAAATATACCTGCAAGGAGAACCTATGCGAATTCCACGGATGGGAATTCCATGTTATTTTTAGAAATACAAAGCTTTGTGCCAGGTACTTCTGACAGGCTTAGATGTGGCACACATGCATATTTCATTAAAAGAAAGTATAAACTTGAATTTAATCATGATTTGAAGCTGTTACTCGATGGGTATAGTAACAGCTCAAAAAAACAAATAAAAAAACAATTGTGCCAAAACATTCCAACAAGATTTAATGAGGCACAAAAATATTTTTTTACTCAACTATATAAACGCTAAGTTTTCGCAGTAATTTTAAGTTGTTACTTTATTGGCTGAATTGCTGTGCAAAAAATTTTGCGGGGGTGGGGTAGAAAAAATTATTGAACAACTTCTGCCCAGGCACAAAATGATTTTTTCCATTCTCACTGTGTGAACTACCACCTTCAACTATCATTTTCGTTTATAGAAAATTACCCCCTCCCCCTTCAACTACCCTTTTCGTTTATAGATATTTCATCTACCTTTCTACAGTGGATTATTATGACCTTCTTTTCAGGATACTTTATTTATCAAAGTTAAGTACTTCACTCTTGTTAAAACATAAAACATAGGTAAACTACCCCTTCCCCTTAACCGATCTTCACCAAAATCAATAGGGCTTGAGTCCTCTACAATTCAGGCAAGCATCCAAAAAATTATTTTATTCTGTTTGAATTTGCAGCAGTTATCGTTCACCATAGAAAATATCGGTATGGAGAACCATACATGACTTCCATATTCTAAGATTTATTTTTAAAATCATTTTCGAAATGAAATATTACCATAGGAACTACTTCTTTCTACTTACTGCTTCAGCCTTAACCACAGTACTGTGGTCACTAACATATACCACCTCACGTTATCGCACTCGATTTTCACTGATGATGGAAGTCAATGGCATTGCCGAAACGTCTGGTTTTGTAGAAAACATTGGACTACGGCCAAATATCCCGGGAAGGAATTTTAACAAAAACTATTTCTTTGTTGCCGATAACGTTGTACACATATATATAAAAAATATGCATAAAATTAATGGCTTGTATAAGTTAATGATTGATCTCCATTAAGTAGCGCTCAAGTTTCCAAAGTTTTAATATTATGATGTCCGTAATTAAAACATCAGAGCAGGTTTAGTGTGTATGAGGGTTCACCGTGGACAAAAATTTTCAACATTTCCTATTGAGCGTTGCTTAGAATAAATCTGCGAATCTACAGTGTACGTTTCACAGAACAAACACGCGGAAAAGAAGGAGCGCTCCGAAGTCACTCATGGACCCTCAGCATCTTGCAGAGGGTTCATTCCCTAAAGACGAAAAGTCTGTCTATGAGTCGTTCCTCTGTAAACACGTGCAGTTACACTGCCCAGCGATCCACAGGAAGCAAATCGCTATCCACGCTGGACACTTTTTCGGCTTGCATGCGTTATGTTGGTATGGGTTCGGCACTTTCCATTTAAAAACCGTGCAAATGTAAGAAAATAAACATGAATGAGGCCAGAAATAACGCGAATTGTGTGTGTGTGTGTGTGTGTCTTCCCTGCCTTTTTATTGCGGTAGTGATAATAATAAAATGGAAACGTAAACAGTACATAACTGAGATATGCTTGCCTGCCACGCACAATATATTTTCTCTTATACATGACTAGCAGAATACCCGTGCTTCGCTACGGAGTTTCACGTTGTACGTAATGAAAATGTTAGTTTAATTAATAAAGTTTAATTAAAGTAGGCTTCTTAAAAATAAATAGCTGTTGCCCACAACTTCGTTCGCGTGGTCTTCAATTTAATGCGATAATATATTTAGAACAGAATCTATTCTATTGGGTTGCCATAGTAACCAGATCTAATAGTTTTTTAAGACCGCAAAGGACCCCCCAGAGGATCGTATCGAAAAAACACCTGTCCTATGTTGGTTCTCCCGTTGAGTAAAATATTTGTGTCAAGTTTGGTTGAAATCGGTCCAACGGTTTAGGTGGAGACGTGGAAGACCCCAAAGGACCCCCCAAAGGATCGTATCGAAAAAAACACTTGTCCTATGTTGGTTCTCCCTTTGCGTAAAATATTTGTGCCAAGTTTGGTTGAAATCGGTCCAGTGGTTTAGGAGGCGATGTGGAAGACCCCAAAGAACCCCCAAAAGGACCCCATCGAAAAAACACCTATCCTATGTTGGTTCTCCCGTTGCGTAAAATATTTGTTCCAAGTTTGGTTGAAATCGGTACAGTGGTTTAGGAGGAGATGTGGAAGAAACCTTCGCGGACGTGCGCACAACAACTCACCGAAGTTTCATCGCAATCGGATGAATGGTATAGGAACGCATACGGGACAAACAAAGAAACATTCATTTTTATATATATAAGATGTAAACTATACCACTTACTTGACATAAACCGTGATAGCTAAGCTAATGTACAACATATATGTATTAATTATACACATAAATGTTCCTCGATATACACTCTATCTATTGGCGAAAACTTGAATAAAATCCGTTCAATACTTCCTGAGATTAGCGATTTAAAACACAGAGAGAAAACGGACCGACTTTACTTTATTCTATGTACAGATTTACATTAAAATGAAAAAATTATAATTTTATTGCCTGGCAACAAAATTATTTTATTTTTAACAATTACCATTGTTCCAAAAGTTTAAATGAATTTTCAAGTACTTTACTCTTGTGAAAACGTAAAAGGTTGCAGGTAAACTACCCCTTCCCCTTAACCGATCTTCACCAAAATCAAAAGGCCTTGAGACCTCTACAAATCAGGGCTGTATGCAAAAAATTATTTGATTCTGTTTGAATTTGCGGCTGTTATCGTTTGCCATAGAAAATACCCTTGTTAAAAAAACGTTGCAGGTAAACTACCCCTTTCCCTTAACCGATCTTAACCAAAAACAATAGGTCTTGAGAACTCTACAATTCAGGGCTGTATACGAAACATTATTTAATTCTGTTTGAATTTGCGGCTGTTATCGTTTGCCAAAAAAAAAAAAATTTCCCTTGATAAAAAAAAACCGTTGCAGGTAAACTACCCCTTTCCCTCAACCGATCTTCACCAAAAACAATAGGTCGTGAGGAGTCTACAAATGAGGGCTGTATGCAAAAAATTATTTGATTCTGTTTGAATTTGCGGCAGTTATTGTTTGCCATAGAAAAAAATCTACACACAGACAGACAGACAGACACACACACAGACACTTTTCGGAAAACGACTTTTTTTCATGTTTTGAGTCAGAATCTGCAATAATCTCGAACACGATTTTTTTTGCCATCACCATACTTCCATTCCTTAAGGAATATGGAAGTAAAAATTCACATACATACACTCACACTTTTCGAAAAATGACTTTTCTTCATGTTTTGAGGGTAGTACAACCAGAATCAGCCCTTATCTCGAACACTATTTTTTTCACGATCACCATACTTCCATTTCCTTGCGGAACATGGAAGTAATAATATCCACCAGCACTCATCTGCTCATCTTTGTACAGTTGTTGGCTGTAAACGATTTCACATCACATCACGCTTGCCTTAGTAGATCTGTGTGTGTATGTGTGTGTGTGGCGCTTGCCTACTAACCAAGGACTGTCCCTCATTCAATTCCCCAGCTGCTCTATAAAATCAGTGTGCATTTTCCCCTGCCTCTATACTATGAAATGATTACCTAGGATGACACATGCAGTAATGCAGACTACAGTACCTTTCCTTGAACGGCTCAAACTCAAAAAGTCTACTCCGCTTCTCCTATCCCACTCAGTTGGAAAAAAAGGAGTCTGGTTTTTCTAACTTTGTAACGTTTGGTTTACAGCAGCGAACACAAGTCCTGGTTAGAATTAGACAGTAAACAAAAGCAGTGACTATATTTAGCAACCTGCCACTCTTGGAACAAAATAGAATTTTCTATAAATACAATATCGCTTTCCACCAAAGTCAGATTTTGAACCACCATTTCTTACAAAATGTAAATCTTTAAGACTAACTGATTCAGTGTAAAAACTGACTGATTCGGTAAGTGTCAAAACTTTAGTCCAGAAATATTATTTTATATTGGTGGTCAGCATGAATGTACACATATAGAAATTGTAAATTTAATTGAAATTATACGTAAACATTATACGCATCTCTGCCAGTTGGTAATGTAATTAAATGATAGGTCAGTTTACGATTTTGTTTTCCTTAATTATCAACATTGTTAGGCGAATAAAAAATAAAAATTTTTAATTTCTATTTCAGGCATTGAATAAAATATCCGTTGTCCATATTTTAAGTTAATTTGGAAGCTAAGCTTGGAATTTATAAAAAAAAATTGTAATTTTGTTAACAAGTTTTATTATAAAAGATTTTTGAATAATATAAAGCTGCCATATTATACTTATTTGGCAGTGTCTGTTGCACCTATATTGCTAAACAAGTTTTAAATATTACAATATTAATATTACAACAAAATATGGTAATATTAGAACTTAATTTAAAATTTGTTTATTGATGTCATGCATTTATACTTCGATAAAAATTTATTGTACTATAGTTCATAAAGAAATTTATTGTAAAACATATTTGGCACAAGACTAATAAAACTGTGGCCCTGTACTAAATAGACCAGACACTTTAACTTCAGCTGCTGACTGAAACTGTCAGTTATCTTCAGTTGCATGTTTTTGGTCTTGACATGTCTGTTTGTTTTTCTGCAGTGCGTTTCAATTTCCGCAGCTGGAATCAAACTGTCTGATTGTATGGTATACATACGTACATTCTCGGTGCTACAGCCCAGTCCGGGCCCTGGCCTCCAAAAGAAATCGTCCCCACTGGTCTCTACTCCCAGCCAATATCCACCAGTTTGCTGCACCCAGCCTCACTGCCTCCTTACCAACCTGCTCCAGCCATCTTGCACGCGGTCTTCCCCTCCTTCTCCTTCCCATCGGCAAATAATTCATGATTTTTTTGGGATTCTATCCTCCGCCATTCTCTGCACATGTTCGGCCGCAACGCAATTTGTATGAATTGGACGATCGGAAGATCTTTAAACCTTTCGTACAACTCTTGATTATGCAGTCGCCTCCAAATCTCATTTTCCTTCACAGGGCCATAGATTTTTCTGCTCATCTAGTTTTTTTAGCACTAAGCAGTCCAACCCATACATCAGAACTGGTCTGATCAAGGTCTTGTAGAGCATGGCTTTTGTCTCTTTACTTATCAATTTTGATTTAAAATGTTTCACTAGTCCGTAGTAACACCTATTAGCAGATAATATTCGTTTTTCAATGTCTCTACAGGAGTCGTTTCCAGAGTCCACATATGACCCGAGATATGGAAAACCTGGAACTTTTCAAATTTGTTATCATTAATGCGCAGGGACAGGGCGCGAGTGTTAGCACCTACAACCATATATTTAGTTTTGCTTTGGTTTATAACCAAGCCCATAGCCTTAGCAGACAACTCCAGTTCTTGAAAGGCTTACTTTAAGCCAGATTCAGACCTACTTATGACATCAATGTCATCGGCATATGTCAGAAGCTGTACCTCCTTGTGAAATATATGTCCGCTAGTTTGAATTCCTGAATCCCTGATGACCTTTTCTAGAGCTATGTTGAACAACAGACATGCTAAGGCATCTCCTTGTTTCAGCCCATTCAATGTTTTTAAGGAGTTGGATAGATTTGATTGTATTATGATTTGGCACTTAGAATTTGGACTGATTGTATGGTATGGTAGCAATAGTATTAAATGCTGACAGAGTTTTCAAGTTTCTCACTGACATTGTCTTTGCTATTTTACTTATTATTTTTTTTTTTATAAAGATAAATGTATACGTGTGTGTTTGCAAAGAATAGCACAAATAAATTAAACGATTGTTGTTAACTGGTTAAAAATTATATTAACAAAATGTTTATCACAAATAAGTGTAATGAACATTCCTGCTGTAAATGGAGTGTTCTTAACTTTTGTACAGTCAATATGTTATTATTACAAATGTGTATGTGTATGTGTATATAATCATAGTTCTTTATGTAAATATGTAAAAGAAATTACATACTAAAGTTTTGTTTTGTTTCTAATGACATTAAGCTGTCTTTTTTTTCTTTAATACCTGGCATACTCTCCTTCAAATAAAACATCATTTTGTTACGACGGTCTACTGATCGTCGGATGGTACAGTGGAAAACAAAATACAAGACACCAATTAAGTCACTAATCACCAGCTTTAATTATCACAATTAAACAGTTTGTAATCAAAAAGCTAATCTCTTACAACAAATCAAATAAAAATTGTTCACACGTAATAATAATGCCAACTAATATAAAACACAGTTGTCCCACTTAATTATAAAACACATAACATCTTGCCACAATACTTTGAACTGCACTGTGTAACTCACTGACAATAACTCAACTGAGCGCCGCTGATTGCCTATATTTATACCCCGCTGAAATTCCAAAAACTTCCATACTACGCATCAGCGCTACACTAAAACATAATTGATTGTGGCCTTGACACATTGCACGCGGCCGGCAAAATCTAGAAAAGTCTCGCTAACGCATGTTAGGATCACATATCCACGCAACATTACAGCCGGATTCCACTGGAACATCCGAGAAACGCGTAGAATTTTTTGGAATGATGTAACACTTTTTCTGCATTACGTAACAATATTGTGTACATGAATGTCGACCAGACGCCGTGCAATGTATTGACAGTAGTATGTATGGAGTGGGGCAACTGCAGTCTTCCAGAACAGCTCGGTGGTGGTAGTTCACAAGATGGAAATGATAATTCGTGTGAACAGACCAAAAGCAGCTGTAGTGTTTGTTATTGGTAGGGAAAAGCTTAAATCTAATACACATCAGAAAATTCATGAATCCCTAGCAAAAAGCCCAATTTTTATAGTGCTTGTGTGTGTAATATAATTAAATTTAAATTAATTTATTAAATTTGTATTATTTCCTTGTGTAGGTTGTATTTTTATTTGATGTATCTGTGTTTGATTTTGTTGGGTAGTACCTAAATTAAGTTTTGGTAGTCTTTTTTTCATTGATTGATTTATTAATTTTTTTGTAATAGTTTTGTTTTATATTTGTGCAAAGTTTGACGTTATCAAAAGTCTCATATTGTTTATTGAACTCAACTTTTTGGGGAGACTTTTTTCAGTTTACCCAAGCTTACTTGCAATCAGCACCTACAACACTCCATTTACTAATATTAGTAAAATATTATAAAAAACCATATAAAGAGTTACATGGATTATTCAAAACCATGCACTGCATCTATCTCAGATAAGGAAAGAACCTCTAAAACAAAACAGATGTATTAGGCAGCACTCTGTTTGTAAAGCAGAAATCGAATCCTTAAAAAGGGGCACTTTTAGTGTCACAATTTTCTTCTTATACTACTGGAATCAAGGACAGATTGTGTTAGGAAAAAATCAAATTAAAGGAAACAATAATAATTTTTATTTTCACATTTTTATTTTCATATAACAGTGCAGTTAAAAAAAAAAAACTATTATTTTATTCACAAGAAAATTTTCTGTTTTATGTTGAGTTTGAACATGAAACTGGTGGCTTAACCAGGAGTTTTCCTTGATGGCTTCTCAATTATTATAAAGGATCACTGTTGATGTCAGCAGATTGGGGGGGGGGGATATCTAAAACAAGGTACCTCAAACATAACCTTCTGTTTCTGTGTTTACCCTTCACTAAGATAAATAGATCTATCTGCAGTTCCATAGGCAAGGGGGGGTGCTAGCCCAAACATTTTTTATTTTTTAAATGCATAATATAATATCCTCTTATACAAATAGAAATTTGTTTTGTAATAGGCATTTACAATTTAACATAAACGTCCTGACAATTTAAGTAACAAATGATTTTTATAATATTGTACTAATGCAAGATACATCTCATTGCATCGTCATCGTACTAATGCAAGATACATCTCATTGCATTGTCATCTGCTTCTCAAAGGATTCTTCCTGTATTTTTGTAAGGATCAGTTACAGTTATGGCTATTATGTTTTGTTTTCAGAAAGCTCTCAATAATATTTAAAAAAATATAATTTTGAAATAGATGACAACATTAAATACTTGGTAATGCAATTAATTTGAACTGTATTTGTCTATATTGCTGTACTTATCGTATGTGCAGAGATGACTGTTGTTCGATCTAACCATACACTTGCAATCAATTTATTTGTTTCTTGGAGCAAGATGTTTCATGCTATCAGCATACTAAGAGGAAATAAACTTGTCAGTGTTTTTTGAGTCGTGATTGTATGTCCATGTACTACCAACAGTTCACTAAGGACATAGGCAGAAGGGTTGTGGGGGGAGGCTCAAATTCCTCTCAAGATTTTTCACCCAGGTAAAAAGACCATAATACTGACTCATTAAATTGTCATTTAAGGTATATCTAAATATTATTTATAATAAGCAATAACATTTAATTTTGTACATCAATAAAAATGTTACTGAGACATGAGGGCTTAAATATATTTATCCCTTTCACTTTTGTTTGACCTCCCCCACAAAAAAAATCTAGATATTTTCGTGTTATATTTGGTATAAAAGATCTCTTTCAGGACTGCCCATTGGGGGGGGGGGGGGTTGTATGTAACTCATCTCTCTCTCCCCCCTTTAGCTATGCCACTGTATGAAACTATAAAAAATGTGGTATAACAATTCAGATCAAATAAATTTAGAAATTTAGTACTTTTAATTCAAATCCTGATTTTTTCCCTGCTATTTTAATCATTTTCAGGATTATGAAATTAAATAAGACACGTTTCATGCAAACCCCAATATATTTATTGCCACAGATTTGATCAAACGTATACAAAACACTAGCTACGATGGAAATTATAAACAAAACAGTGGAACAGTATTATAAAATTGTGCATAAGTCTTTGATTTGATAAAGATAATATACTGTATAATTCAATTGTGATATCTATTTATTTGCCTGTAATACATTAGCGTCATTATTTTTAGCAAAACAATTATACTCTGTTAATTTTGTTTGTCTCGAACAGAACAACTCTTTCACCTGTTGATTTAAGAAAAGCAAGAAAATTTCGAAACCGACCTTCGTCGTCAGGAACCACCAAACCACTTCGTTTTTTGGTTTCACTGGGCTTGTATTTTCTCAACTTCGCTATTTGTGCCTTCAAAAAGTTGTATATACGTTTTATAAATCTACTCACTGTATCTTTTATCAAACTAATTTTACTACGTTTTTCCTCTTGCTGTGGAGTTGCGCTTCGTTTACTGCCAATGTGCTCATTATCACTGCATAACTCACGATACTCTTGACAAATATCAATTTCTGCACGCCGCTTCTTTGGACAGTTGTCCTCAGCTGGAGCCAGTGCTCTTTTGTGTGTGTAGTCATTTTTGCAGGACGATTCCGAAGAATCATCATCAGTATATTCGTCACCGTATTCACAAAAACTTTGCTTAGTACTTCTCTTCTGCCGTTGATTGTGATTGTAATCGGCAGACATGAAACAGTCTTTTCTTGCAACTCCAATGAAGTTTATATAAAATGTCTTTGCCATAACTGTTGTATGTACATTTACCAATGAATCGTTAGAAATTATGCTTTTTAAATATGTAATTACTGCATTTGGGAGAAGTATACTATCAATGTTGTTGCTAATATTTTGTTTAAGCAGTTCTTGTAAATCCAATAGTAGCTTGCTTTTGTCTAAATCACGATACTTGTCTACATAAAAGTCTGGATTTTGTTTATCAGATTTTGTTTTTAAGATTATGTTTTCTAGTTTGACTTTTACCTTAGAGTCAGCGTAAGCGATCCAAAATGATACAGTAACATCAAGTCGTCCGGTGTTTAAATAAGCACTTATTGGTTCTATAATTTTGTTTTCTTCAATAAACTGTTCCAAAAGAGTGAAAAATGAACCTTCCACTGCTGTATCAGATGAGTTTTTCATCATAACATTCAGACACACTGGTTGTGTCTGAGAAGAAAGTTGAGCAAATGTAACACATACAAAAAATACTACCACTCGTCTGATTTCCATGATGAATGTCTGGATTCAAATCTCTGAACGTAACTACGTGTGACGTTTCTTGTATATGTATATAGCCTTCTTATATATCTGAAACTGAGTCTGTATGGTGTAACACTCAATTATGTCATCACATTATAAATTGTTTCTCAGCAGTTTTATTATGTTCATAAATGCTTTACTCAGTGTTCATAAATTTTAATGTACATTCAGGTGTTGACAAAATGAAATCATTATAAATAAAACACATTTATAGCTTACTTTACTGCTTATTACTTTAATTACTATTCTACTTGACTTGTTTAAGAAGGGAATGTTTTTTATTTTTATTATGTATGACTGATTCATAAATAACCTTGTAGAAATTATGCTTATGTAGCCTAATACACAATTTTTATATTTAATTTCAGACAATGTATTTTTTTGTGTGGTGCAAGTGTTTAATGAGTAATTCATTTTGTAAAATTCTAATAATTTGAAGAAGTGTAAATTAATGAGAAAAACCAAACCATCAGCAGATCTGATTATTTATTTTGGTTTTATTTCACCGTCAGAGTTTAGATGTTTATAGAAAAAAAGCAGTGAGCAATTCAATGGTACCAAGATGGATTCAACTTTTTTGCTTAGTCCTGTCCAGAGTAAGTGACATTGGATGCTTACCCATGACGTTGGAGTGAATCATGGCAATGCCCACCCACACACTGCCATTGAAACGCAACATCTCCTCACAAAGTTTGGATGGCAACAATTTGACCGTCTTACAACCCAGACCTCACACCAAGTGAATATCACCTTTTCCAAGCATGAGAAATCCTTCCTTGGTGGCCTACGATGTCAAACAAGCTGTTAATACATGGTTTAAATCACAGGCGAAATTTCTATGACGAAGGTATACAATGCCTGGGGTGCCTCGCTATGAAAAGTGTTTAAAAAATGACAGAAACTGTACAGAAAAGTAGTTTTAAGATATGTACTTCAAATAGCAATAAAAATGTTTTGTAAATCTGTTCTTATTTTCCTTTAATACCCTATCGGAACTTAGTTTCTGGGTAGTCCTTGCAAATATATACGGATAATGATTTTATTTTTAACGTTATTCATAGGTCGATTGAATATTTTTTTCATTGCTACTTTCACTGTTGCGCTCAAGCACGTTACAACTACAGTAATATATACAATTATTGTATATATTCAAGAAAGATATACATTTTTGGTTTAACGTAGAATTTGATTACAGGAGCATCTGCATATCAGTCCATATCATCCTGCAGTTAGCAGTACCTTCTATTTTCGTGTTCTTTCTTCCAAATTTTATGTTAAAAGCCGTTCTTATTACACAAGGTTGACACCTCTTTTTGTTTTTGGTCGTTCAACATCCCTTCTGCTGTCTAGCAAATAATTATATGGTTTTATGTTAGCAAAGAGAGGCTCTTTGGAACTCTCTTACTGGTGGTCCAGCACATACGGACTTTCCTACATCCGTTGGTTCTGTTGAGGAGAAAATCGACACCTAGCTTACACTGAATACTCTCGCTTATAAGACCATCCATTTTTTTTCATATCCATTCACTTTCTCGAAAACCCTAAACTCTGCTGCCTGCACCCTAGATGTATCCTTTTCCATTATTATTGAAATATTATTTAGTCTGGGTATATTTTTCTTTAATTAATACCCCACGTTGTTGGGCCAATTTTGTAATATTATTTATAATTGATGTTAAGCCTCACATTGCTGGTGCCAATTTTGTAATATTCATTTAGTCTGGGTATATATATTTTTGTTTAAGGCCTCACGTTGTAAGCGCCAATTTTGCAATATTATTTAATTTATATTTCTTAAATATAATGTGTGTATGTAATTGTTACGGTTATACTAACCTTTTAATGCCTTCGATGCCCTATGTCCTTGGGATCCCAATTTGTAATATAAAATATACTCTAACAAATGTGTAGTTAATTTCCTTTAAATGGGTATTCATCTAATTATACTACAAATGAGAACACACTTCTTTTTATGCTGTGAATCATTAGATATTTATTCCTGCTTTTCTTATTATAATAAGTTCCCTTTTTTTATTTTCTATTAATTAACAAATCATTTTCCCTTTTTTAAGGTGTCAGCTCCATCTAGCTCTCGGATGCAAAATTTTTATATCTCAGGGGTTTAACAATATAAACAAATCGTCTTCAGTAATATTATAAATTCACCTAACAATTATTATACTTATAACATGCATCAATAAAAAATTTGAACATGTAGTAAATAATTGTTGTTTGTGTATGATGGTTGTATGTGAGTTCTTGTGATTATACAAAAGAAATCAATTAGATAATTTTACAACCTAATATTACCCATTACAAATACAACATTAATAAAACAATGAAAATAATTAATTATCAGACATTAGTAATACAATTGACAAAAT
The DNA here is from genome assembly GCA_034769895.1 of Magicicada septendecula. Taxonomy (NCBI): domain Eukaryota; kingdom Metazoa; phylum Arthropoda; class Insecta; order Hemiptera; family Cicadidae; genus Magicicada; species Magicicada septendecula. The sequence continues at coordinate 416,866,816 of CM068374.1, read as the reverse complement.
AAAATAAAATAAAAATTTAATTGTCTATGCTATATCTTATAGTTCATTATTTCTCAACATGGTGCGCTGCTGTACCCCTTCTTCACCGTTAAGAAAATGATAGACGCCATATTGCTTTTTGTGGTATGCACAATATTGAATGTTTAATAAAATTTCTATGAGTTCTACACTTTTGTTAGTTCAAAATAAGTTTGGGTCACTCACTTTTTATATCATATATTATGTTTAGAAATGTAGCCACACTAAATGTGTTCGTTATTTAGTTTATATTGAAGTGTTGGGTAAAACGTTAATACTTTATCAATATAGTTATAAGTTTGGAATGATCTCACCGAATTCAAGATGTATTACACCAGTTAGGATAGAATTCCAATTTTTCTTCTTCAGGTGGGTTCTACACAACTTGTACGATAGTTTACTGATAATTTCTATAACTTTACTTGGCTTTTTTACCACACTCCTCTTATTTAATCTTGTTTGGATTGGCAACTATTCCCATTTGTTCCTCCTTCATGGGATGCCAACATTAGACTAAGCTTTCTTCCTGGTAACAATCAATTTTAGATTCATCTATAAGAGACCTTGATTTGTTGGTGTATTTTTCGGTCTCAGACTGTTTTATCTGCCTCCAGTAAACATAAGTTTTTAATGTAACCTTACTTTTCCTGATTATTTTACATAATCCCATTTATGCTTTTATTTCACTTAATTTTATATTGTCACATGCACCAATGAAGTTGATTTTATTGTTATTTGTTCACTTCATATAAAATATATGCCATTCTCACCTTATGGTCATACTTGGTTCACAACACTTTATATTTTTATCATTGTTTACACTGTGTCATTTGCACTGTTTCATTATCATTATTTATCCCTTTTCTATTCGAATAAACACAATTATAAAAATAATTATCTTGTTTTTACCATGACACTATCTATGAGCTAATTACAAGTACAGTCTTAGGTTTAAGACCTAGCTTGACTTTTTGGCTAGTTATACAAATGATTTTTCTTAACCCTAAATACATTTCTCACTTACATACTAAAACATTACTACAGTAGAAGCCCGATATAGCGCGGTTGTCGGGTGACATACTTTCCCCCGCGTTATAGGCGTAACCGCGGTATATCGGAAGGTGACCTGTACAGTGACAAATGATGGGGAGGGAGGACCGGGAAAAAGGCTACAGCATAATGCACTACTATATACTGTACATAAATTACGTCACCAAATGTAGAAATAAAAAATAAGAAAACTGTATTTTAATCCAATGGAATATAAAATACACTATTTATACATTGCTCACTCGACCTACTGTAGGCCTAATTGTTGGTCTTAAAAAAGTCCGTAATTGTTGTTTGACGGGATAATGCACAGCGTTTCTTTTCCGCGTATTGTTTTATAAACGCGAGGTGCAGCAGATGAACATTATTAGATTCACTTTGCCTCTCCATCCATGAAATTACTTTGTTTATGTGTATTATCACTTCACTAACATTTGGAATAACTTCTTTCACTTCCACCCCATTTTCATTTCCATCATCGTCATCGTCTTCTTTTTCTTCGCAATTTGCATTTCGGACTGCATCGATGATATCTTTATCTCCTATACATTCTGCAACAGGCTCACCGTTGTCAACTTCTGCCCAGTCATTCAAGTCATCTAGAGTGAAGTTGCAATGCAGAGCACTACTCGCAGACTGTACATCACTATTAGTGAATCCGGCAACAGAGCAATTTCCATCGGTGATGTGTTGTTCAAAGGAACATTTCTTCCAGCAATTCTGAATCGTAACCGTACTAATACTTTCCCATGTAAGACCTATTGAATACGCAACTGTTTTCAGGTTTATTGACTTAAGGTAAATTTCCATTTCCTCATCAGAATTCACTGTAGCACTCAGAAGTTCACGGCGGTAATGCGCTTTAAATGCTTTTGTGATGCCTTGATCTAATGGCTGGATCAGTGCTGTAGTGTTTTTCAGCAAGAACATGACTGCGATTTTCCCATCTCTTGACTGTAGCATATCAGCAGGTGGATGTGCTGGACAGTGGTCAAGGGTCAGTACAGCTTTTTCTTCGAGGTTGAGTGACCGCAGGTGGCTTCTCACAGAGGGAACAAATTCTTCATGGAACCATTTACCGAAAATATCACTTGTCATCCAAGCATTTTTTGTATTACGATATGTTTTGGGTAATGACGTCATGTTAACATGTTGAAAGCATCTAGGATTTCGGCTTTTCCCTATACAGAGAGGTTTAACTTTGTGGCTGCCTGATTTATTTGTGGCAAACAGGAGGGTAACTCTATCCTTATTTATTTTTAATCCAGATTTATTTATTGAATTATTCACATCCAGAGTTCTGGTAGGAAGCATTCGAAAATACAGAGCAGTTTCATCACAGTTATACACTTGATGGTCATTTAAATCGTTATCGATCATTACTTTGTTTAATGCCTGAGGAAAAAGTGCTGCAGCTTCACTGTCACATGATCATGCTTCCCCTTCAATGCTTATCTGGCTTATACCATGACGAGATTTCCATCGCGAAAACCACCCATCAGATGCATTAAAGTCACTGTTGCCATGTAAATCACTATGGAATTTCACAGCTTGAGCTCTAATAACTGGTCCTGACAGTGGCACACCTTCACTTCGTTTTATTAAAAACCACCTGTACAGACACTCATCTAGTTCACTATCCTTACCTACTTTAGTCTTTTTTCTTTGCAACCCCACTTCACTTTCAACTGTGTTCACAAAACTTTTAAGTTTATCTTCTTCCTTCATCCACCCTCTAATTGTTCCTTCTGGGATGCCACACTCACGTGATAAACTTGCCTTTGACTCTCCGTTCTTCACACGATCAATTATTTTGAGTTTATCACTCACAGAATATGCTTTTCTTTTCTGCGACATCACAAAACTCTACACTATGCGAATTTATGACAAAGACTATACACTTTGATAAGATAATATCAGAGTATGATCTTATACTGTAATATAAGAGTACACTATGAGGGAGAGAAGGGATTTAGTTGGCTGCTTGCCTTGGCATGAATTCTTAGAAACGTAGAGACTGTAAATACGGGGCAATTGTTTATGTCTACAGGTACACTTGAACTGGCAATTCTGGCTGTTGTTTACAACAAGCCTTTGTTTACAATAAACACAACGCATTCCAGTGTGGCTACGGAAGTCACGATAAACAATTCATAATTTACTCACTCTCTACAAGTAAGAATTTTCGCTAATAACAGGCGACATACTCTTCACCGCGTTATATCCGAATCCGCAGTATATCGGACCGCGCTATATCGGGCTTCTACTGTATTTACAATATTATAACAAGATATTGTTACGACGGTCTACTTGATCGTCGTAGGTACAGTGGAAACAAAATAAAATAAGTACAAGACACCAATTAAGTCACTAATCACACCTTTAATTGTTACAGTAAAACATTTTGTAATTAACAACACAGTCTCTACAACAAATCAAATGAAAATTGTTCACACGCAATAAAATGTCCACTAATATTAAAACTCAATTGTATTAAAATTATACCGTCCGATTATATAACGCAACACTTCACTAATAACTACTTGAACGTACACAGTAATAACTCGAACCGCTCTGGAAATATATCGCAGCTGTACTCTCGAACCGCACAGTCAAAAATTCGCCTAATACTAAACTGAACGTTGTTGAGTACCGGTATTTATAGCTAGTCGAATATCTAGATGATTCCTAATTGCATCATAGCGTGCGAATGAACTATGTAATTAACTGTGGCCTTGACACAGTCCGCACGGCTGGCGGCATCGAGAACTTTCTCGTAGATGCGTCTTACAAGCACGTACGCCACACCCTTACATTCTGGACCTCTCTGAAACGTTCGATAAACACGTAGATTGTTCTGTGACATCGTAACAATATATAAAATCACTTCCCTAATCTGTTGGCTAATTTTTGTATCAAAGACACCATCCAGTCTAGTCTTTTTTTTATGTCTGTTTTGTCAAGTTATTTATTATGTTTGTTTACAAGGCTAATTCCTGTTTTTAATTTATTCATGCATCTGTAACACTTATTCTTTATTTATTATTCATGGTTTAGTTATTATAATTCTTCCTTTATATAATTATTTTTGGTTGTTCTCATTTGATCACTCATTCTCGATTGCACTCATCATTCAGTTGCATAGTATTTATCTATTTGAGTAGTTTCCCTATATTTTTGGTAATTAATTTGAGTTTCCTGGTTTGTACCATCTCATGATGCTACAATATCCACAACTCAGTCCCTATACAACTTCACTCAAATAGTCATAATTTTATAGACTTTGATCTTCGTATCTCTACATGTTGTTTTTTTTCTACCTACCTACCTACTACAGAAGTGTGCAAATTATTAGACTCAAAAAAAGGAGGAATTTAAATCAAATATATTTTCCAATAAATCTGTTTTATTGACATATTGCTGACTTCTATTAATATTTAGCATTATAACCCTTATTCTTTATAGTCATTGTGATATTGGCTTGGCAAGCTTTTCTTGAGAGTTTTGCAGTTTCCAATGATGTCTTCATTTCTGCGCACCACACTCATGTAAGTTCACTATAAGGTTAGTTGTGGTGTGGATGGTCCAATTCGTAATCTTTTGTCAATAATTGCCAAAGCTGCTTCTCAACAGAATTTGTGTATAGACTATTACTTGGCGAGGGGACACAAAAATTCAAATCACATGGTGATAAATATGGACTATAGGGGAGATTATCGAAAGCTGTTCAGTGACGTTCTTCCAATTTTGTTTCCACAGCAGCATCAATGTGTGGCTGGTCATCCTGAAGAAGCAAGACACTGGAGATAAGAATCTTATGCCTTTTAGACCCGTCTTGCAGAGATTTTGGATAACTTTAATAACTCTTTTTTTTTTTTTAATAATTGTCTGCAAACTTCCATAAGTCACAGAAGTTACTGCACTAATTTCACTGCACAGTTATTCCTCAATAGTCATGAATAAGACATTGACATTGTAAAATGTTCTTCAGCAAAATGCTGCTTCTGGGACGACATGTCTTGAGATTAGCAACTTCTTTCTACCCTTTGCAGAAAAGCTTTTATACTTGACTCTTCAAATCTGTATCACTGCTGAATTGTGCATGCAATCTGCACAAAATTTCAGCCAATTTAAAACACCTTGGCATACTACAACACTCTGAATAACTAAACACTGCACAGTAGAGACATGCACCTCCTGTTCGTTAATTGTGATAACAATTAAACAAATGACTTTAGAAATATGCACATCTAGACACTAACGGACCTGGTAAAGTTAATCAAAATTTTTAACTGATTAAAGTTAAAGTTAGTGCCCCCCAAAATTAACTGAGTTAAAGTTAAAGTTAATGTGTGCAAAAAGTAACTGATTAAAGTTAAAATCAAATTAACTGATTTAAAGTTAAAAATTTATGTTTATGTTCTGTTTTTCTTGTTTTATTTAGCAAGCTGCTTTGGCTGTTGAAATAATTAAAATCATGTTAAATAAGTCCATAAATTAAGCTTTAACAGAAAAATATATTAATATTTCCGTTGCAGAAAAAATTACTTTAAAAAATGTTTAATGATTAATTTAATCGTTAATCCAAAGTCTGGACACTACTACCATGGCTGCCTAGTTTGACATTTGTCATATAAGTTTCACTTTCAGTAGTTCAAGTAGAACGAAGGAATGATTTTAAAATTAAATCTTTACGGTGTATACTGCAGTGTGTAGCACGTAGCGGTGTCACTGTGCCCAATGACGTCATACTTGAATAGGCTGGCCTGAGTCTAGGGGGCCGTGCTACTGCCCACTACTCACTGATCCCAACTTCAATGCACATTGAAGTATCATGTGCCAATTTCAAAAATCTTATTTATATTTGATAGACCCTTGTACACGGATGTCCTGGGATTACATCATCTTCAACAACCTCTCAACCTTCCTTAAATCTTTTGTGCCACTCAGACACACGCTACTTGAAATTCAGTTTTTGCTATATGCCTTAGTTAACAGCTGCAAAGATTCAATTGCCATCTTGTTCAATTTTAATAAAAATGTCGAATTAACACATTACTCAATTTTTGTCTGAGGCTTACATGGCTGGAGCCAATGTTGTTAAAATTCTTGGATTTTGTTGTCCACAACGTGTCCATTGATTAACTAATTATAAGTATAACACTACCGACTCGGAACACAAAGTTTTATATTGGTAAAAATGTAAAATTTTTACCTTAAAGCCTGAACCAGTTTTCGCTTATTATAAGCTTCATCAGAGGCTGCCACTGGGACTGCTGTCCGTCTTGTTCTTGGCGATGGCACCGTCTTTTGAAAGATCGATGTTGTCTGTGTGTGTGGAGTGTGATATGTTTGAATAATACGTGTGATTTGAATTGTGTCTGTTCGTTTAGGATCTTGTTTTATGTGTTTTTGTGTGTTTGTATATTTCTAGTTGTTCAAGAGTGTCTTGTTTTCGGCCTTTTGTGTGTATGTGTAGAATATCCATGTTGCTATTGACGTTTGTGTAAGTGTGGTTTGCTTCAATGAGGTGGTTTGCAAAGGTGGATTCGGTAGTGGAGTGTAGTGCCTTTGTGTGTTCAGTGTATCTCTGATTGAAGCAACATCCTTCAATTTGTTGCAATCTGAGCAATTTATTTTGTAAACTCAGGTAGATCAAATTTGTTTTGTTCTTTGTGTGTGTTTTGATAGTGTGTGTTCTGTTTTGTTTGTAGTTTTGTATGCGATTCTGTATCCTGCTTTTTTTAATTTGTGGGCTATTTTTTCAGTGTAGTTATTGATGTATGTTAGTGTTATGAATTTGTTGTTTTCTGTCTTTGTCTATTGTTTGTTTTGTGTAGAAGTTTATTGACTATTGTTCTGTTGTATCCATTGGATTCTGCTAAATATTTTATCATTTTTAATTCGTCTTTGTAGTCTTTTTCGTCTAGTGGAATGTTGTTTAGTCTGTGTATCATAGTTCTGAAGGCAGCTAGATTGTGTTGTATTGGGTGATTGGAGGAGTGTGTATTAGTGTGTCAGTTGTAGTCAGTTTTCTGTATATACTGAATTTGTGATAGACCTCTCCATCACAAAATTTGAACACAGACATAGACACAGACACATTTTTGTGTTCCAAGTCGGTAGTGTTATACTTATAATTTGTTAAAATTGTTGTCTTCTGGACTGTAAGGCCGTGGTCTAAAGCTGTTGATTGCAGCAGACGTTTCAGCCATGCCTTCGACACTAATTCAGGCTACACACTTACACAGATGTCTCAGTCAGTGACCATAGTAGTGTGACTGATTAATGTTTAGCCTGTTTAATTATTTTTTTTCAGCTGTTTATGCTAATATATTAGTAACTCTTTTTTAAATATACAAACAGGTTTATTACACAGCATTAGCATATACATTTGAAATATGAAATATAAAAAAAATCAATTCAGTCAATAAGTATCTTGTAAATAATGTTTCAATAATCCGTATTTTTACTGTCTTATTACCATTAACTTTAATGGGATTGATTTCAGGATGTTATCACATGTTTTTCAGCCACTTTAAAGATAGTAATGTTGATTAGTCTTAACTTGTTTTTTCCTTTTGTATGAAGGCAACTCGACTGGACTCACCCCCTCCCAAAGGCTAAATTCTAGTCCACTGCGGTGTAGTCATAGAGACCAAGGCCTCAAGTAACGCACACTATGTGAACTGAAGTTGAACTGTTCGGTCCCAACTCGTGTAGTCCCATTATTTAACAGACAAACATTATTTAAGTCATTACAGATAATTTTGAAAACCTTTTTCTACACATGTTTGATGAATTTCTTCTCTTTATACTTAACTGGAAGGCGAAGTAGGAATAATGAAATTCACACTTTTGTATATTCTTGTATTTGAACTGCATCAAGATTTCCACAGCATATTGTTAAGATGGTCTACTGATCATCGTATGGTACAGTGGAAAACAAAATACAAGGCACCGATTAAGTCACTAATCACCAGCTTTAATTATCACAATTAAACAGTTTGTAATTAACAAAACAGTCTCTTACAACAAATCAAATAAAAATTGTTCACATGCAATAAAATGTCCACTAATATAGAAACACAATTGTATTACAATTGATTATAAAACAAATAACACTGCGCCACAATACTTCAAACCGCACTTTGTAAATCACCACTTAAACGCACAGAGTATCACCCGACAATAACTGACTGAGCTTCCCTGAGTACTTGTATTTATACCCTGCTGAGATTCCAGAATATTCGCTACTGTGCGGCAAGAATGCTACTAGAAAACACCAGAACATAATTGGTCGCGACCTTGCACACAGCAGGCGTGGACCAGTGAGTCTGGAACAATCTCACAACGCATGTTGCGAGTCACGTAGGCAGACATTGCAGCCGGATTCCACTGGATTGTTCGAGATACATGTAGATTGTTCTGTAATGTCGTGACAATATTTAGACAGGAAAATAGTAGGATCCTGGATATAGTTGTAGCCATAAGTTTTATAAAATAAGTAGACATTCTATATTGTAGTCAAACACTGTATTTAACAACCAAAAATCATATCATAATATATATTATATATATATATATATAATATAGTTGTAAACATTTTGATAAATAATAACAATAAGATTATTGGTAATAATAAGATTTGTCAATCACTGTCATCATTTTAAAAGTCAAAAATAAAATAAAACTAATAGTAAAGATTTTAAGATTTTCATTAATTTTTGTCAACAATGATAACAGTAATAACAATAATATTAACTATCATAACAATCATGGTGATAGGTTAGTGGATACTGGGTCTTGATATACAATAGTTAAAAATTACTGGATTTTGTTGTCCATGACGTGTCCATTGATTAATTAATTATAAATATGTCACTACTCACTTGTATCACTAATTTTTTATTGATAAAAAATGTTAAACTTTTACCTTATAGCCTGAACCAGTTATCGCTTATTACAAGCTTCATCAGAGACTGCCACTAGGAGCACTGTCCATCTTATTTTTGTTCAAAAGATCGATGTTGTGTGTGTGTGTGTGTGTATTTCTAGTTGTTCAAAAACTAGACACTCTTGAACAACTAGAAATATACAAAAACACATAGAAACAACTTCTTAAACAAACAGACACAATTTAAATCACACATACTATTTGAACACACACACACACACACACACACCAATATTTCGAATGATGATGCCGTCACCAAAAACAAAACGGACAGTGCTCCTAATGGCAGCCTCTGATGACGCTTGTAATAAGCGAAAACTGGTTCAGGCTATAAAGGTGACAGTTTAACATCTTTTATCAACAAAAAATTAGTAATCCTAGTCAGTAGTGATGTATTTAAAGTTAGTTAAATATTACATAGGAAAAACCTGCAAATTTACCAACTCACTGTTTTTTAATAACCATACACACAAAACGAAAAAACAACACTGGTTTAAAACATTCCCTGTCACACAAATAGACTTATTAGTCATGGAGAAATATAAAAGTTACAAACAAACAAAAAGAACAGAGGTGCCAACTTAAAAAACTAAAGTAAAGCCACTGAGAACTTATTTTATACAAAATAATCTAAAAAATACAAATAAATCTGTTACACAAAATTATCTATCCTATCCTGTTCATGCATTTTCCCACCATGTAATTTAATTTGAGGACATTTTCCTTCTATGGTGTGATTTTTGGACAGAATAATTTTGTATGAAAATCTGTTAGCTTTTTAAAATGGTATCGTTTTTTTTTTCTTTGTGCAATATATATAAACAGATGTCTCTTTTTAACAGATGTCACTGTTTGTAACAGAGACATATTTTAACCCAAATTGCCTTTTTCCTAAATGTTAATTAGATGTATGATTTTTGAATGTTTATTAGAAAAACATGAAACTGATAAGTTTGATGGTGTTTTCTTTATTATAATTTTAACTATTATATGAATTGGCAACAGTCACATTGATCTTAGTTTTTGACAATTTTGTTGTGTCTTTATGTAGGTATTCAGTATTAATTTTATAATAAATAATATTAAGGCTGATATTATATTAAGAAAAATTCTAATTTTTTTCTCATTGTTATCCAGTCTTCTCCAACCCGAAATTTGTGAATACTGTATCATATTATCATACTAGTGATGGAAGTAAAAAAATCATCTAATATCTCAATAGCAATTTGTCTGGCTTTACCCTTGAAGTACGAGAGTATGCGTGGCACCACCTTAGTTCTAAAGTACGAAGGTAACTCCTTTACAGCATTTAAAACTGACCGAAAAGCGTCACGTTTTAAAGTTTCATCAGGTTTTTGGTTTTTTAAAATGCTGTCTACCAGTTCCTTTAAAGCACCGTAAATATGATTCACAAGTTTAATAAATTTTTCTTTAAGGTAATGTCTTACTTTACTAAATTTACTCTCTTTCTTTGGATGGTTATTGTCTGGAACCTCTTTCAGCATAGCTGATCTTTTTCTGTTTATCCGACGTTTTTTGACTGGTGCCATTGATCTTTTACTAAGAATGTTGCCTTCATTGGTGGACAGTGCTTTCTTACTTGCACAGTCAGTACTTCTCTTGTGTCGTTGTTTACTTCTGTTATCAGGAGACTGGGAACAAGCTTTTCCACCTATAAAGTGAAACTCAATAAAGTTTAAAAAAATCTTTTGTGACGTAACTGTCACACGAATATCCATCATTGTCATGAACTTTATTCTTTTCTGTAAGTATACATTTACAATTTCATCTGAACGAACTCTATTAGAGATGCTGTTGACATTTTGTTTATAAAACATGTTTATTAATTTTGACAATGATGTGTTTCTATCAATATTATTATATCCATAGATGGAAACACCTGAATTGTAGTTTAGATCCGAGATGTTGTTCAGTTTAACGATGTCATCGAAATTAATTGGAAGCAGTATGGAAATATTAAGTCGTCCTGTCTTCAAGTTAGTGCTTATAGGGTCCATAATTTTCTCGTCTCCGATAAGTTGTTGCATGCGATTATAAAACAAAACATCTGTTCGATCAGTTGAGTTGCTCGTTATAACGACCGAACAATGTTGTTGTTTTCGCTGAAATGAAAATTGAACAAGTGTTAGCCACAGAAACACTACTACCACACTTCTGCTGCCCATGGTGAACTAAACCATCGACAATGGGTTTATACAAACTTTCTTAAATAAAGCAGAATGATCTCATATTCTTGAACTACAAAACGTAAAACGATTTAGCAATAGTTTTATAACACTCATAAAAGTCTTATTCAGCAAACATACATGTTATTAAAGCTGTTAAAATGTCAAAGTAATAAAAATTATTTTATGAAACAAAATCACTACTGTTTTATTGTGTTCAATTGTTTTATTGTTATTACTCTGCTAAACTTGTTGATAAAGTATTAATCAATTTTTCTGATTGCATCATCAAAGTAGTTTCCACATAATTTTATCTGTATTTTGCAGACTATAGCGTAATTTTGTTGTATCCACTTGTAATCCTTTTTATGTGCAATTATGTTTTTAGTTTTTAACAAACTAAAAAATAAATTAGAAATAAAACGTAAATAGGTTAACAAAGTAGATCTTCAAATATCTGTGGGGAAAGAAGTCAGCATCAAATTGGATTAAAAAAATCCAAAAGCATTTAGAAAAAATAATATAAATGCAGAAGAAGCAATTGAAAGAGAAGTTTTTCAGGCAAAAGTGTTAAAAATGGAAGGGTCCAGGGTAGGAGAGAGAAAAATGCAGGTTCAAAGTGGATTGAAGACAGGAAGAGATGAAAGATGAAAGACACAGTGAAAAGATGAAAGAATATTGGAGAAAAAGAAAAGAACAAAGAATAAAGAATCGAAATTGGCATGTGGTCCTTAGATGGCTGATACAAAAAACAATTAGAAATAAATCATAATCCCTTTATTAATATTTCATCCATCTGTTTTTTTAATCTAAAAAATCTATTATATAGATTTAAAAATTATAATCTTTATAACTTTTAAATTATTTTTTTTTAATATTAGATTTTAAATATCGGTATGGAGAACCATACATGACTTCCATATTCTAAGATTTATATTTAAAATCATTTTCAGCCAAACAGCCAGGGAAGGAATTTTAACAAAAAAATACTTCTTTGTTGCCAATAACGTAGTACACATATAAAAAAAAATTATCCCCTCCCCCTTCAACTATAATTTTGATTTATAGAAAATTACCCCCAGCCCGTTCAACTAGCCTCTTCATTTATAGATATTTCATCTACGTTTCTACAGTGGATTATTAAGATCTTATCAGGATACTTTATCAAAATTAAGTACTTTACTCATGTTACAACAAAAAATGTTTCAGGTAAACTGCCCTTTCCCCGTAACCGATCTTCACCAAAATCAACAGACATTGAGTTCTCTAAAGCTCAGGCACATATGTAAAAAATTATTTGATTCTGTTTGAATTTACGGCAGTTATGGTTCGTCATATAAAAAATTACCCATGTTAAAACATAAAACATGAGATTTATAAAACATATCTAAGATTTATATTTAAAATCATTTTTGAAATAAAATATTTTCATAGAACCTACTAACGCTGGGGAAATCTGAGGAGCCAATCAGAGTTGGGCCTACCTGCACTCTGCTGAATTTGGTGGAAAGCCCTGTCACTGTCGTCAAAGTATCAGCCTTGACAGGGTCCTCTTTTTCTGCAAAATGGGAGAGGCTTGAGATGGAGTGAGTGACATGGTCCCCACCTCAATGAAGAACCCATTGTTTTATAAAAATATATTTAAATTTTGAAAACTGAAAATTCTTTTCTTGTTCTAAATATTTATATTTTATAATCAAAATGACTTTATTTTTGTTACCTGGCAACAAAATTATTTTATTTTCAACAATTACCATTGTTTCAAAAAGTTTAAATAAATTTTCAAGTACTTTACTCTTGTTAAAACGTAAAAGGTTGCAGGTAAACTACCCCTTCCCCTTAACCGATCTTCACCAAAATCGAAAATCCTTGAGACCTCTACAATTCAGGGACGTATACAAAAAATTATTTGATTCTGTTTGAATTTGCGGCTGTTATCGTTTGCCATAGAAAATACGCTTGATAAAAAAACGTTGCAGGTAAACTACCCCTTCCCCTTAACCGATCTTCACCAAAAACAATAGGTCTTGAGTACTCTACAAATCAGGGCTGTATGCAGAAAATTATTTGATTCTGTTTGAACTTGCGGCTGTTATCGTTTGCCATAGAAAATACCCTTGTTAAAAAAACGTTGTAGGTAAACTACCCCTTTCCCTTAACCGATCTTCACCAAAAACAATAGGTCTTGAGAACTCTACAATTTAGGGCTGTATACAAATAATCTTTTGATTCTGTTTGAATTTGCGGCTGTTATCGTTTGCCATAGGAAATACCCTTGTTAAAACATAAAACGTTACAGGTAAGCTACCCCTTTCCCTTAACCGATCTTCACCAAAAACAATAGGTCTTGAGAACTCTACAATTCAGAGCTGTATGCGAAACATTATTTGATTCTGTTTGAATTTGCGGCTGTTATCGTTTGCCAAAAAAAAAAAAAATTTCCCTTGATAAAAAAAACCGTTGCAGGTAAACTACCCCTTTCCCTCAACCGATCTTCACCAAAAACAATAGGTCGCGAGTACTCTACAAATCAGGGCTGTATGCAAAAAATTATTTGGTTCTGTTTGAATTTGCGGCAGTTATCGTTTGCCATAGAAAAAATCTACACACAGACAGACACACACACAGACACATAGACAGACACACACACAGACACTTTTCGGAAAACGACTTTTTTTCATGTTTTGAGTGTAGTAGAATCAGAATCTGCAATAATCTCGAACACGATTTTTTTTGCCATCACCATACTTCCATTCCTTAAGGAATATGGAAGTAAAAACTATAAAAAATTTTGGGGCATAGTCTTCAGAATGGCTAACAACTTACATATGCCCTAAATTTCTGAGGTAACAACACATTGGTATCTCTCAGTTGACTCTGGTTTGTATTATTTCAGACTTGTATTGTACTGTAGAATTTGGCCTGTTAATTTCTTTCTTGGTGTACTGGCATTTTGTTTTATGAGCTGGTATAAAAATGTTCTGCCCCTAGGTCTGCATACAATAAAGTACTAAAATTTGTTGTTTTGCTTAAGTCTGACCACCATTACCTTCAAAGCAATCCTCTTGTGCAGAAATACACCACACCCAGTGCATTTTTCCACTTCTGGAATACTTCCTGTTCTCGAAGAATGTCAAGCACCATCTGTGACTCGTGTTTGATCTCATCAACAGTTTCAAAAAGTGACCCTTAAGCTTAAGTTTCAAGAAGACTACAAATTCATGGAGGACAAATCCAGTGAGTAGAGCAGTGGGGGGCAGATCACCTGTAAGGTGATCAAACAGATGTGGCCTAAAACCTACAGTGTTTTCTATCTTTGTGAGTGGGCACATTGCATGACGCTTCATTTCATGGAGTATCCAACTGCCTTTGCAAGACAGTTCAGGTCTTTTTTGTTGAATGGCCTCCATCAGATGCCTCACTACATTACAGTAAAACTGAATATTGACAAGATTTACATTGATGCCTCTGAACATTGACTAGACTTCTGAACATTATTCAGTTTGAGGATGAATTCATAGTGACAAACCAATGAATATTGAAGAAAATGATAAGCTTGCTTTCTGTTATGCTCCTGACTTGACTCTTCTTTTTGGTCTTGGAGATGCTGACCTCTCCCATGTCAAAGACTGTTGTTTAGTTTCTGGGTTGTTTATAATATTGAATCACCCAGGACCTGCTGATGAATATTTTGACAGAGTTAATGTGGTGTGCTTACTGTGCTGGTTCAGAATCTTGGGCATGAACTTTGCAGCAACACAGTGCATATTTAAATCAGATTTCTGAATATACTCTGATGATCTTGAGCACAAGCTCTTTAACTATGGCAACATTTTTTGAGGTTGTGCATGTGAAAGGTGGCCTTGGCCTCTCTACATTTTCCAATGAAGTTCTGTCTTTCTTGAAGCATGAGTACCATTCAAAGCAGCTCGCACAACTCATTGGTTTATAACCATAGGCTGGATCATTTGAAGGGTCTCAGATCCAGTTTCACCAAATTTGACACAGCATTTAATGTTAGCTCACTGCTTTAGTTTGTAGTGCATTTTGAAACTGCAAATGTGCCCCTGTATATGGTCAGAAGAAAGAAAGGTATTTTACAAGGGAAGACTCAATACCATGTCCTATCTACAATCCTTTGCCCCCATGGGCGCAGAGTCTACTACTTAAAACGCTGACTAAGTGTGGTACCCTTAGGAATGGTTGGTACCCCTAGGAATATGAGACAAGCAGCTCTATTCCCTCTGTACGGAATATCCACTATTTAGGACTTGAACCATAACATTCCAACAGGTACACCCTTCATGTCACAAACAACCTTGAATCCAACACCAAGTATGGTTGAATGGTCTGGATCATTCAAGGCCCCCCACCCAGCCCGACTAGAGCAAGTGTTGAGCATACCCGCGCCCTGGCCCCTCAATCTCCTGAGTAGTCAGTTTAATGGCCCGCTGCTAAGAATGGGACACCTTCCACTGACAAAAACTTGTCAAAGGACAACTCCATGTATGTGACCACAAAAACTTGTGTAGCATGGCTCCCAATTTTCACAGAATGATGTCACTTGCCAACTAACTAAAGGAAGACACAGTTTATGATTGTCGCCTGTGTAACCCCATACTGCTATCTATGAGGATTGTTCAATAGAAACATGTTTGATCTTCGTCGCCATGGCAATGGAATCATTTGTTTATATTGTCGTTTACGTACTAGTGATACGTCTGTCAAAAATATTTGCAGTTTGCTCTTTTCTGAGCGTTGTGACTGGGTTGAAATTTGGCATCTGTGATAGAAAATCCGTCCAAAGATAATCTGTGTGCCATTATTCAGTTTTTGGCCGCTGAGGGGCATCATCCAATGGAAATTTATACGAGAATGAAAGCTGTATATGGAGACTATAGTTACTCTCATATGGCAGTGGTTGAATGTTGCATTAAATGTCAACAAGGAAGAGAATCCACTAAAGATTTGGCCTGTCCTGGACCTGCATGTGTTGCAGAATCAGATGAAAATATGATACAGCTGGAAACTGCTTTACAGGCAGATAGGGGCATCAAAGTTAGAGAACTTTATCAAATTTTGAGCATCACTGTGGGAACTGTTCATTCCATCATTCATAGTCTTGGCTATCACAAAGTTGCTGCTCAGTGGATTCCACGATTGCTTACTGTGAGCAGAAAAATTTGCGTTCGGCGTTATCATTACAGCATTTGGTGTGCTATCAAGAACAATCTAATGCCTTTCTACACCAAATTGTTGCTGGTAATAAGTCTTGGTGTTATTACTGCAAACCAGAATCCAAACAACAGAGTACGCAGTGGACATGCACAATCTCCGAAGGTGAAAAATGTCGGCCCCAAAGTTCGAAAAGTGATGGTGGCCATATTCTTTTTTATTATCAGGGTGTGCTGGACTTAGATTTTAAAGAACCTGGTGTTAACATAAACGCTGAGGGATATGCAGACAGCTTAAAACGCTTACGGTTCAGCATCAAGAATAAACATCCTGGGAAGCTCACAAATGGTGTCATTCTTCTGCATGATAATGCTCGACTCCATGTAGCCCAGACGATTCAAGATCTAGTTGGTCGTATGAAGTGGGAAGTCTTACAACATGCACCTTACAGTCATGACTTGTCCCCATGCGATTATCATGTTTTTGGCCCATTAAAGAAATCACGAAAAGGATGGCAGTTCAAATCAGATGCTGAGGTAGAGTTTGCTGTTAGCTAATGGTTCCGCAAAGAGCTGCAAGAATTTTACCAGCAGGAAATCTACAGATTAATGCAACAGTGGGACTTGTGCCTTAATGTTAATGGAGACTTCTTTTAAAATCGTTGAATAAAAACTGCTTTACAGCCTCTAAACGGGTTTCTGTTGACAATCCTCGTATTTCTGCAAAAAATAACTAGTTTCAGAATATTAGTGGCTTAGTGGCTCAAGTGTTCAAACCATCTCCTCCTATACTCCTTAATTGTTGGACTCACAGACAGGCTTCCTAACTCCTGGAATGTCCTTCCTTCTTTTCTTCTCTAGGAAGGAATAGTCGTGAATACTTCTCAGAAATGTCAACTCAGCAATTTCTTTCATTGCCTATTATGGAGGAACCATGTCTCGGTGGCAAAGAGGACTGTTGAAACAGATGATGTTTCATAAAACTTAATGCAGTAATCCTTCCCGGATTTATTCCTCAGATTACTGTTAATCCTTTTTGACAATTTATAACCCTATTCACCATGATACTCATATGAGATGTTATATCCCAAATAATTAAAGTCACAAATCTTTCGAAAGTTTGGTTGTCAACGTCTATTTCTGTCCATTTTACGTCCAACTCTAAAGTATTTCTACTAAAAATTTTGGAAGATGCTTCCTCAAAGTATTACAGTTAATCATAATTGTCAAATAACTGACTGGTTCAATGTCTGGATGGTTACACAGGCATCTTTTTCTTTCACTCCAGATTCAGTTTCTAAACATTTATGGTTTTCTCCTTACGTCTTAATGTCTTATATCCTCATACCTTACATATCAGTGAGCATTAAAAATGTTCCTTAGTACTTTATTTTGAAATCTTGGGAAGACCTATTATTGTTTGGCTTGGATCAACCTCACAGCTGTACATTATGTACCCAAAAATGTTTTAATATCTTATTGGATGGTAAAACTAAGTTAGTCACTATTGTAGACAAGAGTTTTGTCCAATCAACCAACAGTCTTCTATAATAACACCATGTTTCAGTTGAACACACCTCTTTTGATTTCTTATAAAACCAAACGTTTATCCCATACATGTTCAACCACAAAACTGTTATTATTAATGAAAGCCACAGACGTTTATGAGGAGAATAGTCTTCTATGTTGAATGCATAGCACACATTTTCCTTCATATTGTAACAATGGAACTCTCTCGAAATGTGAGAGTGTCCCACCACCTGTTTCTCCACTAGCCGAGCAGGTGTAGCATTGTAACAGTACAATTCTGGCCCTACAGTGTTTTGGGGGATAACCAATGTAAATTTTATTTTATTCAAAGTCATACATAAATACTAGTAAAGTTTTATTAAGGTTTTGCAACTACGTAATATCGAGTGGCCAGGAATTGCGTCAAGGTCAGTGGTATACGTGCGGGAACAACAGCACAATTTCGCCAGACGAATGTGTCAACAGGCCGCACCTATGAAAACGTCACCTCAAGAATGCCAAACGTAATTGCTGCGGCTTTAAAAACTAAGACGTCATACTCAAACACAAAGAGATTTGTGACGTAGCCCCTCTCCACCTCGGAATTGAAGTGGTTCAACTCGTTCTCAGTCACGCAACATCATTTGAGCCGGCCGGCTATATATAAAAATTCTGGAACGAAATCGCGGACGTCCGCCCGTATAACATGTAAAATGTGAAGTATATAAATGGAAATTAATCTAAAGTGAAATAACAGTTTGGCTTAAACATATAACAAGTAAATACAAATAACATCTGGTAAAAAACAATACCAGTAGTGCGAGTGGAGCAATGGGACGTCTTCAAGACTGATTTTCCAGCTAAGTGACAAATGGGGGGTATAAGAAAGATTTAATAAGGGTCAAAAACAAAATTTTCAGTATTTTATTTAATTAAATAAAATGAGCTCAATTTGGGAATTTAATAAAATTGTACCGCATGAATGAGAGTGTGAATGCGTGAATATAAAAGATTTAAATTTAAGAAGTGCTGGGTTGTGAAATGGTTAATAATGATATAATTAAAAATGTGATTGAATATGTTTATTTTGGAGGGCATGTAAAATGTTAAGGGGAAAGAAATTTTAACTTGAATAGTTGAACTACGCCTCATGGCAAATAGTAGTGTGCTTGTTTTGCATAGTAGAGTCAAATTTATTTGTGTGTTGCTTAATAATAAAAGGTAATGTCATTGGTAAATATTACAATTGAGAATAAGTTATTTCAGGTAACAAATTCCGCTACTTCTGGTTCGCTTAAACGAACTTGGCCCAAAAGGGTAAGCACATTTGAGTTTCTTGTGTTGGTTACAAGATGGCGCCCGAACAAAATGTTTACTATTAGAAGTAAATAGTAGGCTATTCAACACAATTGATATAAGCACATAAAGGTAATTAACGTTACAGTGGCTTCCGGAACAGGGACTCAACATAAAATTTGATTTTATGTGGAGTAAGCCTACTGGAAAGAACGTGTAACAGTACATAATGACCCAGTATCATAATTATGGGTATAAAGGTATTTTTCAATGTTTTGTATTGTTTAATCAGTAAAACACAGAATGGTTAGGTCCATTGTCCCTATATACGGTGGAGCAGAATAAATTCAGCAAGAGTATGACGCCAAGGTCGCCGATGGATGTGCTGGAATCGGAAAAGGCCATGGCGGTGTTTGTGACGAAGGACTAAAATGTGCATTGTGATTGGACTATAGCACTGTTCCGTCATAACCAAAAAACAATGACGCACTAACTACAATACGTGCAATGAGGCGTTGTCCAGTAAGACAAAGCTGTATGACATAAGAACCACACACACAAGCGCAAATTTACATTTGCCTCGTTCTCATTTCAACGCCATTCTTCAGAGGAGATACAGCGATGTATCGCTGTGTGAACAATTCTCTACCAATAGTTTACAATAACTAGATCAAAATATTATCAGTAATAGTGGAGCAATGAAGGCTCACTTTGTTTAACAGTATGAATATTAAAATGTAAAATCAGTGCACATATCTCTCCAGTTAAACTCAGCAGAATTAGAGGCGAACACCGGCCATCATCATGGGCGTCACCCACCAGCAACGGATGGACAACACCAAACGATAAGCAGAGAAGTCCCATTTTATCATTTTTTATAGTTTAATGAGCTCATTAATACAGAATCACTAATTAAAAGAATGTACTTATCTAAAGATGAATGTGTGTGAGAGTGAGCGAGTGAACGTCTGGCCATAACCACAGATGCTGAGGGCATTGGTTTGTGTATTAACGAACTAACAATTAATAAATGGTTTTAAGCTGCAGCAATACAATTTACACTGATATTAATTTAGCAGACAAAAGAAGTATAGAGAGTAAAATGAGATATAAAAAATAACAGCCATTTTGTTTTTGGGTCATCTTCTATGACGTCATTGTTTTGACCGCATGGTCGGATCTGTAATACCTTATAGAGAATTAAATTTTGATGGTTATTTTCAACAATACCGTGTATTCATTTGTGTCACCAGCTGTGTCTCAAAATCTCGCTGTAAATGAACCCTGGCACCCCTTAGGTAAAAACACGTTTATAAAAGAAGAATATGAGCCCAGCAACCGAGGAAATTGGTAAGTACGTAGAGGTACCAAATTATGGTATTTGTCATACATATTTTATCAGTGTCTCAATAATAATAAAGAGAATAAGTAAGAATATTGTAATATTCTCTACTTTTCTATTACTTATTTATTACTACACATACTCTGGTAAAATATGTATAACGAATACCATAATTTTATGGTATTCTCTCAATTTTATTAAACAAAATATTAAGTACAATTTTTAGTCGCGGCTCGCATTAATCTGAAGACTGTTGTTCCTGGTCCTCTATTTATAGGGATGACCTATAAAACTGTCACCGTTGCCGCTAGAACATTTCCAAAAATTATTATCAGTATGGTTTTTTACTTGCATACCTTCGCAGTTTATATACACTAATGTTTTCCTATCTTAAATATTACATGCTATTTTATACTTTAATTAACTCTATTTTATTTATAAATTAGCGTATTATGCAATTACGTAAATCTTTTGAAATTTCTAGAAATATTTGAATTTTGATTACACGAGCTATATCTCAAATATTTATATTTGTCTTATGTACAATTTCAAATCAACATACGCCCAATTACAAAATATCAATATTGCGTTCGTTAGATTTAAAACTAAATTTGCTGAGACACTATACTAAGTATACAATAAACTTTGAATTAATTAGACTTTGACTTATCTTTGGTAATGGATTTGCTGAAGATTACTAAAGACTTTTTTCAGAATTGTCGGTCTGATGAGTTTTTTAATCAATTACTTGTAGATGCTAGAGAATTAGCTGATGAGATTGACGCTGAAGCAAGTTTTAAAAACACAATTAGACATCGGGCAAGATCTAAAAAAGAACAATTTGATTATGAAAGCCCTGACGAGCCCATAATGGACGCAAAAGAAAAGTATAAAATTGAATTTTTTTCCACACTTTGGACTGCGCTATCAATTCCCTTGATTTACGTTTTTCGCAAATCAGTGAACATCATACATATTTTTCATTTCTGTACGACATTCACGGGTTAAAGAAAATGCCTAAAGATGAATTGATAGCTCACTGCAAGGACCTTGCATTGATTCTAACAGATCAAATTTCATCAGATATTGATGGAGTGGACCTTGCAGATAAGCTATCTGTTCTCTCTACACTCCTACATAAAAAACTTGCACCCAAAGAGGTTTTAGAGTTCATAATAAAATTAAACTTTGGACCCAACATAGCCATTGCGCTTAGAATTCTTTTAACGCTGCCAATAACTGTAGCCAGTGGCGAGAGATCATTCTCGAAATTAAAAATAATAAAGAATTATTTAAGGTCAACCATGACACAAGAGCGACTTAGTGGTCTGGCCACTCTCGCAATAGAATACGATGTATGTCATAAAATTGATTTCAAGCAAATACTGAAAGAGTTTGCTGAAATAAAGGTTAGGAAAAAGGTATTTTAAGCTTGTGTTTAATATTTTGAAAACTTTTTTTTTATATTCAATTGTTATCTTTTTATATCTTTCAGGATATTTTATAATTGAGTTATTTTTATACATAGTCTATATTATATTTTTTTTTTTTGAAAATTTTATTTTTCGTTCTTCTACATTTCTTATTATTTCAATATTTCTCTAAATGTTGTATAAAAGATTCTATTTTGTATAAGATTTCTAAAACATTTTTATTTTCGAAAGCTAAATATTTTTTAATACAACACTGCATGATGATGTTATTTTTTGTACAGATGTTATTTTTTGTATCTTAGGATGCAAAACCAATAAATGAATACCTAAAATGTGTTTTTTATTTCGTGGGATAATTTGATAATCTCTTCACCTAATACGGGGCGGCAAACAACCATTCTGCCCAGGGCGGCAAAATTGCTAGGTCGGCCCCCGGACGCATTGGTTTTGTTTTGGGGCATTGGTTTGTTTCTTAATTCAAAAGTTTCAACCTCACAACAACAAGACTTCAAAATATATTGATTTTTACCACCACCAAACTCAATTTCTTCCTTGTAAGAAAATAAACTACATATATATAACTACAACTAACACAATACATCAACAATTCTTTAATATACCCTCAAAATACCTTCACCTAATTATTTCTATAAATTCAGCTTACAACTATTATGGCAGACACTTTTATTATTTAAATTTTGTTACTCAACTTAGATTCACTTCTTCTATTTTGTAAATGGGACCTTACTGTAATATTTTGTTCAACTTCATTTGTAACTTTAGACTTTCAACTTTAAAATCTACTATATTTTGACACTTGTTAACGTCATTACCCCTGTAACGACCTCCTAACCACACACTCTATTGCCCCCCAACACAATAAAAACATCATAAAACATTAGACATTACACATTAACATTGTTACATTTACATTACACAATTTACATTTACATGACTTGTACCAAAACTTTATCACATTTTTATCATCAACAATTCTCTATTAACTTTTATTATTAACATTTGTTTATATCAGATTCTATACAACAATTTCAAACTTATCATTCACCTTTCAGTTACAATTACCTTCCTACTATGAATTTTCCTTTTCTAACCCTTCTATCCTTACTTGTTTGGGTGACTCTCTATTATTCACTATTTTCTCTATCTTATTTTGGCATTGTCAATCTAACCTTACTCACCTCTTTTTTACACTAACCGCTACTAACCATTAACACATTATGACACCAATATCTTTATAATAACCCCCTTCACAAATCCCATTTAAAACCTCTGGCACCGCTCATTTTTTGTACTAGTATGTGTGTATTCCCCATCTATGCTCATTCCATCATTGGTTCCTGACCCTTTCAGATAACCCTTTCCGGCACACAACGGTCCCTTCCTGTCCCAACACCTCTCGTTGCGGACTCCTACACCAATACCCTTACTACAAAATATCACCATCAACAACAAATATAATTACAATTCACATTACTCAACTCTACATATAATCACTAACCACTGTGTCCCTAAAATATCTAACACCTCTTTATATATTATCTGTATCTCAACACTTTATTTTCCCTAACTCCCATTAACTCTATTTAACTAACTCCAATGCCCTTGTTTATCACTATTACCCAAACTCTTTACAACATTTCACCTTAATATACCACTAGAAAATTCATCACTTATCTACTAACAACAATACCTCTCCATATCCAAATATATTACCTGCTTAATCATTTACTAACTCTTAGAATCTGACTCCCATAATATCATTTAAAATCATCAAACTTCCTTAAATTCTTTAAAATTCTACAATACATGTTTACATAAAAAAAAATATATAAAATACACAACAGCAAAAATACACAAATACATTGACATTGTAATATATTATATTTACAAATTTAAAATTAAATAAAATATATGGTGCTTGACAATATGTGATAATAAGAATTGTACTCTCCTGTAAGCCCCACTGTCTGGGCTAGCCAATTTGTAATATATTTTTACAAATATAAATATAATAAATAAAATATATAATATGTAGATAGCAAGAATTATAGATATGTAAGAATTATGTATGTTGTCTGGATCTCGGTGTTGAACTCGCTGATGATACAGCTCCACTTTGGATTCACCAATTACAAAGAATAAATTAAATATAAATATGTTTTATAATTAAGTGTGATTGATTGATAAAACAAAAATAAAATTTTGTAGGTTGTGAAATTTTTACTGATATTGAGTTTTGGTTTAATTATTTAATTTAATTAATTAATAATTAATTAATTAATTGAGTGTGTAATTTTCTTAGATATTTATTCTATCACTGTAAATTAATTTTGTTTAGAAAAAAATAGTTAACATTAATTATATAAATAAAGACAACTCTTGTAACTGAGTAATGATGTTCATTTATTAACATTCAAAATTATGCGCCAGTCAAACTGCGCATGATCAAGGCATTGGCTAATATGTGCTCCAGTCGGTAGCGAACAAAATCAACAAAATATATTTTTACAAGGTTAGAAATTATGGTTCTTTTAACGAGTCGAAATGGTCAGAGGGCAAGGAACAAGATACATTCTTACAGGTATTCTTAAACTAAATTATTATGACTGAAATAAAACAAGATTATTATTTAAATTGTCAATTAGAAAAATGAATAGCGAACCAAATCGACGAAATGACGTCACTCCTTTCAAGCTGGCAGTGCAACTCGTGCTGGTGAGTAAATCCAGTATGGCCGACGTCTCCTCGATTTTAGCTGCTATACGGCTGGAACTGGCTGAGATTCTCCCGCAGAAATAAAATGATATTCCCTTCTCTGCGAAGTAGTGTTGGTCCAGGAATATAGTGTAGAGTGTCCTCTCATCTCCTGCGATGTCGTTTTCGTGATGGGTTTCTTGTGAAGTGTCCGGTGTTCAAATATGTGTAATTGTGTTCTGCGAATATGGTCCAAAATTGTCTCAAAATGGCTGTTGATTTCTTGTGTTTGAGTTTGATGGTGTTATTACTGTTGTTTGGAACTTGTGAAGTGTTATAAATTGATAGTTAATGTTATTTTTCACTTTTAGATCATCTCTGTTACACGCCGCATAACCACACTTGGTTTTACACAAATTATTCTGTTTTCGGTATTCTGCTAACACATTTCCAACTAGTCGTCTTCACGATTAACAATAGACTAATAGACTCAACGTCGTCGTTTTAGGGTAATTTGTGCTATGTCTTTTTCCTCTTTATATTGTTTAACTATAAAAATATCTGTCTAAGACTTGGTTCACCATCTAAATATACATAATAAGTTTTCTTATTTTTTACTGTAATTCAAATATTTCTTAATTTTACATAAATCTAACTACTCAGTAATATTGATTAATTAATTTTACATCTTTTGATATATAGCTGGGTTTGTTTGAAGCTCATTTAAGCCCAAAAATT
Organism: Magicicada septendecula; assembly: GCA_034769895.1. NCBI lineage: Eukaryota > Metazoa > Arthropoda > Insecta > Hemiptera > Cicadidae > Magicicada > Magicicada septendecula. The sequence goes on along the minus strand of CM068374.1, from coordinate 416,841,398 downwards.
ACAATTTTTTATAATTATTGTATGCCTCATATTTTGTACAAATTTATTATTTAAATGGTTTTTAATTGTTATTTCTGATAATATTTCCATGGAATATTCTTAATAACTCCGTGATTATCTTTGTTGTTAAAAATTTTGTTGTTAAAACACTTCAATATTGATTAATTTACTGTTTAGTCTGATTTGATTACCATTATAGGCCTAGTATTCTTTGTTTCCAAAAGAAGTTAATTTTCTTTCCTTTGTCATTTTATTTGCTATTAATTGTATTTGTATTAATTATATTTTCGATTTCTGTATTGTATGTATTGAATTCTATCCTTTATTATATAATTTTGGGTTCTCTGATAGATAGTTTTGGTTTAATTGCTAGTGTTTTTTTCTAAAATGGTGTCTTAGCTAGTCTGCTTGTACATTATTTACTGTTTTGAATAAACTTATTACATTTCTATATCCTACTTGCCTCTCTGCCTCACACATTGGAAAATTAAATAACATGATTTTTAAAATACAATGGAATATCTTATATCTACTAAACTCTTTTTTATAATATCATTTAACCATAACATAAACATCTTATGCCTATTATTTTCTATATATTTAGGATTATAATGGAAACATATTATTATCAGCACTATTATCAGTCGTTGGCTGTCCTTTGTTTTTATGTTTCCTTTTATCACAAACCTTATCCTATTAAAACATCTTATTCCTAATAACATCTTCAGTTATTAACTGTCTCTTTTAATTACTATAACTATTTTGATAACACATTAACATAAAAACATCTTATAACTAATGACACTTTCAGTTATTAACTGTCTCTTTTAATTACTATAACTATTTTGATAACACATTAACATAAAAACATCTTATAACTAATGACACTTTCAGTTATTAAGTGTCTCTTGTGTTCCCTATACCTAATTTGCTAATACAATAAAATAAAAACATCTTATACCTATTATATTGTTATTATCAGGCCCGTATTTTGGATGTATAACACCCCTGTGCAGTCATTAATTTTACGCCCCCTATTCCCTGAGCTAAACTTCAGTGTCGCTATTCGTTTACAGACTATGGACAATAAATTGTTTAATTACTTACTTCAATTTTAAACTGTATTATAGACAGTATTTAAACTTAACTGAATACACAATATATGAAACAAAGGTGCAAGTTAAACATTTATACATTATTCTGAAGACGATATATGGTAACCACATAGAAAATAATCACTACAGTTTAATAACCTCAGTTAAAAATATCACTGAAACATCCAATTTGGTCAGTCAAACGTATATGGTAGAAACACTGCAATTTGACACTAACCATTTTGTGAAACTTACCAAACTTAGAGAAATGACTTTCTTCTGACTTTTGCATTTGCAAATGCATTTATCACTTCCTCAAAATCCAGACTGACATTGATGTCTGATTCTATGGCGAGCACTCCAAGACTGACCAGTCGTTCTTGATTCTGTGCTGTCCGTAGATAGTTCTTGATTCGTTTTAAAACTGAAAATGACCTTTCAGCAGAACAGTTTGTTGCTGGAGTACAGTTGTAGATCTTGAGTGCAGTGTACACATTTGGGTAGACATCACTAATTTTCTTCGAAGCCAACATTCTACAGAGAAATGGAAGAGACGATAATTTGTTACCATCTTGTGTCTTCATAGATAACAGATAGCTTTTCAAATGGATGCATTCTTCACCAAATCTGCTTTCTATGTCGGAATCATAAATGGCTCGAAGTTTCTCTGCAGCATCATAAATTTGAGGAGCTTCTAATTTGGTGATATTTGAGAGAAATGAAAATATTAAATTATATTCTTTGTAGACATTAACTCTCTTCTGTAACTCAGTCTGGAGAGTTTGTATGATCTTGCAATATGAAATTACCATTCGTCTCCAGATCTTGTCATGTTCCAAGTCATCTGATCCTAGTTCTTCTTCAGGACTTTCTGGTTCCGCTTCTGATTCAGATGATTCATCAAAAAATCGCCTACGTTTAATTTGACGTTTTGGTCTTGGAATCTCAACAGCTGAAGAAGAAGGAACTGATTCCAGACTCCTGATCTGATTAAGTTTCTTTTCAGCTGAATCTCTGTGATTGGGGAAAGAGGTCTGAAGCTCAGTTAAATACACTGTAAGAGAGTCGTACATTTCAATAACAGTGGAAATGTCCATTTCCTGAGCTTGCAATTTTTTCATGACTTTGCCAAATTGTTGAAGAATAGAACCCCACACGATGTCATGAATGCTACCTCAATGCTATTTAATTTCCTAAGAAGACCATCAGCTTGACATCTACCTTTACCCGTTTCATTTTCTGAAATAGTTCTTAATGCAGAAACCACTGCTTTCCAATCTGCATCCAAGCTCTTGCAAGCATCCTCACGTGCACACCATCGAGCTGTTAACAGTGATTTCAATGTCATGGTTACAGAATCAAAAAATGTTTCCAAGATATTCCATCTCCCTATAGAATCTGCGAAGTAATTATATAAACTTTGCAATAACTCAAAAAACCGTACTGCAGCAATACAGCATTTCACTGCTTGTGAACCAACTAGATTCAGTGAGTGAGCTGCACATGGAATGAAGAAAACAAGAGGATTTCTTTCCTTGAGTCTTGCTTGCAAGCCAGAATATATTCCAGACATGTTGGCCGCATTGTCATATGATTGACCTCTACAGTTATCAACTTTCAGACCATGTTGTTCTAAAGAATTCATTAGTGCTTCAAAAAGCTTTTCTCCAGTACGGCATGTATTTTTCATAAAACACAGAAATCTTTCAACTGAGAGCCCACAATCAGTTACATATCTAACTACTACACTTAACTGGTCATTATGAGATAAATCTGGCGTAGAATCTACTATGACTGAAAAATATTTAGAAGAAATAACTTCATTGCCTATTTTTTCACTCACTGACTTTCCCATAAGATGTATTAATTCTTCATAAGTTGCTGCTGACAAGTATGATGTAGATCCTTTTCCAGGATTACCGAACCGTGCAATATGGTCAGCCAGAAAAGAATCGTACTCTGCAATTAATTCCAAACACATCATGAAATTTCCATTTTTCACAGAGCCAAACTTCTCTTCGTCTCCACGAAATTGCAAACCCCTAGAATCTAGTTTTTTAACTACAGAAACAACTCTTTTTAGTACATATCTCCAATATGTAACTTCATGTTCATGCTGGCTGAGCAATCTTTTGTCAATTCTGTTCATCTCATTTCCTCTACTTTTCAATTTTAACAAGCAGTCTCTGTGAGAAGCAGAATTTTCATGTTCGGCTATTCTCATGCCAGCATGGCTACAATCATTGAAACCAGATGTTGCAAACTGAGATGTACCACCGAATAATTTGCATGGTGCACAGAACAGTGATCCTTAGCTGGGAGAATAAACAAGATATTCACGGTTCATAATTTCCCCATTTACTAAAATCCTATGGAATAGTTTCTTGCTGCAAAACCGTTGTGTTCCATCAACATATCGCCGCGAGGACTGTGAAAAGTCAGCGTCTTTGTTTTGATTAATACCATTTTTTATCAAATAATCCCGAGTGTGATCAGTGTTTTCCCAATAGAATGGATCATTACTAGGAATAGACACTGCAAAATCCACTTCTGTAGAGAGTGTAGCTTGTTCCTGTACTTCGAGATTTTCGACTTCCACATTGTCTTTACTGTTTTCCACTATAATTTCACCCGAATTTTCAGGCCTACACTGTTCACTTTTGTTTTCACCACTGAAATATGAGTCCAGTCGAGGTATTTTCTGCAAAAGTTTACTCTCCCTCTGTCTTTTTTCCTCAGCTTTCTTGCGATATGCAGCACCACTTAACCTAGATCGCCCATCCATACCGTCCCTAAGCTATTATATCTTAACGGAAAAACCTATAGAAATACTGTTTTGTAGAACATTTAAAACTGAATAATTCACTGTCAACAGTTAAAATACTCGGCGTATCGTATAAAATGCCTTGATTTTGAAAGTTAATAACAAGTTGGAACCACGTGGAACGATGAAACGCCAACTTAACTCTGAATTAATAACAACATACACACCAAAGAATATGCACACATTTAGACATTTTGCAAAGATAGTTTATCAGAGTACTAACTCTATACTCAACACTGAATCCAAATTTTACGTCCTATAATTTAAATAATACGAATAATAAACGTTATTTATAAACGAAAACACTGCTCACACCTTTACACTTTCGTACACAAAGCAGAACGTAACCTCCAAACACAAAGCTGCAGAGCACGTGTACAATTATTCACCACAGCCACGTAAATTACATCAGCCTAAGAAGGAATGAATACCAAATGTTTCAGAAAATATCCGCTAGAGGGCAGCACGAATACCATTCCAATAAACGACGTATGACGGCAATACTAACGAAGCAAAAGTTGAAAACGTAAATATACGTGATTACTGATTTTGGCCCGTCTGACAAAAAACGTGTATATACGTGATTACTGTTCAAAGGGTTAATGCCAGAGCCAGAACGCTAATCTACTTCGGGCTTTATAATGATATGAAGCGATGTTTTTTTTAACCAGCTATATTTTGCCGCCCTCAAAATTTTGCCGCCCTGTGCACCTGCACATGGTGCACATGCCTAAATACGGCCCTGGTTATTATGCCTAATCACTAAAACACTTTTATTATCAAAATTGCACTCAGTCATTAGACTGTCTCTTTAGTTTTTATTTAGTATTTACCTACACTGGTGGTAGTCTTTTTTAATAGATTTTTTATACTACACTTTATTATAATGTGTCACTGATTTTGGCTACACTAATGGTAGTCCTTTTAATAATTTTTTCCACATATTCTGCTACTGGGTATACTGCTGGTTTATTGGGTTTTTACATAGTAAGTTATTTTGATCAATGGTTTTCTTTGTTATTTTTCATTCTTATTAACATTTTATTGACTTAATATACAGTTTCTAAAACAATCCTTAAAACAATTCATTCTTCTCACTCACTATGGAACTTTTCTTCTTTATTTATGTTGCATTAAGTTAAATGTTTAGCGTAATATTTTGTTATGCTACAACATTAATATACACAAAAATATACAATCCACATAATCACTAAATCATTTACCAAAATCAGTCATAATCAGCCCATCTTAAAAAACACTGTTCACATAATTAAATGTTCATAACACAATAAAATAATCAACCTCCATCGTCAAATAACAATCGAACCTTAAAACTATATACATGGTTTAATATTGAATGTCTTATATTATTACTATCAATATAATACTTATCTAATTCTTCATATATTTCCACAATAATATTTGAATTAATATGCTTGTTCCATATTACTATCTCCTATAATTTGTCATGATAGAGTATGGTCATGTCGCCTTTGGTATAGTCTGTTATAATCAGGTAAGTTATAAAGTCATTATTGTTATGAACCTCATCTCCTACTACTTTAGTTTCAATACAAGGTAAGTTTTTATTATATTTATCACTTCTATCTCCACCTAACCTTTCAATCAACTCTTCATAGTTTCTATTTACTCTATATAACTCTATCTCCCAATTATCACACAACTCTCTTTCACAATAATTCCTATCATAACCCCAAATCACATTCTCTCTCCCCATATATGCAGGGTACACTACAACTTTATTTTCGCACCACCTATCAGGTGCACAAAAAATCCAGGGACAACTATTTGCAGACCTTTTGTCTCCAAAATCTACATCAAAGGCACTCTCGTCCTTCCTAAAAACATGTATATCACCCCCAAATACACCACTAAGGGAAAAATCTAACCCCTGCATTTACAATTATGCTCTCTCTACACACTGTCTTTAACCCTTTAACACACATTATCATTCCATCATTATTATATTCTATTCCCCATAAAACCTCATTATTACTACTCCTGTTTACATAATCATTCTCTAACATCGTACTTTTATTTATATTATCATAATTTTCTACCCTACTTACCTTGTCATCTTTGTTTATCTCTAACTTGTCTACCTTGTCACTATTGTCTCTGTATTTCATTTTTTGATTTCTCTAATTTCTCCTCTACTCGATCTAATTTGACATTTTGTAAAGTATTTTGCTTCTTGAGCTCATTCTCAAAACTATCTAATTTTACATTAAATGTACTATTCATTTGATTGAATTTGTCTTCAAACTTATTATTTTGTTGTTCGAATTTGTCATTGATTAACGTGAATAAATCTTCTAATGATATTTTATTTTCAGCTACTCTAGGTGTCGAGCTAACATGTTTTCCTAATAAAATGGATTCCGTGTCTGTATTGTCCATTTCTATACTATTATTATTTTCTGCCATCATTACTTCAATATTTAAATGGTTGTTTATCTTTTATTTGTACTTAACTACGCAATTAACTCAATTTGTAATTAACTATGCAACTTCGTCAACATAACCTCTCATTCATTATATATCGTCTTATATCATCCTCTGTGTTTCTCAATCTGGCTGTTTTATATAAATTAATTTTATATAATGTCCCTGTTCGGGCGCCATTTGTAATACTCTCTACTTTTCTATTACTTATTTATTACTACACATACTCTGGTAAAATATGTATAACAAATACCATAATTTGGTACCTCTAAGTACTTACCAGTTTCATCGGTTGCCGGGCTCATATTCTTCTTTTATAAACGTGTTTTTACCTAAGGGGTGCCAGGTTTCATTTACAGCGAGATTTTGAGACACAGATGACGACACAAATGATAACAAGGTATTGTTGAAAATAACCATCAAAATTTAATTCGCTATAAAGTATTACAGATACAACCATGCGGTCAAAACAATGACGTCATATAAGATGACCCCAAAACAAAATGGCGGTTATATTTTATATCTCATTTTACTCTCTATACTTCTTTGTCTGCTAAATTAATATCAGTGTAAACTTTATTGCTGCAGCTTAAAACCATTTATTAATTGTTAGTTCGTTAATACACAAACCAATGCCCTCGGCATCTATGGTTATGGCCATACGTTCACTCGTTCACTCTCACACACATTCACCTTTAGACCAGTACATTCTTTTAATTAGTGATTCTGTATTAATGAGCTCATTAAACTATAAAAAATGATAAAATGGGACTTCTCTGCTTATCGTTTGGTGTTGTCCATCCGTTGTTGGTGGGTGACGCCCATGGTGATGGCCGGTGTTCGCCTCTAATTCTGCTAAGTTTAACTGGAGAAATATGTGCACTGATTTTACATTTTAATATTCATACTGTTAAACAAGATGAGCCTTCATTGCTCCACTATTACTGATAATATTTTGAGCTAGTTATTGTAAACTATTGTTAGAATATTGTACACACAACGATACATCGCTGTGTCTCCTCTGAAGAACGGCGTTGAAATGAGAACGAGGCAAATGTAAATTTGCGCTTGTGTGTGTGGTTCTTACGTCATCCAGCTTTGTCTTGCTGGACAACGCCTCGTTGCACATATTGTATTCAGTGCGTCATTGTTTTTGGTTATGACGGATCCGTGCTATGATCCAATCACAATTCATATTGTAGTCCTTCGTCACAAACACCGCCATGGCCTTTTCCGATTCCAGCACGTCCTATGGTGACCTTGGTGTCTTACTCTGGCTGAATTTGCGTTGTTCCTTTTTCCAGAGGGACAATGGACCTAACCATTCCATGTTTTAATAATTAAATAATTCAAAACATTGAAAATACCTTTATAACCCATAATTATGGTACTGGGTCATTATGTACTGTTACAAACCCCCTCAATGAAAATTTTTGTGTCGAAACACAAAAACTTTCATTGACTCATTCACACTTTCCTAAAAGGATCAGTCTGGATATGGCACCACACCCCCTGTACTGTTACTATAAAAAAAAAATTTATCATCACTTACCCTTGGTCCCATGATGTTGGTCGCACCCTCTGACCTTACTGGACTTCTGAGAGATCCCTACACCATAAGGCCATAAGGCACTCTACACTCCTGTTCTGACGCTCCAGCCAGCTCAGGACTGCGGCCACAACACCACAAAACTCTGAAACATTGTATACAACATTTTAAAATAGTGGTCTAATACACTTCCATATCTACAGCTGATATGTTCCCTTTTAGATGCATTGGTTTGTGTTTTGGGGCATTGGTTTGTTTCTTAATTCAAAAGTTTCAACCTCACAACAACAAGACTTCAAAATATATTGATTTTTACCACCACCAAACTCAATTTCTTCCTTGTAAGAAAATAAACTACATATATATATAACTACAACTAACACAATACATCAACAATTCTTTAATATACCCTCAAAATACCTTCACCTAAAAATTTCTATAAATTCAGCTTACAACTATTATGGCAGACACTTTTATTATTTAAATTTTGTTACTCAACTTAGATTCACTTCTTCTATTTTGTAAATGGCACCTTACTATAATATTTTGTTCAACTTCATTTGTAACTTTAGACTTTCAACTTTAAAATCTACTATATTTTGACACTTGTTAACGTCATTACCCCTGTAACGACCTCCTAACCACACACTCTATTGCCCCCCAACACAATAAAAACATCATAAAACATTAGACATTACACATTAACATTGTTACATTTACATTACACAATTTACATTTACATGACTTGTACCAAAACTTTATCACATTTTTATCATCAACAATTCTCTATTAACTTTTATTATTAACATTTGTTTATATCAGATTCTATACAACAATTTCAAACTTATCATTCACCTTTCAGTTACAATTACTTTCCTACTATGAATTTTCCTTTTCTAACCCTTCTATCCTTACTCGTTTGGGTGACTCTCTATTATTCACTATTTTCTCTATCTTATTTTGGCATTGTCAATCTAACCTTACTCACCTCTTTTTTACACTAACCGCTACTAACCATTAACACATTATGACACCAATATCTTTATAATAAACCCCTTCACAAATCCCATTTAAAACCTCTGGCACCGCTCATTTTTTGTACTAGTATGTGTGTATTCCCCATCTATGCTCATTCCATCATTGGTTCCTGACCCTTTCAGATAACCCTTTCCGGCACACAACGGTCCCTTCCTGTTCCAACACCTCTCGTTGCGGACTCCTACACCAATACCCTTACTACAAAATATCACCATCAGCAACAAATATAATTACCACTCACATTACTCAACTCTACATATAATCACTAACCACTGTGTCCCTAAAATATCTAACACCTCTTTATATATTATCTGTATCTCAACACTTTATTTTCCCTAACTCCCATTAACTCTATTTAACTAACTCCAATGCCCTTGTTTATCACTATTACCCAAACTCTTTACAACATTTCACCTTAATATACCACTAGAAAATTCATCACTTATCTACTAACAACAATACCTCTCCATATCCAAATATATTACCTGCTTAATCATTTACTAACTCTTAGAATCTGACTCCCATAATATCATTTAAAATCATCAAACTTCCTTAAATTCTTTAAAATTCTACAATACATGTTTACATAAAAAAAAATATATAAAATACACAACAGCAAAAATACACAAATACATTGACATTAATATACACAAAAATATACAATACAAGTTAGATGTTTAGCGTAATATTTTGTTATGCTACAACATTAATATACACAAAAATATACAATCCACATAATCACTAAATCATTTACCAAAATCAGTCATAATCAGCCCACCTTAAAAAACACTGTTCACATAATTAAATGTTCATAACACAATAAAATAATCAACCTCCATCATCAAATAACAATCGAACCTTAAAACTATATACATGGTTTAATATTGAATGTCTTATATTATTACTATCAATATAATACTTATCTAATTCTTCATATATTTCCACAATACTATTTGAATTAATATGCTTGTTCCATATTACTATCTCATATAATTTGTCATGATAGAGTATGGTCATGTCGCCTTTGGTATAGTCTGTTATAATCAGGTAAGTTATAAAGTCATTATTGTTATGAACCTCATCTCCTACTACTTTAGTTTCAATACAAGGTAAGTTTTTATTATATTTATCACTTCTATCTCCACCTAACCTTTCAATCAACTCTTCATAGTTTCTATTTACTCTATATAACTCTATCTCCCAATTATCACACAACTCTCTTTCACAATAATTCCTATCATAACCCCAAATCACATTCTCTCTCCCCATATATGCAGGGTACACTACAACTTTATTTTCGCACCACCTATCAGGTGCACAAAAAATCCAGGGACAACTATTTGCAGACCTTTTGTCTCCAAAATCTACATCAAAGGCACTCTCGTCCTTCCTAAAAACATGTATATCACCCCCAAATACACCACTAAGGGAAAAATCTAACCCCTGCATTTACAATTATGCTCTCTCTACACACTGTCTTTAACCCTTTAACACACATTATCATTCCATCATTATTATATTCTATTCCCCATAAAACTTCATTATTACTACTCCTGTTTACATAATCATTCTCTAACATCGTACTTTTATTTATATTATCATAATTTTCTACCCTACTTACCTTGTCATCTTTGTTTATCTCTAACTTGTCTACCTTGTCACTATTGTCTCTGTATTTCATTTTTTGATTTCTCTAATTTCTCCTCTACTCGATCTAATTTGACATTTTGTAAAGTATTTTGCTTCTTGAGCTCATTCTCAAAACTATCTAATTTTACATTAAATGTACTATTCATTTGATTGAATTTGTCTTCAAACTTATTATTTTGTTGTTCGAATTTGTCATTGATTAACGTGAATAAATCTTCTAATGATATTTTATTTTCAGCTACTCTAGGTGTCGAGCTAACATGTTTTCCTAATAAAATGGATTCCGTGTCTGTATTGTCCATTTCTATACTATTATTATTTTCTGCCATCATTACTTCAATATGTAAATGGTTGTTTATCTTTTATTTGTACTTAACTACGCAATTAACTCAATTTGTAATTAACTATGCAACTTCGTCAACATAACCTCTCATTCATTATATATCGTCTTATATCATCCTCTGTGTTTCTCAATCTGGCTGTTTTATATAAATTAATTTTATATAATGTCCCTGTTCGGGCGCCATTTGTAATACTCTCTACTTTTCTATTACTTATTTATTACTACACATACTCTGGTAAAATATGTATAACAAATACCATAATTTGGTACCTCTAAGTACTTACCAGTTTCATCGGTTGCCGGGCTCATATTCTTCTTTTATAAACGTGTTTTTACCTAAGGGGTGCCAGGTTTCATTTACAGCGAGATTTTGAGACACAGATGACGACACAAATGATAACAAGGTATTGTTGAAAATAACCATCAAAATTTAATTCGCTATAAAGTATTACAGATACAACCATGCGGTCAAAACAATGACGTCATATAAGATGACCCAAAAACAAAATGGCGGTTATATTTTATATCTCATTTTACTCTCTATACTTCTTTGTCTGCTAAATTAATATCAGTGTAAACTTTATTGCTGCAGCTTAAAACCATTTATTAATTGTTAGTTCGTTAATACACAAACCAATGCCCTCGGCATCTATGGTTATGGCCATACGTTCACTCGTTCACTCTCACACACATTCACCTTTAGACCAGTACAGTCTTTTAATTAGTGATTCTGTATTAATGAGCTCATTAAACTATAAAAAATGATAAAATGGGACTTCTCTGCTTATCGTTTGGTGTTGTCCATCCGTTGTTGGTGGGTGACGCCCATGGTGATGGCCGGTGTTCGCCTCTAATTCTGCTAAGTTTAACTGGAGAAATATGTGCACTGATTTTACATTTTAATATTCATACTGTTAAACAAGATGAGCCTTCATTGCTCCACTATTACTGATAATATTTTGAGCTAGTTATTGTAAACTATTGTTAGAAAATTGTACACACAACGATACATCGCTGTGTCTCCTCTGAAGAACGGCGTTGAAATGAGAACGAGGCAAATGTAAATTTGCGCTTGTGTGTGTGGTTCTTACGTCATCCAGCTTTGTCTTGCTGGACAACGCCTCGTTGCACATATTGTATTCAGTGCGTCATTGTTTTTGGTTATGACGGATCCGTGCTATGATCCAATCACAATTCATATTGTAGTCCTTTGTCACAAACACCGCCATGGCCTTTTCCGATTCCAGCACGTCCTATGGTGACCTTGGTGTCTTACTCTTGCTGAATTTGCATTGTTCCTGTTTCCAGAGGGACAATGGACCTAACCATTCCGTGTTTTAATAATTAAATAATTCAAAACATTGAAAATACCTTTATAACCCATAATTATGGTACTGGGTCATTATGTACTGTTACAATATGTTGCAAATGGCGCCTGAACTGTGGACATTATATAATAATTAATTTATATAAAACAGCCAGATTGAGAAACACAGAAGGTGGTACAAGACGAAACATAACCTAATACAAGAGGTTATGTTGATGGAACCAAGCAACCAGTAATTGTATAATTAAAAATTTAATAGTCATTTAAACAGTTAAATTATGGCAGAAAGAAATGATAGTATGTTATGTGTAAACAATACAGACACAGAATCTATTTTATTAGACAAAATAAGCGCGAATTCTACACCTAGAGCAGTTGAAAATAAGATATCGTTGGAAGATCTGTTTATATTAATTAAAACACAAAATAGTGTATTAAAAGAAATAGACGAAAAGTTTGATAGCCTTGAGAATGAATTAAAGAAACAAAACAATATACGAAATGTAAAATTGAGTCGATTAGAGGAGAAATTAGACAAGAGAATTAATGAGATACAGTTAAAAAATAAGAGTAGAGAAATAGACAGATTAGATAGAAACAAAAACAAGGTAAGTGGGGTAGAAAATTATGATAATATAAATAAAAGTATGATGTTAGAGAATGATTGTGTAAACAGGGGTAGTAATAATGAGGTTTTATGGGCAATAGAATATAATAATGATGGAATGATAATGTGTGTTGAAGGATTAAAGACAGTGTGTAGAGAAAGTATAATTGTAAAAGATTTGCAGGGGTTAGATTTTTCCCTTAGTGGTGTATTTGGGGGTGATATACAAGTTTTTAGGAAGGACAAGAGTGCCTTCGATGTAGGTTTTGGAGACAAAAGGTCTGCAAATAGTTGTCCCTGGATTTTTTGTGCAGCTGATAGGTGGTGCGAGAATAAAGTTGTAGTGTCCCCTGCATATATTGAGAGAGAGAATGTGATTTGGGGTTATGATAGGAGATACTGTGAAAGAGAGTTGTGTGATAATTGGGAGATAGAGTTATATAGAGTATGTAGAGATTATGAAGTGTTGATTGAAAGGTTAGGTGGAGATAGAAGTGATAAATATAATGAAAACTTACCTTGTATTGAGAATAAAGTAGTAGGAGAGAATGAGAATAATGACTTGATAAAATACTTAATTATGACTTATTATACAGGAGGTGACAGGACAATGATCAATCATGACATGTTAAACGAGTTTGGGGATAATAATGAACGTTTGAATTGGATAGGTATTTATAATGATAGTATAAGATACCTAATATTAAACAATGTATATAGTTTTAAGGTTCGATTGTTATTTGACGATGGAGGGTAGACCTTTTATTGTGTTTATGAACATTTAATTATGTGAACAGTGTTTTTTAAGATGGACTGATTATGACTGATTTTGGTAAATGATTAATGATTATGTGGATTGTATATTTTTGTGTATATTAATGTCAGTGTATTTGTGTATTCTTGTAGTTGTGTATTTTATATATTTTTTTTATGTAAACATGTATTGTAGGATTTTAAATAACTGAAGAAAGTTTAAATGATATTATGAGATTCAGATTCTAAGGGTTAATAAATGAAGCAGGTAATATATTTGGATATGGAGAGGTATTGTTGTTAGTAGGTAAGTGATGAATTTTCTAGTTATATATTAAGGTGAAATGTTGTAAAGAGTTTGGGTAATAGTGATAAATAAGGGCATTGGAGTTAGTTAAATAGAGTTAATGGGAGTTAGGGAAATAAAGTGTTGAGATGCTGATAATATATAAAGAGGTGTTAGATATTTTAGGGACACAGTGGTTAGTGGTTATATTTAGAGTTGAGTAATGTGAATGGTAATTTTATAGTTGTTGATGGTGATATTTTGTAGTAAGGGTATTGGTGTAGGGAGTCTGCAACGAGAGATGTTGAGACAGGAAAGGACCGTTGTGTGCCGGAAAGGGTTATCTGAAAGGGTCAGGAACCAATGAGGGAATGAGCATAGATAGGGAATACACACATACTAGTACAAAAAATGAGCGGTGCCAGAGGTTTTAAATGGGATTTGTGAAGGGGGTTATTATAGAGATATTGGTGTCATAATATGTTAATGGTGAGTAGCGGTTGTTAGTAGTAAAAAGAGGTGAGTAAGGTTAGATTGACAATGCCAAAATAAGATAGAGAAAATAGTGAATAATAGAGAGTCACCCAAACTAGTAAGGATAAAAGGGTTAGACAAGGAAAATTCATGGTAGGAGTATAATGTAACTGGAAAGGTAAGGATAAATTTGAAATTGTTGTATAGAATCTGATGAATGTTAAATAATTAAAAGTTAATAGAGAATTGTTGAAATAGTAATGTGATCAAGTTTGATACAAGTCATGTAAATGTAAATTGTTTAATGTAATGGAAATGTAACAATGTTAATGTGTAATGTCTAATTTTTTATGATGTTTTTATTATGTTGATGGTACAATAGAGTGTGTGGTTAGGAGTTCGTTACAGGGGGTAATGACGTTAACAAGTGTCAAAAGACAGTAGATTTTAAAAGTTGAAAGTCTAAAGTTACAAATGAAGTGGTGCAAAAAATATTATAGTAAGATGCCATTTACAAAATAGATGAAATGAATCTAAGTTGAGTAACAAAATTTAAATAATAAAAGTGTCTGCCATAATAGTTGTAAGTTGAATTTGTAGTAATAATTAGGTGAATGTATTTTGGGGGTATATTAAAGAATCGTTGATGTATTGTGTTAGTTGTAGTTATATATATGTAGTTTATTTTCTTACAAGGAAGAAATTGAGTTTGGTGGTGGTAAAGGAATATTCATTTTAAAGTCTTGTAGTTGTGAGGTTGAAACTTTTGAATTAAAAAACAAACCAATGCCCCAAACACAAGCTAATGCGTCTAAAAGGGAACATATCAGTTGTAGATATGGAAATGTACTAGACCACGATTTTAAAATTTTGTATGCAATGTTTCAGAGTTTTGTGGTGTTGTGACCGCAGTCCTGGGCTGGCTGGAGCGTCAGAACAGGAGTGTAGAGTGCCTTATGGCCTTATGGTGTAGGGATCTCTCAGGAGAAGTCCAGTAAGGTCAGAGGGTGCGATCAACATCATGGGACCAAGGGTAAGTGATGATAAATTTTTTTTATAGTAACATTACAGGGGGTTGTGGTGACATATCTAGACTGATCCTTTTAGGAAAGTGTGAATGAGTCAATGAAACTTTTTGTGTTTCGACACAAAAATTTTCATTGAGGGGGTTTGTAACAGTACATAATGACCCAGTATCATAATTATGGGTATAAAGGTATTTTTCAATGTTTTGTATTGTTTAATCAGTAAAACACAGAATGGTTAGGTCCATTGTCCCTATATACGGTGGAGCAGAATAAATTCAGTAAGAGTATGACACCAAGGTTGCCGATGGACGTGCTGGAATCGGAAAAGGCCATGGCGGTGTTTGTGACGAAGGACTAAAATGTGCATTGTGATTGGACTATAGCACTGTTCCGTCATAACCAAAAAACAATGATGCACTAACTACAATACGTGCAACGAGGCGTTGTCCAGTAAGACAAAGCTGTATGACATAAGAACCACACACACAAGCGCAAATTTACATTTGCCTCGTTCTCATTTCAACGCCATTCTTCAGAGGAGATACAGCGATGTATTGCTGTGTGAACAATTTTCTACCAATATGTAATTCTCTCTTTTATTACTTATTTATTACTACACATACTCTGGTAAAATATGTATAACAAATACCATAATTTGGTACCTCTAAGTACTTACCAGTTTCATCGGTTGCCGGGCTCATATTCTTCTTTTATAAACATGTTTTTACCTAAGGGGTGCCAGGGTTCATTTACAGCGAGATTTTGAGACACAGATGATGACACAAATGATAACAAGGTATTGCTGAAAATAACCATCAAAATTTAATTCGCTATAAAGTATTACAGATACAACCATGCGGTCAAAACAATGACGTCATATAAGATGACCCCAAAACAAAATGGCGGTTATATTTTATATCTCATTTTACTCTCTATACTTCTTTGTCTGCTAAATTAATATCAGTGTAAACTTTATTGCTGCAGCTTAAAACCATTTATTAATTGTTAGTTCGTTAATACACAAACCAATGCCCTCAGCATCTGTGGTTAAGGCCATACGTTCACTCGTTCACTCTCACACACATTCACCTTTAGACCAGTACATTCTTTTAATTAGTGATTCTGTATTAATGAGCTCATTAAACTATAAAAAATGATAAAATGGGACTTCTCTGCTTATTGTTGGTGTTGTCCATCCGTTGTTGGTGGGTGACGCCCATGGTGATGGCCGATGTTCGCCTCTAATTCTGCTAAGTTTAACTGGAGAAATATGTGCACTGATTTTACATTTTAATATTCATACTGTTAAACAAGATGAGCCTTCATTGCTCCACTATTACTGATAATATTTTGAGCTAGTTATTTTAATCTATTGTTAGAAAATTGTACACACAACGATACATCGCTGTGTCTCCTCTGAAGAATGGCGTTGAAATGAGAACGAGGCAAATGTAAATTTGCACTTGTGTGTGTGGTTCTTACGTCATCCAGCTTTGTCTTGCTGGACAACGCCTCGTTGCACATATTGTATTCAGTGCGTCATTGTTTTTGATTATGACGGATCCGTGCTATGATCCAATCACAATTCATATTGTAGTCCTTCGTCACAAACACCGCCATGGCCTTTTCCGATTCCAGCACGTCCTATGGTGACCTTGGTGTCTTACTCTTGCTGAATTTGCGTTGTTCCTTTTTCCAGAGGGACAATGGACCTAACCATTCCGTGTTTTAATAATTAAATAATTCAAAACATTGAAAATACCTTTATAACCCATAATTATGGTACTGGGTCATTATGGACTGTTACAAACCCCCTCAATGAAAATTTTTGTATCGAAACACAAAAACTTTCATTGACTCATTCACACTTTCCTAAAAGGATCAGTCTGGATATGGCACCACAACCCCCGTGTACTGTTACTGTAAAAAAAAAATTATCATCACTTACCCTTGGTCCCATGATGTTGGTCGCACCCTCTGACCTTACTGGACTTCTCCTGAGAGATCCCTACACCATAAGGCCATAAGGCACTCTACACTCCTGTTCTGACACTCCAGCCAGCTCAGGACTGCGGTCACAACACCACAAAACTCTGAAACATTGCATACAAAATTTTGAAATCGTGGTCTAGTACATTTCCATATCTACAACTGATATGTCCCCTTTTAGACGCATTGGTTTGTGTTTGGTGCATTGGTTTGTTTCTTAATTCAAAAGTTTCAACCTCACAACAACAAGACTTCAAAATATATTGATTTTTACCACCACCTAACTCAATTTCTTCCTTGTAAGAAAATAAACTACATATATATAACTACAACTAACACAATACATCAACAATTCTTTAATATACCCTCAAAATACCTTCACCTAATTATTTCTATAAATTCAGCGTACAACTATTATGGCAGACACTTTTATTATTTAAATTTTGTTACTCAACTTAGATTCACTTCTTCTATTTTGTAAATGGCATCTTACTATAATATTTTGTTCAACTTCATTTGTAACTTTAGACTTTCAACTTTAAATCTACTATATTTTGACACTTGTTAACGTCATTACCCCTGTAACGACCTCCTAACCACACACTCTATTGTACCATCAACATAATAAAACATCATAAAACATAGAACATTACACATTACATTGTTACATTTATCTTACATTAATCAATTTACATTTACATGACTTGTACCAAAACTTTATAACATTACTATCAACAATTCTCTATTAACTTTTATTATTTAACATTTGTTTATATCAGATTCTATACAACAATTTGAACTTTATCATTTACCTTTCAGTTACATTACCTTTTTTTGTTACCTCACCTTCCTACCATGAATTTTCCTTTTCTAACCTTTTTATCCTCACTAGTTTGGGTGACTCTCTATTATTCATTATTTTCTCTGTCTTATTTTGGCATTGTCAATCTAACCTTACTACCCCTCTTTTCTACTAACAACCGCTTCTAACCATTAACATATTATGACACCAATATCTCTATAATAACCCCCTTCACAAATCCCATTTAAACCTCTGGCACCGCTCATTTTTTGTACTAGTATGTGTGTATTCCCTATCTATGCTAATTCCATCATTGGTTCCTGACCCTTTGAGATAACCCTTTCCGGCACACAACGGTCCCTTCCTGTCCCAACATCTCTCGTTGCGGACTCCTACACCAATACCCTTACTACAAAGTATCACCATCAACAACAAATATAATTACCACTCACATTACTCAACTCTACTTATAATCACTAACCACTGTGTCCCTAAAATATCTAACACCTCTTTATATATTATCAGTATCTCAACACTTTATTTTCCCTAACTCCCATTAACTCTATTTAACTAACTCCAATGCCCTTATTTATCACTATTACCCAAACTCTTTTACAACATTTCACCTTAATAAATCACTAGAAAATTCATCACTTATCTACTAACAACAATACCTCTTCATATCCAAATATATTACCTGCCTCCTTTATTAACCATTAAAATCTGAATCTCATAATCTCATTTAAACTTTCTTCAGTTATTTAAAATTCTACAATACATGTTTACATAAAAAAAAATACATAAAATACACAAATACACTGACATTAATACAAAAATATACAATCCACATAATCATTAAATTATTTACCATAATCAGTCATAAAACAGTCCATCCTGAAAAACACTGTTCACATAATTAAATGTTCATAAACACAATAAATGGTCTACCCTCCATCATCAAATAACAATCGAACCTTAAAACTATACAAATCATTTGTTATTGAATGTCTTATATTATTACTATCAATATAATACTTATCTAATTCTTCATATATTTCCACAGTACTATTTGAATTAATATGCTTATTCCATATTACTATCTCATATAATTTGTCACGATAGAGTATGGTCATGTCGCCTTTGGTATAGTCTGTTATAATCAGGTAAGTTATAAAGTCATTATTGTTATCAACCTCATCTCCTACTACCTCAGTTTCAATACAAGGTAAGTTTTTATTATATTTATCACTTCTATCTCCACCTGACCTTTCAATAAACTCTTCATAATCTCTAGTCATCTTAAAAATCTCTACTTCTCTTTTTCTCTCACCATACCTCTTACATTTAAAACATCTCTCTCTATCACACCAAGCTACATTCTCTCTCTCAATATATGCAGGGTACACTACAACTTTATTTTCGCACCACCTATCAGGTGCACAAAAAATCCAGGGACAACTATTTGCAGACCTTTTGTCTCCCAAACCTACATTGAAGGCACTCTCGTCCTTCCTAAAAACATGTATATCACCCCCAAATACACCACTAAGGGAAAAATCTAACCCCTGCAACTCTTTTACAATTATGCTCTCTCTACACACTGTCTTTAACCCTTTAATATCATTCCATCATTATTATATTCGATTCCCCAGAAAACCTCATTATTACTACTCCTGTTTACACAATCATTCTCTAACATCATACTTTTATTTATATTATCATAATTTTCTACCCCACTTACCTTGTTTTTGTTTCTCTCTAACTTGTCTACCTTGTCAATATTACAATTTTGTTTCTGTATTTCATTTTTTGATTTTTCTACTTTCTCCTCTAATTGATCTAATTTGACATTTTGTAAAGTATTTTGCTTCTTGAGCTCACTCTCAAAACTATCTAATTTTACATTAAATGTACTATTCATTTGATTGAATTTGTCTTCAAACTTATTATTTTGTTATTTGAATTTGTCACTGATTAACGTGAATAAATCTTCTAATGATATTTTATTTTCAGCTACTCTAGGTGTCGAGCTAACATGTTTTCCTAATAAAATGGATTCCATGTCTGTATTGTCCATTTCTATACTATTATTATTTTCTGCCATCATTACTTCAATATTTAAATGGTTGTTTATCTTTTATTTGTACTTAACTACGCAATTAACTCAATTTGTAATCAACTATGCAACTTCGTCAACATAACCTCTCATTCATTATATATCGTCTTATATCATCCTCTGTGTTTCTCAATCTGGCTGTTTTATATAAATTAATTTTATATAATGTCCCTGTTCGGGCGCCATTTGTAATACTCTCTACTTTTCTATTACTTATTTATTACTACACATACTCTGGTAAAATATGTATAACAAATACCATAATTTGGTACCTCTAAGTACTTACCAGTTTCATCGGTTGCCGGGCTCATATTCTTCTTTTATAAACGTGTTTTTACCTAAGGGGTGCCAGGTTTCATTTACAGCGAGATTTTGAGACACAGATGACGACACAAATGATAACAAGGTATTGTTGAAAATAACCATCAAAATTTAATTCGCTATAAAGTATTACAGATACAACCATGCGGTCAAAACAATGACGTCATATAAGATGACCCAAAAACAAAATGGCGGTTATATTTTATATCTCATTTTACTCTCTATACTTCTTTGTCTGCTAAATTAATATCAGTGTAAACTTTATTGCTGCAGCTTAAAACCATTTATTAATTGTTAGTTCGTTAATACACAAACCAATGCCTTCAGCATCTATGGTTATGACCATACGTTCACTCGTTCACTCTCACACACATTCACCTTTAGACCAGTACATTCTTTTAATTAGTGATTCTGTATTAATGAGCTCATTAAACTATAAAAAATGATAAAATGGGACTTCTCTGCTTATCGTTTGGTGTTGTCCATCCGTTGTTGGTGGGTGACGCCCATGGTGATGGCCGGTGTTCGCCTCTAATTCTGCTAAGTTTAACTGGAGAAATATGTGCACTGATTTTACATATTAATATTCATACTGTTAAACAAGATGAGCCTTCATTGCTCCACTATTACTGATAATATTTTGAGCTAGTTATTGTAAACTATTGTTAGAAAATTGTACACACAATGATACATCGCTGTGTCTCCTCTGAAGAATGGTGTTGAAATGAGAACGAGGCAAATGTAAATTTGCGCTTGTGTGTGTGGTTCTTACGTCATCCAGCTTTGTCTTGCTGGACAACGCCTCGTTGCACATATTGTATTCAGTGCGTCATTGTTTTTGATTATGACGGATCCGTGCTATGATCCAATCACAATTCATATTGTAGTCCTTCGTCACAAACACCGCCATGGCCTTTTCCGATTACAGCACGTTCTATGGTGACCTTGGTGTCTTACTCTGACTGAATTTGCGTTGTTCCTTTTTCCAGAGGGACAATGGACCTAACCATTCCGTGTTTTAATAATTAAATAATACAAAACATTGAAAATACCTTTTAACCCATAATTATGGTACTGGGTCATTATGTACTGTTACAAATAGTTTACAATAACTAGATCAAAATATTATCAGTGATAGTGGAGCAATGAAGGCTCACTTTGTTTAACAGTATGAATATTAAAATGTAAAATCAGTGCACATATCTCTCCAGTTAAACTCAGCAGAATTAGAGGCGAACACCGGCCATCATCATGGGCGTCACCCACCAGCAACGGATGGAGAACACCAAATTATAAGCAGAGAAGTCCCATTTTATCATTTTTTATAGTTTAATGAGCTCATTAATACAGAATCACTAATTAAAAGAATGTACTGGTCTAAAGGTGAATGTGTGTGAGAGTGAGCGAGTGAACGTCTGGCCATAACCACAGATGCTGAGGGCATTGGTTTGTGTATTAACGAACTAACAATTAATAAATGGTTTTAAGCTGCAGCAATACAATTTACACTGATATTAATTTAGCAGACAAAAGAAGTATAGAGAGTAAAATGAGATATAAAAAATAACAGCCATTTTGTTTTTGGGTCATTTTCTATGACGTCATTGTTTTGACCGCATGGTCGCATCTGTAATACCTTATAGAGAATTAAATTTTGATGGTTATTTTCAACAATACCGTGTATTCATTTGTGTCACCAGCTGTGTCTCAAAATCTCGCTGTAAATGAACCCTGGCACCCCTTAGGTAAAAACACGTTTATAAAAGAAGAATATGAGCCCAGCAACCGAGGAAATTGGTAAGTACGTAGAGGTACCAAATTATGGTATTTGTCATACATATTTTATCAGTGTCTCAATAATAATAAAGAGAATAAGTAAGAATATGTTGCAAACGGAACAGTTACTTTAGGTACTATACAATTTCGAGATACGAAAAAATAGACGTAAAGATAAGGTTATGTTGTGACTACATGTGGTAGGGTAAATAGTTTAAATAGAATATTTTTTTATATATAATAAGGTTGTGTAATATTCCATAGCAAAATTTTGAAAAAAAAAAGAAATATACTATAACGATTCATAATAGCGTCCTATCAGAGCGTTATATGAAAGCTATAGACGGGACGAGCGTAACGCAGTAAGGAAGAGAGAGAGCGTATAATTGCAGCCATCTCACTCTAACCAAGTCACCGCTACAGTAGAATCCAGTCCAAACAGGTAATTTTACTCAAAGCGAATTATCAGTTCAACCTGCAATAACTTCAAAAGTTGTAAATATACGGCAATTCTGAAAACAGCATTGTATTCAGCAAGAAAAGCTTTATAAGTAGCCGCAAGCTCAGTTAATATAATTAACAAATAAAGAAGTTATACGTATGACGCACGCCAACAGGAATAACGAGAGAATTATGCTACGTAGGAATAAGGTATTTTCACACACACACAGATAAAGACCTAAGCAACTATATTCTGTGGTCAGATCTTCGGAAACACATTTGCAAATACCTGTAATCAATCGATTTGCAAATACAGGAAGTACAATTTTGACAAGAATTTCTCTGCCGTTTGGAACCTGTCACCGCGTGTAAGACCGACCTGTTCGAGATTGTCACAACTGGAAAAACGCATGATTTATTTGTACAACCAATCAGCAGCCCGTATTTAAAACTGACGCCAGCTCAAAGCGAGGGGTATCATCACTCTTCGTTCGATACTGAAACACACTAGACGTGTATAATTCGTATACAGAAATTTTTTAAATTACACAACAGTGCAAATTCAGTTCTAAATCAAGAAGTAGTCCGCAGTGTAGATGAATTAATAACATTCAATAACACTAGCTGCGTAAAATCACCGTTAATTAATTAATTAGTTAATTAAGTAATCCATCAGCCGTGAAGGACCTGTGCTACAGAAGTCTACAGCATCTGTAATTGCCAGGGCATCTTCCACAACATTGTCAACCCATTCTTCTGTCCATCACCATCGAAAGGAGGACCTCTACAGATTCCTATCTTCGGTCAACGCATCAAAACAGTAAGAAATAGATTCATTGATCAATGATATAAGCGCTAAACAAATAAATAAAACAATAAACAATTTTAAAAAGACAATAAGGAAAGCACACATTGTATTTTAACTGTAAGATTAGCTTTAATTTAGGATAGGAGTGTTGAATGGAAAATAGTGTGTAGTATTGGACGTGCAAATTATTGTAGACCTGTTCTTTAGCACTGGTTTGGGAGATAGAAATCTCTTAATCAGACCAGATAAGAGCTATAGGTCGTTTGAGCGTCTTAATCATTACTTTCCACACTCACTCAATAATTATAAGGATAGGGTAGAATTAAGCCACTACCATTAACAATTTAAAGTTCAAAAAATCATTTATTAAAACATTAAAAATTATAATCAAGCAAATCTTAAAGAGTTATTTGTAACGATTCCCCTTGAAAACCACAATCACTGAACGAATCCTGAGAAAGAGTGTCCCCATGCGCTGAGCTAAGCTGAAACCGTGTCATTTGTATCTGGGATTTGTTCTGGCGCCCAGGTAAAGTAAAATCACGGGTAAGTAACTTTTTATCTAACATCACCAATATTAGATAATTGTGTTAGACGAAAGGGAGCGTTGTATAAATTTGTCGCCGCAACTAATGGGCCCGATTAAACACAAAATTATATAAATAAAGTTATATAATTTGGCGTTGCTTTTACCCAAGTGATAGTTAAATTGTAGTATTAGTAAATTAGAAAAGAAAGTGGAATTCAAGGTTACAAATAACTATTAAATAATTGTTAATTTAATTTGGTAATAATAAATTGTAAAAATGGCTAAATCATCATCTGTAGATATGGCAGCAATTGAGCAAATTCTTAAACAGTTAACCACTAAAATGGATGAAAATAAAAGTCAATTGTCTAATGAAATAAAAGAAACTAATAGTAAAATTGAAAATACAAATAGTGAATTATCAAAGAAAATTGAAGAAAATAATAAAAGTTTAGAAGAAAGTAATCAAAAATTAATAACTGATGTTAATAATAAAATTGAACAATCTAATAAATACTTGTCCAGTGAAATAAAACAAATAAATGAAAATTTATCTAGTCAAATAGAACAAAGTAGTAAAGAGGCTACATTTAAAATAGATGAAGAAATATCTAATCTAGCTAGTAAATTAGATAGTACTAATAATAAAATAGACGAGAGTAATAGTAGGTTTGATAAGCATACCGAAGAGGTTAAAACTACGCTAGACGAGTTTAGAAAACAAGTAAACACTAATTTTCGCCGTCAAGACGAAAAGCTAAATAAATTTAGAAATGAATTACATGAAAGGTTAGAACTCACAGTAACCCTCATTAATCAACAATTCAGCGAAGTAACAGCTGAATTAAAAACACAAACACTTCTAAATAAAGAAGAAATCCAAAATACTAGGAAAGAGTGTACCCAACTGGGTGTAAATATGAGTGAAGTTAAGAAACAGGTAGAGAGTAAGGCTAACAGTGACGAAATACATCAAAAGATGGAACAGCAGTTGAAGGTAATGCGGGAGGAGCTGACTAAAGCAATGAAGTCACAGCAAACCAAAGTAGTGAGGTGTGGCTGCTATAAGGAAGAACCGGAAAAGCTTGCATTTTCAGTAAACCCACATGAGAATCCTGTGGAATTCCTAAAACTGTTTGAAGCGTATGTAACTCGTGTAAATCCACTGATGGACGACGAGGACAAGAAGGACATGTTAGGCCGATTTCTCAAGAATTGGGCAGGTACGTGGTGGAAAGTCATCTCGGACAGACTCCAAACCTACTCAGACTTCAGAGAAAAATTTCTAGCACAGTACTGGAATGTTCAAATACAAAGAAGGGTACGTGATCATTTAGAATTTGGTAAGTATCATCCGTCAATGAATATGACAACTACCAATTATGTGCTTAATGTAATGGCGCAAGTTAAACATCTAACACCACCAATAGAAGAAAGAGACCTAGTATATAAGCTAGCGCGTCATTTCTCAGAATGCACTAGAGTAGCAACCACAACTAGAGGAGTGGATACTCTAGAAAAGTTCATTATGGTCGTAGATGAGTGTCTAGATTTAGAGAGGGACCTACAGCGTGTAAGTAATCAGCTGAGTAACTACTCTAGAGGTGATCAGCAAGAACCAACGTTCTACTCAAATAAGAGGAGAGATAATGAACGTATGAAAGAAAAAAGGTTTACCCCATATCCGGGTAATAAACCACAAAATCGACAGGAAATGGAGGATAAAGGTAGGAGTCGAAGTGTAGAAAATAAACCTAATAAAGGGTATAAAGTGTGTAAAACAACTATAACCTCTACCGAGCAGCAACCGTCGACTAGTAAAATGAATACGGGAAACGGGAAGCCACTGCAGGTAGAAAAGAAACAAAACTAAACCTACCATTACCTGCAGTGAAATCACAAAAGAAAACAGGTAAGAAGAATGTAGCTAATAATATAAAACAAGTGAGCGATAGGGAGTTCTTGTTAAAAGAGGAGCAAGAAGTGGGTAGAAACCATTATCCTGAATGTCCGGAAATAATTTGTAAGATCAGTAATCTACTGGTACGAGCGCTTATTGACACTGGCAGTGAAGTTACCTGTGTTAGCTCAAAATTTGTAGATAATTATCAGTTGCGAAATTGTCCCAGACTACCCGTAAAACATTGTAATTACAGGGAGCCACTGGAGCCAAAATGCAAAAGATAACTGAACAAATATATTTACCTGTCAGTATAAATGGTAACCAAACCCAAATAGTAGCTCTAATAGTCCCTAAACTCATTCATGATTGTACTATTGGTGTAGATACGTTGCTCGAATGGAAAGCAAAAATTAATTTTAAAAGAAATACCATTACCATGGAAATAAATGCTAATAAAATAAATGTAGGTATTAAAGAGTTTAAGCATTGGAACTCGGTAAGTGTCGTAAAAGGGTATATAGAAAAACCTGTAGTTGATGATAGGAGTGACCAACACTGTGTTGATGATACTACAGAAATCAATATTGGGACTGAGTTGAACAATGAACAACAGGACAAAATTCAGCAACTCGTTGGTGAGTATAGTGATGTGTTCAGAACAGAGCCTGGAAGAGCTAGGTTCTATGAACATCAGTTGACACTAACTGAAAATGCATCATTTGTACAAAGGACTTATCCAATCCCTCTGCATTATAGAGATGAAGTGGAGAAAGAGATCCAACAAATGTTAGCGAATGGAGTTATAGAGAGAGCAAGTAGTCCCTATATAAACCCTTTAGTAGCAGTTACAAACTCCAAACCAGGATTTTCTATGTATGGAGGAAAGCTATATAAGCTATGTTCCCATAGGTGGAAGAATAATCAAAAATATTGACCCATAAAGATATAATAATTTGAGCAGTAAGGTATATAAATCAAACCTGGTCAAATAAAATAAATAAATAATTGTTTTGAATCAATCTTAATAATAATGTAAAAATAAATTTTATTTAAATAAATGTTAGTGTTGTTATTTAAATTTTGACACTAATTAATCCAAAATGATGATTAAAAATGATCATATAAATTTCCAATATACCATGTTAGGTTAAGGATCATTGTAATCTTTAGTTATAAGATAGATGTAAGTAACATTGTATAAGTGTAAGTTTTGTGCGGGAAAAAGTGCTAAAATAAATGTGCAAAATTTTATTCAGTGTAAAACTGTACATTAGAAAAAAATTAATGATTTACATAATCAATTTTTTTTATACCTAGTGGGGGTATATATAACGATTCATAATAGCGTCCTATCAGAGCGTTATATGAAAGCTATAGACGGGATGAGCGTAACGCAGTAAGGAAGAGAGAGAGCGTATAATTGCAGCCATCTCACTCTAACCAAGTCACCGCTACAGTAGAATCCAGTCCAAACAGGTAATTTTACTCAAAGCGAATTATCAGTTCAACCTGCAATAACTTCAAAAGTTGTAAATATACGGCAATTCTGAAAACAGCATTGTATTCAGCAAGAAAAGCTTTATAAGTAGCCGCAAGCTCAGTTAATATAATTAACAAATAAAGAAGTTATATGGATGACGCACGCCAACAGGAATAACGAGAGAATTATGCTATGTAGGAATAAGATGTTTTCACACACACACAGATAAAGACCTAAGCAACAATATTCTGTGGTCAGATCTTCGGAAACACATTTGCAAATACCTGTAATCAATCGATTTGCAAATACAGGAAGTACAATTTTGACAAGAATTTCTCTGGCGTTTGGAACCTGTCACCGCGTGTAAGACCGACCTGTTCGAGATTGTCACAACTGGAAAAACGCATGATTTATTTGTACAACCAATCAGCAGCCCGTATTTAAAACTGACGCCAGCTCAAAGCGAGGGGTAGCATCACTCTTTGTTCGATACTGAAACACACTAGACGTGTATAATTCGTATACAGAAATTTTTTAAATTACACAACAGTGCAAATTCAGTTCTAAATCGAGAAGTAGTCCGCAGTGTAGATGAATTAACAACATTCAATAACACTAGCTGCGTAAAATCACCGTTAATTAATTAATGAATCCATCAGCCGTGAAGGACCTGTGCTACAGAAGTCTACAGCATCTGTAATTGCCAGGGCATCTTCCACAACATTGATCAACCCATTCTTCTGTGCATCACCATCGGAAGGAGGACCTCTACAGATTCCAATTTTCGGTCAACGCATCAAAACAGTAAGAAATAGATTCATTGATCAATGATATAAGCGCTAAACAAATAAATAAAACAATAAACAATTTTAAAAAGACACTAAGAAAAGCACACATTGTATTTTAACTGTAAGATTAGCTTTAATTTAGGATAGGAGTGTTGAATGGAAAATAGTGTGTAGTATTGGACGTGCAAATTATTGTAGACCTGTTCTTTAGCACTGGTTTGGGAGATAGAAATCTCTTAATCAGACCAGATAAGAGCTATAGGTCGTTTGAGCGTCTTAATCATTACTTTCCACACTCACTCAATAATTATAAGGATAGGGTAGAATTAAGCCACTACCATTAACAATTTAAAGTTCAAAAAATCATTTATTAAAACATTAAAAATTATAATCAAGCAAATCTTAAAGAGTTATTTGTAACGATTCCCCTTGAAAACCACAATCACTATACGAATCCTGAGAAAGAGTGTCTCCATGCGCTGAGCTAAGCTGAAACCGTGTCATTTGTATCTGGGATTTGTTCTGGTGCCCAGGTAAAGTAAAATCACGGGTAAGTAACTTTTTATCTAACATCACCAATATTAGATAATTGTGTTAGACGAAAGGGAGCGTTGTAATACATATAAAATTTCGAGATGGCGGAGAAAAATGTAGATGTCAGTATAACTGACAAAACGTTTACGAGCGAGATGGGAGTTTGTTCAACACCAATAAGTCAAATCGGCGAGTTTAGTGCCACCGAATCTTTTGAGTTAGGGAGAATACAAATAACACCCATCTCAACTCGGTCTGAAAAGAAAACATGATACAACTCCCATGATACAATTACTGTTAAATAAATTTGATGAGAAGTTTGATGAACAAAAAAGCGAAATTAAGAAAAACAACAGTAATTTCAATACCAAATTTGAAGAAGAAAAGATGAAATTAAACAACAAAATTTTAATTTTAATGAACATATTAATGAAATTCATGAACGTTGTGAGAATATGCAAGAAAAAATAATAGAAGTAGTCAGTCAGAAGTTTGATAAACAAAATGCAAGAGTAGATGACATTATTAATAACTTTAAAATGAATAATGTTGATGATAATTCTGAGAGTGTAGTGGGGGTAGAGAATAGTGGAGAAACAGATAAATTAAATGAAAATAAAGACGGTCAGATGACATATAATGAGGTAAGTAGGGGTGAGAATTATGATGATATAATTAAAAATAGTGGTGAGAAAATTTTCGAGGAGGAATGTAATACTGGAATGTTAGTGTATGTTGATGAGTCAGAGAGAAAGTGGAGAGAGAGTATAGAGGTAGAGGGGTTGGAGGGGGTAATTTTTTCCCGTGGTATTGTTGTTGTTTTTTGTTAGTGGTTGTTAGTAGGAAGAAAGGTGAGTAAGGTTATATATTATAATGCCCATATAAATCAAATCATTGTGGATGACAGGAAGTCACCCAAACTAATTGATAATAAAAATGTTAAAAGAAAATTCATAGTGAGATAAAACGACCAAAATTTTGTAACTTAAATAATTAACTTTTCAATGAGTTATTTTCCTTCAGAAAACAGAAGTGTAATTAATGTAATGTAAACTTGTAAGATGATCCATTGTTGTACTTATTATCTTGTCATAAAAAAGGTATTAGTGAGAAGTGAAAGCTGGAACTTGCAAAATGTGTCTATATGAAAATAGAAAGAACTTGTTATTATGCAAGATTAATGGGTGATTTTGGGGGGTTGTTTGGTGTTAATAGAAGAGAAAATCAATTGTGGAATGTAGTGACAGTACATGTAGAAGGACATAAGTTTAGATATTAGTTATGCTATTGCAGTGACGGCATGTGCCACTGCAGATAGCGGTGAGTGTTGATGAGTAACGTCAAGGTACGTTACCATCATCGGAGGCCTAAACTGGGCGTAATATACACTGCACAACCACCTTATATAATTTTATATTATATGTTAATTGATACCGTGCAGTGTATTAATAATGATGAAGTGAAAACATGCGAATGAGAGAAGATTTCCCCGCCTTTTCGGGCGATTACTGTTTTACCAGCACTAATCGTGGTTTTGTCGACAACCAGCTGTGAGCAGAAATTGTAAAACTGACCATGGTTGGTTGCCCTTGAAATTGGTGAAAATTGAAATTAACAGGGGGCAGCTTAGGGGAAATCCCCGGAAGTATGGAACAGCGGCTATCACCTTGTTCGCGTAGGAACAGTAAAACAGGTGATAGACCCGTCTTCAGGTTATAACTATGTAATCAGATATTATGATATCTGGAGTTTGAAAATGTAAGGCCGAAGCAAGGACAGGAGACGACAAAATTCCTCCCTAATTTCAGTCCTTGTGGAAGCAACTGGGCGCTACAGTCCAGGGGGGCCATAGTGTGTGTGGAAGGAGGTTACTAGATGGGGGGTAGTAACGTTTTGAGAAATATTAAAAATATATAATGTCGATATTGGTCATAAAAATAATTATGATTTTGTTTTAAAGGATTAGGATCATGAAGGATGATTAATGAATTTCAAATGGATAGATTGTTCTAAAGTAGTGAACTTGTGTTTGTTCTATATAAGAATTATATAGATAAATTGTTTTGTTGATTCTCTTAAACTTAATTAATTGTTTTACATATTATTGCATTAGTATAAAGAGTTAAATTTCTTCTTATGCAATGGAAAAGAGTTAAATATTATCGATTGGAATCGAAATTTTAATAAATATTTTGGAGTGAAATAAGAGAAAGATACATCTATAATAAATCTTGTATTCATCTATGTATTAGAGATATTAGGAGTTAAAAAAACAAAAAACCCCCAGTGCTTCTTAACACAAACCAGCACATAGCTAAGGGGAATGTAACAGTACATAATGACCCAGTACCATAATTATGGGTTATAAAGGTATTTTCAATGTGTTGTATTATTTAATTATTAAAATACGGAATGGTTAGGTCCATTGTCCCTCTGGAAAAAGGAACAACGCAAATTCAGCAAGAGTAAGACACCAAGGTCACCATAGGACGTGCTGGAATCGGAAAAGGCCATGGCGGTGTTTGTGACGAAGGACTACAATAATAATTGTGATTGGATCATAGCACGGATCCGTCATAACCAAAAACAATGACGCACTGAATACAATATGTGCAACGAGGCGTTGTCCAGCAAGACAAAGCTGGATGACATAAGAACCACACACACAAGCGCAAATTTGCATTTGCCTCGTTCTCTTTTCAACGCCGTTCTTCAGAGGAGACACAGCGATGTATCGTTGTGTGTACAATTTTCTAACAATAGTTTACAATAACTAGATCAAAAAAGTATCAGTAATAGTGGAGCAATAAAGGCTCACCTTGTTTAACAGTATGACTATTAATATGTAAAATCAGTGCACAAATTTCTTCAATTAAACTCAGCAGAACTAGAGGCGAACACCGGCCATCACCATGGGCGTCACCCACCAACAACGGATGGACAACACCAAACGATAATCAGAGAAGTCCCATTTTATCCTTTTCTTATAGTTTAATGAGCTCATTAATACAGAATCACTAATTAAAAGAATGTACTGGTCTAAAGGTGAATGTGTGTGAGAGTGAACGAGTGAACGTATGGCCATAACCATAGATGCCGAGGGCATTGGTTTGTGGATTACGAAGTAACAATTAATAAATGATTTAAGCTGCAGCAATAAAATTCACACTGATCTTAATTAGCAAACAAAAGAAGTATAGAGAGTAATGTGGGATATTAAACTAACCACCATTTTGTTTTTGGGTCATCTTATATGACGTCATTTTGATCACATGGTTGTATCTGTAATACTTTATAGCGAATTAAATTTTGATGGTTATTTTCAACAATACCTTGTTATCATTTGTGTCGTCATCTGTGTATCAAAATCTCGCTGTAAATGAACCCTGGCACCCCTTAGGTAAAAGCATAGTTAAAAAGAAGAATATGAGCCCGGCAGCGACTGAAATTGGTAAGTACGTAGAGGTACCAAATTATGGTATTTGTTATACATATTTTACCAGAGTATGTGTAGTAATAAATAAGTAAAAGAAGAGTGTATTACAGGAAACAGATCGGTTAGGGATATGGTAGTATACAAGGCCACTATTTAATTGATAATTTGATGTTTCAGTGTTTGGTGATGCTGTGGTGGCGGTCCTGAGCTAGCCAGCGCGTCAGAGCAGGATCGTCATGTGCCTTACTGGCCTTGCGGTATTGGGATCTCGAGAAAGAAGTCCAGTAAGGTCATGCAGGTGCTGTCACCATCACTGGACCAAGGGGTAAGTTAATTATATTCTTTTTATATAAACAGTAAGGGGGTTGTGGCGACATATCCTAGCTGATCCCTTTAGGAAGTATGAATGAGTCAATGAGAGTTTTTATGCTTCGTCATAAAACCTCTCATTGAGGGGGTCTTGTAATGGTACAATTCTGGCCCTACAGTGTTTTGGGGGATAACCAATGTAAATTTTATTTTATTCAAAGTCATACATAAATACTAGTAAAGTTTTATTAAGGTTTTGCAACTACGTAATATCGAGTGGCCAGGAATTGCATCAAGGTCAGTGGTATACGTGTTCGGGAACAACAGCACAATTTCGCCAGACGAATGTGTCAACAGGCCGCGCCTTTGAAAACGTCACCTAAAGAATGCCAAAAGTAATTGCTGCGGCTTTAAAAACTAAGACGTCATACTCAAACACAAAGAGATTGGTGACGTAGCCCCTCTCCACCTCGGAATTGAAGTGGTTCAACTCGTTCTCAGTCACGCAACATCATTTGAGCCGGCCGGCTATATATAAAAATTCCAGAACGAAATCGCAGACGTCCGCCCGTATAACATGTAAAATGTGAATTATATAAATGGAAATTAATCTAAAGTGAAATAACAGTTTGGCTTAAACATATAACAAGTAAATACAAATAACATCAGGTAAAAAACAATATCAGTAGTGCGAGTGGAGCAATGGGACTGAGTGGGTCTTCAGGACTGATTTTCCAGCTAAGTGACAAATGGAGGGTATAAGAAAGATTTAATAAGAGTCAAAAACAAAATTTTCAGTATTTTATTTAATTAAATAAAATGAGCTCAATTTGGGAATTTAATAAAATTGTACCACATGAATGAGAGTGTGAGTGCGTGAATATAAAAGATTTAAATTTAAGAAGTGCTGGGTTGTGAAATAGTTAATAATGATATAATTAAAAATATGATTGAATATGTTTATTTTGGAGGGCATGTAAAATGTTAAGGGGAAAGAAATTTTAACTTGAATAGTTGAACTACGTCTCATGGCAAATGGTAGTGTGCTTGTTTTGCATAGTAGAGTCAAATTTAACTGTGTGTTGCTTAATAATAAAAGGTAATGTCATTGGTAAATATTACAATTGAGAGTATTTTATTTCAGGTAACAAATTCCGCTACTTCTGGTTCGCTTAAACGAACTTGGCCCAAAAGGGTAAGCACATTTGATTTTTTTTGTGTTGGTAACAAGATGGCGCCCGAACGAAATGTTTACTATTAGAAGTAAATAGTATTCAACACAATTAATAAAAGCACATAAAAGTAATTAAAGTTACAGCATCTCACTGAAGGCCGCACTCAAGTAGCTTCAAGACTACTTGCACTTGAAATACGCATGCCACAGTAAGGATGGAAAGTTATTCTGGAACACATGTGCTATCTATAAAAGCAACAGCATCTGGCTTTGTTAGTCAGTTACTGTGAACGACTTCTTTAGTGTGGCTCGAGTGGAAAGTGAGTACTGTGTCATATTTAGTGTCTACTATACTGTGTCAACTCTACCGCTTGACATTATTATTTCATGTGGACAGATTTAACTGGAATTATTGTACAAAACTATCTTGTTGATTACTAATTTTTATTTGTGATTAATTAAAGCTGGTAATTAGTGATTTCATTGGTGTCTGTATTTGATTTCCACTGTACAATACCATGATCAATTGAAACCGTCGTAACAATATGAAGTTTTCATTACAGTAGGATGACCAACTTATCCTTTCCACCTGTCCCAATTTCTCCCCTACTTTAACAATGGAGAGTATTTTTTTCAGTTCATTGTTAAAATAACATTTTATCTTAGGCATTGTTATTGTCTAAATACATGCATTGCTCCCACTTCTACCACTACTCAGAAAATACAACTTATAAAATAACGTTAATAAGCATGCTGTTTATGCTTACACTTACAATAATCATTGCGATTATAAAACACATAAAAATGACATCCTAAATAAACAGATATAATTCAAATCACACATATTATTCGAACATATCACACCCCATACACACACAACATCGATCTTTCAAAAGACGGCGGCGTCGCTAAGAACAAGATGGACAGCACTCTCAGTGGGAGCCTCTCATGAAGCTTATAATAAGTGAAAACTGGTTCAGGCTATAAGGTAAAAATTTAAAATTTTTACCAATAAAAAACTTTGTGTTCCAAGTTGGTAGCATTATACTTATAATTGAGATTATGTTCGTAAGTATCCCGCAACAATCAGCTATTGAAATTGATGACCAAATATCGATTCTATGAAAACAGGAGATTCAATATTCATTACAGCTAGTAGTGACAGAAGAGATGGCAGGTTGATATAATTGACTGTAAAACATTCTAATTAGTATTAAATCTAGTTTTGTGCAGATTTTAAAAAAATGTGTGGAGAAGTTAATGATTCTTGAAAAAATATGACATATTGTGTCCCTTTAATTTTTCCTGGACTAACTGGACAAAGAGCAAAAAAGGGACAATCCTGTTATAAACAGAAAGTCTGGTCACCCTACATTACAGTGGGGTACCACACTGGTAAGGAACTCGCTTTGCATAACGTCCATTCATGTTGTACTGTGGGTTCGGCTCAAGGCCAAGTCAATCCAACTCTACATACCTGATACTGGGGCAATACAGCAGTCTGGCTATAAGTTCTTTGTATGTAACAACTCAATATCCACACCTGAAAGCACATAAGCAACACCTCTCTATACTGTGCAGCACATCACAGCACTTGTTAAATGCAGATTGCATTTGCTCTGGTATTACAGTGGTGTGACGGTTTCATGGCTAGGGAGCACAACAGGCCACGAGCCTAATACAGTGGCACCTCACTAATTCGTCTCCTTCTGTAATTTGTCACCCACTCAAACTATTTTTTCTTTTTCTTTATTAACAAGCGAGTAACATATACGCTCTAAATATAGATGGGATAAACCAAACATGTGCAGACTGTGGTCACGGTTCTAATAATAGCCAGGAGAATGGATTGTGGAAGGTACTGGTTCCAAGTATTTGTATTTTGTACTTGTGTACACGGCACAATAAGTGCAGTGTTGTGTTGTTACAGTGTAATATGTTTCGAAAAATTCAGTCGGATTTCTGAAAAGTATTCAGGAAAACACTCTAAAATCTACCTGGAATAAGTTACTAAGTTACAGCCATCTGGATTACAACCAGCGTGTCTACAGAACCAGAAGGTTAGATATGATGAACCCCTCATCAGAATTGTTAGATATCTGCCAATCCCTACCAGCATTTAACAGTTAGAATGAAGATGATGTCAAAAATTGGTGTGAAATAGACTTAACGGATGTTGGCTACGAAATGTTTAGTGGTGATGAAATTGTTACACACATATCCATAGAACGTACAGAAGCTAATGATGAAGAAGATGACCAG
This sequence comes from Magicicada septendecula, assembly GCA_034769895.1. Taxonomy (NCBI): domain Eukaryota; kingdom Metazoa; phylum Arthropoda; class Insecta; order Hemiptera; family Cicadidae; genus Magicicada; species Magicicada septendecula. The sequence goes on along the minus strand of CM068374.1, from coordinate 416,805,291 downwards.
CCAATAAAACCTGCAATTTCTCATAAAGGAGGCATTTAATCACTGACTACAGCAATCAAGTAGTACGAAGGCCAAGATGAAGCATAAACTGCCTAAAATAATTTCCCTATACCAAATACATAATTTGGCTCTTGAAAAGTATGGTCAACAGAAAAAAAACAGAAGAAAATTAGAAAATTCATCATTGTGATTTTTTCACAATCATTGAACAAATTCTTTTTGCAATTCCAGTGCTTAACTTGTTTGAGTTTGAAAATTTCCAGCAGTAAATATGTTTGAGCATATCACTGTACACTGCTAGCGTTATAATAAATCATTTATATTGTCTTTAATGGGTTTGTTTCTCACTCCCTCGCTAATTCATCTATTTCATAATTTATCACCCCTTCAGTCCTGCAGGTGACGAATTAGTGAGGTTCTACTGTACTTAAGTTGAGAAGAAGAAGAAAGAGTTTTTCATTTTAGCTTGGCATCCAGATATTTAGGTAACCTAGATAGTTTGCATTTTTATAACAAAACTCATCTATGATTGTTTTGTAGTCTGTGAAATTAAGAGTTGCTGCATGAGTCATTATGAGTTGCATAATATAAGTGTTGGTTTTCGTTCAGTCAGCCATGTATTCTACTCACAAACAACAATGAGTATGTTTCAAGTCTGAATGTTTTGTATATCCAGTAACTATGTAATAACTAGTAGGCTCCCTAAGCTGCATAACTCACTCACTATTTTGAACAAAATACATTTATTGTTAGGTAAATTTCAGTAGTAGATAATTTCCAGTTATCAGAAACAATATGAAAACCCCCATTACTCTACACTTTTTTACTTTAGTAAAATAACAATTGTAACACAATCATATATTAAACACTAAAATTTCCAATTTAGTTAGAGTTAAAGTTTGTTAACTTAGTAGCATTTATTTTATATATTTTTTTAAAGTTAAAGTTATAACCATACCAATACCAAGTTTAACTTTATATATGTTTCCATATATGTCAATAGTATAACGTTTCGGAATAATTAAACAATAATAAAAAGAAGGAATTAAGCCCTGTTACATACCTTTACCTTCAGCAGATTCCAAAAACACCAAAAGCCCCAGGCGGCTCCACCACATTTTTACTGGAGGAAATTTGGAAACCGTTACTACTTTCCCCGTGAAAAACAATAAGGTAACCAGGAAGTGTAAACTAGTATAAAATGCAACAGCCCATATTTTGATCATTATGTCATGACGTTTTAAAGCTATCTACTTGAAAATTTTAACAGAGATTGAGGACATTTTGCAGAACATTCTGTGTACGTTTTAATATTCTAACAAATGTAGAACACTTTTAATAACATTCCTAAAAAAAAAATTGAAAAAATGAAAACACTGAGATATACACAGTGCATTCAAAAAGTCCCGTGACTGATACTGCTATTGACATACAGATGGAGCTATCTCTGTGTCACAGCTGGAACACTATGTGACAACCTTCACCCACTTCCTGTGACAATTGCATTGTTGAGGACTCATTCCATAGTAAACAGCGACACTGTTAAGTTTATCTGGTTTTTCCTTGTTGTCATAATTTTCGAGATGGAGCAAAGAGCTGCAATATAATTTTGTTTTAAATGTGGAAACAGTGTGACAGAAACGTTTTCGATGATTCAACTTGCATATGGAAAAGGTTGTTTAAGTCGTAGCAAAGTGTTCGAGTGGTATGCACGTTTTAAAAATGGTCGTGAGTCTCTAGAAGATGATTCAAGAGATGGGCGCCCCTCCACAAGCGTGACTGACGAGAATGTCAAGCGTGTCTGTGCTGCACTGTCCATCAACCGTCGGCTGAGCGTCCAGATTTTATCAGAAGAGATCGGCATCAGTGTGGGTAGTATTTACACTATCGTGCATGACGTACTCGGCAAACGGAAACTGTGTGCCAGGTTCGTTCCACACTCGTTAACAGCAGAGCAAAAAGGACAACGTGTGGAAGCGTCGCGAAGCCTCGTTGAATGGGCCGATGACAACCCGAATTTCTTACAAAACATTGTCACAGGCGACGGATCGTGGTGTTTCCAGTATGACCCATCTACCAAACGTCAAACAGCTGAATGGCGCGACCCATGAGATGGCAGACCCATGAAAGTGAGGGCCACAAAATCATAAGTGAAAACAATGCTTATCACATTTTTTGATTCAAGGGGACTGATCCACAAAGAATTCTTGCCACCCGGCCAGACTGTAACTGGACCATTTTACAAAGAGGTACTTGATCGCCTTTTGAAAAGAATTCGCAGGGTTAGGTCAGAAATGTACCGATCAGGGGAGTGGTTTCTTCTGCATGACAATGCTCCAGTCCACTCATCATTGATTGTCTCACAATTTCTCGCTGGAAAATCAGTCACAGTGATTAACCATCCACCCTACTCACCAGATTTGGCTCCGGCTGACTTCTTTCTGTTACCTAAGCGGAAGGTGGCACTGAAGGGGCAGCGTTTTGATAACGTAGAGACAATTCAGAAGAATGTGACAGCTGTTTTAAACACGATTTCGAAGGAGAACTATGCGCATGCCTTTCAACGATTGTATGAGCGATCTAAAATCTGTATAGAGAGGGAAGGGATGTATGTTGAATAATAAATAATAAAATTTCATTTATCTGAAAAGTTGTGTCCTTAATAGCGTTAGTCCCGAAACTTTTTGAATGCAGTATGTATGTGTACCTTTTTCTCCTAAACTAGTGGAAGGATTGCAATGATTTTTTTTCCACATAATCTACAGACATAAATTATTGTTGGGAACTAGAAAAATGTTTGTCTGTTACTTTGAAAATGAGATATGATTTTTTGAATTATTGAAAATTAGGCAATTTTTTTTTGTTTTTTTTAGTGATTATTTGTATAGACCTCTAGTAAGTAATTGAGATATTTCAATAATTCTAGTTCCCAGCATTCACACTTGAATATATAATTTGTGTGCAAAATTTCATCCAGATTGTGTTAACCAATCCTCAGAAGAAGGTACATTTATTTAAAAAAATAAAGTTTCCGGGAAATTGAGAAAATAGTAGTAGTTGTAAGATAGTCTAACCTTTAATACATTCCTGGGCAATAATCATCCTGGCCATCTTCATCTGTCTCTTTCCTCTTCTTCTGCAGTCTTTTTTCTGTTCTGGCCTCCTTTGTCATGGCCGCAGCAGCACGATTTGCATAGAATATGCGTATATTGTCGATGGAGCGGAGAGCCTTCTTGCAGTTGCTTCAAACTACAATCCCCATTTCATTTAGCACTTTAGTCCTTGCCATTGCACCATCATTAAAACTCAAAACAGCATCAAAAACACCTATTCTAAGGGTCTGAACACCAACAAACACATTCTTTGGTATGCACTCCCAGATACAGTTGTTGAGACTCTCGTTGACATTTTGTGTATTACCATGAACACACTTTTTCAAGAGACTTGACTGGCTAAGGTCTCTGTAGATGGGTTTAATGGCTTCCATTATAGCCATTGGCAGGGCATGCTTGTGGGTGTAGGTTCCACCAGTTGCAACAGTTTTCTGGTACTTACACCATGAATCAGCTCCCTTCGGACAAAGGTGGTGCATTGCATTGTCATCTGTGGAACATTTGTGGAAGAAGGTTGCCCATACTGCTTGCTGCATACCTTTCACTTATCCACATTCCTCCTGATAGCCAATCCATAGTACTGCTGTAGCTTGTCTGCTGTAGCATCTGTCAGGCGACCCGAACCACCAACACCTTTACCATCTCTTAGCTTCACACCTTTCATTTCTTTTTTCCACCTTCGGAGCCTGCTCCCAAGTCTTTTCATAACATGTCCTATGCTTAGTTTCTCAATCAATAAATTGTCACCATATGGTTTTGCTTCATTACAAAACAAACATTACCTTTGAGAAAAAACAAATTTCTCTACACATTTTCTGGATTTAAAAAAGGATTTAGACGGATATCTGAAAGTGGGCGTGGAATTTCAAGGTCCACGTCTCACGCGCTGTTACTTTAAAACTGTGTTTGAAGGTTTAAATATTGTTTTTACGCAATAATTCGCATATCAAATTGTTCATAAAGAAAAGCAGATTATGTTAGGGTTAAAAAAAATGCCATTTTTTACCATTTTACACTTCCTGGTTACCTTTTAATACCAACTCTCCCTCACAGAAAAATTGCAAGGCCGTTAGATGAACTTTTGGATAAAGAGGATAGGTTATAGGTAAAGTGGCGTAATAAATTAACTTAACACATTGTAATAAAAATTCTTATTTTATTATAATGAAATATTGTTTGATACTACAAATATAAAAGAAAAAACAAAACAAAAAGATAAATGTTAGCAAATCAGTACTGTACTTTATTTTCTTTTTACTAATACCCTTTTTTCTCTCACACTCTATCAGTTTCCCTCTATTTTATTTCATAATTTTGTTTTTTGTTTGTTTAAATACAATTGACAAAATTTTTTAAACCCTTGTTCTTTTATTCTTTAGTACTTACTGGTGAGTCCCACTTTCACATTCACCTGGTCGTTGCACCACTCGGGCATAACCATGCACTTTCTCGGTAATTATCCTTTTTTATGATAATTACAATGAAAATAAAATGTGCCGAAAATCTGGTAAACTCCCGTTTACTTATAACTTTTGAGAGTAGTAGGCCTACCTTGGCTGCCTGCGGGCACTAAAAAATACGTGTACACTGGCTGCTGGCGATGGTGAGACTGCCTTCCACTGCCTTTGTTCTACACAACACTGTCTGTTCTACTGCACATTGCTGCCGTTGCCTGATGTAACACTTGTTTAGAGTTTAAATACATAACTACGCAATACTGCTCCGCACCCAACAACAATTGTGAACACATTCCATTTAATGTGTGTAACTGTGACTCACTCGTCAACAGCTAAAAATGGGTTGCATAATATACTGTTACAATAGGCCTATACCTAATATTTTCACATATAAACATAGCTGCATATAATCTTATTTCACGTATAATCTTATTATATGAAATTCTTCTGCAAACAGCTTACAGACTTTTCATAGGAAGCCCCAAATCTACAAAGTATATTGAGAGATATTCATTCTGTCAAATTATTAAAGAGATTGAGTTTGTATTTTGAATAAAATTCCTCATAACTTGATTCACCACATAGGTTTTTTTACAATTTTTCTTAAAATTTTGGATTCAATTTTTGGCCCATGGTGCCCTAAAGTTAAAAAATGTGTAAACACTATATTCAGATTTGGATTAAATCTGTAAACACTACATTCAGATTTGGATTAAATGTGTAAACACTACATTCAGATTTGGATTAAAATTCACTTTAGTCTGACACCCCGATGCAGTTTTACAATTTTTTTCAAATTTTTTATCCTTTTTGGCCCCTGGTTCCCTAACGTTTTGAAATTTCCTAAAGAGCACACTATAACCAGCTTTTGGTTAAAACTCTCTTTAATTTGATATCCCAAATACACAGATCCTGATGATGACAATAGGAATTGTTGAAATGTTTACAAAAATGCTGTTTAAATTGTGTCTACTTATTGTCTGAAACTCACTCAACATTTTTCAACAACATTTACTCATATCTATTTTTTGGTCCAGTCAGTAATATTTCTTATATGAATTTGCTTTAACTTTACTGACTCCCACTGCTAATATTTTTGCGTTGTCAGCAAGTTAGTAATGGTCATCAACCAACCAAACAATGTTGTGGCATATCATAGAGACACAAAATACAAGATGGGCCTTGAAATGCTGCATTTAGGTAAGCCTGCGTTACACATCTGTTTAATTTTATTGTGAACATTTTTCCTCTGTGTATTGTATTATACTCATCACTCCCATTTGTCTTGGAATGTCAGAAGATTTAGAAAGAGCAGTTTGCAACTCCAAAACTTGCAACAATGTCACAATAAGATCGCTAAATTGTCAGAGTATTCATTTTTGTAATTTGCAGAAAGCAGTTCATAGGAAGGAACTTAGGAACTGAGAGAATCCTGGTAGATTTTAATTTTTATATGTAGTGGCAGCCAAGGAGTGTTATGAAGGTTACAGTCCTTTCCATTGGGTAAATCCCAGTGGAATGTTATATGTTAACTATAGTAAAGCATACATGAATTCTTTAATTTAATGCACCACATGCACTCTTAGGATTTTTTCAAAATTTTGACCCCCTCACATTTTTGCCTCCCCTATTTTTTTCGAGGATCAGTCTCAACAACAATAGAGTTCTGTAAGGTAAAAAGTGTGGACACATGTGCCAAGTTTTATGACAATTGGTTGATACATTAAAAAGTTATCATGAGACATACCCAATAGACAGATAGATAGATAGACAAATGTAAAACTGAGTAACAATGAGAGTAAAAACTGAGAACTTTCTTTGCTCATTCAATTACAGAAGTATGATAGAGATGCATTGTGTTACATGATATTTTTCCATCATCTTGTTCTGTACTTGCATGAGTAAATATATTTATAAATCCTAGAAACGTACCAGGAAACATAAAGTAGCTTGGTTCAAGGACTACTAATTAGGCCTATAGGTTTTATACTAATGACTAATACTAAATAATGTTCTAATAATTATGTTGTGAGATATTAAAGTTAGTAAGTAAGGAGGACAATGATTTTTGGGGACAACTTACCATGTGAATACCAGTTTTATAAGTTTGTTTATTTTGAGGCTCAGAGAGTACCATAGTAACTCCAGATGATACAGTTTAAACCAATCAAAGCTAAGTTATAGGCCTTACCAACAGAGATGTTATAAATTGAATGAAAAGGATTCCATTATTAGAACTGAAAGAGAAAGGTTGATATAAAATATAAGAGACCAATCTAACATATTTTGAGTGTAATAACAGTAAAGATAATTTAAATCATTATACAAGACTAAATGTTTAGAAGAAAGAAGTAAACCATTATTGAAAGAAGGAAGCCAATTAACATATAAAGAAACAAATTCAACATACCCAGGAAGGGAAGTATTTTTGCTAATAACTAAACTGAAGAAATTACCTTAATGTTCTAAGTTCACACTTAACGAAGAAACTGTTTACACTTTTGATTAAAATTATATTTTGTAATACTCTCTTTTATTACTTATTTATTACTACACATACTCTGGTAAAATATGTATAACAAATACCATAATTTGGTACCTCTAAGTACTTACCAGTTTCATCGGTTGCCGGGCTCATATTCTTCTTTTTTAAATGTGCTTTTACCTAAGGGGTGCCAGGGTTCATTTACAGCGAGATTTTGAGACACAGATGACGACACAAATGATAACAAGGTATTGTTGAAAATAACCATCAAAATTTAATTCGCTATAAAGTATTACAGATACAACCATGCGGTCAAAACAATGACGTCATATAAGATGACCCAAAAACAAAATGGCGGTTATATTTTATATCTCATTTTACTCTCTATACTTCTTTGTCTGCTAAATTAATATCAGTGTAAACTTTATTGCTGCAGCTTAAAACCATTTATTAATTGTTAGTTCGTTAATACACAAACCAATGCCCTCGGTATCTATGGTTATGGCCATGAATTCACTCGCTCGCTCTCACACACATTCACACTTAGACCAGTACATTCTTTTAATTAGTGATTCTGTATTAATGAGCTCATTACACTATAAAAAATGATAAAATGGGACTTCTCTGCTTATCGTTTGGTGTTGTCCATCCGTTGTTGGTGGGTGACGCCCATGGTGATGGCCGGTGTTCGCCTCTAATTCTGCTGAGTTTAACTGGAGAAATATGTGCACTGATTTTACATTTTAATATTCATACTGTTAAACAAGATGAGCCTTCATTGCTCCACTATTACTGATAATATTTTGAGCTAGTTATTGTAAACTATTGTTAGAAAATTGTACACACAACGATACATCGCTGTGTCTCCTCTGAAGAACGGCGTTGAAATGAGAACGAGGCAAATGTAAATTTGCGCTTGTGTGTGTGGTTCTTACGTCATCCAGCTTTGTCTTGCTGGACAACGCCTCGTTGCACATATTGTATTCAGTGCGTCATTGTTTTTGGTTATGACGGATCCGTGCTATGATCCAATCACAATTCATATTGTAGTCCTTCGTCACAAACACCGCCATGGCCTTTTCCGATTCCAGCACGTCCTATGGTGACCTTGGTGTCTTACTCTTGCTGAATTTGCGTTGTTCCTTTTTCCAGAGGGACAATGGACCTAACCATTCCGTGTTTTAATAATTAAATAATACAAAACATTGAAAATACCTTTATAACCCATAATTATGGTACTGGGTCATTATGTACTGTTACAATTTGAACTTTCACTGGGAAAATAATTAATGAACAATCTTATTTTAATTGTAAAAAACTATTAATGTATGGTAATATAACCATTTAAAGTGTATTAGATATTGAAAATACATAGTTCAACATAACCTAGACACTGAACATTGTAAAATTAATAATAGACTCTTGTTAAGACACTCTGTATTTAATTCTAAGTCCATGTATTTTGGTACTTTTCCGAAGATCATTGTAGTTTATACCGTAGTCAAAAGGACCTAACATCAAACTGTTTTAATTGTATAATTATTAATTATTAAAACGTAAATATTGTGTATCCTGATCCTGAGATAGGAGTAACTGCTGCCAATCTGAGCAAATTTAAAGAACAGCCAGCAAGACTTTGTTAACAATTATAATTTTCTTTTAAAAACATTTAATAAGGAGAATAAAGGATTTGAGTTCAATAACAACAGATAAAAGGTTTTATTTTTTTTACTTAGGGGATAATTTTATGTATATGATAATTATATGTACAACATATAAACGAATGTTAATTTTTTCATCAACTAGCATAGGTTGGTAACACTCCCAACAAGAAAAGTATGGCACCAGATTTGAATCTGCCTTACTGAGAATTAGTAGTCATAATATTATATTAAATAAAAGATATTAAGAAAGATAAAAATTAGAAGGAAAAAGTAACCCTTATGCTATATGCAATATTACTTACCAATTTACCAATACATTTTATTTGCAACATCTGATTGCAAATTGGTGCTCAACCAACATTAACCTGACAACATACTCATCCTTAAAACAACAAACATTAACCCTTAGATAAATAATTGGAGTTGTTACAAATTTGACAGCCAACGTGTGGCTAAATAACCCGTATAATATAAATACGTAGTGTTACAAATTGGCGATCCCAATATTGAGGCTTAAGATTTAATGGGAGAATATTCCCGTTGTGTTACAAACTTGGAGCCCAACAAGTGAGGCTAGAGATAGAATAAATTTGTGTTCTTATTGTGAATGTTATAGCAATTTCTACTCTAGTGGCGGCTACGGTTAAACAACAAAAATGAAAGGAAGAAGAGCAACATCAGTAAAACGGACGGCAGAAGCTGGAGGAGAATTGAATATGGAAGAGAAGGAGGCTCAACCTACAATAGAAGTGGAGGTAATAGCAGGTGATACAATAGAAAACCCATCTGATAGACCTGTGCAAACAGAAAACGAGAAGTTACAGGAGATGATGAGGGGTATATATGAAAAATTAAGTCAACAAATGGAAGATAATAGCAAGAGGATGGAAGAGAAAATGGAAGATAATAATAAAAAAAATCAAAAGCAGTAATGAAACATTAAAACAAATGAAAGAGGATAATGAGAAGAATAATGAAGAATTAAAGAAACAAATGAGGGAAGATCATGAAACATTATTAAAACAAAATAATGAGGAATTAAAGAAACAAATGAGAGAAGATCATGCAGAATTAAATAAAAAAATCGAAAGCAATAATGAAACATTACAACAATAGTTGAAGGAGGAGATTAGACAAAGTAACAAAAAGTTAAAAGGACAGTTGAAGGTATAAAGGTAGTTGAAGGAGTGGGAAGAATAAAGAGGATTTGAAACAACAAGTGAAACAACAGTTAGAAGAGTACAGAGAAGAAATAATTAATAGGATCACGGAAAACAACAAGAAGGTTAAGAAAACTGATGAAAATTTGATTCAATTCCACGAAGAGGTTATAAATAAAATTATTGACGTTGAAGATAATAATAAAACAAGTATAGGAATACTTCAAAAAGATACTCAAGAGCAATTTGAGATACTACAGAATAAAGTAGATGAACAACACCATCAAGTTGAAACCAATGTAGGACAGGTACAAACTCAAGTGACCGACAACAGGGAGAAAATAGAAGAAATACAACAGAAGGATATAATCAATCTTAAGGCAGAAATAGAGGTACTAAAACATAGACCAATAAGCTATGTACCTACACTTATAGGAGAAAATAGAGACGTAATCAATTTTAGAGATTATCATCAGAACCCTCTAGAATTTCTGGAGAGGCTAGAAGTATGTTTAAACAGAACCAAAGAAAATCGTTGGCACATGATCAAAAATCTTCTTGATGAGAGTTTCAAAAATATTACTGATAACTGGTGGAAGGCAGTAAGGAACGAAGTTAACAATTACAATGAATTCAAACAAATTTTTAAAGTAAAATATTGGTCGGAGTCCATACAGAATATTGTTAGGGACAATTTGAGCACTGGCATATATGATGCTGTAAGAGGACAGACACTACTAACTGCCTATTTTTTGGGTGAAGTCTGGGTAGCCCGACATTTAGAACCTCAGATCCCTGAAGCAAAATTTTCGTACCATTTCGGAGAAGATATTGTGCGCGCTCGTAGATGTGGACAAATAAAAATGATTGGAGAGATGGAGACTCTTTTAGAAGGTTTTGAGCAGGAAGATTATTATCGAAGGAGTCGAAGAAGACCCGAGGATCGAACTGAGAGGAACAAGGGGGAACCACACGACAATCGACAGCCAGTAAACCATGTAAGAACAAATGGTTATAATAGAAACACAACGAACAGGCGATTCCAAGGAAGGCGTCAGAACTTTAACCATGAACGAAATTATGACAGACGAGATGGGAGAGACGATGACAACAGGCGACAATGGAATGATCATGGTGAAGTATATCAGAGATCCAGAAGCTGGGATAGAAGAAGGGACATACCCTCTGGAAACCAAAACCCCCGTGAACAAGAACAACCAATCAACAGTGATGTAAATAGAGAAAACGAGAGGCCACAGTGAGAACTATGGACGGCCCATCACTGCGAGCAGACCCAGGGCTGAGGAGAGTTATAAACACAGACAATAAAAACAAGGAACCAATAACCATAAAAAGGAACTTTTATTTAAAAAAATATACAGAGGGATTTGTTAGAAGAGATGACCATGGAAGAAGCTAAACTGAATGAGGATATAGTATACATCAAGGTAGAATTACATGGGGTGCTGATATGATTGATACGGGAGCGAACATTTCATTGATAGATAAATTAGAGTTGAACAGAATACAGGAGTTAAATATGGAAAAAATACCCACACTACTTATTAATAACATTGCCATTATAGGAGCGACCGGTAAACAAAACAAAACGATAAAACAGCAAGTAAGTCTGAATGTTATGAGTATGGGAATAGGAATTCCTATGGTGTTTCTGGTAGCCCAAGGGTTACCCTTTAAGGTGTTAATAGGGTGTGACACGCTACAGCGCCACTCAGCGATTATTAATTTGGCCAGTGGTAAAATGGCAATGAGCACAGAAGGTTATGAATGGACTGCTGAGATAATAGGAAGCTCAAGAGCCCCTCAGTACAGGAATTCATACCACGTTAGGGAAATAATAAGGACACCCATAGGAGATAAAGAAATCGTAACAGAATCAGCGTTATGACAGGAAAAATTGCAGGAAATATTGTCATTTCAAGGAAGGGGGTATACCGAGGCAATCAGTGTGAAACAAAAGAAAAGGTTAATGGACATATATAACAACTATCGTAAAGTATTTTCCAATTCTCCGGGAAAGGCGAAGAATTTCATATGCCAATTAAAATTCCATGACTCTGTCAACTTCAATAAGAAGTCATATCCTGTTGCACAGTCATTAAAAAATGCCGTCAGAAAAGAAATATCAAGGATGATTCAAGAAGACATTATAGAGAAAAGTAGTTCACCATATACCAGCCCCATCGTAGCAATACCTAAGAAAGATGGACAAGTGTGTTTGTGCCTTGATGCACGGGAAATCAATAAAATGATAGTCAATTATCGTACCTCTCCAGGAGAGATAGAGGAAACCATGAAGAAATTCCATGGTTGTAAATTTATGAGTAGTTGGGATGCTGTTTGCGGATACTGGCAGATAGAGTTGCACCCGGACAGTCGCCAGTATGTTGCATTCATCTTCGAGGGAAGAAACTACCAATTTAAATGTTTACCTTTTGGGTTGGTTAATTCTGTAGCTATCTTGATGCATGCATGGACCAAATATTAGGAAAAGAAGTGTTAGAGTTTGCACCAGTGTATGTGGATGATATACTTATCACTTCTAAAACATGGAATGAACACTGTGACAGAATTGAAATAGTACTTAGGAAACTCCAACAAAATAATATTAGACTTAATTTAAATAAATCGAAATTCATAACTCAGGAACTACAATTTCTTGGGTTTATACTCTCTGAAACTGGGATCACGCCGTCGCCTGAGAAAGTAGAAGTCATTCAAGATTTTCCAAGACCCAGAAATATAAAACAATTGCAATCATTTCTAGGGATCTGTAATTATTATCGAAAATTCCAGCAAAATTATTCTGAATTGACAACTAAGTTTCAAAATCTACTTTCAATCAAGAACAAATGGAAATGGGATAAGGCAGAAGAAGATAATTTCAATTTAATCAAAACAAAATTCTTAAATAGTGTTATATTACACTACCCAGAATTTAACAAGAGATTTTATTTAAATTGCGATGCTAGCAATGTTAGCTTAGGTGTTGAATTATACCAAGAAGACAAAGCAGGCAACCATTTAGTGATCAGCTTTGCCAGCAGAGTTTTGAGTGCTTGTGAAAGGAACTATACAGTAACAGAGAAAGAACTCCTCAGTGTGGTCTTTGCATGTTTAAAATTCCGTACTTATATTTTAGGATATACGATAACAGTAAGATCGGATCATAAATCTATATCTTTTCTAAAAAGATACAAACTTGTAACGGGACAAACTATTGGGATTTATTTTATTCTTTAATAATTGTAAAAAGTAGTAGCCACTCAAGCTGAACAACATTTTGATCACAAACGCTTGACATTTTTGAACACCTGGCAGTCCCCCCTCATACCAAGCAGTACATGTCGCACAAAAGCAATTAAAGAGTCTGGGAATGTAAATGGGGGTGCGAATTCATGCGTATGCGTGCTCGAGTCGGCCAACGGTCACACGAAAAAAAGCATGCCTGAAAAAATTCCTTCCCACCAGGTGCTAGATGACGTAAGCTCCTCGAGATGCATTCCACCAATCCCGACGCAAGTTGCCGCACACAGAAGATTTTTGGCCATTTTGAAAATCTTGAGTCGACAAAAGTCCTCAGACCACGCGGTCAGAAATTCGTGCTCTTGAGCAAACTATCAAGTTGGCCGACTAATAATGAGTGAATTAATAAAACAACAACCAAAGTGTGAAGGAAGTTAGTACTTCAAAGTTTAAATAGAAGCAGTTTTTCATAAATATTTCGGACAGAAAAGTGTATATACTGCAGTGACAATTTATAAAAACAGTTTGGAAGTTAAACGGAGAAAAAAGTGATTATAAAACAGTGACACGACGACGAGGAGAAGCAGGAAAAGGGATGAGTAACTCATAAACATTTTTATATATTTATTAAAGATGCACTAAACTCTTAATCTGTTAGCTACTGAATTCTGAGAAAGCTATTAATTAAAAAAGAAAATGGGGATTTAAAGAAATAGTATATATATTGTAACGATACAATTAAGCCAAATCCCGTACCAGTGATAAAAAAGATAATTCTTGATATAAAAATACTTCATATAAAATAAAATGTTTAAAAAATGATTAAAATGTAAATATTTTGACACGACGTACAACGATATTACCCAACCCAAGTGATTGAGCCAACAACCTAAACATAAAGAAGGGAACCACGTAACATACTTAAGAAAATAGGATAGACAAATCAACAATGAACACAGAATTAAAGAAGAACCAGAAGAAGAGAACAGATCCCTACGATTAAACGGAATTTAAACCAGAAGAGAAGAAGAGGAGAACCGAACCAGGATGAAGACTATTGAAGATGAAGAAGATGAAGAAGAGGAAGAATGAAGAGGAGACAGGTTAAACCCAAGGGGAAACTAACACACATATAAAAGGGAAAGATAGTATACTTAAGGATAGAATACGGTCAATAAACCTCGAATAATTATGTATTAATGAAACCAATATTATTATTATCGTTAATTTAACCTATGTACCCATTTTAAAGACAATACAATTGTAAAATATAATGATATAGAAAAAGTACACTAACCCAGTCAGAAAGGTTAGATTTAACAAAACACAACTAACCTATTTCTTAACTAAAAATGAACTTTTTTCATGTGAAAAACTTACTATTTTATCGGACGCGTTTCGGCTTAGTATCCGCCTTCTTCAGCTTTGGTAACAGACTGCCAGCATTTTGTAACGGTTGTGTGGAAGGTGAAGTGGGGGTGGTGTGTGGCGGAAGGGGATTGGCGCGGGGATTCAATTTATTGTTTGTTTTCTGTATAATTGTGTCAAAAAGTGTATGTGATTTATATTGTAATTGATCGTTGAGTATGTTGTTTGGTTGTGTTGTGTGGTGTTTATATATTTCATATTGTTCAGTTGTGTTGAGTTTTTGACCTTTGGGTATGTAATGTAGAATTTCAAGATTAGTGTCTATGTTGGTGTAACTGTGGTTTTCTGTGTGTATGTGTGTGGCAAATGCAGAGTGTATATTGTTGTTGGTTAAAGCTTTTAAGTGTTCAGAATAACGGGATGAAAAAGATCTTCCCGTCTGGCCTATGTAGAAACTATTGCAGTCATTACAATTTAATTTGTAAACACCTGTTTTGTTATATTTGTCTATGTCTGTGTTTGTATTACTGATGTGTTTTTTGATGGTATTGGTTGTTCTGAATGCTATTTTGTATTTGTGTTTTCTGAATGTATTGGCGATTTTGTGTGTGTATGAGTTGTGGTATGTGAGTGTGATGTACTTATTGTGTTGTGTGTTGATGGTATTTGTGTTTTGTTGTTTTTGTTTTTGATGCGTTTGTGTAGTATGTTTATTAAATTGGGGTTATAACCATTTTTTATTGCTATGTATTTTTATTTGCTATGAATAATCAAGACAACTACAACTAACCTAATATTGTTAATAGTAAATATCATACTCAAACAAAATAGTGAGAAATGGTAGGTGGAAGTATAGGGATTACCCATTAAATAACACTAAATACAAAACAGTGAACCAAAGTGAAGTGCTTTAGTGAAGTGTAAGTACCCTAAAAAATAGTGAAAGTGTATGTGAAACATTAAAAATAGAATGATAAGTAAGGAGACACTCTGTAAAACATTGATGAACAACCAATGATTGGAGTGATATTATAAATAGTAATATATCTAGGAGTAACTAGAAATAGTATTCCAAATTAATATAAAGGAAGCTTGTGATATTATTCAGGGAGAGAGCCCAGACAAATAACTTGTGTTAACATGGTATGATAGAATAGAATTAAAGTTTTGTTATTAAAATTAAGATTGCAAAGAATACAACACCCCATGTTGAAAGGGGAATTAACCTTCATAATTTTATGAAAAGTGACAATGTTTATCACTTTAGTTTGTAACACAAGAAGGAAATCAATGTTAGTACTAATAATAACTCATGACTTGTAAAGAATAGTTGGTTCAATGTTAAAGGAGGAATATGGCTGAAAGGAACCTACAGTCCATAAACCTAATTATGATATTTTAAAGGAAGAGTAATGAAAATATATATTGAATAGTAGTTAAAACACAAACAAATAAGTGAAGCCCATCAGGCTGAATTCAAAAATAATTTAAAAAGAAATACACTAAAAAACAATCATGGCTGATTTTGACTATGAAAACATTTAACTGCCAAAGACATTCAAATGTAAATTGTATCAATTTCACAAGAAATCTTACTAATCTAAGACCAGTGAATGGACAGTAATTATATATCAATTATTTTAAAACAGAAATGTTATGGTAATAGTTTAATTTAAGAAAGATATGTTATTTATTAAATGTCAAATAATTAGACTTAGTTAATGTATAACAGAATATGACCTTATGAGGTATCATTGTAAACTTTGAAAGGAAAGAAAAATAATAGTGATGTCATTTATTATCCCAAAGGAATTATAAAGGAATAAAACCATTAGGAAAATACTTAATAAATTTGAATAAAAATTCAAATATTTTAACAATGTCTTAAAGGAGTAATTAACCAGTCATCGAATTACGGTTACTATGACAACGAGCCGTTGAGGGCTTATTTTCCGTTAAATTATATAGACTCTGAAAAACGACGCGTGGGTAAGCGGCACGCAAAATTGGAATGATTAAAATTTTAATTTAAACAGTTACAAAAAGTCGAATCAGTGAACCAAGATGACCCAAAATTAATAGACGTCGATCTATAAAGAATTCATGATGTCCAGGAACCAAATTAAATAAATTGATTAGAGAAAAACCCAAGACCAGATTGAAAAAGATGTTAGAAGTTTGAAACCAGCCCAAATTGGAAGAATATACGACTACACTGATGATGACACTTCAACGTGATATGCACTGATAAGTACCGAATAAATTCCTTAATCCCAAAACCCCAAATTACTTAAAATATTTTTCAAATGATAAAATTTCTCACTATTTAAAAAGTAATATTTTCTTTCAAAGGTAAATGCGTAATTTACTTACTTAAAAAACATTTTATTAAACTAAATATAACCTTATTTGAGAGCACAATTTTTGTAACAGAAATACGACACTACCGAACAAATTGTATAAACACATTATAATTTCTAAGTACGTATAAGGTATGGTAGTGTACTTTTTTAATGTAACCAACGTTTATGTCTTATTTCATGACCAAAAGAACTCCAGATTTTAAACATTGTAATTTATTAAAAGTGACGGATGCCATTTCGGCAACGATTATGTTTTGAAATCAATTTTGCCAACTCTGAGATATTTTGTGTTTCAAGCTCTAAGCCGGAGCCGAATGTTATAAAATTATTTATAATTCATTTGTCATATTTATTGATGACCAAATTTGTATTAAAAAACACAGTACAGAACATTATTATCTTGTTATTTCATAGGATTTTGTAGAATATATGTGTGTTAGCGAAGTTTTAAGCAACAGCCAACTAGCGCTCATCACGAGTGGACGAGTCGACAACCTGTATAGCAGCGGGAACAATTCGAACGCCACAGCTGTCCATGCTAATATCACGTATTATCTTAGAAATTAAATATTTTAATTGTTTTAACAGAAACAATTTGGCGCCACCCGGGAATAGCAATCCCTATGAATTAACAGGTAGGTTGTACTGGTAACATTGACAACGCTACGGACTCCAGTAGTGACGTTGATTTATGTAACGACCAGTGTGAGGCAAACACACTACATTCACACTAATACACAAAATAAACAAGTGTGATACATTTTGACAGGTACGACCGCAGTTTATTGTTACAATATGTATGTATGGGTGTGTGAAAATTATGTAATGAACAAAAACACTGGGTTGCGTTAATTATTTAAGGTATACCGATTATAATGTGTATTTTCAATATTTGATTTTCTTTTTAATATGTTTAGTTGATAACCTCCTATAATGGGCTATCACAGTATGTCGTAACATAATTATATAGAAATACGTAGAAAAAGAAATGAATGTCATGTTAAAGAAATAAAATAATGTTTTATGTGAACTTATGAATATGTATTTGTTATTTGCATTGTCCTATTATTCTCTGCCGAGTACACTAGACGACCTTTTGGTTAACTTTCATACGAACGTCAAGATTTAAAACTATTTTAACGCATCAATTGACGTCCGAGTAAGGTACAGTAACACAAATTTAAATATTTTTAATCATTTAATTGCAGAGTACAATTGCAAACTCAATCATGGCCGACTAACAAGATGGATTCTCATACTACAAGAATAGAATTTAAATTGGGATAATGTACCTGGAAAACAAAATGTTGTGGCTGATGGGTTATCTAGAATTAATACCGTGAAAGGAACTTATGAATTAGAAAAAGAAAATATTGGAAGGGTATATCATATACTGAAATCTAAAGAAGATTTAGAAGAAGTATTAAATCAAGTCATAGAACATCAGATCATGGACATTAAATTAAAAGTAATTAAAGAAAGACTGGAAAATAATGACCCCCACTATATTATCATTGTATTGTATACATAATAATTTGATATTTACCTGTCAAACTTCCCAAAAACAAGAATGGAAATTATTTATTCCAAAGGGTGCCGAGTCATCTATAATATTAGAATATCATATAAGGTATGGGCACATGGGACCACTTAAGGTTGTGAAAGCTTTAAGTGAACATGTGTACATAAAGGGAATCAACAAGAAGGTAAGACAAACAGTCAGAAAATGCACGATCTGCCAGATGGTAAAAGCAAATAATGAAAGGAAGGAGGGCACTATGATAACCATCACTTCAAATCATAATTTAAAAAAGCTATTTCTGGACATATGTGGCCCAATTCCTAAGAGTGGGGGAAGAAGTAGATTCCGGTATATTGTGATAATATTTTATCATTTCTCAAAATTTTCTAAATTGTATCCTATAAGTAAGGCTACAACCTGTAAAATCCTAGAAATAATAACAACGAAGTACATTCCTGAAGTGGGGAAGCCAGAAACTATTGTGACAGACCATGGTACCCAATTCAAAGGCAAGAGGTGGAAAATTGAATTACTGAATAAGGGAATCAAAACATACAAGACGTCGGTGTATCACCCCAAAAGTAACCTGCAGAACGAGTTCTCCGTGAAGTAGGTAGAATTTTGAGAACATATTGTCACGAAGAACATCGGGACTGGAGCAAATATGTCGAAGCAGCGGAGACATTCCTCAACCTGGCACACCATGAGACAATAGGAGCCAGTCCATACCAAGTCATGTTTAACCGACCACCACCAAGAGAAATAACGTCTTTAATAGAATTTCCTCTAATGGAGAAGAAGGAATTAGACATTGTAGAGATACACAACAGAGTTTTACACAAAGCCGAATTACAGAAGAGAAAGGAAGAAAGAAATAAAAACAAGATTTTAAAATACAACGTGGGAGAAAAGGTGTTACTGAAAAACAGGCATTTGCCAAGTTCTGCAGAAGGAATAGCTAAAAAGTTATTATTGTTGTATACAGGACCGTATAGGATAACCAGAGATAAAGGGAATAATACCTATGAATTGACCATTCCAGAAACTAGTAAAGTAAAGGGCGTGTACAATCAAGCTGAAATTAAAAATATTATGAAAATTAAGAGAAACAATTGTTAGATAAATCAGCTTATTTAAGTAATCAGTTTATACTGAAATAACCAGTTTTTTGGGGGGGGGGTATTATGTTACATGATATTTTTCCCATCATCTTGTTCTGTACTTGCATGAGTAAATATATTTATAAATCCTAGAAAAGTACCAGGAAACATAAAGTAGCTTGGTTCAAGGACTACTAATTAGGCCTATAGATTTTATACTAATGACTAATACTAAATAATGTTCTAATAATTATGTTGTGAGATATTAAAGTTAGTAAGTAAGGAGGACAATGTTTTGGGGACAACTTACCATGAATACCAGTTTTATTATGTTTGTAAAAACTGGAATGGATACATAAGTTGAATCAGAATTGTCATATGTTTCTTAATATTTGTTAGTAATTAATTGTTTGATGTTGATTAATAATATATGCTGTAATATTAATAAAACAAATGTTAATGTTAATGAAAGGGTACCAAAATTATAATAATAGCCTAGAGATTTGTGAAACTAGGCATGTTAGGCCTAGATAGTTAAGGAATTTGTTGCTTGTTCCCAGTTCATTGGGAGACGTGTTCGGCGTGTCATCTATTCGAACACAATTTTTCGCTACTGAAGATGGCCACCGGTGGTGCGGCCGAAACGTTTAGCAGTAGATCAAGCACTCGACCACGGCCTTTCAGCCCGGAAGTTTTAGAAAATAATCATAATTTGGAAAAGAGTTTATATTAAAACTAGAATAATTAATGTCAGGTTGAACCATGTTATTACTGATTGTATCTAATAGTTTTGGTAAAGTGAAGGGTATAAAAAGAACTAATTATAAATAATTTTGTACAAATAGTTAAAAGTGTAAAATAGTAACTCTGGAAATATGGAATAGAAACTAATCAAAAGTGATATCAAAACAATCAGTGTTCCATCAGAAATTCAAAGATACTAGTATATTGAAGATCAAAGATCATATAAAAAAGTTATAACAATTTTAAGAAAATTGAATGTAAAATGTTAGAAGTTTGTTTATTTTGAGGCTCAAAGAGTACCATAGTAACTCCAGATGATACAGTTTAAACCAATCAAAGCTAAGTTATAGGCCTTAGCAACAGAGATGTTATAAATTGAATGAAAAGGATTCCATTATTAGAACTGAACAAGAAAGGTTGATATAAAATATAAGAAACCAATCTAACATATTTTGAGTGTAATAACAGTAAAGATAATTAAAGTTAAATCATTATACAAGACTAAATGTTTAGAAGAAAGAAGTAAACCATTATTGGAAATGAAGAAATTTGTGTTAGTGGTTGAAATCACAATCAGAATGATCACTGTTGCACACCACTATATAAAAATTATTCCGATTAGCGCTTTCAAGCTTCACAGCTCATCGTAAGATCGGGAATAGACAGGAAATATGTGAAACCCAACCCTTCACCCCTCTCCCCCACCCTGCTCACCCACAACAACCTAAAAATTAATTACCCTTCCCCACCCCCTAAACTCTGTCTCACCATCTGTACAGTTACATATTTTTCTAGTAAATTCCTTGTGTTTCAGTGTGTGTGTGTGTGCATCCTTTTAAACATACCCTCTTCCTCTCCACACACGTGGGTTAGTCACACACCCTTATTTTAAAACATCCAATTAGTACTATGCAATATAATTCTTAATCTTATCTATCTGCCCTCTATTATTTACTTCTTAATCATGTTATAAAATATTTCTTCATTATCAAATTTAATTTTAATATTAATTAAATTGTCTAACCCTTTTTCTCTTTCTTTCAATTTTTCTAACTCCTCTCTAAGCTTCCTTTCAACTGTGTTATTTACTACTTTTACAATTTCGTATTCTTCCAAAGGATTAACAAACTAATGGTTGTCTTCTATAAAATGTCTTGCATATAATGAATTGGTTGTTCTATTACCTTCTCCACGTTTGTGGTCAGACAACCTACATACGAATTTTCGTCCTGTCTCCCCTAGGTACACTTTGTTGCAGTCTTTACATTTTAATTTATAAATTCCGCTTTTCTGTAATACTGGAATTTTTTCTATATTCTTATTCCTTATCTTATCAAATACCGTTTCACATTTTTTAATAGCTATATCTACTCCATATTTATTAAAAGATTTTATAATTTTTCTAGTATGTGAACCTATGTATGTCAATGACCCTGCATAATTCTTTTGTTCTGGTTCTATTTTAGCTTTTTGTATGTTGACCCTTTTCATAACTTTATCCACTATGTTGGTGCTATAATTATTATTCCTTACAATTCCCTTTATCGTTTTTAACTCCCTATCTTTTGATTCGGTCTCTTTTAAACACTTCTGAGCTCTGTAACAAAAGGAATTGATTGCCGCCATTTTATATCTGTATGGGTGGTAAGACTCTCTTGGTATAATTATATCAGAATACGACTCTTCCCTAAATATCCCAAACTGTAGTTTCTCATTATCTTTAATTTCAATGTTTAAATCTAAGTAATTTATTTGCTTACCTCCTATCTCTTCCTTAAATTGTAAGTTTTTATCCTT
This sequence comes from Magicicada septendecula, assembly GCA_034769895.1. Lineage (NCBI taxonomy): Eukaryota > Metazoa > Arthropoda > Insecta > Hemiptera > Cicadidae > Magicicada > Magicicada septendecula. The sequence goes on along the minus strand of CM068374.1, from coordinate 416,783,251 downwards.
ATTATTTACTTCCTTTATAAACTCATGCACTTCTTCTATGCTTCCTTCCCAAATTACTAATACATCATCAACGTATCTAGACCATAATTTTATATTGTCTAGATTAAACATAATTTTATAAATTACTTTTATTTATGTATAAATAATGTAATAAATTACTTTTATTTAATTTTATGTATATGATAATTATATGTACAACATATAAACGAATGTTAATTTTTTCATCAACTAGCATAGGTTGGCAACACTCCCAACAAGAAAAGTATGTTTATGCATTCATCTTGAGTTAGTCGGGAGCGCCCGTTCTGATGTTTAATATCTTTGACTAGGGTGCAGATTTTAGTGAACAGTATTTGTAATCCTTTTTGAATCCTTAGGGTTCTCGCACCTAGACGGAGACGTGGCCTCAGCTGGTGTACTGCCGCCTTCACCAGTCATGAACCACCCGACACTCGCCTGTTCCGAGGAGGGAGCTTGCTAACCTACTGTAAAGATGTTACTCTACAGCTGCCATTAAGGTGATATGAACTCTATTATTATTATTTTTCGCTGGCCTGGCCCGCAGTACATCCGTGTTACAAATTGTTTTTTGAACCATGTGCTTACGCTGCTAGACAGTCCGATCAAGGGTGTGTCAACAGGACATTCACTATGAACATTATTACAACTATTATAAAATTATTCTATAACTATAACGTACTATTACTGTAATTGTGTGCTGCACTGCACTATTTTACATAACATTTTGTAAAATTATGCCAGTTGTTTAAACTTAAGTGATAAGGGTTTTTACCACTTGTATACAGTTCAAAGAAATTTAAGGGTCTTGATATACTTATAATATACAATTTCTTAGATGTTATAAAATCATATGGGCTGCCATGCCACTCTCATTTCACAGTTTTTAGTTATCATTATCATTTCGGTTTAAAAAAAATTTGTTTGTTTCATTTTTAATGGAGTAAAGGGGTTGTTGTTTTTTAATTAATTAATTCCAACTGTGGCTGGAAGCTTAAATGTATGATTGCAGTTTGGGGGCTTTATGGAATATACAGATTTCCTCCCAGTTATATGCGGGTTAGCTAGAATATACAGGCTGTCTGCCATGTTGAACATGAGTTTTAATTGTGAGGTATATTATATGTATATGTGTCTCTATGTTCCAATATGTGATGTTAGTGTTAAGTGTTATCAAGGGGGGATTTATATAATTTATAGGATGTTGCCTGATATATGTTGTTTATTTATATAAGTCAAGGAACCCGATGGAGATATATATATATATATATATATATATAGGGGATGAATTGAAATGGCCTTATTGAAACTGATTTGTTAATAGGTTGAGACTATTTATTTATCAAGCTTATTGTTATATTTGCACCTCAGGGGAATTGTAATTGATATATGCATGTAACGAATTATGGGGTAAGAATAAAAGATCGTTATTACTGTTTACCGACCGAGTTTTATTGCAAGTCCCGTCTCACTGGACCCAGCGCATTTTTGGCTTCTCTAGGGCTTCCGCCTAGTTCTAAATAAGTAGTAACTAGTGGCCTCTCTTTCAAAAAAAAAAAGATTTATATATTTTTTTAAAGCATAAAGTGGAAAGAGGGGTTGCAAATGGTAGCAGAGCGTGGTTGATTCTGGGGTTGAACCCTTGGGTCCTTGGGTGTGACGGGGCTTGCAAACTCGGAAATACTTCTGGCAAAATGAAATTTTAGAAATCACCGAATTAAAACATAGGCCAATGTATGTCATGTTATTGTTTTATAGGTGTATGCCCATGTATAATTGTTAGGTTGCTTAACTTGTGAGTCTGATCGCACCACGGGGCGGGTATTCGTGGTTGGAAAATTTGAGATGTTGAACTGCCGGGGGGTCTCAAGCGTTGCCTGGGTGATAGAATATTAGTAATTCGAGGGCGAGTTACGGCGTGTGGCATTAGCGGGTTGCGGTATGGCCCGATCGGAAGTCGGTACCGTCACCGACTTAATTCCTGTGTTGCGAGGTTTCGGAATTTGATGCTAGTTTATGATTGCTAGTTATGTGTTGGTGAGTCGTGTATGTCGTGATTGGTGTTTGGTGTTATGTATGTTAGATACTTGTTGGTTGTTGCTTGTTCCCTTCTGTGGTGTTAATAATGTGGTTCAGAAATAGGCCAGGTCTCCGCAGCGCTAGAGAACCCGGGGGTCGCTCAAAGGAAGGACAGTACTTGAGTTTTTCCTAAATCTTTGTGATTATGTTTGGTTGTTATGTTTGGTGTATTGTGTGATTCTGGCGGGGGTAGGTTACCAGAGACTACCCAACCCTATTTCTGGCATTCTCCAGAGACTTCCGGTGGTGGATGGAGAAGATGAGGGCAAATTGTTTTGTTTTTTCTGGACATCGTCCTGCAGTTGGCGGATTTTCCGGGGCTGTCCGATGAGGTCCTCTTGTCCGTTATATATCCGTACTGCCGGGGTTCATTAGCTGAGCTGGTCACCGACACTCTGCGTCGTGGTGGCAGTATCGACTCTCTCCATGGGGAGGTGTTGGACTCTTTCATACCCCGTCGGCAACGTGAGCATATGAAATATAATCGGTTCTATCGTGCACAGGCCAACGGGGAGGCGTTGGGGGACTTTGTGCAGGATATTCGTAAAATTGCCCGGATTTTGAGGTTGGGGTTGCCCGAGAAGGATATCTTTCGAATTATTTTAGAAGGGGTGACGCCCCAAGAGAGAGATCCCGTTTGGTGTTCGCGGACCGTCCACGTTGTTTTGCGGACCTTGAACGGCTGTGTGTGGTTTCCAGAACGGTCCAGGAGATTGACGAGTTCCGTGAGCAAGTAGCAAATGATAAGGTAAGACACGAGACGCATGAAGGGCGAATTGTTCCATCATCACACGGTGCTGAGATTGAAATTATAAACTCTTGTAACGAGAGGCGTCGTCGTTCACCTAATGTGACTTGTTTTAGGTGTGATAGATTGGGCCACATTAGACGATTTTGTACCGGGGTTGGGTCGAGTCCAACGTCCCTCCCCAAGGCGCCCAACGTCATTCAGAAAGGGGTCAATAAGGGGAAGATATGTCGGAGGTCTTCTCCTACCTGTCGCGGGTCTTCTAAGGTACTCGCCTCCAGGCCATTTGTAGCTCCCAGTTCTTTGGGCATCAAGGTCCTCCAAACCATCTCTAGGCCCACTTCTGTATGCCCCTTCTTGCTGTTGGAGTTGAAAAGGAGTCAACTCAGAGCATTAGTTGACTCCGGATCAGCAAGATCTATCATTTCATCCAAAGTGTGCGAGGACCTTGAACGACAGGGTTTAATTAAAAGGTCAGAACAGTCTTCCGTGGTGTGCTGGACGGCATCCCAGGAAATTCTGCCCATTTCCCGGGTAGTTTCATTTAAATTTAAGATCGAGGGATTTTCTTGGGTGTGGAGCTTTCTGGTTTCTCCTGCTCTGGGAGTTGAGTGCATTGTTGGTGCCGATTTCATCTGCAGAAGTGGTCTCGTTATTGACATCTAAGAGCACCAATGTTATTTTAAATTTAATCGGGGAGTTGTAATCCCTTTCCTTGGATATCAGGGGACCAGGCAAGATATCCAAGAGGTTAAGTGCCCCGACACATCTAGAGACCACCTCTCCCAGTCCCGGCGGTCCGCATTAGATCAGTTGTGTGAGCGTTTCCCCACTGTGTTAACTCCGCCCTTGGGCTCACACATCTCTTGGAGTATAAGATCCGCCTAACGGACTCCAAGGTGGTGCGCTCCCACCCTTATAAATTTGCCCCTCCAAAGATGAGCATCTTGAGGGAGAAGGTTCAAGAGTTATTAGATCAAGAGGTGATTGAACCTTCTCAGTCCAGTTATGCCAGTCCAGCGTTCCTAGTGCCCAAGCCTGGAGGTAAGCATCGGATGGTCATCGACTACCGCAAGCTCAACGCCAACATTGAGGTAGATTCGGTCCCACTTCCTGACCTTCATTCCGCGTTTGATTGGTTCAGTGAGGCGAGGTATTTTACCATAATTGACCTCAACTCTGCATATCACCAGATTCCGCTGACGAAAGGAAGTAGGCCCTACACGGCATTCTGTGTTCCGTGGTACCTCTATCAGTATACTAGGGTTCCCATGGGTCTAGCGGTAGGGGCCCAAACTCTCACCCGTTTACTTGACACCGTTTTTCACGATGTCAAGTTCAAATATGTCTTCAATTATCTTGACGACTTGCTGGTGTACAGCAAGGGGTACGAGGAGCATTTGGGTCATCTCGAAGAGGTGATGTGCAGGTTGAGGGGTGCTAGCCTCACTGTCAACCCCGAAAAGGTGAAGTTTGCCCAGACACAAATTTCTTTTCTGGGCCACCTGATTTCCCATAGAGGTGTCACTGTGGATCCTGAGCGAACACAGGGAATCAGGGACTTTCCCCCACCAAAGGATGCCAAAGGCATCGCGAGATTTGTGGGGATGGTCAATTTCTATCGGCGTTTCATTCCAAACGCGGCGGAGATTGCGGCACCTCTGAATGAACTCCGGAAAAAGGTCGCCAAATTTGTATGGGGGGAAAAACAACAGAAGGCTTTCGAGACCCTGAAGGAAGCCATCATTTCCCCTCCAGTACTGAGGATGCCAGACTTCTCGAAGCCGTTCATACTCCAGATGGATGCGAGTTCGATTGCGCTCGGGGCGGTTCTGTCCCAAGTCGTTGATGGTGCTAGGCAGCCTGTGGCTTTCATTTCCCGAACGTTGACCCAGCAAGAACAAAAGTCTTCAGTGTACGAGCTAGAGTGTTTAGCTGTTGTGTACGCTCTAGATAAGTTCAGGCGTTTTCTGGAACATGCTGAGTTCCTGCTCGAGACCGACAATCAGGCTCTCTCTTGGCTTCTTGCTCATCCCCGGCAACTGGGTAAAATTGGTAGATGGGTGGTCAAGATCTCATCCTTCAAGTTCAAGGTGCAACACATTAGGGGAACTCAAAATGTGGTTGCAGATGCTTTATCACGCATGTTTTCCCAGCCCAGTGAAGTCCAATCTGAGCAACCCTGTTCTGTTCTGCTAGACTTTCCGTTAGCCTTCACTGATGTGTTACCCCATCAGTTGAACGATGAAGAGCTGGGTTCTATCATCCAGAATATAAAGGAGGGTAACGTACAGGCCCCTTACTTCTTGTCCAAGGGCGTCCTGTGTTGTAGAGAAAGAAAGGGACGTGCCCCTAAGATCGTGCTGCCTAGCAAGTTAGTGCCCATGGTCTTCAGTTATTATCATAATTCCCCAGTAGGAGGCCACAAGGGAATTTCGAAGACCATTTCCAGTATCAGGAGGCATTTCATCTGGAAGGGCATGGATAGGGACATCGCAACGAGGGTTAAGAGCTGTCATCTATGTGGCTTGAGCAAGCCTGCCCAGAACACTAAGTTAGGGTTGTTGTCATCGGACGTGGCGAGCAGACCGATGGAGAAGTTATTCATAGACTACGTGGGACCTCTCCCGCGTAGCAAGTCAGGTAATTCTTACCTGCTTGTTTGTGTGGATGCTGTTTCGAAGTTTGCCTGGCTACTGCCCTTACAGCAGGCAACAGCTCGTTTGACCATAAGCGCGCTCCAGAACCACATCTTTCAGCATTTCGGTCTTCCGACCATCATTGTCTCCGACAATGGTCCCCAGTTCGTTTCGGGTGAGTTCAGGCGGATGTGTTTCGCCAGTGTGATCAAACATGTAACCACCTCTCCTTATTACCCACAGCCGTCCCATGCGGAGAGATTCAATAGGAATCTCAGGTCCGCACTCATTGCTTATCATGCGGAGCAACAGACCACCTGGGACCAGAATCTGAAGTGGTTACAGCTAGCCTTTAATACGGCCCTGCATGACAGTCATAAGGCCGTTCCCTTTGAAATCATGTTTGGATTCTCGCCCGCACTCCCGTTGACTAACTTGTGGAACATTGAAGATCTTCTACCACGGGAGCCGGATAATGGAACTGCAGAGAGGTGGAAGGAGGCTCGGAGGAATTTGCTGAGAGCGCACGAGCGCGTCCGTAGTCGGTACAATCAGGGGCGAATTCCAAATCCCTTTAAAGTAGGAGATTTGGTCTACTGCCAGAGCCACCCGATCAGCTCAGCTGCCGATAAAAGAGCCGCTAAATTGTGTTATCGCTGGTAGGGGCCATATCGTATCCTGGGGTTCGCGTCACCGGTGACGGCTCGGTTGGAAGAGCCTGGTGGTAATTCGAAGGAGATTACCACACATATCTCTAAATTGAAGCTATGTAGAAAGGGGTAAACGGGATGACAAGGGGGGGAATAATTGGTGGTCTCCGTGTTGGTAGGGATTTTGTCATTCTGAAGGGGTGTGCTCCGGGGGTGTTGTCGAGAATGTTAGGGTAGCGGGTAGATGTTCCCCACAGTCCCAGTGGTGTTCGTCTACTTCAGGGATGCGCCCCTGCCTGCGGGAGCCTTGGCTTTCTCCATTCGTCCTTGTTTCCGGAGGGAGCCATGTCCTTACCTTTAGTCCCAGCCCATGACCTTTCAATCATCCTTGCCCTTTCCGTCTTCCCGATTTCCTAACCTTCCACTTAAAAAACAAAAATATAAAAAGAAATTCAAAAAAAAATTAGAAAAGGAATAAAATAAAAAAAAAGGAGTTAGAGAGAGGAGTGGGTGCCGCAGGGTGGGCGGGGTCGGTTGTGTACTTCGCCCGCCCTGCTGCTCCCGACATGCCCTTGGAGCCCACGTGTAAAACTTAGTTGTATATTAGGTAAATTGCATATTGATAGGTTGCCTTGCTTTGCGGGCTGTCGAGAGTTTGGAGCATTGTATCATGGAGACCATAATTTCCCCTTTCCCCTTGCCCTTAGTGGACGGTATTGAAATAATGGGTTTCGTTATTGGGGAGTCCCTCCCGTATGAATATAGGGCATGTGGCCCTGTTAACGGGCATTGGTGTTTCAGGTTTGGGTGGACAAGCCTCAGGTGATCAGAACTCAGGGAGCTCCCGTTCTTTCTTTTGTCTTTTCTTCTCTGTCCCTTCTTGCTGTGGGCTGGCCCTGATCAGGTCAGCGCGCAGCGCCCGCACACTTACACACTACACATCTTCTTTCAGCTCTTTCGTTTTCCTTCTGAGCCTCTGTTCCCCTGAGAGCAATGACCACTGGGCCACCTTGATCACCAGGGCCACTAGGATCACCTTGGAAGGGGGTACACTGCAGGGTACCCTCCCGAGTTCAAGTGTGGGGCAACCAGGTTGCCCTTTTGAGGTGGGGGTGTGGCGGTGTTTGCATAACCCGGCAATTGAAGGTATAAAAAATTTTGTTCAATAATAAACTCGGGTATTAATGTCAGTTAGTGCGCTGATATTGGGAAGGCCCTGTCAGACAGCTCGTGCGATCTTGCGGTGAAGCTTGGTGTTTGTTGCGTGTGGCCGTATTAATCAGTTCAAGACAGTCTCTCACTGGAACAACAAGCTCTCTTTCTTGGACAGTCTACTTGGGCAATTTTCTACTCATCTTGATGGCAGGCTAATTTTTCGAGACTTCCCGGTGAGTGACTTACAGTATGGTATAAAATGATTTAATAGTAAGGGAATAATTAAACTCAAATGTATACAGCCAGGTGCGAAAGTTAGAATGCACGTGTTGCGATCAGACGTGTGTGTGTGTATGGTAAGAAAATTAATTGATGTTCCAGTGCATACCGCCAGTAATTATTTTAATTATTGTACAATAATCACTGTTAATCATTTGTTCAATTATTGTATAAAATTATAACTAAAGTAAGTACGTTATGGACAGAGTTGAATCGTGTTGGTTATGCATGAACACGCACTGGACCGGAAGAGTGTATTTTTCTTTAATAATATCAGTTGAAAGTAAATTGTGAGACCGCCCTTAGATGAAATACTGTAACTCTTGTAATTGTGTGTAACTGTAAGGGCCTTTAGTGTGGTCAATTTCTGACAAATTACGATATTTGTTTCGCCACGTGGTGAGGCGGGTCCAACCTGTATGATTATGTCGGCACTTGTTAAATCTGGTGCGAGTGTCGCTTTTTCTATGCACATTTTATTATTTTTTTATGAGTTCATAATTACCTTGAAGACATAATTACTCCTCAGGCAATTTTCAAAAAACAAAAACTTTTATGCATTCATCTTGAGTTAGTCGGGAGCGCCCGTTCTGATGTTTAATATCTTTGACTAGGGTGCAGATTTTAGTGAACAGTATTTGTAATCCTTTTTGAATCCTTAGGGTTCTCGCACCTAGACGGAGACGTGGCCTCAGCTGGTGTACTGCCGCCTTCACCAGTCATGAACCACCCGACACTCGTCTGTTCCGAGGAGGGAGCTTGCTAACCTACTGTAAAGATGTTACTCTACAGCTGCCATTAAGGTGATATGAACTCTATTACTATTATTTTTCGCTGGCCTGGCCCGCAGTACATCCGTGTTACAAATTGTTTTTTGAACCATGTGCTGTGATGGTACAATTCTGGTGCAATATTAAATTTATAAAAACATGGTACAAAAGACCATAATTATTGTATTCATTTAATTTTAATAATTTGGTAATAATTATTTAAATATTTCATAATCCCTGTAAAGTTTTGGTGAGTGGACTATATAACTATTTTATAAAATAGTTAATGTGAATTGACAGGATTCCGACCGTTTTCATTGCAAAACTACAAACACAGCAAAAAACGTAAGTAACAAATAGCGATAAAGTGCCTAGCCCTGATGACGTCAGTGGTAAGGAATGCATATTTCCGTAAACAACTCAAGGCTTGGCTATATGAACAAAAGCCTGATGACGTTGCTTTTACCCCACCTACGCAATGTGAAACAAAGACTCTGGGTCATTTCATCCGGAAGTGTGAACTTAGCCGGCCGGCAAAAAGTTCACCAAGTGTGAATTTTCACTTTTACACCACCAAAAGTGGATTAAAAACAGTGTTGTGGTAAATCTAATACTTCAAGATGTGACCGGTAGCAATGTGCGAACTCGCGGTGTGCGACGTTCGTAAAACGGCAGCTAAGTATTAGCTATCCAAAAACTATTCAAATTCATAATGACCAATTCAAAATCTTTAAAAGAGCTCATTTATTAAAATTGTACCAGAGAATGAGAGAGAGAGAGTGCGAGGGAGAGAGTGACTTAAATCATGCTGGGTTGTGCGAACTATATATATATATATATATATATATATATATATATATATATATATGTTTAATGTTTAATAAACACATATCAAATGTTTACTATGTAGGTATTTTGGAGGGTTAAAATGTTCTAAGGGTTTGATATTTGCTAAATGCCCCATGGCGTAATATGTACGTGTTTGGTACAGATAGTCAGTTGTTCATATGTACTTACAGTTTTGGAAAATAAATTTGGGTAATATCATATGGTAAAAAATACAAGTACGAGTGAGTTATTTCAGGTATATTTTGCAATTACTGGTTCGTTTAACACGTATTCTGGACCGCAAGGTAAGCCTAATATCATATGTTAGTAATTTCCATCATGGCGCCCGATAATTATACAATGTTTATTATAAAAGTAGTTAATTTTATGTGACACAAGGATTTTATTATCACAGTGCTTACGCTGCTAGACAGTCCGATCAAGGGTGTGTCAACAGGACATTCACTATGAACATTATTATAACTATTATAAAATTATTCTATAACTATAACGTACTATTATTGTAATTGTGTGCTGCACTGGGGGAGCGTGCCAGAGCTTATTTTTTGCTTCTTTCATAGACTTTTATGCAAAGGCCGTTAGAGTTATTACTTCTTTCAATCTAAGTTTAAGTCAGGTGTTCCTTGATTCTGAACCGGCTGGTTCAGGACGGGGTTCATATTTTGTTATTTTTCTGCATTTAAGGGATGGGGGTTTCGTTTTTCAGGCTGTTTTCGGGTGTTGAAATTTACATAGTTTTCCTTGACACAAGTTAGGCACACGTTGGTACCGTTTCATGCAGGTCTGATACCTGTCTTACCTGGTCTGGCACATTCTGGCACATTTCCACAGCTGCTAGAATACAACATGCTGTTACTTTGAGTTTAATTATACACAGATGTCTGATATTAAAATTTTATTTTTTTTGTGGGCATATACTAATAATTTTTGAGATTGTAAAATCATACTGGTGGTATTGATTATTGTAACTTAGGTTCTGACTTGCTTGCTGGACTTGTCTGTTTAATTAAATCATTATGATTAAAGAACAAATTCCTGATATATGGATACATCAATATTTGTAACACAAGATTTAACATTTTGTAAATTTATGCCAGTTGTTTAAACGTAAGTGATAAGGGTTTTTACCACTTGTATACAGTTCAAAGAAATTTAAGGATCTTGATATACTTATAATATACAATTTCTTAGATGTTATAAAATCATATGGGCTGCCATGCCACTCTCATTTCGCTGTTTTTAGTCATCATTATCATTTCGGTTTAAAAAAAATTTTTTTGTTTCATTTTTAATGGAGTAAAGGGGTTGTTGTTTTTTAATTAATTAATTCCAACTGTGGCTGGAAGCTTAAATTTATGATTGCAGTTTGGGGGCTTTATGGAATATACAGATTTCCTCCCAGTTATATGCGGGTTAGCTAGAATATACAGGCTGTCTGCCAGGTTGAACATGAGTTTTAATTGTGAGGTATATTATATGTATATGTGTCTCTATGTTCCAATATGTGATGTTAGTGTTAAGTGTTATCGAGGGGGGATTTATATAATTTATAGGATGTTGCCTGATATATGTTGTTTATTTATATAAGTTAAGGAACCCGATGGATATAGATATATATATATATATATATATATTGTTACAACACAAATAAGCCAACCCCAGTACCAGGGATAAAAAAGATAATTCTTAATGTAAAAATACTTCATATAAAATAAAATGTTTAAAAATGAATAAAATATAAATATTATGACACGACGAACAACGATATTACCCAACCCAAGTGATTGACCCAACAACAGAAACACAAAGAAGGGAACCACGAAACATACACAGAGACAAAAGGTGATTGACCAAACAATTAGGAACTAACAAAAGAAGATAAGAAACCAGAACTAAAGAAGAATCAAAGGAAGTGAACAAATTCCTACGACTAAATAGAAATTAAACCAGATGAGAAGAGGAGAACCGAACCAAGAGGAAGACAATTGAAGTTGAAGAAGATGAAGAAGAAGAAGAGGAAGAATGAAGAGGAGACAGGTTAAGCCCAAGGAGGAACTAACACCACATATAAAGGGGAGCAATGGTAGACTCAAAGATAGAATACTGTAAATAAACCCCAAATAATTATCCACTAATGAAACAAATAGTATTGTTGTAATTGAAATAACTTATATACCTATTTTAAAAAACAAAAAACAATTATCAAGTAACGTAGTGTAGAAAAGTACACTAACACAATTATTAAGGTTAGATTTAATGAAAGGTAAATAACCAAATGTCATTAATAATAAGAATTATGTTGTAAAGAAATAGTGAGAAATCATAGGAGAAATAAGTATAGGGATTACCCACTAAGTAACACTTAATACAAACAGTGAACCAAAGTAAAGTGCAATAGTGAAAGTGTAAATACCCTAAAAATAGTGAGAGTGTATCAGTGATAAACCTCTGTTAATTAAAGGTGAAGGTGATACGTTGAAATAGATATTTTAAGTAATAAAGATGTAATAATAAATAAGAAAACACTTTATAAAGCATTGATAAACAGTCAATGATTTGAGTGATCTTGTGAACATTCATATAATCAAGAATAATTAAAAATAATATTTCCAATAAAGATAAGTAAAACATGTGATATTATTCAGGGAGAAAGCCCAGATAAAAACAGTTGGTATTAACATGGAATGGAGGAGATAGTAATATTGAAATAAGGTTTTGTTTTGAAATTAAGAATACAATGAATAAACACCCCATGTTAAAAGGGGAAATACCTTTAATAAGTTTGTAAGAAGTGATGATGTTTATCACTCAAAGTAGTAGCAAAAGAATGAAATTAATGTTAAAACCAACAGTAACTAATAACTTATAAAGAATTGTTTGTTTCAATGTTATGAAGAGGATATGGCTGAAAGGAACTTGCAGTCCATAAGCCTAATTGTTATATTTTAAAATATGTATAATGAAAACTGTATTGAAGAGTAATTAAAATATAAACAGAATCAACATACAACACAAACAAATATGATAACAAAGTGAAGCCCATCAGGCTGAATTAAAATGTAATTTAAAAGAAATAAACAAAAATACCATCATGGCTACTTTTGGCTATGAAAACGTCTAACTGTCAGACACACACAAATGTCAATTGTAACAAATTCACAAGGAAATTTATTAATCTAAGACCAGTAAATGGCCAGTAATTATATGTAAATCATTTTAAAAGAGAAATGTTATTTTAAAAGTTTAATTTAAGAGAGATATGTAATTTATCAAATGTCAAATATTTAGACTAAAGTTAATGTATAATAGAATATGACCTTATGAGGTATCATTTTAAACTTTGAAAGGAAAGAAATATAATAGTGATATTATTTATTACCCCAAAGGAACGATAAAGGAATAAAATCATTAAGAAAATACATAATAAATTTGAATAAAAATTCAAATCTCTTAACAATGCTTTTGAAAGAGGTCTTAACCAATCAAAGGGTTACTGTTACCATAGTAACGGGCCGTTGAATACTAATTTTCCATTAAATTTATTAGACTTGTAGAAATGACGCGTGGGTAAGCGGCACGCAAAATTGTGATGACTGAAATTTTCAATTAAATAGTTAAAAAGACGTTCGGAAGATGACAACCAATATCAAGGATGAATAGATGCAGAACTACCAAGATTAACGATGTCCTGGAACCAAATAACAATAAATTAATTAGCAGAAGTCCCAAGACAAGATAGAAGAAGATGCCCGAAGCCTAAAACCAGTCCAAAATTGCAGAATTTCTACTACCCCAGATGACTACATATCAACACTGTCTGAACTGATAAGTATCCAATAAATTCCTTTCTCCCAGAAACCAAATTACTTTAAATATTTCTCAAAACGATCAAAATTTCTCACTATTAAACAAAGTTAATTTTCTTTCAAAGGTTTAATGCATAATCAACTAACGTAAAAAACATTTTGTTAATCAAAATATAACCTCGCATTAGTGTGCGAACTTTGTAACAAAAAATACGACACTACCGAACAATTTGTAAAAACACATAATACTTTCTAAGTACATACAAGGTATGGTAGTGTACTTTTTTAATGTAACCAATGTTTATGTCTTATTTTATAATCCAAAGGACCCCAGATTTTGAACAGATTAATATATTGTATGTAAACAGAAGCCATCACGGCATCGAGATAATTTGTTTTAAAAACCGATTTCGCCAACCTTGAAATATTGGTGTCTCTTGTTCTAAGCCGGAGCAATTTGTTATTAAACCATTTGTAATCCTTTTATCATATTAATTAATGATTGAATTTGTATTAAAATTACAGTACGGAGTATTACCATCGTTTTATTTCATAGGACATTGTAGAATATATGTGTGTTAGCAATTTTTATTCAGTAACCAACTAGCGCTCGTCACGAGTGGACAATACGGCAACCTGTACGGTGGTGGGAACCACTTGAACGCTCCAGCTGTCAACGCTAATAACACTTGTCAACTTGTAATCTAACAATTTTAATTGTTTTAATAGAAACAATTTGGCGCCACCCGGGATTCGCAACCCCTATGAATTAACAGGTAGGTTGTACTGGTAATTTGAAGAACGCTACAGACTTCAGTAGTGACTACTATTATCGTAATGACCGGTGTGAGGCGAACACACCACATTAACACTTATACACATTATAAACAAGTGTAAACACATTTTAACAGGTACGACCTCAGGTATTCGTTACATATTGGCGACCAGCAACGTGAGGCTAGAAAGAATAACTAGTGGCGGTTATGAATAGACATGGTATGGTTACGACGCTCAAAGGTAAGGAAGCATTAAACCAAGAAGAAAACCAAGAAGAAATGGAAGAAGTTGAGGAAATAGAAGTTGAGGAAACGATCGGAGAATTGTTGGAAGAGAATCCACAGGAGGACCAACTGGAAAATCCAGATCCACCTGAACCAGAACCGGAAGTAGAAGTAATAATCGACAACCAACTTGAGAAACCAGTTCAGGACATTGAGAGAGAACAACGGGCTGGAGATCATGAAACAGCAAAGGGAGATCCGAGCATACAAGACCTGATGAATTTCATAGCAGAACTTTCAAGGAAAGACAAGGAAGATTTGAATAAAAAATTAGAATCATTGCAAGCGGGTATGAAGGAAGAGAGAAGACAGGACAAGGAAGATTTGAATAAGAAATTAGAATCATTACAAAAGGGAATGGAATTCCTGAATAACAAAATGGAGAGCAACCATGAAGACCTGAAGAGAAGTCAGGAGACCTTGGAAAAGAAGAGCGAACAGCTGAAGAAACAGGTCAAGAAAGACCTGGAAATAGTAAATAAAAAGATGGAACATAATAATGATATTCTGCAACGGAAAATAGAGCAAGAAAGTGAGAAAACCAAGGAAGAATGGAAGCAACAACTGGTCGAATGCCGAGAGGAGATCAGGCAAACGGTAACGGAGACCAACGAAACAGTGATACAAGTCCGGGAAGAATTGAACAATAAAATAAGCAATGCCGAGGAGGAAGGTAGATTGAGAGCGACCGAATTCTACCAAGTCGTTACCGAAGGATGCCAGAAGAACAGACAAGAGGTGGTTAAGGAACTGGAGGAGAGGCACCAAGAAATACAGATAGATGTAAACAATCATGTGGAGAAGGTATACACCGTCATGAATAAACTAGACGGACTGACCAGAGAAAACAGAGAGAAAATCCAGGGGATCAGTATAAGGGAGAAACAAATGCAAGAAGAGCTGGATGCACTAAGAGAGAAACCTTATAATAACACACAAATCATAACCAGCAAAAATCGAGAGATAATTAACTTCCGCAGCTACCGGAGGAACCCGATAGAATTCCTCAAACGGGTAGAAGAGCTAATAGAAAAAATAGAGAAACTAGGTGGTCCAGTGTGAGAAGTATGATAGACGAAATGTTCTGAGACACCCATGACAACTGGTGGACGGCCACTCGACCCGAGATCAATGACACACAGGAGTTTAAGAGACAATTCCGGGAGAAATATTGGTCCGAGTCCACCCAGAATGTGGTCCGTAATGATATCAGCAATGGAAGATACTAGTCACAAGGAGGACACACGTTAACGTCCTACTTTTTGGGAAAAGTATGTTTAGCCCGAAATCTAGAACCCAAGATACCCGAGGAGTCTCTGGTAATACAGCTGGGTTATCATTACGAAGAAGCTATACAGAAGGCCAGGAGGCAAGGACAGATAAAAACGATTCAAAGAATGGCTAGTCTATTGGAGGACCTGGAGAATGTTGGCCAATATCGAAAAAACCGGATCATGAACCAACGATACAACAAATGGAATGAGCATAATAATGCAACCAATTTCAATGTACCATACTATCATCCACAAAACAGCAACCGGAATAACTTGGGCTGAAACAATAATAATTATAATGAAGAACAGCCATTTAATAGAAATACCCAGAATCATTCTCCGAATAATCAGCCAAGTAACAGAGGTCAACAAAACCATCGTCAAGGGAACCAAGATAACAACAGAAACATCCCAAATAATAACCAACCAAATGATAGTTACAGAGGAGCTGGACCGGAACAACGCACAAATGGTCACCCCAACGACCATAACTACTACGGCAACCGGTACAATCCTAGTTACCAGTACAACCGGGGACCCAGGGGTAATCAAAATAGAAGCGACGGCAGACGTCAGGTAAATTTCATCAATGGGAGAAGGCAGAGTAAACACAGAAGGTATAACCCGAGTTGGCACCCAGACTCATGGTACCACGCGTCTAATCACAATAACAATCAACCATCAGTGAGTAGGAACAACAAACCACTTCGGGATGAAAACAACCAGCCGCAAGGGCTGAACAATGAAACGAACGACCAGTCGAATAACCAGGCCGTCAGCCAACAACCACCTTTAAACTAAACAGGTCAGTGGAAAAATATAAACACCCTTCACATGACCAATCACTTGGGTTGATACGTCGAACAATGTCAAAAAATGAAACCAAAGTAATTATACAATAATATACAACAATTATTTAAAGAATATCCGAGAGGAACTTCTCGAAGAAGAGGCCAAACAATTACAACAAAATAATAGTGAAATTGTTTATATAAAGGCGACCATAAATGGCACAATAACCATAATTATGGTGGATACGGGGTCTAATATCTCTCTAATCACCCAGCCTGAATTAGAACGAATTCAAGCTCACTCTCGAACACCAATCCCTACACTGCCAATAAACAATATAATCATCATTGGCGCAATTGGTAAACAAAACAAAACGGTGAGAAAACAAGTATCATTAGAGTTAGATAATCAAGAATCAACCATTCCTATTATATTTCTTGTGGCAAGTGGGCTACCATTCAACATGCTTATAGGATGTGATGTATTAAGAAAGTATTCAGCAGTAATAAACCTACAGAAGGGAGTCGTGTTGCTAACTTCAGAACAAGGAACCTTGTCTGCAAACATTATAAATTGTATTCCAACTCCAATTGCTCTGAGTCAAGACCCAGGATTGAAGAGTTAGTATTGTCAAAGGCATGATATTGTCATATCACTATGGCCGAGGAAGAGGAAAGCAAAGCCTTGTGGAAACAAAAACTGGAAGAGATCAGAACCTTCCAAAGAGAACGGCCTCTACAGGAAATTAGTGAACAACAGTCTAAAAAACTAATTGCAATTTATAACGATTATCAACATGTCTTTTCAAATACCCCAGGAAAAGTTAAAGGATACCAGTGTAAAATTAATTTCAGAGAACCTGTAGACTTCCACAGGAAATCATATCCCATAGCACATTCCTGAAAAATGAAGTCAGGATGGAGATAAATAGAATGATTGCTGAAAATCACCATTTTCTTTTTTAATTAATAGCTTTCTCAGAATTCAGTAGCTAACAGATTAAGAGTTTGGTGCATCTTTAATAAATATATAAAAATGTTTATGAGTTACTCATTCCTTTTCCTGCTTCTCCTCGTCGTCGCGTCACTGTTTTATAATCACTTTTTCTCCGTTTAACTTCCAAACTGTTTTTACAAATTGTCACTGCAGTATATACACTTTTCTGTCCGAAATATTTATGATTGGTGGAACGCATCTCGAGGAGCTTACGTCATCTAGCACCTGGTGGGAAGGAATTTTTTCAGGCGTGCTTTTTTCGTGTGACTGTTGGCCGACTCGAGCGTGCATATGCATGAATCGCACCCCTTTTGACCATTTACATTCCCAGACTCTTTAATTGCTTTTGTGGGACACGTACGGCTTGGTACGAGGGGGACTGCCAGGTGTTCAAAAATATCAAGCGTTTGTGATCGAAATGTTGTTCAGCTTGAGTGGCTACTACTTTTTACAATTATTAAAGAATAAAATAAATCCCAATAGTTTGTCCCGTTACAATACAAATTTAAAATCAGTCCAAACACATGGTTTCATCAGGATGGGGCAACCAGTCATACAGTTAAGTGATCACTGAATGAACTGAGATGTTTGAAAATCACATTGTCTCCAGACATGAAGCATTCCATGCCACAAAGATAGCAAGATCTGGCAGCATGCGACTCTTTTTGTCTTTGGATATTCGGTGTAAGATGTTCAGTTAACCATCACCATGACACATAAAAACAGTGAATGAAAACATTCATAATGAAGTTGTTGCACATGTTTTATCGTATAATATAATAGGAAATGTAAAATCTTGACTGAAGGAATATTGAAGTGGTGGCCATTTTTAGGAAGTAGTTTTCAGAATTAGTTATTTTTGAGTCACAGTTTAGTGCTACTATATGTATTTTCAATTTAGCATAAATGTTTATTTTTTAATTGATAAATAAACAAATTACTGAATTTTAAAACTCTCTCTCTCTCTCTCTCTCTCTCTCTCTCTCTCTCTCTCTCTCTCTCTCTCTCTCTCTCTCTCTCTTCTCTCTCTCTCCCTCGACAGTGACTCTCTTTACTTGGATGGTGTGTAATGAATTTTTTACAAATTTTTTTTAACAATTATTTGTAAACAACAGAGGTATTTTTCATGTGGCATTAGAATCTGCTATATTTTTATTATGTCTTATACATTTCAAATAATCTGTCACCTTTTTTTATCAGATACATGGAATTATAGATACACAGCCATTTTATTACTACTATAAAAAAAGCATTAATTTGCTGATATTAACAATCTGCTGATAAGAATTTTTGCACAGTTAACTGCAAAAATTACAAATAAGCATAAAAATGTTTTGTCAACATTAACATAAAAAATAGTTTTTACAGTTCTGTTTATAGTGCATACTTTTAATAGGCATTAAAAAATTATATTCCCTTCTGTATAATAAAATGAAAGTAAATACATACTGTTAAAAATTAATCACACTGTTTACATTTAAGTTTAATGTTAAAACAATAAATGCAGAATACACATTTATGAGGAAAAAATATATGTAGAAGATTGCACAATATCTTTCACATCAAAATGTTTGCCCAAACTTTCAGGAATTAAGAATATATTAAGTGAATTTCATATTATATTTCCTTCAAAATAGTTTGTTTTGGTAGCTACACAATTTTGCTAACATTTGTAAAGTTTTAGAAACATTCCTGGAACTATATATAATTATGTCACTACTGACTCGGAACACAAAGTTTTTTGTTGGTAAAAACGTAAAAGTTTTACCTTATAGCCTGAACCAGTTTTTGCTTATTATAAGCTTCATCAGAGGCTGTCAGTGAGAGTGCTGTCCATCTTGTTCTTGGCGATGGCGTCGACTTTTGAAGGATCAATGTTGTGTGTGTGGGGTGTGATATGTTCGAATAATACGTGTGATTTGAAATGTGTCTGTTCGTTTAGGATGTCGTTTTGGAAACAAACTATATTTCCAATTGGAAATATACAAATATAGAAAAACACATAAAAATGACAAGCTGGTGAAACACAGCACCTAAATGTAGGCCTATCTATCTATCTATATATATATATATATATAAAAGCCAAATACCACTCACTCATCACAAAATCTCCATATCTATAAAGCCTACAAACTTGAAATTCGGCACGCATGTTCCTCTTGGCTTCTAAGTGCTCGATAAGAAAGGGTTTTGAAAACATTAACGCCTAACTGCGAAAAATACAAAAAACCGGTAAAAACCATGACACCGATAATTCAGCTTTTTTTCAACTTTACGCTTCCTGGAAGTCTAATATTTATTTTTTTACTTTCCTTTAGGCTTTTGGGGAGTTACTAAAACAGTATTTTTTTCATCTAACCTATAACCACGATGAGGCGCGAAAATAATCGCGAAACAGTTCACCCTGTCCCTCTATTCCTTGCTATGTGTCGTTGAGGGTTTATTTTGAGTTCTAAGTTTATGCATATATATTTCTCTTGGTTTTTGGGTGCTCACTAAGAAAGAGGTTTGAAAGCTTTAATGCCTATCTGCAAAAAAATGCGAAAACCGCAACACTGATAATGTCACTTTTTTAGTTGTATCCTTCCTGCAGGACACTATGACCATCAATAAGGCACAGGGGCAGAGTTCGATAGTGGCTGGTGTGGATCTGAGGAGTGACTGTTTCTCCCATGGCCAGTTGTACGTGGCATTCTCCAGAGTCAGTTCACCTGACAGCCTGGTCATCCTCCAGCCAGAGAGCAAAACCAGGAATGTTGTTTACAGGGAGGTCCTGAACACTTAATCTGAGGGAGCTACTGAAAGTATATGTTAAGCAATTTTAATAACTTGGCTAATGCCTGGCTATGCAGACCAAAATATCAGTAGTGGTGGTGGGATCAAAGGGCTTAAGCCCATCTATTTTATTGTTGTTTGACTTACAATAAAGGACTTTCTTAATCTATAACAGAAACTTAGCTTACCCTCTCTAACTAAATAATACAGCGTCATTTTTAACAACTCATTAATTTTCAAGCTTTAGTAGTTGCTTGATCAAGCTTGATTAAATTGATCATCTTCAAGCTTGATCATCTTCAAATTGATCGAGCTTAAATAGTTTCTCTTAGTTTCAAAATACCGGTATCTAAGCTTCACAAACAACCTATTTCTATTTTCTGATTTTACATTCTGTTTTTTTCTGATAATCACCGTAGCGAAGCATGGGTATCCAGCTAGTCCTAAATACTAGAGCTTGTATTAGATTCCAGTCAGTTGAGATGGAATTTCTAAAGTCAGTTCTGAGGGTAAAACAAGACAATTTGGGACAGCCTTGGATTTTTTTGTAGGGAATTTAACTACGGCTGGCACCGTAGTCCTGTTCTGTAAGAGTCTTCTTCAGCGTCCATTTTCCATGAATGTTTAGGTCTTCCTTTTTTTCTTCTAGAGGGTTGAGTCAATTCCCATACCTTCCTTGCCCATCTCTCATCCAACATTCTTTTTAGGTTGTTTTGGTGGTTCATCCTCTTCATTCACGCACTTAATATTAGTGATACATTGTAACTTTCACTGGTGAACAATTACGTTTCTTAATGTCCTCGTTCGTTTCGGTGTGCTGTTCACCTCCTTCAGCAAGGTTTGAATACAGAATGTCTTGAAACAGTGGTAACGGATTTTTTCACAGGTTGGTGGTATGTGTGGGGGGTTGTTGGTGGAAGGGGGTTGGGGGTGGGATTCAAAGTATAGTTAGGTTTCTGTATGATTGTGTCAAATAGTACATGCAATTTAAAGTGTAGTTGGTCATTTAATATGTTGTTTGGTTGTAGTGTGTGGTGTTTATATATTTCATACTGTTCAGCCGTGTTGAGTTTCCTACTTTTTGGTAAGTAGTGTAGTATTTCGAGGTTGCTTTCTATGTTGGTGTAGCTGTGGTTTTCAGTCTGTATGTGTGTGGTGAACGCGGAGTGTATGTAGTTATTAGAGAGGGGTTTTATGTGTTTGGAAAATCTTGAAGAAAAAGATCTTCCCGTCTGGCCTATGTAGAAATGTTTGCAATCACTGCTGTTTAATTTGTATACTCCTGTTTTGTTGTATGTGTCAGTGTCTGTGTTTGTATCGTTTATGTGTTTTTTGATGGTGTTGTTCGTTCTGTAAGCTATTTTATAGTTATGTTTCCTGAATGTGTTTGCGATTTTGTGTGCGTTAGAGTTGTAGTATGTAAGTGTGATGTATTTATTAGGTTGTGTGTTGTTGGTATTTTGTGTTTTGGTGTCTTTGTTTAGGATGTGTCTGTGTAGTTTGTTTATTAACTTGGGGGTGTATCCATTTTTTATCGCTATGTATTTGATTGTGTTAAGTTCTTCCTGATAATCTTGTTTACTTAGTGGTATTGATGTGAGTCTATGGAGCATATAGTTGAATGCTGCATGTTTGTGTTGTGTTGGATGGTTAAATGTGTTGTGTATGACCATGTCTGTTGTGGTAGGTTTCCTGTATATTTTGTATGTGTATGTGTTGTTTGTTTTGTTAATTGTAAGGCCCAGTAAGTTTATTGCGACAGATTAGTTTTGCTAAATTTTTATGTAATGCTAAATTGGGATGACCCACACTTTGTAGCGATAACTTATCTGCAACAACTAATGTGACACAGTTTAAAGGAGATATCAGGTGTATCTGTAATAATAACTCTATGTAACTTGTAACGGTATTTCAAATTTATTTAGTAATAATAAAATTGTGCGCAAGGCAGTTGATTCGACTTAAAAACATTCATTATTGCTTTGTTACTATGCTGCAAGGCTTATGCTGTATACATCCTTACTGACTAAATATTCTATTCTAATAATTACTTTATTAAAAATATTATTTCCTGACTACTCAGTCAATTAGTGTGCTTCTAAATATCCATGCTTAAATATCTTTTTAGATATTGTAACAAAATTCAAAATATTAATAGCTACTGAATTTATCTTTCTTTTTCAGTACTGATTTATAAAACTCTAATTTTTACTTAAATGCTTTGCATTCTTTTCATTTCAATACTAATTTGAGCTCTTGTTTACGTTAATCTTACTTCAATAATATCTACCATTTTAACTCTCTATTTACAAGAAACATTGGCTCTTAACTTTAAAGTAAAACAAGAATGTCTTTAATTGTCTTTGAGTTAATTTTTCGACTAAGAGATGAATAAGTTGTTTATGACCTTATTGTTGTCAATCATACTCAATCACAATCGATCCATCAGTAATCGTCCTCGTCTCGAACTCCAGCATCAATTCCTCTTGTCCAGCGTCGCTTCCAGACTTCAGTAACGTTCCTCTTGTCAAGCGCAGCCGCTCTAGACTCCAGTACCATTTCTCTTGTCCAGCGTAGTCGCCTCTAGACTCCAGCGTCGTCTCGCTCTCTGGAACTAAGTCTTCAGCTCTCTCGCTCTCCGGAACTTCATGTTACTTCTTCTCGTGCTATTTCGGACATCAGTTGATCATCTTATATGGATTTTCTTCTTGTATAATTCTGTTACTATTTAAAAGTGATTGTATTTACAACTTAGTTACATAGTTGTATGTAACTGGAAGAATGAAACTATTTACAAAAAAATAAATACGCTGTGCGGACGGACAGAAGCTCCTGCCGCAACTGTGGGTGATCAAAAGAGATACAACTGTAGTGTGTGTGTCCTATTTATACTCACGCCTTGGTTAACACCTGCAGTTGTACGAAATCGACATGTCTGAAATTGTCTCTGGGCTTTGTTCCCCCACTCCTCATCAATTTAGCTATTTCTTATATTTCTGCGAATTGCAGAGTCCTGTGAGTATACTCTTATACCCATCTTATAACTATTTTCACTACACATGTTCACTGTACTTTTGGACATTGTAACTTAACCCTTTGATCTGTACACAGTTTATTTCGCACTACACTCGTACGGTGTGTCTCTTTCATGTGGTTTTCGTACACAGTATGTAGTTAATTTTATTACATTTTATTGTGTCTTTGGATTTTACTCCTTATTTATAGTTTATGAATAATTACAGAAAAACAGTAATTACATAATTATTCATACTCGCCGGCATAGACCTGCGTCACACACACATTCAAAATACTATTGTACACACTCTCAGTTACATCTGTGTGTGTGGATAAGTCGATTCAGGTCGAAACACCTGTCCATATTTTTGTCTGAGGCAAGCTTGCAATCCCTGACTTGCTTACTTCTAATACATTATTAATTATTTTACAAATTATTATGTATATTTAAATTTTTATATTCAATGCTCAGTACAGCACTTATCTGTACTGTCGCATTATTCCTCTGCTTGGTAACAAAAAATTTAATACATTTATTTATTAAATTTTTTTTTGTTTCATTACTAGGCAGTCACCTTCTTCTCTCTTATATATATATATTTTTTTTATTTTTTACAATTTTTTGTAAAAAAAATATAACAAATAATAAAGAATAGTATTCGTCATTTCACCCTTAATTGGAGTGTACACAATATGTCTTCCCTTCCCTCTTTACGTGCTCACTGCTCGTGACCTTGTAGGGTGCCCAACAACAGTTGATCTGACTTGTTTCATTGACCTCGTTACTTTTATGTGTAGAACTTCCTAAATGACGCGTGGAATTTACCAATTTCTTTCTTCTGTACCTCATCATATACGATGAAAGTGTGTCGTCCTACTTGCTGTCTTAACATATACGGTCCATTATAAAGTCTGAAGAATTTCGCCGTATTCTCACTTCTTTTACCAACAGGATTTGCTTTGAGTAGTACAATCTCTCCTACATTAAATTGTTGTAGTTTGTGAGTTAGATTCAATCTTTCTATTCGTTTGTTACCTCTTGCAATTATTCTTTGTTTCGCATACTCAACTTTCACACTTAATGGTACAGGAACACTAAAATTTGTAGGCTTATTAATGTAATTCTTCCAGAATCTGGTTGGCATTCTATCTTCTTCCAACTCTATTGGAGTATAGCTGATTGCTTCACTATAATTTTTGTTGATCACTTTTTCAAAGAATGGTAAATATTCTGCCTATTTATTATGTTGGTTATGGCAGTATATTCTTAAATATTTACCTAATTCTTTGTTTACTCTTTCTGCAAGATTTCCTTGAGTATGTCGAATGGATGTAAGTACAGTTTGTATTCCATTTTCTTTCAAAGTTTCTCCCACATTTCACTTTGGAATTGTACACCCTGGTCACTGAGTATCTTCATCTTTCTATACGTTGGCAGTGGCGGCGATAAGGCCCCCGGAGACCCCGCGGTGCGGGGGGCCCCGACCCTCTGGCCCCTAGAAAAAAATATGAAACGAGCTATAATAGGAAAAAAGTTTTAATGGGGTCCGACTACCGGCAAATTTGTATTTAAAATACGAAATATACGTTTTATTTAAGTGTATAGACATGTAAAAAAACTACGTTTTCCGAAATGACGTTACTGTTTGTAGTTTGTAAGCGAAGCTTATCTTATCTCTTGTGGTGCCCGTACGTCCATGCGATGAGTCACTCGGCACTGAGGAGACGTAAACAAACACAACACAATGTAGTTCAGTACTCAGTAGTGGGTCGCATCTCCTGCGCGATAGTACTGTATTGCATTCATTTTGTAATTTAGTGCCGTTTAAGTTTAATGACTTAACATTTGATTTTAGTTTTTGTATTTTGTGTAGAGTTAGAGTGTTAGAGACAGAGTTTATAAAATGGAAAGTAAGCGTGAATATTTAAGTGGTGCTACGAAAAGGAAACTGCAAAAACAACGAGAAGAATCTAAAAGTAAACTTTCAAAACTCGACCAGTTTTTAAAAAAATCATCAAAATGTGAAGTTGAACAACCCAAACCCGGGTCAAGTGCAAGTAATGAAAAAGAAACAAAAATCGGACTTGAAGTTGATTGTGACAGTGACAATAAACCTGATTTAAACGTTAGTTCATCAGATACAAGTGATACAACTACGGAAACAAATAAGCAACTGCAACATGAACGAGAAGAACAACTGCTAGGCATTGAATGTGTTCGCCAGTCCGAAGACATACCTGGACCAGAAAATCAGTTTGAACCAACTGAAGTTATAAGTAATCACGCAAATAAAACTAGTTTAGCAGGCCCTTCCGATCCAAACTGCCAAAGTTTTGAGACAGATATTGCATTCTATAAAAATCAAGCTACAATGACAGACGAGGTGAAAAAGTTAATAACGTTAAGTGAACTTTGTCAAACAAAGGGTCCTTTCCCAAAGGATTCCGTTTCTAAGCAGTCTTTCAGTACAGCATATTATTCTTTCAAAACTGCAGCAGGCCAAATTGTTCACAGGTTTTGGCTTTGTTACTCTCGTAATCTAGATGGAGTCTATTGTTTACCATGTTGGCTTTTCAGCCAAAGTGCTGATGCCCAAAGCTGGCGTGAAGGCGATATTAGAGATTGGAAAGGTCTCAGTAAAAAATTAAAGTTCATGAAAGTAGCAATGCTCATTTACAATCTTGTCTCACGTATGCCACTTGGAAAAAGAGTAAAACGGTAGCTGATCAAATTTCCGATGAGCGGAAAAAATGGAAAGATATTTTCATACAGATTGTAGATGTCATTCGAACCATGGCACTGTGTTCATTGCCGTTTCTTGGCCATAGAGAATCATTACATGAAATAAATCCTGAAAGTGGAAATTTTTTGAACATACTATCTTTAATTTCTCGCTACGATTCTCTCCTTAGTGCACACTTAGAAAATGAAAAAACCAGATCAGAATACCTCCACTATGACATTCAAAATGAAATCATTAACGTGCTAGGAAAATCAGTATTGGCTGCCTTACTAAAACAGATTCACTCGTCTCCTTTTTTTCTATAATTGTTGATAGCACACAAGACATTTCTAAGATTGACCAAATGAGTGTTGTAATCAGATACATTAACATAGTAGAAGAATCTCCTGGCAATTATAAAACTGTGATTAGTGAGTCCGTTTTGGGATTTCAAGAAATAAAGGATCCCAACAGTGAGGGGTTTCAAAGTAAGATTTTAGACTTTTTGAAAACAAATGAAATTGACATTAGTAAGTGTAGAGGTCAAGGTTATGACGGTGCAGCAACAATGAGCGGGAAATACTCTGGGTTACAGAAAAGAATTATGGATATAGTCCCAAACGCGGATTACGTACACTGTGCTGCACATAACCTGAACTTGGTGATCAATGATTCAGTATCAAATATTTCTGAAATAAGACAATTTTATGACATAGTACAGAAAACTTATGTGTTTTTCAGTGAAAGCTTACATAGATGGCAAGAACTTAACACTGCCGTTAAAGAAGACAGCTCTGCCAAAAATCTAACTTTAAAAAAGCTATGTCCAACAAGGTGGTCTTCTAGACACGACTGTCTGTTAGCTTTAAGAAATGATTTCAAAATTGTGATTAAGTGTTTGACAGAAATTATTCTATACAGCTAAAAAAAACCAGAGGCAGAAAAAGCATTAGCAATTAGAAACCACCTGGAAAACTTTGAATTTATTCTTGTGCTCTGCCTTGAAACTAAGATTTTAGAGAACGTAAATATAACTTCGAAAGCACTACAGAGGCCAACTGTTGACCTAGGTAGAGCGTGGCAGTTTCTAAGCCGCGCTTGTGATGAGTTAAAAGTTTTAAGAAAGGACTTTGCCGGCTTTCTTGCTGGTGCTAAACAGTTGGCCCAGTCATGGGACATAACTTGTAACATGAAAAATAAGTGTAAGCGAGTTGTAAAACGCTTCTTTGTTGAATTATCAGTTGACCATAGAATTGACGACCCAGTGAAATCATTTGAAGTAAAAGTTTTCAATGCAACACTAGATATTGTAATAGCTCAGCTACAAATGAGATTCGAAGGATTGCGTTGCATTGATGATAGGTTTTCATTCCTGACGCCTCAGAATTTAGTAAACTTCTCACAAGAGACAATAGCGGAGAAAAGTAAGGCTCTGGTAAATGTGTATCCTGGTGACCTTTCCATATCACTGCCTGACCAAGTAATATCCTTCAAAGCTCTGATGGCCAAGAAATTGTACACAAGAAAAGCATTCGAGAAATGATGAATTTACTGGTTGAAGAAAACAGCTGCCTTATGAGCTGCCTCCCAGACTTAACTACAGCTTTGCAGCTTTATTTAACCATACCTGTCACAACAGCTACAGCGGAAAGAAGCTTTTCAAAACTTAAATTTATTAAGTCATACTTAAGAAGTGCCATGGCCCAAACTCGGTTGAGTGACTTGGCACTGTTAAGCATTGAGCATGAAGAGACACAGAAAACTAATATCAACGAAGTGGTTGAAAAGTTCTTAGCTATTAAAAAAAGAAGACTAGGCTTAGGAAAACAGTGAACTTTGGTTGATCCTCATCTGTAAATATTGTACATTACTTGAGTTCGAGTGTTATTGAATTGGATTAGACTTAAGGAGAACGTGTATAGAGTATATTCAAGAATTTCACAAATTCAGTTACAAACTAATTTAAATGTTTGAAAAAAGCTAGAATGTTACTTTGATATTCGTTTTTAAATAATAAATTTTTAACACTCTGTGTGCGGTACTGTTTCATAGTCTGAATTTAGATCTTTGATGTAAAAATAAATAATTCTTTTTATTTTGGATTTTTTATAGTTTGTATAGAACTTTGTCTATTTAGCAACAATGAATTTTAAGAGTTTGTATACGTGTAAAACATCCTTTGCAAATTGCAAACGCTTTGTGATAGACGAGAAAGTATTCACAAACCATTGTTGTGAAACACACGTAAATAGAAACTCATTTGAGTGTTTTCCCCTATTACGTATACAAAATTTAACCATTTTTATAGGGCCCCCTAATTAGTTTCGTGGGGGGGGCCCATTTCGTTAGCGCCGCCACTGTACGTTGGGATATACTTCTGCAACAGTATCTTAAGAACAACCTTAGTTGTGGGTCGCATAATTGGATACAGTCGAACTGCTTTGGGAAACACATCGATACATAGCAATATGTGCTTCACTCCCCGACTTGATCGCGGAAGCGGTCCCAAAAAGTCTACTGCAATTAGCTCCCTCTTGTTTTCTTTGTGTATACTTTGCATCTCCACATACGTGTGTAGATTTGGTCCTTTAGCTGTTTGACACTCGTAACATCTCTTCACCTCATTCTTGATTTTTCTAAACATATTATTAATTGTGAAATCTTCTTGCAGACTCAAATAGCATTTCAAAGCTGCTGCGTGTGCTAAGCTTTCATGTGCTGGTCGGATCAATTTATGCAACATTTTGTTTGTTAATACTATCTTCCAATCTTGTTTTATTAATTTAAAAAGAACTCCATTATGTACCTTGTAGTGATCTGGTAGCTGCTCTCGCTCTTTCATTTCTCTTAAGGTAACAGCTAAGTTTTGTTGTTGTGCTAAATCTTTTAGCATTTGTTTCGTTTCATTATCAACTTTATAATTGATTGATAATAACTGAACTTCGGTATTGGTTTTCTCATACACTTCTTCACATTCTTCTGTGATGTAACGGCTTAGTGTATCCGCTATAACATTGTCCTTACCTTTGCAGTATTTAATGGTGAACGAGTACTCTCCAATGGCTAAAATCCATCTTAAAAATTGTGCATTCATTACCTTGCATTTTAATAGAAAAGACAATGCTTGGTGATCGGTGTGTATTTCAAAATGAGTACCATAAACATAATACCTGAATTGTTTCAGTGCATATACTATTGCAAGTATTTCTTTCTCTGAAATGGAGTAGTGTTTCTCTGCTCCTTTGAAGATTCTGCTGGCGTAGGCGATGACTTGATGTTCTCCTGTAGCATCTTGTTGATAGAGTAGACTCTGTAATGGGGCAAAAAGGGTGTCTTTATTTTTTATTAAATTCATAAATTTATTTGCTATTAGTGCAGCTAGTCCCAGGTAAAATAATAGTTGTTTCAAACAATGAACGCTGGCATAACTTTTTGAATGGAGTGTACTTGAAGAATGCCAGACTCGCTTGTGAATTCAATATTGTCACGTACAGAGACGCACACGCACTCGACAGCGCGCCGCTACTACGCCTAAACATTAAAAACGACGCCACGAGAAATGGCGAGGCATAACGTTTGTCAGACCATGTGCTTTCGAGATGGCGGAAGTCAAGTGCATGCTCCACCTACAAAAGCCTCCTATATCGTCTACGGGTAACAACACTAGCCACGTGGTCCATAGAAAAGCTATACACAGTGAACGACTACGAAAAAATATATAACCTGAAGGCGGTGAGTTCCGGTTGAGTAACGAAGTTCAGTAGAGGGCTGTGTGCACAGTTGCCGCGGAGTCGACATAGAACTCCAGACCACGCGTGGTCAATAATAACATCGCTCGAGTTAATTAGGGTCGGCCGACCAACCCAGTGTATGTCAAAAATGTGTGTAAAGCAGTGTAAAAAAATCTAAACTCATATGGAACAGTGAAAACCAGTAAAATTTTATCAAAAGTGAAACAACAAACTTCTGGACATTGAATAAGAGAACTCTGTGGGACGCGCCACGTGGTCGGGAAAGACGATGCTACATCATGTAACAGTATTCCACCAAAATTATTATTATTATTTTACATAAAATGGGGTTTTAAAAGTCTGAGTGTGAGAATGTAGCAAGCTGGGTTGTCTTATTTGAATTAAGGGTTAGAATAAGTATAAGATGTCAAAGTAAATGTTTTGTGTTATTCATATGTAAAAGTAACAGTAATATTTTAATTTTGAGAGAAAAGATGAATAAATCCATAAAGTTGAAGAAGTATAAAAATGAAATAAAATTTGAGTTGTTTCGCATAAACGAGAGTATGAGTATGTTACTGATACAACCTTGAAATCACGTTTGTATTCACAGTTCGTGTGACGAACCTGGGCTCAATTAAGGTAGGTGATATATATATATATATATATATATATATTATTCTATAAATGTATTAATAAATAACTTCACAATTGGCGCTTCCGAATTGGGACAAGTTTTATAAATTAAATTTTATACATAAACCGCTCCTACATGTGAATGGTGTGATTTGGAGGTTGGGTAGGAATACGTAAATTACGTACAGGTTAAGCGATGTGTATGCTATAGTTAAGTAAAACATACAAAGTGAAAAAATATTAAATATATGTAAGATTGAAATTGTGTTAGGATTAACAAATCTCATAAAGAATAAATAATGGCTACTAACGAAAATGAAATTGAAATAATTGTAGGCGATGAAGCCGATAGTAAATTGATGTATGAAAGTAAAGAAAGTATGTTAACTGAATCGGCTGACAAAAGCGATTCAGGTATTCAAACAGAGGCACTGTTAATAAGTGACAGTAATGTAGACGAATCGGTAATAATGAGTAAAGCAAAAACAGAATCTACCCCAATAATAACTAAAGAAAAAGAGTTGTCAATGAATGACCTATTTAACCTTATTAGCAAACGTTTAGATAGTAATGAGGAAAAGTTTGATAATAAACTTGATAAATTATGCAGTGACTTTGATAATCGTTTTGATATAAACGAAAATAATTTTTATGAAATTAGAAATGAAATAAAACAAGTTAATCAAAATGTTGAAAAAACCAATGAGATATTTGAAACTAAATGTAACA
Source organism: Magicicada septendecula (assembly GCA_034769895.1). NCBI lineage: Eukaryota > Metazoa > Arthropoda > Insecta > Hemiptera > Cicadidae > Magicicada > Magicicada septendecula. Next base: position 416,752,526 of record CM068374.1, on the reverse strand, counting down.
ATTTAGTACAGAGTATAGAGGGTATGGGAGTGTGGAGAATAAATACCGGTAAGTGTAGTGGGAATGTAATTAATGAAGTAACTGAGAACAAGGTGAGTAATAATGATAATTATAATGATGAGTTAACAAGTGATAACAATAATATTAAGAATGGTGATATAAATGTGGTATCAGAGAGTGATACATTGAAAATAGATATTGATGATGTAGAGATAGTTAGTGAGAGCGAGAGAGTAATAGGTTGTAAATGGGTAGAAACAAATGTTAATCAGTTAGAGAGAGAGTATGAAGAGAGTGTACAGGTAGAAGGGTTAAGAGGGTAAAATTTTCCCGTGGTGTTGTGGGGGGGGGTGAAGAAAGGTCTTCACGAAGATATTGGGTAGATAAGTGTTCTACCAATAATTGTCTTCTGAATTTTTGTGTTGTTCCTGGAGGAACCAGGAGGTGTTTTAATATAGCAGTACCCTCTGCATGGAGTGAGAGAGATAAAGTGATATAGCGTTGTGGTGAGAGATATTTAGAGAGAGAGAGTTGTGTGTAGATAGGGAGATAGAATTATATCAGTTAAAGAGAAATTATAAAATGTTGAAAAAGAGGTTAGAATTGAAGGAAATAGATGATATAAAATACGTATCTTGTGAAATAGAGATGGATGATTATTTTGATGATACTGTTGTAAATGATAAACACTTACCTAATTATGTAATTGATATAGTGGAGGAGTATAATGATAAAATAACTTACCTTATGTTAACCAAAAATACTGATGGAGACTGGACTAAAATTAGACGGGCTTTATGAAATAATGGTAGACAAAAATGTAGTTAATTACTATGTCAATATAATTAACGAAAATAGTCATTACAATAATAACTATAATGTAAAATGTGTCGATAAAAATGATTTATGTTATAAATATACCAGACTAATATATGACGATGGGGGTTAAATAAAAATTCAGGGAATGAACATTTTAAATATTTTAGTTTGTGGTAATGACCTGGCTAGATTATGAAATGAGGTGTGGTAAACAAGAAAAATAATGACAAAGAATTGTAAATAAATTTATAGAGAAATTAATTATGTTGTGTTGTAAAATGTATTTTATGTAAACAAGAGGTGTAGGTAGTAGAAATTGATGTAGTAATAATAATAATATTTTGACAGACTAAATAAATAACGAGAATAATTATGAAGGTGATAATAAATGAATTGTAATTGTTTTGGAGTAAGGTAATTAAAATAACTTGTGATTTCGATAATTGAGTGAATTAAAGAATTTGAGATTAATTAATTAATTAATGTTATATAATTGAATTTTGCTAATGAATTTAAGTGATTTTAGGAGAATTAAACTTGATAATAAATAATAAATAATAAATGAATAAATGTAAAATGTATTTAGTTGTGGAATCATATGATTGCTATAATGTTTCGGAAGATACATGGAGTTGTGTACATGATTTGGTGGTAACAATTGTTTATATTTTGTGTCTATGACAATATATGAATGATGTACTGTAAGTATGAAGTTTATAATACAATTTAAGTAAGATAAAATGTTTGATGTTTAAAAGTTAAGGTGTAGATGAGTCTCAGAGATGTTAAACATGAAAATTAATTAATAAAATAACCAAACATATAAGAGTTTACCATCCGAGAATTGTAGTAACGGTATCAGTGTGAACCTTATATATCTTTTGGTAGTTTCCCCAATTTTCGGGCTGTCATGGCTTCACCGAACCCTGACCGTGAATTTATAATGTAAATATATTCTAAAAGGTGAATGTAGAAATTAACCGGGGGGTAGCTCAGGGGAAACTACATAACTATGGAACAGCGGCTATCATCGAAGGTGGTGATAGTGCCATTTTAAGGGTATATGAATCATGTATAGTAGGATTACTGGTGTCCTCGGACATCAGTAATGCCGAGTTTTTATATAACGTTGAACCAAGAACGGTATAGGCAGTGTCTATACCATATATATGTAAACTTCAGTTCTTGGGGATGCCAATGGGCACTACAGTCCACCAGCAGGAAACAATAGTGTGTGTGGAAAAGGAGCTGGCCGTTACAAGCCAGGGGCACAGATAACGCATCTGTGCATGAGACAAACGCTCGATCCGGTTTATCCGGTGGGTGGTTATCTAATTGTAACTGGGTATAAGGGGGGAATTTAAGAAAATTGATGTAGTAGGAGGGTAACTGAAAAATCAGTGAGAGGGTGACGACATCTGTAAACAGCGGGCGATCAATTTCACTTCTTGTATAGAGAGAGTTGGTGTTTGATGACCCAATTTCCTGTTCAGTAACAGTTGCTATAACTATGACTCGATGATGAGTGATGTATTTCCCTTATGAGAGCAAACGATTTTAAGTGCTATGTTTAATGGTAAGGATTCTAAATCCACCAGAATATTTTATAATGATAACTGTATAATCTTGTATATGTGTGAGTTATATGAAGTATGTTGAGAGAAAGGTCATTCACATGACAGTGAGACATCAGCTGACTGCTGGGGTTATATATGTAGTATGTCACTTATAAGTGATTTGCAGATTTTTATCAATATAATTCAATGTTTGAATAATAAATTTTTAATGTGTTTAAAATGTTTTAAGTTAAATGATGAAATTAAGTGGAGATAATTGTGAATTTTCAATGAGTAATAAATGTTAGAGTATGGGGGATAAATATTTTAATAGGACATTTGAATCAGTCAGAGTTAAGGTTAAATGGGTAAATATCACTATAATATTGACGACTCGGAACACAAAGTTTTTTATAAGTAAAAACGTAAAGTTTTACCTTACAGCCTAAACCGGCTTTCACCTATAGAAGGCTTCATCAGAGGCTGTCGTTAGTAGCGCTGCTCGTCTTGTTGTTGGCGACGAGAAAGTGTTTCGAAAGATTGAAGCTGTGTGTGTGTGGTGAGATGTGTTCGAATAATGCGTGCGATTTGAATTGTGTCTGTTCGTTTATATGTTATGTTTTTACAAACATAACAACCAAACACTAACAAAGCTCATAATTGACACAGAAACAAATATACAAAACACAGCACCAGAACATCAAGACACATTAAGACATAATATAAACAACACAATAGGAGTACATAAGACACCAGACAACAACAACCACAACTCAGAAATACACACAGCCATCAAACTGAGGGAAAAGGCACACAAACACAACATCACATTTGTAAAAGCTGACAAAGGCAACACGACTGTAATTATCCCCACAGACAACCTACACAAAAAAGTACAAGACTTCATAGAACAGAACAACATCACAGAACTAAAACACGACCCCACCGACAGATACCAAAACTCAGTAAAACAAATAGTCAACAAAGCCAAACACATTATGACACATAAACAAAAGCCCTACATGAAACAAATCCGACCATCAGCACCTACACTCCAAGCGCTTCCCAAAATCCATAAAGAAGACATTCCGATCCGCCCCATTATCAACTACCGTAATGCCCCTGCACACAAACTGGCAAAATATCTAGACAAAATTATTAGACAACACACACAAATAGACAACAACATTGCAGTAAAAAACAACACTGACCTAGTAACAAAAATAAAAGACATACACATCCCCCATAACGCCACATTAGCCTCCTTTGACATTAAAAACCTGTACACAAACATCCCCATCTCTGAAACAATCACCATCCTACAAAACAAACTCAAACAGAACAACACACCAGACGAACTTATCAATGAAATAACAGAAACTCTGAACATTATCACAAAACAAAACTACTTTACTTATAACAATAAATACTACACACAGAACGACGGCCTACCCATGGGCTCCCCCATATCCAGCATTCTAGCAGAAGTCTTCCTCCAACACTTAGAAAAAACAAAAATACTCACAAACAATGACAGACACTCACATAAAATACTATATTGGCATAGATACGTTGATGACATTCTAATACTATACAGGGGAAACAAAAGACAATGTGAACAGTTACTAACGCACATAAACAAAATACATAAAAACATAACCTTCACTGCCGAATACGAACACAACAATACCATAAACTTCTTAGACCTCTCCATCACAAAACTAGAACACAGGCACAAATTCAGTATATACAGAAAACCAACTACAACTGACACACTAATACACAACACCTCCAATCACCCAATACAACACAAACTAGCTGCTTTTAGAACCATGATACATAGACTTAACAACATCCCCTTAGATGAAATAGACTACAAAGACGAACTAAACACGATAAAATATCTAGCAGAATCTAACGGTTATGACAGAACAATAGTCAGTAAACTCCTACACAAAACACAAAACAAACAACAGACAAAGACAGAAAACAACAAATTCATAACACTAACATACATCAACAAACAAACAGAAAAAATTGCCCACAAATTCAAAAAAGCAGGATACAGAATCGCTTACAAAACTACTAACAAAACAGAACACACACTATCAAAACGCATGCCCAAAGCACAAAACAAATTCGATCTACCCAGTGTATATAAACTAAATTGTTCAAATTGCAGTAAATTCTACATAGGCCAGACAGGACGTAGCTTCAAACAGAGATACATTGAACACACTAAAGCACTCCACACCACTACAGAATCTACCTTCGCAAACCACCTCATTGAAGCAAACCACACATATAAAAACATCGACAATAACATGAACATACTACACGTACACACAAAAGGCCGAAAACTAGACACTCTAGAACAATTAGAAATATACAAACACACAAAAACAAATAAAAACGACATCCTAAATGAACAGACACAATTCAAATCGCACGCATTATTCGAACACATCTCACCACACACACACAGCTTCAATCTTTCGAAACACTTTCTCGTCGCCAACAACAAGACGAGCAGCGCTACTAACGACAGCCTCTGATGAAGCCTTCTATAGGTGAAAGCCGGTTTAGGCTGTAAGGTAAAACTTTACGTTTTTACTTATAAAAAACTTTGTGTTCCGAGTCGTCAATATTATAGTGATATTTAGTTAAGTAACGGACACGTCATGGACAACGAAATCCAAGAAGTTAAATGGGTGTTAAACGGAATAAGATTCTTGGGATAAAAGTAGTATAGAAAACTGAGTATTAATAGTGACACAGTAGCGATAGTGAGTAAATGTAGAGTAATGAGAGGGATGTAATTGGAGAGTAATCAGCTGATGGTGGAATTTTGTAAGGGGGGTGGTGTGATAAGGAGTCCTCAACGAAAAGCGTTGTGGCGGGAGGTGAACCGTATGTGCATTGGCAGGGTTAGCTGGGGGGGACCAGGAACCAATAAGGGAATGAGCATAGGGAGGGAACACACATCCTAAGTACAAAGAGGGTAGATGGTATTTTGTTATAAGGGTAGAATGATGTGAATGGAATTAGAGAATTATTGGTAAATATTTTGTGAGAGTGGTGTCAGACTATGTAAATGTTAGATTCTGTTAATGAGTGTTAGAGGCAGAAGGGGGTTGAGGTTATATTTAATCACCCATTTGTAAATCGAATTATTATGAATAACTAAGAGTCACCCAAAATAATTGATAATGAAAATGTTAAAGAGAAAATCATAGGTAAAATGTAATAATAAACGAAACCAGTGAAAGATTTAATAGAATTTGAAATTAAAATTAAAGCTGTAAGGGGTGTAAATTTTGATCAAAGTTAAATTTGAATTGTTTATTGTAAGATAATAACAACAATGTTAATTATGAGTGTTCTATGTTTTATTATGTTGTACTATGTTTGAATGTAAAAAATTATAAACATGTGATGTATTTTACCTTGTATAAATTATTTTGAGATATAGGGCAAGGTCATTCACGTGACCCAGAGAGATCAGCTGATGACTGATGTTTGATATATAGTATGTTTTTTACAATTGATTCGTAGATTTTATTTGTGTATGCATCTGGAAATGATTAAATAATAAATTTGTTGACAAAATGATTCTTTTTGGGAATTGAAATTTTTTTGAAAAAAAAATTTATTTTTTGCTTGAAGTATAGATTGTGTTTTATGTCCAGGATATATTGTTGATTATATGTTAATGTTTTAACTGATTTATATTATTCATATTATGTGTTGTAAACAAATGTAATGATAAGTGAATTTATGATTTAATAAGATGTTCAGTTTATTTGTTTTTTATGATTATTAGTAGCTAGTGAAGAAGAATTGTAGATTCGTATAAAAGATTTTGGGGTTTTGATGAAATTAATGGTAATATAACATTTTGATATTGGACTCAGATTAATTTCTTTGAGTTAACAGAATTTAAATGATTTAAGTGGATTTATTTAATTTATTTTGAGTTGAAACTGTAACGTCCAATCGATAAAATATTAAGAGAAGTAATTGAAGTTCAAGTATGACATATTTTTATAAATTTTAAAGCAACAAAGTAGTGTATAAATATTATATTCAGTAATAATGAGTGTGTGTACGCACCCAGTACTTGCTAAAGGCAACCCAGTATGCATGTAAGGGGGAACATATCTTTTGAGGATCTGGTATGGTATAAGCCAGTGTTTAAAATTTTTTGGGCAGAATGATAGAAGGTTAGGGGTACTATGGTGAGTATCTGTCTGACTTTATGGTGTTGGGATCTCGAACAGAGAAGTCCAGTAATCTCGTTCAGGTGCAGCCATAGTCGCCGAGCTAGGGGGTAGTTTACCCATGATGTGTTTAGACATTAATGGGGGGTTGTTGGCGCCATATCCTCACCGATCCTCTTAAGGTTTAGCAATGAGAGTTTTTATGCTCTCGGGCATAAAACCTCTCATTGGGGGGGGTATTGTAATGGGGCAAAAAGAGGGTCTTTATTTTTTATTAAATTCATATATTTGCTATCAGTGCAGCTAGTCCCAGGTAAAATAATAGCTGGGACTATTATTATTGGTTTCAAACAATGAACGCTGGCATAACTTTTTGAATGGAGTGTACTTGAAGAATGCCAGACTCGCTTGTGAATTCAATATTGTCATGTACAGAGACGCACACGCACTCGACAGCGCGCCGCTACTACGCCTAAACATTAAAAACGACGCCACAAGAAATGGCGAGGCATAACGTTTGTCAGACCATGTGCTTTCGAGATGGCGGAAGTCAAGTGCATGCTCCACCTACAAAAGCCTCCTATATCATCTACGGGTAACAACACTAGCCACGTGGTCCATAGAAAAGCTATACACAGTGAACGACTATGAAAAAATATATAACCTGAAGGCGGTGAGTTCCGGTTGAGTAACGAAGTTTAGTAGAGGGCTGTATGCACAGTTGCCGCGCAGTCGACATAGAACTCCAGACCACGCGTGGTCAATAATAACATCGCTCGAGTTAATTAGGGTCGGCCGACCAACCCAGTGTATGTCAAAAATGTGTGTAAAGCAGTGTAAAAAAATCTAAACTCATATGGAACAGTGAAAACCAGTAAAATTTTATCAAAAGTGAAACAACAAACTTCTGGACATTGAATAAAAGAACTCTGTGGGACACGCCACGCGGTCGGGAAAGACGACGCTACATCATGTAACAGTATTCCGTCAAAATTATTATTATTTTATATAAAATGGGGTTTTAAAAGTCTGAGTGTGAGAATGTAGCAAGCTGGGTTGTCTTATTTGAATTAAGGGTTAGAATAAGTATAAGATGTCAAAGTAAATGTTTTGTGTTATTCATATGTAAAAGTAACAGTAATATTTTAATTTTGAGAGAAAAGATGAATAATCCATAAAGTTGAAGAAGTATAAAAATGAAATAAAATTTGAGTTGTTTCGCATAAATGAGAGTATGAGTATGTTACTGATACAACCTTGAAATCACGTTTGTATTCACAGTTCGTGTGATGAACCTGGGCTCAATTAAGGTAGGTGAGATATATATATTATTCTATAAATGTATTAATAAATAACTTCACAACTCCCTACGGCGTAGTCACTAGCATCAGAGTATATTACAAATTTACCTTCTCTTTGAGGATGTTGTAGCATATTATTCTCTACAAATAACATTTTTACTTAGTCGAAGGCATCCCTGGTGTTGCTTCTCCCACATCCATTTCTTTCCTTAACTTGTAAGTTTGAGTAAAGGTTGAGTTTTCTCAGCGTACAGTGGCGAAAACCTTCTGTAGTACCCTGTCAATCCTAAGAATGCTCTCAATCCTTTTATATTTTTGGGTATTGGGAAATTGGTTGTGCTGGATATTTTATAGGATCAGGTTGAATACCAATGGATGAAATAATATGACCTAGGAATTGAATATAGGATGTTATGAATTCACATTTGTTTAGGTTAAGGGTGAAACCACACTGCATCAAACAAAACAGCCTGAGGCCGTTTGAAACAGGCTCAGGCTGGTTGAAGCAAACCAGAAAGACTGGATTAGCACGGTGGTAGGGGAAACGTGTTCACACTGGCAAGGTCAAACGTTTTGTCTGCCTCAGTCACACCCAGCTATGCCTGGTGTTGTTTGAAGAATTGTGGTTTGCAGCAAACATTTACTATTGAAGGTATGTAAAATAATATACAGTACTCTTCTTCTTCTAGATGTTTAGTTTGTGTAATTTATTATTATTTCTCACAACAATTATTTATAGATTACTAAATAGGTCTTGTAAATATGTAAAATAAAATCACACAGTCATTTATTCACATAATATATTGAATTTATTTTACTGTACATACTTTTTTTGATGCAATGCTGTAACTTAGAACATTATCATTATTAATTTTATAGATATATTACTATTTTATGCGTACATTGTTTTTATTTTTCTGACATTTTTCTAGATGGAGTTTGATGCAGAAAAGTTATTAGTACTTGTTGAACAACGTCCAGCAATATATAATTTCAAATTGAAAGAGCACAGTAAACCGAACGGTCATTGATAAATTGTGGGAGGAAATTGCCACCGAAATGGGCCACTCAGGTAGACATTGACTATATATATTTATTTATAGATTTGCATATTTCTGCTGCCACGAAACTGACCCTCTGCTTGAATTAAAAAATTCCATGTAATTGTGACGAACATTTAAAGCAGAAGTTGTAGGACGAAATAGTGCACCATCATTCTCAAAATCCTCAACTGCTAACTCTTCTAAGGCTGCATGAATATCTGCCAAAGTCCCTTCTCTGTCTCTAATCATGTTATGAAGAACACAAGCTGTCATCGTGAAAAGAGTCACCTTATCCGGCGATGCTATTATTTCTGTCTTTAACACTGCCCATTTTTTAGTAAGCATACCAAAAGCGCATTCAATTATTCGTCGGGCCCGAGATAATCTGTAGTTAAATATTCGTTTTTGTGGTGTCAAAGTTTTTCTTGAGTACGGCTTTAATAAATTTGTTCTCAGGGGATAAGCCTCATCAGAAATAAAAACAAATGGTAGTTCTCTATTTGGCGGAAGGTCCAATTTTTTTTCAAGTACCATTTTACCAAAATTTGAGTGTTTGAAAACACTTGCGTCACAGTTTCTGCCAAAATCTCCGACATCGATGAACAAAAACTTTGCCTCACTATCTGCTACTCCCTGTAGTACTATAGAATGAAATTTTTTATAGTTAAAGAACGCAGATCCAGCTTTGGGGGGACACTGCATTCGAATATGTTTCCCATCAATTGCACCTAGACAGTTGGGAAAGTTCCATCGTCTTTCAAATCCATCTGCAATTTCGAGGTACTTTTCAGCATTTGGTTTTTGCATATAAACTGGGGATAATTGATCCCATATTGCTTGACAAGTTTCGTGAACAACATTAGAAATAGTAGATGCCCCTAAACGAAACTGGTAGTGCAGAGATCTGAAGGTTTCTCCTGTAGCCAGATACCTGTTAAAGATAAAAGATTAGTACAGTTTAGCAGAACCTTTTTTATTTTTGTAATTACATGAATAAGAAGTAAATACAAATTTTATAGAGTAAATATTATATTTTCCAGTGGCGGAATGTAAATCAAAATGGGGAAGCCTCCGCAACTCGTATAACCGTGCTGTAAGAGAAGGCAGAGACACGGCATCCGGTTCTAAAGGGTCTAAAAAAAGGAAATGGTACCTGATGGATGCAATGGAGTTTTTGAGGGACTTTGTGGGTGTTCATCGGAAACTAGGGAGCAACACTATGGGCACTAATTCTGAAGAAAACCTAGCAGAGACTGTTGAGCCAGATCTCGTAGACACAATCTCTACAGAAAATTTAGAAGAAAATCTACACTCTGCAGTAATTCAAACTCATGAATTCGAAAACGTGAGCAGTCCTGCATCGCAACCTTCCAGAAGGAAATCAACCTCAGTTGAAAAGGTCGTCGATCCAATGATTTCATTTTTGAAATCAAGAACCAAAGTATCTGAACAAGAAAACCCAACTCTTACGTTTTTTAAAAGTTTGATTCCAGATGTGGAAAAATTAACAGAATCAAGAAAAAGAAAATTTAAGCAAACAGTTTTGAATGAATTGTATAGACATTTGGATGAACAAGAAAATTTTGCTTATTTTAACACATCACAGTTGCCTATTCCTAGTCCTATTCCCAGCTCAAGTTCCTCTGAAGCTCCACCTCCTGAACCATATCAATATGCTTATACTACAAATAATTAATTAACATCATAATTTCAATTTTGGTTATTACAGTATATTTTATAGTACAATTATTAATTAAACTACTGTATTTTCTGTTAGAAATAAATAGTAGAAACTTTATATAGCGAATAGTGTAGACCTATATAATTTTATGTAACCTACTTATATGTAATTGTGTTAATTAAAAAACAGAAATGTCATTAAACAATCTTAAAATAAAAAAAATGTATATTTATTACATACCTTAATGTGACAAGGAGCTTCTCTTTTGGTTTAACACATTTTCGAAAATTTGTATTTTGCTTTTGAATTTTGTGTTCAATTAAATGCAATAAAAAGTCAAAACTTGCTGGACTCATTCTCGTGTAATTATAAAACTTATCTTCATAATTTCGTAATTCGTTTAACAATGATTTGATAGTATTATCATAGCTTCTTCGTTTGTTGTATGGATGCACCCAAAATTCTCGAGACACTTTCGAATTAACCAATAACCACTTCCACAAAATTGGGACACACTCATCTACCTCCTCATCAGAAGACATAACTTGATATTTGTTAACACGAGTTATATTGTACTGCAAATGCCAAATATTTTAATAGAGGTTCTCGATGACTGATGTACTTCCCGGAGGGAAATGTCTGTTTCAGTGTAGATTGGAAACGTTTCAGTCAAGATCAAACATTTTGTTTCGGTTTGCTTCAACCAGATTGTTTGCTGCAGTGTGGTTTCACCCTAAGGGATATGTTGGCTCGCCTAAACTTGTGGAATATGGTACTAAGATGTTCTAGGTGCTCTTCTAGTGTTCTAAATATTACAAGGATGTCATCTACAAAGATTATGGTGAAAGGTTCCACTTCAGGTCCTAATGCTTTTTCTAGACATTTTACGATTGCTGCCAAACTCGTGCTTAGTCCGAAGGGTACTACCCTATGTTGGTAGCATTTACTTTTATACAGGAAGGCTGTGTATTTTCTGTCTTCTTCACGAATTGGAATTTGCCAGAAGCTTGAGCGTAAATCCAACTTGGTAAAATATCTAGCTCCTTCACACTTAGCAAATAACTCGTCCGCAGTAGGTGCACAGTTGTACTCTTTCAATACAATATTGTTCAGCTCCCTCATGTCAAGGCACAGACGGATATCCCTGCTCTTCTTCTTCACAACCACTAGAGGATTCAGAAAGTTCCTGTTCGATCGCTCGATGACTCCATTTTCTATCATGCATCGTATTTCCAGTTCAACTTCTACCTCGTACTTCATTGGGATAGGATAGGTCCTCCTGACGAATTTCGTAGAGTCTGATACAATTATAGCAAGTCTGATATCAAAAATATAACAAGAAAAGTAAACCAGAATATTAAAACCTGCACAATATGTCAGATGGTCAAAACAAATAACGAGAAAAAAGAGGGAACAATGATACCCATCACTTCAAACACCAAGCTAGAAAAAGTGTTTCTCGACATATGTGGACCATTCCCACGTAGCGGAGGGAGACATAAATACAAGTTTATAGTAATCATATTGGACCATTACACCAAGTACACAAAATTATACGCAATAAACCGAGCTACTACGAAGGAAATATTAGACATAATAAAAAATAAGTACATCACAGAAATTGGAAAACCATACATGATAATAACAGACCACGGGACACAATTCAAAGGAAAGAAGTGGAGAGATGAATTATTAAAGGTAAACATAAAAACCTATAAACATCTAAATACCACCCTAGTAGTAATCCCGCAGAAAGAGTGTTAAGAGAGGTGGGACTAAGAACTTATTGCTATGATAACCAAAAGGAATGGCGGAAATATTTAGCTTCAACCAAAGTATTTTTAAATATAAGTTACCACCAGTTTCTTGAGAACACCCCATATTTAATGATGTTTGGAAGAAAACCCCATAGAGAGATACAAGAATTAATAGATTTCCCAGTCAACCCAGAAGACCCGTATGATGAAAACAAATGTTATAGCCGAATCATGGAGAAAATTGAGAAGCAAAAAGCAAAGTATTCACAAAACCAACCTAAAATAATAAAATATAACAAAGGAGAAAGAATATTAATAAAAACCATGAACTACCCAGTACACTTGAAGGGATAGCCAAAAAACTGCTATTATTATACTGTGATGGTACAATTCTGGTACAATATTAAATTAACAAAAACATGGTATAAAAGACCATAAGTATTGTATTCCTTCATTTTTAACAATTTCGTCATAATTAATTAAACATTTAATAATCCCTGTGAAGCTGCAGTGAGTGGACTATATAAATATTTTGTAAACGCAAAAGTGAATTGACAGGATTCTAACTGTTTTCGTCGCAAAAAACAAGAAACACAGCAAAAAACATATGTCGCATACCGAGATAAGGCGACTAGCCCTGTTGACGTCAGCAGTGAGGAATGTTTTTCCGTAAACAAGTCGATGCTGTAAACAGATGGACAATAGCTTGATGACGTAGTTTTGCCCCACCTACGCAAAATGAAACAAAGAATCTGGGTCATTTTCTTCTAGAGCGTGAACGCAGCCGGCCGGCAAACAGTTCACCGAGTGTGAATTTTAACTTTTATACCACTAAAAGTGGTTAATTAACTATACAAAATATCGGAAATGTTGGGGCGGTAAAGAACTTGGACAGATATCATCGGCCGATGGGTCGTTAAGTAAGTTGTGCGTCTAGAATCTGTCCAAGGCGTTTTCGTGGGCAGACACGACGGTGTGGGCCTTAAAACGATGTAAAATCTACAGATTGTGCACGAACAAACGACCCTAGAAGTGCGGTGAGACCTGTACAAAAATTTGGGTGAGAACGTTCCAACATCATTTTTATTTTCACATAAAACAACATAATTCAAAATAATGGCCACCTCAAAAGTCACCTAATTTTAAAATGAAACTAAATCTTTTCAAATTTTAAAATGAGCTCAATAAAAGAAATCAATTGTACCAGAGCGTGAGAGAGAGAGTGAGAGAGAGAGAGAGAGAGTGCTTTAAATTCTCTAAGTGCTGGGTTGTGCGAGGTATATAAATGTATTTGTTTAATGTTACATAATTGCATATTCAATGTCTCATATTTAATGTTTATTTTGGAGGGTTAAAATTGTTTTTGCTAACGCCCATGGCGTAATATGTGGGGTACATATTCGAGTCAGTTTCCAGTATGTATTTAGATTCAATTTAAAAAAATAAAAAGTAACTTTTATATGTTATCTTGAGTACAATTATTTCAGGTAGTATGTTTCACAAACCTGGTTCGTGTTACACGAATTCTGGCCCTAAATGTAAATTTGTATAATGTTGCCCAATCTGACAACATGACGTCCGGTTTCAAAAGTGAAATTAATTTACTAGTACATACAAGATTATTGTAACTAATAAAACAATAAAAGCCATTAGTTACAAATTGCGCCCGTAATAACAGGGACATTAGTAACAAATGGCGCATGCCGTCCAGGGACTCGACATAAAACCTAATTTTATGTGGAGTATACTTACCTGAATGTGAAATAACTACCTGGGGTAAGAGTGCGAAAGTACGTAACACGTGTGCAAGGTAAGGTTAAATTTTTTAGGTTATAAACATATATGTTTTAGCAACATAAAATAGCAAATATGAGTACTAATGACAATATTACATTAGAAATCAGTATAGCTGAGGCAGATTTGACTAGTGAGATGGATAGTCAACCAACTCAAACTAGTCAGACTGACGAGGCAAATACGCCTGTACCTGTTGTATCTGTAGAGACAGAGAAAGTCGCTACATCCATTTCAACTGGTTCAGAAAGTAGACCAGATGGTACAGCTGCTTTGATGCAGCTGTTATTAAATAAATTTGATGAACAGAGTGTAAGATTCGATGAAAAATTTACTAATTTAAATGACAAATTAGATGAGCAAAAAAGCGATTCTAATATCAAATATACCAATTTAAATGACAAATTTAAGGAACAGAGTATAAGATTTGATAATTTTGATAAACAATTTGATGAGCAGAAAAATGAAATCAGAAATAATTTTGATATCAAGTTTAATGAATTAAAGAATGAAATTAAAGGTCAAAATTTTCACTTAGAGGAGAGAATTAACACAGTAGAAACACGTTGTGATAACATTCAGAAAACCACATTAGAAATTGTAAATGATAAATTCAGTAGTAAGATAAGTAATTTAGATAATAAAATTGATCTAATTTATGACACAGTTAATGATACAGTTAAAAGTCAGTTAGAGTCACAACAAGCTCAGTTAGAGTCACAACATACAGAAATAGAACAGAAGTGTTTAACTTTTGTAGAAAGTCAGCTAGAGGTTAAAACCAATGTTGAAGTTAGTAACCGAGTAGAGCTGAAAACTAATGTTTTACAGAATCATTTAGAGAAAATTGAAGTAAATGTAATAGACATTACAAAGAACTTAGAAACCATAGATAATACCATAACAGAACATGAAAGAAATACCAAGAGTAGATTCAGTTTGTTACAAAGTAAGATTAAAGAAATTGATGATTTAACTATACAAAATAATATGTATATGCATGATAAATATGATATAATTGCTAATAGTCTAACCAGTGTAAAAAATGAGTTACGGGGAGAAATTAATAAAAATATTTCAAGCATTAATGATAGGGTAATAGTAACTAGGGATTTCTATAATGAAATAGAACTAGAGAATTTTAGTCATGAAAATAGGGTAATACATCCCATGCGTTTTCTAAATCAGACACGGGATTACAATTATTTTAGCAGCAGTAGTTGGGAAGTGAAATTAAATAAAATAGTTAAATGTTTTAAGGGCAATTCAATCATATGGGCTGAGGCTCATAGGTTAGAATGGGATTGCTATAATACTTTTGAGAAAGCATTCAAGGGTAAATATTGGACTGAAGAAGAGCAGGAGACTTTAAGAAGCCGCATTATGGGAGCGGGTAATTTCATGGGACGTAACCTTAGTAACAATAACATTACCATATATGTAACCAAATTGTATAACGAGGCAAAATATTTAGAGCTGCCCATACCATTTAAGTCATTTGTTAGGTATGTGAGTACGCACTTACCAAGAGAGGTGCAGGTTACTCTAATGACCAAAGAAATAGAAAATCTCGATGAGCTTGAAAAAGTATTAGATATACTACAAAGCATCAATGACCGCGAAATGGGTAGACGACCCATTCAACAAAATATGCCTAATCATAACATTGAGTTTAATCGGCCAAGGCCTTATTACAATAATAATGGTAATAAATTTAATTATTGTAATGATTTACAGCAACCAGGCGATTGGAGTTGTTCTAGTTGCAGGAAGTGAAATCGTGCCAACATGCAGCACTGTTACCAATGCAAAACGCCAAGAAATGAACCAAGGAGTAACAACCCAAAGCAATTCGTACCTGCGAACAGAGGAGCACCTAGTACCAGAGGATCACCATATCGCCATCAGGGACCAACAAGGGGACACCCGGTACCCTCCACAAGTAATAACAGGCCACAGCCGGAAAACTAAAGTTGACAGTGGTAAATAGGACCCGACCACTGTTCAGGGAAGCACATGTGGTCAGACCAATAGAGGACGTACAATCGAACGTCATAACAACAGATATTGTTGCTGACTTATTGGAGGAGGAGAGCAACATGACATTGGAGGTGAGAGCTGGACTCACGGAAATCCAGGTAACAATAGAAAATAGACAATTTAAAACACTTGTTGATACAGGAAGTGAAATTTCAGTAATAGCTGAGAACATTTTAAGTGAATTGAAAGAATTTAAAAAGAATATTCCAGTTTTACCCGTAGCAGGGGTTACAGTAATAGGAGTTATGGGGGTATGTAGTAAAAGGGTAACAAAACAGATACATTTAAGTTTCTCAATTGGAGATATGAATTTTGATAATACATTTTTGGTAGTCAAGGGGTTAAGTTTAGACATCATTTTGGGAAATGATTTTTTACAAAGAAATAAAGCTGTAATAAATTTTAAAGAGAAGGTGTTGGAGTTAGATGGGGGTGATCGGTCTGTTAAAATTAATTTTGAAAATGTGATAAATAAAGTTAGAACAACTGGTGTGAAATTATTACAGAAGAGAGTAGTTGAGAATAACTTAGATACTAAAATAAATTTTTGTAGAGAGGGTGAGTATTTTGAAGACGTTGATAATGAAATGAGCAATATTAATGATGAAGTATGGGAGATAAGGGCGGATGAATTCTGTAGTGGGGGTGAGGTGATAAGGAGTGGCCAACGTATAGCGTTATGGCAGGTAATAGAGCAGTTTAAGAGAGTGTTTGCCGATATTCCAGGAAGGGCAAAAAATTATGAATGTATGTTACAGATTAAGGAACACACACCATTCATGCAGCGGAGCTATCCAGTGCCTTACTCTAAAAGACGAGCGGTGCAAGAGGAGTTGGATAAGATGATGGAAGGTGGAATCATCGAGAGGTCAGTATCTCACTACTCAAATCCATTAGTGGTGGTAATTAAAAAGGATGGAGGAGTAAGATTGTGTTTAGATGCAAGGAAGATAAATCAGATCATCATACCAGACCGAGAATCACCAGAATCCATTAACGAAATCTTTCAAAAGTTTAGTGGGGTGAGGTTCATGACATCATTGGATCTAACGGCCGGATATTGGCAGGTGCCATTAGCAGAGGTAAGTAGGCCATATACAACATTTTTATTTAATAGAAAAAATTGTCAATTCAAGCGACTACCATTTGGGCTAAATACCAGCGTAGCTAGTTTCATTAAATGTTTGGATAGAATTTTGAGACCAAAAGATTTAGATTTTCTCACAGTATATGTGGACGACATTTTAATAGCATCACGTACATTTGAAGACCATTTAGAACATTTAAAGTATGTGTTAGAAAAATTAGAAACGAGAGGATTAACCGTAAATTGGGACAAGTCCAAATTTTTACAAACGAAGATTAATTTTCTAGGATTCATTATTACATTGGAAGGAATTGCCGCCAACCCGGACAAGGTCGAATCTATTATGCGCTTCCGTGAACCACGAAACATCAAACAACTTCAGAGTTTTCTTGGGCTGTGCAACTTTTATAGGAAATTTCAAAGGAACTACGCACACATAACCGCAAAGTTAAGTGCGGTATTGCAGAAGAACAGACAATGGAAGTGGGGAGACGTGGAGCGTGGAGCCTTTGAAGAAATAAAACGAAAATTTAGTAATATGATTATGATGAACCACCCGGATTTTGATAAAATGTTTTATTTACAGACGGACGCCAGCAATGTAGCTGTAGGAGCAGAGCTGTATCAGGAGGATGAGGAGAAGGAACATCGGACTATTGCGTTCGCTAGTCGATCCTTACTGCCGGCTGAGAAGAATTATACAACCACGGAGAAATAATTGCTCAGTATTGTGTTTGCAGTCAGCAAATTCAGGACTTACATCTTAGGCAACAAAACGATTATCCGAACCGATCATAAAGCATTATCATTCCTCAACACTTGTAAACTTGCTCACAGTCGATTAACCAGGTGGGTACTTGTTTTGCAGGAGTACAACTACGAGTGGGAGTATATTAAAGGAACCGAAAATAAGGTACCCGGCACTCTTTCCAGAGTAGATTGCGAAAATAATAAAACAGGTAGGGATTTAAAAGAAATTGAAATTTTTCAGATTAGCAGAGAAGACAGAATCTTTGGAGAAGAGCTGAAGGATATCAAAACCATGCAGAGAGCAGATGGTAAGTCTGGAAAAATAATACACAGTTTAGAGACAGAGTTGGATGAATCTGAGTACAATCAATATTTTAAATCTACAAAGGGTTATTGTTTAAGAAAGTAGTAGGGGGTGAGCGTGACTGGAGATTAGTGGTGCCAGCAGTGTTGGAAGAGAAGATTATTTGGGATTGTCATATAAGATATGGTCATTTTGGGGCTAAAAAGTGTGTGAATGTTTTAAAAGAATCATGTATTTTGAGGAATATGGAGAGGTGAGTGAAACAGCTGCTTAGGAGTTGTGACTTGTGTCAAAAGTCGAAGGTGGTTAACTACAGAGTAGAAGGTGAGTTAAATTATATTAAGGTAGAAAGACCTTTTGATTTAGTTCCTGTGGATTTGTTTGGACCATTGCCGAAGGGTAGAGGCGGAGTAGTTTATATATTTGTATTGCTTGACACTTTCTCAAAATATGTAAAATTGTATAGCGTGAAAAGAGCTACCAGTAAGGTATTGAGCGAAAAGGTGACGAAAGACTATATGATTAACGTGGGTAAGCCAAAGGTAATTTTATCAGACCATGGGCCGCAGTTCATCAGTGGAAGTTGGCGCCAGACCTTAGGATGGGAAGGCATCCTCACGAAGCATACGGCTGTGTATCATCCCCAGTCCAACCAGGCTGAGCGTGTAATGAGAGAAATAGGCAGGATCTTCAGAGCCTATTGTCACGCTAAACACAGCGAATGGCCATTGTATGTAAGAAAGGTAAAAACTTGGCTAAACAGTACCACCCACGAGTCCACCGGCTATACACCCCATGAGTTGGTAAGAGGAACACGCCCCCCAAGAATTTTGGAACAACTATTCGACTATCCACCTGAGAGCAGGACAACTGATATAAACATTAAAATCCGGTTGGCTAATGAAAACTTAATCAGCAAAGGTGAACAAAGAAAACGTAGACACGACACAAGAGGTAAGTGGGTTAAGTATAATATAGGACAAATGGTATTAGTAAAAAGGCATGACTTATCGAGTGCGCAAGACAAAGAAATTAAGAAGTTCTTTCTCTTATATGAAGGACCGTATGAGGTAATAGAGATTAAGATGCAAAATTCTTATGTGTTGCAGAACAACGTAACTGGAGAGATAGTAGGAACACACAATGCTACAAATTTAAAATTGTACTGGTCATCTTAGGTATCTCTTATAAATATTGTTATTTTCTTTAGTGAGTGTATGAGCATTAATTTAGTATTATGGTTTTTCAGAAGGGACTCTCCCCCATTTTCGGGCGATCACAGACTCACCACCTCTGATCGTGGATTTTGGAATTCTGGAGGCGGACCATGGTTGGCGGAACTGACATAAGGAAGTGAAAGCAATGATGGTCTTACTCCACACAAAATTGGTTGCAAGTAGAAATTTAATTTTATTGTTGAACGGGGAGGGGGACCCCTAATTCTTGGGATATAAAAAAAAAATTTGGTATTTCTCCCTCGAATTATGATTTTATTCTAGAAATTGTAGAATAGAACTTGAAATTTTTGTGACTTAATATTTTAACTCATTAAGGAGTTATATTTTTTTAATGTATAACTTAGGTATATAAGATGATCCATTGTTATCCTATAGTGAGAAGGTTTTAGTGTTAGAAAAGTGAAAGATGGGATTAGGAAAGTGTCTACAAATTTATTAATGTAACTAAAGAAAGAAATAACATTTTTAGATGATATTCAAATTTTGATTTTTCATGTTTAAATTCTATATTGAAGTAACAACCTTATGGGGTTAGAAGGACATAGTGCTACTATGGTGATATATTGAGACTGCTTTATGAACATTATCATTATGTTTGTAATATGTGGTAGTCTTATAATGGATTTATGTGTATAACTTGTTAGTTGTAGGGTAGTCCCAATTTGGACTACATCAGACACAATGTGTCATATAATTGCGATTCCCCATATTTCGGGCGATTACTGTCTTACCAACACTAATCGTGGATTTGGACGACAACCAGCTGTGGCCAGCAATTGTAACCCTGACCATGGTTGGTTGCCTATAAAATTGGTTAAAATTTTGAAATTTATTGGGAGGTTCAGGGGAATCTAAGATTCTTTGTTTGCATAGGCTACTTCACCTCGGTTGGGGTGGTAGACCTTAGGGGCATATTATAAGAGTAAAAGTAGGGGTAAGTACCCTGAAGGTTTTATAAAGATGAAGCAAGGATGGGAGAGAGAGAAAAGAAAAAAGTGCTCACTCCTTCTGCCTCAGTCCTTGTGGAGGTAACTGAACGCAATAGTTCAGGGGGGGAAATAGTGTGAGTGGAGGAGAAAGAGGGGTAAATATTGTTAACAGCGCCAATTATTACCTGTTAATAATAATAATAATATTTTTAATAATAATTTTAATTTCAATAAGATTTCATTAATTATTTTTTTTTCTATAATTTGTTTTTCTCCATGTTTGAGTAATATTGGGAATTTATATGGGGATATCCATGTTTCTTTTATAATCACATTAAATTCTTTTTATATCAATATGTGTTTCTTTTATAATTATAATAATTATGAAACAGAAAGAGTTAATTATTATCGATGGGAATCGAAACGATTTTATAATTCAGGGTAGTCCATAAAGCGAAGGGCCATTCTATATAATTCTTGTAGGTACATTTTTTGTACTTATATTTTAATAATATGTCAAGCAAACCCAGTGCTTATTAGCACAAACCAGCACCTAGCTAAGGGGAACCAGATCAGTTAAGGATAGAGTAATTTACCAAGCCACTATTTTGATATTTTTCATTTATTGTTTCAGTGTTTGGTGATGTTATGACGGCGGTCCTGAGCTGGCCAGCGCGTCAGAGCAGGGGCGTTACGCGCCTAATTGGCCTTATGGTGTTGGGATCTCGAAGGAGAAGTCCAGTAAGGTCATGCAGGTACTGTCATCGTCATCAGACCACGGGTGAGTTATTGATTTCTTTTTATATAAATTGTAAGGGGGTTGTGGCGACCTATCCTGGCTGATCCCTTTAGGAAGTATGAATGGGTCAATGAAAGTTTTTATGCTTCGGCACAAAATCTTTCATTGAGGGGGTTTTGTGATGGTACAATTCTGGTACAATATTAAATTAACAAAAACATGGTATAAAAGACCATAAGTATTGTATTCCTTCATTTTTAACAATTTCGTCATAATTAATTAAACATTTAATAATCCCTGTGAAGCTGCAGTGAGTGGACTATATAAATATTTTGTAAACGCAAAAGTGAATTGACAGGATTCTAACTGTTTTCATTGCAAAAAACAAGAAACACAGCAAAAAACATATGTCGCATACCGAGATAAGGCGACTAGCCCTGTTGACGTCAGCAGTGAGGAATATTTTTCCGTAAACAAGTCGATGCTGTAAACAGATGGACAATAGCTTTTGATGACGTAGTTTTGCCCCACCTACGCAAAATGAAACAAAGAATCTGGGTCATTTTCTTCTAGAGCGTGAACGCAGCCGGCCGGCAAACAGTTCACCGAGTGTGAATTTTAACTTTTATACCACTAAAAGTGGTTAATTAACTATACAAAATATCGGAAATATTGGGGCGGTAAAGAACTTGGACAGGTATCATCGGCCGATGGGTCGTTAAGTAAGTTGTGCGTCTAGAATCTGTCCAAGGCATTTTCGTGGGCAGACACGATGGTGTGGGTCTTAAAACGATGTAAAATCTACAGATTGTGCACGAACAAACGACCCTAGAAGTGCGGTGAGACCTGTACAAAAATTTGGGTGAGAACGTTCCAACATCATTTTTATTTTCACATAAAACAACATAATTCAAAATAATGACCAACTCAAAAGTCACTTAATTTTAAAATGAAACTAAATCTTTTCAAATTTTAAAATGAGCTCAATAAAAGAAATCAATTGTACCAGAGCGTGAGAGAGAGAGAGTGCTTTAAATTCTCTAAGTGCTGGGTTGTGCGAGGTATATAAATGTATTTGTTTAATGTTACATAATTGCATATTCAATGTCTCATATTTAATGTTTATTTTGGAGGGTTAAAATTGTTTTTGCTAACGCCCATGGCGTAATATGTGGGGTACATATTCGAGTCAGTTTCCAGTATGTATTTAGATTCAATTTAAAAAAATAAAAAGTAACTTTTATATGTTATCTTGAGTACAATTATTTCAGGTAGTATGTTTCACAAACCTGGTTCGTGTTACACGAATTCTGGCCCTAAATGTAAATTTGTATGATGTTGCCCAATCTGACAACATGGCGTCTGGTTTCAAAAGTGAAATTAATTTACTAGTACATACAAGATTATTGTAACTAATAAAACAATAAAAGCCATTAGTTACAAATTGCGCCCGTAATAACAGGGACATTAGTTACAATACATAGGACCTTATGTCATCACCAAAGACAATGGAAACAATACTTATGAAATAAGTAACATAACCACCAAAAAGATAAAAGGAGTTTACAATCAAGCTTCTATAAAAAAGTTTTACGAAGAAAAATAACTTATAATAAGTAAATAAACAAATACCGAAATTCAAAAAGTATGTAAGAACAAGTTACACAATTATTTAGAGCAAATATCAGATTAAAAATAAACTGATCAATGATAATGATAAAGAAATAATAATGAAAGATGAATTACTAAATTCATAACAAACAAGATTAACTTCCAACAATATAAAGTTGACATATGAAGTATAATATAAAAAATTATAATAAGGGAATAAGTTACAAAAATTCCCATAACAAAGTAAGAACCACAAACTTACGATAATATTTAAACAAAGAGTACCAAGAAAGGAATAAGTTACAAAAAATTCCTATAAAGTAAGAAAAATTAACTTACAAAAATTATTTAGAATAATATTTCAAACAAGATGAATTAAACAAAAATAAAATCAAGCACGAACTGCTAAGACAAATACCTAAAATTATAATGAATTCAATGTACTCAAAGAAAAAAAAAAATCTGAACTGGTACGAGGAAGAAAAAGAAGTTATGTATAAAACAAATATACAGAAAATGGCTAAAGCAGAATATTGGTAAACAACCATGAAAAAGAAAAAAGATGTCTAAGATAATGAAAATGATCACAAGAAGAAAAGAAAAACAAACTAATGAAAAGTTAGAAATGATGAAATTAACAACTAAATAAATAAAAAACAACCAACTGTATGAGTAGATAACAGTATATAGCAAAGGTACAGCGGAAGGAAGAATGAGTAAAAGGTTAAAGTGATCTAAAAAACAAACCACAAAGTGGACAATCCCAAAAAATATTGTTATTATTAATTTAAGTCACAAGTTGACAAAAAAGGTATTTAAGATTGACTGTTGAATAGGTCCAGCAATCAAATAAACTGAGCAGAGATGATGTTCCTCTGGTCTCAGAAAAATGAGTAGTAATGGAAGAAACCAGCTACTAAAAATTAGGGAAAAATTGTATAAAAGGGAGAACACACTAATGGAAATAAATAAAAACAGATCCAAATAAAATGGAATGAATCAAGTAAGAAGAGAAACAAGAAAGGAGAAATAAACAAGAAAGAAAAGGAAAAAATAATATATAACTGATAATTTCATAAAAAACTATGCTAGTGTTTTATCAAAATGATCGATTTTGAATGAGAGGCATTATGTTACAACACAAATAAGCCACCCCAATACCAGGGATAAAAAAGATGGTTCTGAATATAAAATAATAATTCATGGATTTCGTTGTCCATGACGTGTCCGTTACTTAACTAAATATCACTATAATATTGACGACTCGGAACACTAAGTTTTTTATAAGTAAAAACGTAAAGTTTTACCTTACAGCCTAAACCGGCTTTCACCTATAGAAGGCTTCATCAGAGGCTGTCGTTAGTAGCGCTGCTCGTCTTGTTGTTGGCGACGAGATAGTGTTTCGAAAGATTGAAGCTGTGTGTGTATGGTGAGATGTGTTCGAATAATGCGTGCGATTTGAATTGTGTCTGTTCGTTTAGGATGTCATTTTTATTTGTTTTTGTGTGTTTGTATATTTCTAATTGTTCTAGAGTGTCTAGTTTTCGGCCTTTTGTGTGTACGTGTAGTATGTTCATGTTACTGTCGATGTTTTTATATGTGTGGTTTGCTTCAATGAGGTGGTTTGCGAAGGTAGATTCTGTAGTGGTGTGGAGTGCTTTTGTGTGTTCAATGTATCTCTGTTTGAAGCTACGTCCTGTCTGGCCTATGTAGAATTTACTGCAATTTGAACAATTTAGTTTATATACACCGGGTAGATCGAATTTGTTTTGTGCTTTGGGCATGCGTTTTGATAGTGTGTGTTCTGTTTTGTTAGTAGTTTTGTAAGCGATTCTGTATCCTGCTTTTTTGAATTTGTGGGCAATTTTTTCTGTCAAAAGCAGCTAGTTTGTGTTGTATTGGGTGATTGGAGGTGTTGTGTATTAGTGTGTCAGTTGTAGTTGGTTTTCTGTATATACTGAATTTGTGCCTGTGTTCTAGTTTTGTGATGGAGAGGTCTAAGAAGTTTATGGTATTGTTGTGTTCGTATTCGGCAGTGAAGGTTATGTTTTTATGTATTTTGTTTATGTGCGTTAGTAACTGTTCACATGATACATGATTTTAGAACCATGATACATAGACTTAACAACATCCCCTTAGATGAAATAGACTACAAAGACGAACTAAACACGATAAAATATCTAGCAGAATCTAACGGTTATGACAGAACAATAGTCAGTTACCTCCTACACAAAACAAACAACAGACAAAGACAGAAAACAACAAATTCATAACACTAACATACATCAACAAACAAACAGAAAAAATTGCCCACAAATTCAAAAAAGCAGGATACAGAATCGCTTACAAAACTACTAACAAAACAGAACACACACTATCAAAACGCATGCCCAAAGCACAAAACAAATTCGATCTACCCGGTGTATATAAACTAAATTGTTCAAATTGCAGTAAATTCTACATAGGCCAGACAGGACGTAGCTTCAAACAGAGATACATTGAACACACAAAAGCACTCCACACCACTACAGAATCTACCTTCGCAAACCACCTCATTGAAGCAAACCACACATATAAAAACATCGACAATAATATGAACATACTACACGTACACACAAAAGGCCGAAAACTAAACACTCTAGAACAATTAGAAATATACAAACACACAAAAACAAATAAAAACGACATCCTAAACGAACAGACACAATTCAAATCGCACGCATTATTCGAACACATCTCACCACACACACACAGCTTCAATCTTTCGAAACACTATCTCATCGCCAACAACAAGACGAGCAGCGCTACTAACGACAGCCTCTGATGAAGCCTTCTATAGGTGAAAGCCGGTTTAGGCTGTAAGGTAAAACTTTACGTTTTTACTTATAAAAAACTTAGTGTTCCGAGTCGTCAATATTATAGTGATATAATAATTCATATAAAATAAAATGTTTAATAATAAGAAAATAAAAAGACAATGACACGACAAACGACGACATGACCTAACCCAAGTGATTGACCCAACAAAAGGAAACAAAAGAAGAAGGGAACAACAAAAAACAAACGAGAATAAAACCAAATGAAGAAGAAAGTGATTAACCAAACAAATTAAAGGAATTGAATGACTCAATGCCAAATATTAAAATGAACCCAAAGGAGAAGGTGGAAAACCAAGATATAAACCAAATACACTGAAAATGAAGAAGGAGGAAAATGAAAGGGAAACAATCCAAAGGTAAAGAGAAGTAACAATGAAGACAAATGATGAGACACAATCAAGTAATAAAGAATATGAGCAGGAGAAATGGTACACTCAAATGTAATATTGGAAAGGAGACCAATAATTAACCTATGTAAAAAAGTAAATATTATTATCAATTAATGGATAAAAAAGTAAATGACAATTGAAAGAAACCCAATTAAAGAATGTTAAATATAAAAGCAAACTAACCCACAAATTAGAGTTAGAAGTAATGTTAAAATCAATAGAGACATAAAATTGTTAATATTATTAATGATATTTGTAATGAAAGAGATAGTACGGTAGTGAGAAAGTAATTATAGGGATTACCCATTTAGAAACACTTAAAACCAAAAACATTTGAGAAGTGCAAAAGTGGAAGTGTAAAAACCCCAAAGTAAAGTGATAAAGAAAAAACACTAAATAAATTATAATAAACAATAAATAATTTAAAAGTGAAGGTGATGATTAAATGAGAATAATGTATAACAAAGAATGTTTGTATTGTGAAAAATAGTGAAGGATAAAGGCATAAATACTTAATAAATCAATAAGAAACACTAAAAGATTAACAGTGAAAAATATTAGTCATTAAGAAAGTTGTTAAGAATAGTATTAAGTGTAAACAGTTAATTAAGATATAATGAACACTGAAAAGTGATGAAAACAGTATTAATTAAGAAAGAATATTATTGTTAAGTTTAATTGAATACAATTATAATTAAAAGGGAGAATCCCATGAAAGAGAAAACAGATAGAGTTATCATGGAGTGACGGTAAAGATTATTTAAGAATTAAGAAGTTAAAACAAATCAATAAACACCCCATGTTACAAGGGATAATTATTAAAGTAAGTTCAAAAAATGTGATGTTGTTTATCACCCAAAAACTAATATAAAATGAGATGAACTGTAAACAAATATTACCCAATAATTGTTAAATAATTGTTTAAGCAAGTTTATGAATAGGATATGGCTGGAAGAATTATACAGACCATAGGCCTAGATGTTGTATTTAATGTGAACAAAAATAGTAAATAATAGCCACCTTGTTATTATTAGCAAATTAAATAAGTAAGAAAGTAAAGAAATGTATGACTTAGAAAACGAGAGAACCAGATAGTAAATAACTAGCAATTCATGATGTATAAAATAATAGTAACATACTAATAATGCTACGACAGATCCAAAACACATCAACAAATAACACAACCAATTATAATAACAAAATAAAGCCCATTAGGCTAAAAATAGATGTATTTTGTACAAAATAAGTAAATACACATAATGGCTACTTAGGCCTATGAAATGCCTAACTGTCAAGAACAAGCAACTACAAATTGTAATAAGTTAACAAAGAAATTAGCAAATCCGAGGCGAATAACTAACCAAGGATAATTTGTAAATCATTTTTAAAGCAAATTATTATAATAAGGATTTAAATTAAAAGAGAAGTGTAATTAGCAAATATTAAAATAATTGTAAAATCATAAAAAATAAAATAACTCAAACTTGTGGGATATCAAAATAATCTTTGAAAGGAAATACAAATAACAGTGATAATAGTTAATACTTAGGAGGGAAGATAGAGGAATAAAAGCAATCAGAAGATATACAAGGATTTTGAAAAGAATTCAAATTTTGATAACAATGGATTTATAGCCAGATTAACCAATCAGATTTAATTAGTAACCATAGCAACTGCCGTTAGGGACGGAATTACTGTTGAATATCGTTACTCGTAAAGCGTCACTCTTGCAGAACAGAAGCCGAATTTTGAACGACCAATTTTTAATCAAAAAATGTAAAAATAGTAAACAAATTCAAAATGATGACCGAATAAGAAGCAGATGAACAACCGGAAAATTAACTATAGCCAAGGACCATTTTACCAGGAAATTAAATGAAAATATGACCACATCTAATATGAAAAGGACGCCAGACCTACTTAAGTCCCAAGATTAATGAAAACTGAAAACTATTGCAGGCCAATCCTCTTCCAACTCAATGATTGATAACACCAAGTCATCTGATGTGTTAAGTATCCTTGAATTACCCAATTTCCAAAAATAAACTCACTTTAAATATTTCTAAAAGTAATTTGAACTCTCACTATAAGCCGAATATTCTCTTTCAAAGATTAATTAAGAAAAATAACACACTGAAAATTTGTTAACATAAAATATAACCTGTTGTTTGAATACGAACTTTAGAAACACGTTTAACGACACTACAGAACAGATTATAAACACACACCTTAGTATTTAAGTACACATAAAGTAAAGTAATGTACTTTTTATTGTAATCATAGGGATTATTTGTCTTGTAATCAAAAGAATCCCAGATTTTGGAACGAAAATAATTGTAATAACTAAACAACTCAGCAGCCATGCTGATATGAATACCTCGTTACCAAAATCAATTCGTCATCCTGAGAAAAATTGTTTCATGTAAAATGTCGGTGCAAATTAATTAATCAACAAATATAATTTAATTGTCAAACTGAAATTTTACTTATCAACCATTAAAATAACTAGTAGAGGGAGTAACCATTGTTATTATTTCATAGGGAGTGTATCATATAATTTGTGTTTGTTAGCGAATTAGCTTTGACGGTACAGCGCTCACGCTGCAAATCGACACACTACTTGATCGAGTCAGTCGTCTAACCAAGGCGGGAAGTATTTGAATGCCCCGGCCGTCACAGCTGTGAACTAAGTTATAACGTATTATCTAAGAATTTTAATTGTTTTTAATAAACAATTTGGCGCCACCCGGGAATCACAAATCCCTATTTACTAACAGGTAAGGTTACTACCATGTTGTACTGGTAATTAGAGCATCGCTATGGACATCGTTAGCGCAAGAATAGATGTAACGACCCCAGTGCGAGACGAACGCACTCACACATACTACACCATACACATCGTTTACAGACACGATCACGTCTATTCGTTACAATATATATATATTGTAAGGGTACATATCTTCAACATACATTTATGAAGCAACATGATAAGAATAAAATATTAAATGATTAACACTATGAATTAAAAGGGATGAGTCAGAGATAAAGGAATGCGTAGTTAACATAATTATGCGATCAAACCAATAAAGGTAATAATAAAAGTAACCTCTGATAAGAGAAATGTAACAAGCAACGAAACAAAACTTGAAAAAACGATAGTACAATTTAACCAAAATAACCCAATAGATAAGGTAAGTGAGTAGGTAGAACAAGCCCCAACACCAGTGATAGGATATATAAAAACAAATAAAATAAGTGAGTAGGTAGAACAAGCCCAAACACCAGTAATAGGATATATAAAAACAAATAAAATAAGTGAGTAGGTAGAACAAACTCCAACACCAGTGATAGGACATATAAAAACAAATAAAATAATCAAAGGTAGACAAACAATACCAGAACACAAATAATACAGCAAAAAATAGTAACAAGTATTATATAGAGTATGTAAACAAAAAGTACACTACCAATAGTAATTAAGAGAAAACATTTGTTAATAGAATGTATGTAATTTTAATAACCCTATAGTGAAAGAAAAAAGTAGAACATAAAATATAGAAAAATGACTATAAAACTGTGTTTTAAAACCCGATCCAAGAGTGAGAGATAGGTAGGAAGTGGTAACCATAAACAGTGAAGTGGTGGTAATATTAAAACAAACAACTTATAATTTTAAGAAAATAAGTGAATTGTGTTAAATTGTAAGAAACAGCGTAGGTGTGAGGGTAAGAAAATATAAAAACATATTCTATTGCCAAAAGAATGAATAGAAAGTTTATCTATATACTGTAGAATATAGAGTATCAATACAATACTCACAAAATTGTTATGTTATTAAGTAAATGAAAAGTAATTTGTTTGTTTGATGTTTAAGGGAGTGTAAACCCAGAAGGCAGAAGTTTACAATAATATGTTTGTATTTATATTGTTACAACACAAATAAGCCACCCCAGTACCAGGGATAAAAAAGATAATTTTAAATATAAATATACTTCATATTAAATAAAATGATTAAATATAAATAAAATATAAAGACAGTGACACGACAAACGACGACATTACCTAACCCAAGTGATTGACCAAACAAACATGAAACAAACGAGGAAGGGAAGAAACCAAAACCAAAGAAGAATAAAGACAACTGAAGGAAGTGAACGAATTCCTACAACTAAATAAAATCAAGCCAAACGAGAAGGGGAGAACCGAATTAAAATGAAGCCAATTGAAAATGAAGGAGAAGAAGCAGAAGAATGAAGAGGAAACGAAGTGAAACCAAGAGATAAGAAACACCACATCTAAAAGGGAGAAATGGTACACACAAATATAGAATATTGTGAATAAAACCAATAAGTATCCAATACCGGAAATAAATATTATTGAAAATGAAATAATTAATATAACTGTTTTAAACAAAAAACAGTAAAATAATCTAATAAAAAGAAAAAGTACACTAACCCAAAAATTAGAGTTAGATATAGTAAAATCTATAGAAAAATATCATTAATACTGTGTATAATTTGTAATGAAAGAAATAGTGAGAAGGTGAGAAAGAGAAATAATTATAGGGATTACCCACTAAAAAACACTTAATGTAAACAGTTAAAAAGTGCAATAGTGAAGAGGTAAATACCCCAAAATAGTGAGTGTATCAGTGATAAACACCAATTAATCAAAGGTGAAAGTGATAAGTGAAAAAAAGATATTGTAAATGATAAAAAGATAGTAATAGATAAGAAAACACTTAGTAAATCAATGATGAACCAATAAATGATTTAAGAGTGAGCTTATAAAAAAAAATTATATAGTTAAGGGTAATTAGAAATAGTATTTAAATAGAGATAGATAAAGGATATGATGTTATTCAGGGGAGAAAGCCCATGTAAAAACAGTTTGTGTTAACATGGAATGGAGAAAGGAATTAGTAAAGAATTAAGAAATTAAGAATATAATTAATAAACGCCCTATGTTATAAGGGAAAATAAATGAAATAAGTTTGAAGGAAGTGATGATGTTTCTCACTCAAAATAGTAGTAAAATAATGAAATGTATGTTAAACCAACAGTAACTAATAACTTGTAAAGAATTGTTCATGTTAATTTTATGGATAGGATATGGCTGAAGGAAGCTTACAGTCCATAGGCCTAATTGTTATATTTTAAGTATTAAGATATAGAAAATAATCTTGACATGTAATCAGAACACAAACAAATTCAAGACACAACAACCACTAAACAAATCAATTGTAACAACAGGACAAAACGTTTTGTAATAAAATGAAATATAATTAGAATATAATAAGTAAAAATAATCAATGGCTACTTAGGCCTAGGAAATGCCTAACTGTCAAAACCAATAATAACAAATTGTATAAAATCCACCAGGAAATTAACAAATCTAAGGCAAGTAACTAGCCAAAAATTATATATAAATCATTTTAAAAGAAAAATGTTACAATAAGAGTTTAAATTAAAAGAAATATGTAATTATCAAATGTCAGCATAATTAGACAAAAATTAATGTCTAATAGAACATGACCTTATGAGGTATTGTTTTAATCTTTGAAAGGAAATAAATACAATAGTGATAATATTTAATACCCAGAAGGGAAGACAGAAGAATAAAATCAGTCAGAAAATATATAATAAATTTGAATAAAAATTTCAAATATGATAACAATGCTTTTAATCTAGGCCTTAACCAATCAAAGGGTTTCAGTTACCATAGAAACATATGTTGGTTACTAATTTTCCGTTAAAATTTGCTTACTTGGAAAAATGATGCTTGGGTAGTAGGTACGCAAGATTTAGTATGACCAAAATTTTATTTTAAAAAGTTTAAAAAACATTCAAAAGTCAACAACAAGAACCAGTGAGGAGATGAAGAGGTTCAACGATTAACAGATGTCCAGGAACTAAATAAACGAAAATTAAATAGCAGAAATTCCCAAGACAATTTAGAAGAAGATGCCAGCAGCCTAAGTCACTCCAAAGTTGATGAAATTTCCATTACCCCAGAACAACGACCTATCACCACCTTCTAAACTGATAAGTATTATTTAAATACAATAATCCCAGAAATAAAAGCACTTTATATATTTCTCACGTCAATACAAAACTCTCACTATGAAGTAAAAATAATTTTCTTTCAATGATTGAATAATATAAACTTACGTAGCAAAATTGTTAACTATAAAATAACCTCACACTAATTTGCGAACTTTGTAACAAATATTACTACACTGCCGAACAATTTGTAAACACATTTTGTACTGTTTAAGTACGGATAAGGTACGGTAGTGTACTTTTTTAATGTAACCATATTTTGTGTTTTCTTTATAATCTCAAGAACTCCAGATTTTGGGCGAGCTGACAATTCATGTATAAACAATAGCCAAAGATGGTGTCAGAATAACTCGTTTCAAAATGAATTTTGTCAGCCTTGAGATTTGCGTTTCATGTTTTATGCCGGAGCAATTTTATTGAAAACTAACTTATAATATTATTGTCACATTGATGAATGACCAAATCATAATTAAAGATACAGTACAGAATGTTACCCTTGTTTTATTTCATAGGAAGTTGTATAATATATGTGTGTGTTAGCGATTTCACTGAGCAGACAACTAGTGCTCTTGCCATATGTGCAATACAGTAAACTGAACAGAGGCGGGAACCATTTGAACGCTCCAGCCGTCACCGCTGAAAACACCAATCTAACTTATTAATTCACAGATTTAATTGTTTTCATTAAACAATTTGGTGCCACCCGGGATTCACAACCCCTATGAAATTACAGGTAGGTTGTACTGATAATTGTGACAACGCTACGGACTTTGGTAACAACTACCATTAATGTAACGACAGGTGTGAGACGAACACACCACACTAACACTTTCTACACATAAAAAACAGGTGTACATATTTTACAGATACACACCAGAATTCTTCGTTACAGAATGGCTTCCATCGCGGGGCTTTACAACGACCGAGTCTTCTAGTTCGTTACAATATATAAGTAAGGGAGGTATAAGGAGATGAAGAGTATGATCATTTTAGTTAATGACATACAAGATAATAATTGTGTTTAAAAAAGAAGAAGGTATTTCTATGTCATGAAAAGTATGAACATTTTAGTTAATGACATACAAGATAATAATTGTAATTTTAATAAGAAGGAGTTATTTTTATGTTATGAAGAGTATGAACATTTTGAATAATGACACGCAATATAATAATTATGTTTAATGATAAGAAACATGGCTGAACCATATACAGACCAAGTTATTTATATGTTATGTTTTGTTAATAGATTTAAGTTAAATAGGTATGTGAGAAATGGGAGTAGGAGTAAAACTAATAATGACATAAAAAATAACAAACAACAAATTAATAAATATAATATAAATAGAAAGTAAAGTATCAGATAGGAAATAATTTGGTAAAGGTATAATGACATGAATAAGTTGTAAAAACAGTTCAATGTATTTCAAAAGCCAATAAGAACGAATGCAAACAAGCAAACCATATGTGCTTAGTAAATAATGTTTAAATAGAGCAAATTAAGAAATTCTAAGATATTACAATTTAGGCCTATCAATGACATAGCTGTATAAGTTCTGAAAACCAATAATCAACAATTTAATACTACAGTTGGATATGACCAAATAAATTATGTAATCACAATTAAATACCCAGAATAACATGTAAGAATGGTGATAAATAATATTAATAAGTGAAATATGTATTAAAATAGAATTATCAGTTTTGTACAAAAACATTAGTACAGGGCCTAGATCAGCCTTATGAGATGTCAAATTGATCATTGAAAGAAAATAGGAACATCTATGTTAATATTTCAAACATTGGAAATATCCCCAAGGAAAAATAACATTTATAAAATATTTATTCATTTTGAACAAAAAACCAGGATTTATAACAATAGTTTCAAATGTACTTAACCAATCAGATTCAAGCCAGTTACCATAGAAACAGAACGTTATTATAGTTTTGACCGTTAGGTAATGGGATTCCATTATTAACAATTCAGAGTATAGACGCTTTGCTGATGCGGACCTTTTAAAAAAGAAAATAAGTAAGAATATCAAAACGGAATGAAACCAAAGTGAATACCCGAAGTAAACAAGAGTTCCAGCTACACCAGGAGGAAGAATAAACGAAGTTACAAAATTAATAAGTAACTAAAAATTGTAATAAAAGAAACAGATGCCAACGAAGACGGCAACCCTATCGTTGAGAGTAGATGAAAGCATTAACAACAGCGAAGAAACCATTGATGATCGATAACACTAACACCGTGATTGTGTTAAGTATAAATTAAATTATAATTAATTAAAAAACTAAAACTGATCCACTTTTCTCACAAAAGAAAACTCTCACTATGAACTTGGAACTCATATTTCTTCCAAAGATTAATAAAAAATATTTATGAACATCTGAAGTAACTAGAAGATAACCTATGTATTAAATGATAACACTGACACACACTTTTAACACCACAGAGTTGAATTTAATGTAAACCTCTTTCATATTTAATTACCACAATTGTAAGGTGGTGTACTTTATTTAAATATTAGTTCTAAACTTTTTTTCATACTCAAAAGAATTCATGGGCAGTTTAATTTGTATAAATAAGAAGATACGGCGACCATCATGTCGTCAAACTAACTTGTGCTGCCACCCTGCTCTCTGCTGAGTAAAAAATTAATTTATTGCCGAAGCTAAAAGTTATTATAATCATGTCAATGGTACAATAATTATTGAACATTAATGAGCTACCAAGCTAAATAAATAAGTATGAATCGTTACTAGCTGTCCTGTAATTATTTCAAATGTATTATGTATGTTGTGTTCTGTAGCAGTGAATAGAATTATCTGACCAAATTTTATGTTGGCAACACGTCTCCCCAGACCAGCGAAATTCGAGTTCCCGCCAGTCTACGAGTAATTCGAATCATTCATATCACAGTACAATAAACCAACTGATATTGAAACTTTTAATTGTTTTTATGGAAAACAATTTGGTGCCTTTCGGGAAGAAAAAATCAGTGAGTAAGGACAGGTAAGGACTAATAAACGCAACAAGATTCGGGACGGCTTATTAGCGCGATCGTGATCACCATTCTCAGTGACAGCTTTATCACAAATTGACGCATTCAACGTGTAACTTAATACGTGCCGAGATCGAGATTTCCTACAATATATATTGTAATACTGCACTCTGTGTAGCTCCCGTGTTATTTTGCCACACGTTGGATGCGTCAATTTTGTAATAACCCTCTTTTTTCTAATTTCTGCAAGAGTGTAAAAGTGTCAGAGTGTAATTGGTGTATTGTGTCTTACCAATCCGTCGTCGCTCGGTAACGTAAGTTACGCTGATTGAGTCCGTCGCGAACGTATGAATAACCAGGTATCGAAGTCCTTACCTGAGGTTCACTAGGGGTGTATACATCCCGGGTGGCGCCAAATTGTTTATTTTAAACAATTAAAAAATTTAGGATTATCGGCGAGTCAGCTCAGGCGGTGGGGAGAATTCAAACTTGTTCCCGCCACTTATCGATTTTTACAATCAAGGCAGCAGTTTGCTGTGTTTACTGCTTGAGCGCTTGCCGTCAATTCATAGCTGTTCGCTACAATGTACAACATTTATAATACACTTTCCTAATGAAAATAAAACACATTGGTTACACACAGTATTGGTTTATTAGTTAATGGTTATTACTTATTCAGTGACACAGGTTATATTTGGTTTTTTATATTATTTTGCACCGGCAATTAATCTAAGACAATTTTCTCTGGGTTTTGACGAATCGATTCTGAACGTATCTGATACACCATAATGGCGTCTGTCGAAGTAGTATACAAATATTTTCGTTCGATCGTCTGGATTCTTGAGATTACGATAAAAGGATTAGATGCAATTACAATAATAAAAATACACAACCTTACATTATTTCTACTTAAATAATATAACATGTAGCTATAATTTGTTTTTTGGAGTGTAGTAAAAGTGTTTCAAAAGTTCATAAACTAACAACAGGTTAATTTTATAAGTTGACAAATTTTCAGTGTCTTAGTTTTTTATTTAATCTTTGAAAGAGAATAAATTCAGTTTAGTGATAGTTCATAGTACAGTGAGAAATTTTAAAGTGCGTTTTTTCGGAAATTTGTGTAATTTAAATGATACTTAACACCTTAGTAAACTGGGTGTATGCAGTTGGTCTGGTAAAAAGGACTTGAGCTCCAATCGAATTCAAATTTCAATTGTTTAGGCTTCTGGCATCTTTTTCAAATTAATCGGAGCAATTTATTCATTTCTTTTTGATTTAAATGGTCTTCGACATCAGTGAAATGGTTTCAGTCATCATCTGCTTCCTTCTCGTTCATTTGTGGTAATTTAGTTTACTTTTATAACATTTTAAATTAAATATTTGGTTGTTCAAAATTTTGCTTCTGTTCTCCAAGAGCGTCGCTTTACGAGTAACGATATTCAACAGTAATTCCGTCCCTAACGGCAGTTGCCATGGTTACTAATTAAATGGGATTGGTTAATCTGGCTATAAATCCATTGTTATCAATTCAAAATCCTTGTATATCTTCTGATTGCTTTCCTTCCGTTATCTTCCTTCCTAAGTATTAATTATTATCACTGTTATTTGTATTTTCTTCCAAAGATTATTTTGGTATCCCACAAGATTGGGTTATTTCATGTTTTATAATTTTACAATTATTTTAATATTTCCTAATTACATTTCTCTTTTAATTTAAGTCCTTATTCTAATATTTTACTTTTAATAAAGATTTACAATTTATCCTTGGTTGATTATTCGCCTTGGATTTGTTAATTACTTTGTTATTTTCATACAATTTGTATTTGTTGGTGTTTGACAGTTAGGCATTTCTTAAGCCTAAGTAGCCATTACTGATTTTTACTTATTTCATATACATTACATCTCATTTTAGCCTAATACTTTATTTTGTTCTTATAACTGGTTTTGTTACCTATTGATGTGTTTTGGTTCTGTTTTTGTGTTATTTGTATGTTACTACTATTTTATACATCATGTATTGCTAATTATTTACTAACTGGTTTTCTCGTTTTCTAAGTCATATATTGCTTTACTTTCTTACTTATTTAATCCGCCAGTGTCAACAATATGGCTATTATTTACTAGTTTTTATCACATAAAATACAACATTTAGGTCTATGGTTGGTATAATTACCCCAGCCATATCCTATTCATAAATTTGCTTAAACAATTAGTAGGTAATATTGGTGTACAATTCATTACATTCTTGGATTTCGTTGTCCATGACGTGTCCGTTACTTAACTATATATCACTATAATATTGACGACTCGGAACACTAAGTTTTTTATAAGTAAAAACGTAAAGTTTTACCTTACAGCCTAAACCGGCTTTCACCTATAGAAGGCTTCATCAGAGGCTGTCGTTAGTAGCGCTGTTCGTCTTGTTGTTGGCGACAAGATAGTGTTTCGAAAGATCGAAGCTGTGTGTGTGGTGAGATGTGTTCGAATAATGCGTGCGATTTGAATTGTGTCTGTTCGTTTAGGATGTCGTTTTTATTTGTTTTTGTGTGTTTGTATATTTCTAATTGTTCTAGAGTGTCTAGTTTTCGGCCTTTTGTGTGTACGTGTAGTATGTTCATGTTATTGTCGATGTTTTTATATGTGTGGTTTGCTTCAATGAGGTGGTTTGCGAAGGTAGATTCTGTAGTGGTGTGGAATGCTTTTGTGTGTTCAATGTATCTCTGTTTGAAGCTACGTCCTGTCTGGCCTATGTAGAATTTATTGCAATTTGAACAATTTAGTTTATATACACCGGGTAGATCGAATTTGTTTTGTGCTTTGGGCATGCGTTTTGATAGTGTGTGTTCTGTTTTGTTAGTAGTTTTGTAAGCGATTCTGTATCCTGCTTTTTTGAATTTGTGGGCAATTTTTCTGTTTGTTTGTTGATGTATGTTAGTGTTATGAATTTGTTGTTTTCTGTCTTTGTCTGTTGTTTGTTTTGTGTTTTGTGTAGGAGTTTACTGACTATTGTTCTGTCATAACCGTTAGATTCTGCTAGATATTTTATCGTGTTTAGTTCGTCTTTGTAGTCCATTTCATCTAAGGGGATGTTGTTAAGTCTATGTATCATGGTTCTAAAAGCAGCTAGTTTGTGTTGTATTGGGTGATTGGAGGTGTTGTGTATTAGTGTGTCAGTTGTAGTTGGTTTTCTGTATATACTGAATTTGTGCCTGTGTTCTAGTTTTGTGATGGAGAGGTCTAAGAAGTTTATGGTATTGTTGTGTTCATATTCGGCAGTGAAGGTTATGTTTTTATGTATTTTGTTTATGTGCGTTAGTAACTGTTCACATTGTCTTTTATTTCCCCTGTATAGTATTAGAATGTCATCAACGTATCTGTGCCAATATAGTATTTTATGTGAGTGTCTGTCATTGTTTGTGAGTATTTTTGTTTTTTCAAAGTGTTGGAGGAAGACTTCTGCTAGAATGCTGGATATGGGGGAGCCCATGGGTAGGCCATCGTTCTGTGTGTAGTATTTATTGTTATAAGTAAAATAGTTTTGTTTTGTGATAATGTTCAGAGTTTCTGTTATTTCATTGATAAGTTCGTTTGGTGTGTTGTTCTGTTTGAGTTTGTTTTGTAGGATGGTGATTGTTTCAGAGATGGGGATGTTTGTGTACAGGTTTTTAATGTCAAAGGAGGCTAATGTGGTGTTATGGGGGATGTGTATGTCTTTTATTTTTGTTACTAGGTCAGTGTTGTTTTTTACTGTAATGTTGTTGTCTATTTGTGTGTGTTGTCTAATAATTTTGTCTAGTTATTTTGCCAGTTTGTGTGCAGGGGCATTACGGTAGTTGATAATGGGGCGGATTGGAATGTCTTCTTTATGGATTTTGGGAAGCGCTTGGAGTGTAGGTGCTGATGGTCGGATTTGTTTCATGTAGGGCTTTTGTTTATGTGTCATAATGTGTTTGGCTTTGTTGACTATTTGTTTTACTGAGTTTTGGTATCTGTCGGTGGGGTCGTGTTTTAGTTCTGTGATGTTGTTCTGTTCTATGAAGTCTTGTACTTTTTTGTGTAGGTTGTCTGTGGGGATAATTACAGTCGTGTTGCCTTTGTCAGCTTTTACAAATGTGATGTTGTGATTGTGTGCCTTTTCCCTCAGTTTGATGGCTGTGTGTATTTCTGAGTTGTTGTTGTTGTTGTCGTCTGGTGTCTTATGTACTCCTATTGTGTTGTTTATATTATGTCTTAATGTGTCTTGATGTTCTGGTGCTGTGTTTTGTATATTTGTTTCTGTGTCAATTATGCCTAAAACATAACATACATTACAATATAATTCCCTCGCACAAATTCTACCCACGTACAGTAAACCTCACGAACGTCACACTCACAAAAAACGAACAAACACTCCTTGATAAAGGCCTAAAACATAACATACATTACAAACATAACAACCAAACACTAACAAAGCTCATAATTGACACAGAAACAAATATACATAAGACACCAGACAACAACAATCACAACTCAGAAATACACACAGCCATCAAACTGAGGGAAAAGGCACACAAACACAACATCACATTTGTAAAAGCTGACAAAGGCAACACGACTGTAATTATCCCCACAGACAACCTACACAAAAAAGTACAAGACTTCATAGAACAGAACAACATCACAGAACTAAAACACGACCCCACCGACAGATACCAAAACTCAGTAAAACAAATAGTCAACAAAGCCAAACACATTATGACACATAAACAAAAGCCCTACATGAAACAAATCCGACCATCAGCACCTACACTCCAAGCGCTTCCCAAAATCCATAAAGAAGACATTCCAATCCGCCCCATTATCAACTACCATAATGCCCCTGCACACAAACTGGCAAAATAACTAGACAAAATTATTAGACAATACACACAAATAGACAACAACATTGCAGTAAAAAACAACACTGACCTAGTAACAAAAATAAAAGACATACACATCCCCCATAACACCACATTAGCCTCCTTTGACATTAAAAACCTGTACACA
The DNA here is from genome assembly GCA_034769895.1 of Magicicada septendecula. Taxonomy (NCBI): domain Eukaryota; kingdom Metazoa; phylum Arthropoda; class Insecta; order Hemiptera; family Cicadidae; genus Magicicada; species Magicicada septendecula. The sequence continues at coordinate 416,712,297 of CM068374.1, read as the reverse complement.
AACATCCCCATCTCTGAAACAATCACCATCCTACAAAACAAACTCAAACAGAACAACACACCAAACGAACTTATCAATGAAATAACAGAAACTCTGAACATTATCACAAAACAAAACTACTTTACTTATAACAATAAATACTACACACAGAACGATGGCCTACCCATGGGCTCCCCCATATCCAGCATTCTAGCAGAAGTCTTCCTCCAACACTTAGAAAAAACAAAAATACTCACAAACAATGACAGACACTCACATAAAATACTATATTGGCACAGATACGTTGATGACATTCTAATACTATACAGGGGAAATAAAAGACAATGTGAACAGTTACTAACGCACATAAACAAAATACATAAAAACATAACCTTCACTGCCGAATATGAACACAACAATACCATAAACTTCTTAGACCTCTCCATCACAAAACTAGAACACAGGCACAAATTCAGTATATACAGAAAACCAACTACAACTGACACACTAATACACAACACCTCCAATCACCCAATACAACACAAACTAGCTGCTTTTAGAACCATGATACATAGACTTAACAACATCCCCTTAGATGAAATGGACTACAAAGACGAACTAAACACGATAAAATATCTAGCAGAATCTAACGGTTATGACAGAACAATAGTCAGTAAACTCCTACACAAAACAAACAACAGACAAAGACAGAAAACAACAAATTCATAACACTAACATACATCAACAAACAAACAGAAAAAATTGCCCACAAATTCAAAAAAGCAGGATACAGAATCGCTTACAAAACTACTAACAAAACAGAACACACACTATCAAAACGCATGCCCAAAGCACAAAACAAATTCGATCTACCCGGTGTATATAAACTAAATTGTTCAAATTGCAATAAATTCTACATAGGCCAGACAGGACGTAGCTTCAAACAGAGATACATTGAACACACAAAAGCACTCCACACCACTACAGAATCTACCTTCGCAAACCACCTCATTGAAGCAAACCACACATATAAAAACATCGACAATAACATGAACATACTACACGTACACACAAAAGGCCAAAAACTAGACACTCTAGAACAATTAGAAATATACAAACACACAAAAACAAATAAAAACGACATCCTAAACGAACAGACACAATTCAAATCGCACGCATTATTCGAACACATCTCACCACACACACACAGCTTCGATCTTTCGAAACACTATCTTGTCACCAACAACAAGACGAACAGCGCTACTAACGACAGCCTCTGATGAAGCCTTCTATAGGTGAAAGCCGGTTTAGGCTGTAAGGTAAAACTTTACGTTTTTACTTATAAAAAACTTAGTGTTCCGAGTCGTCAATATTATAGTGATATTTAATGCATTACATTTTATTTTATTTATTTTTTGGTGATAAACAACCTCACCTCTTTTGAACTTACTTCACTAATTATCCCTTATAACATGGGTGTTTATTGATTGTTTTAAACTTCTTAATTTATAAATAATTTTTACCTTCACTCCATGGTAACACTATCTGTTTACTCTTTCATGGGATTCTCACTTTTAAATACTATTATATACTTTTAAACTTTACAATAAGATTCTTTTCTAATCAATACAGTTAACATCACTCTTCAGTGTTCATTACTTCTTAATTAATTGTTTATTTTAAATACTATTCTTAACAACTTTCTTAAATATTAATATTGTTCACTATTAAACCTTTAGTGTTTGTTATTTTGACTAAGTGTTTATCTTAGCTTTCACTCTTTTTCCTATTGCTATCATTGACAATATTTTTATTTACTCATCACCTTCACTTTTAAATTATCTTGTGTTTATCATAATTTACACATATTATTTATATTTACTAAGTTCATGTCTTTCTCTATTTCTTACTTACATATACTTCTAATTCTTGGGTTCGTGTATTTTTATTTATCGGGTTTTTTTAATTATTAATTACATTTGTCACTTATTCAATACTAATATTTATCTTTTATATTGGTTCTTTACCGGTTTCATTTCCTTTATGATATTTGATTGTATCATTTCTCCCTTCTTTCTTCTCTACTACTTGTCTGTGTTTTATCACCTTGTTTCATTTTATTTCCTTTATAGTTGGTTTGTTCCATTTTTCTTCTCCTTCACTTCTCATCTTGTTTCCTTTTATTTTGGTTCTTATCTGGTCAATCTCTGGGGTTGGGTCAAAGTCATTTGTCTGTCAGTCTAGCCTGTGAGTTTCTTTAATAATCACTTTTAGTTTATAATTCTTCCTCCTTCTTTCTTAATTACATTTTATCTCCTTATTCTCTTCATTATTTATTTATTAAAATATATTACTTTTCAGCATTTCTTACATACTTATAGTTATCAAATATGATCTGAATTTGGCGATGTTATATAATGCCCTTCTACCAAAATTGATCATTTTATAAAACGTGATTCTAAGTTTCATGAAATTATCAATTGTATTGTATCATTTTCTTCTTAAATTCTCCTGCTTCTTGTTCATTTTTATGTTTAATTCTGTATCTTCTACTTCCTTCGTTCTGAGTCTTTTCTTCATTATTTTCTCTTATTACGATCTGGCTTATTGATTTTTTATTATAAATTATTCCCTATAAATCTTATTTTCTCTAACTATCCCTACTTTGTAGCTGAAATCGATTCGGTTGGGCTCTATTGGCTTACCTAACTCCGTCGTTCAAAACTACTCTTTTTCTGAGGTCAGGGGAACATCATCCCTGCTCAGTTAAATGATTGCTGGATTTACTCAACAGTCAATCTCAATTAATGAATCTTCAATACAGTCATCTTGTGACTAATAATAATAATAATATTTGTTGGAAATCTTTTACTTTTGTATTTCATTATTGCTCAGTTCGAGTCATATATTTTTCATCCTTCTTTATTGATACCATTTAATAATACTTGAAGCGTTGATTTTTATTGATACAATTAACATTTTTATTCAATTTTAATTACTCTTTGTTTCATCTCATTTCATATTATCACTCTTAGAATATTTATTTTATTTATTTCGTTCTTTGATCATTGGTTTGTTTATTTTACTTCCCATATTTTTCTAAATAGTTGTGGAAGTTGATCTTTTGTTTCTAATATCATAGGAATTTTTTGTAGCTTATTCCTTTATAGTATGTTTTACTTCTTTGCCTCATATGTTGGCTAAAGATTATTGTAAGTTGATCTTACTTTGTAGGAATTTTTTGTAACTTTATTCCTTAATTTTGTAATTTGTTTACTATATTATCAAAATATTTGCGTGAGTTGATCTTACTTTGTAGGAATTTTTTGGTAACTTTATTCCTTCATTTTATAATTTGCCTCATATGTTGGCTAAATCTTTGCGTAAGTTGGCCTTACATAACTTTTTGAATTTTGAAATTCAACTTATGACTTTTTTCTTTATTATCTATTTGCAAACTTATTCGTTTGTTTTGTTATCTGTTTTTTATTTTATTCAAATTACTTCGGTTGGTTAATTACCTTTGGTTTTTTCAGTCATGGCTGACTGTCATAATATTTCTTAATTGATGCTTGATTGTATACCCCCTTTATTTTCTTAGTGATGGGATTAGTGATTTCGTAAGTGTTATTGCCCTTGTCTCTTGTGATAGTGTACGGTCCCACGTATAATAATAGTAACCTTTTTGTAATGCCTTCTATTGAGCTAGGTAATTCTCTGTTTTTTATTAGCACACTTTCTCCTATCTGGTATTTGATAGTATTTTGCTGGTTCTTAGAATATTTATTCTTTTGTTGCTCTACTTTCTCTGCGATTCTGTTGTAAAATTTTCTTTTTTCAAATTGATATTCTGTGTTTGTGGGAAATTGAATCAGATCATTTATCTTTCTAGGCGGTGGCCGCTCGAACATCATTGTGTATGGTGTGGCTTCAATGAAGTTGTGGTACGCCAGGTTTATAAATTCTTCAGTGGATTTTAGGTAATTGTGCCATTCCTTTTGTTTATCATGGCAGTAGGTCCTTAGGATTCGACCCACTTCTGTAAGTACTCTCTCAGCTGGGTTACTGCTGGGGTGATAAACGGATGTTTTGTAGGTTTTAATACCATGTTCCCAGAGTTTGCTTTTCCATTGAGTTCCTTTAAATTGAGTCCCGTGATCGGTTATAATTGCCATAGGTTTCCCTACTTCTGGTATAAATTTGGTTAACATGATCTCAATAATTTTCTTAGTGGTAGCACGGTTAATGGAGTATAACTTAGTATATTTGGTGAAGTGATCGAACATGATTACAATGAATAGAAATCTGTGTCTTCCTCCACTGCGAGGAAACGGACCACAAATATCAAGGAATACCCTTTCTAATTTTTGACTTGATATTATTGGTATCATCATACCCTCTTTTTTCAAATTGTTGCACTTTACCATTTGGCAAATTTTACATTTTTGTATCGTTTTGCTCACCTTTCGATAAATATTCTTTATATAAACTTGTTTCTCTAATGCTTTTATTACTTTCATGGCACCCATATGGCCATACCGAATGTGGTAGTTCAATATCAGTTGTTCTACAGTAGACGGGATTACTAGTTTCCACTCTCCAAGGTTAGGGTTGTTTTTAATGAATAACAGGTTATTGTGTACTTTATAATACTGTACAATGGGTTCTTCTTCTTTTGATATTCTCTCCCGGATACTCATTATTTTTGGGTCCACATCTTGATGTCTTCTTATTTCCAGCGTTATTTTTTCCAGATCCCTTCTATCCTTAATAATGTTATACACCTTAACTAACTGTTCTTTCTCTCCCTCGAAAGTTTGTTGCTGGATGTTGATACGGGATAATATGTCAGCAGCTGCGTTTTTCTTCCCTGGTATGTATTCCCAGTTAATATGGTATTCTTGTAGTAATAAAATCCATCGGGTTAATCTTCCATGACTGAGCTTACACTGCTTAAGGAATGATATGGATCTATGGTCGCTTCTCACGGTTATTGTATATCCTAGAATATAAGTCCTGAATTTGTTGCAGGCGAACACAACACTAAGTAGTTCTTTCTCCGTGACGTGATAGTTCCTTTCACATCCATTTAAGATTCTACTTGCAAAGCTTATGACCATATGTTGCCTCTTCTCATCTTCCTGATATAATACAGCACCTACACTCACATTGCTCGCATCACAGTTCATGAAGAATGGCTTTTTGAAGTCTGGATGGTGTAAAATAACGGTGTTTAAAAACTTTTCTTTTATTTGTTTAAATATTTCATCTTGTTCGGCCCCCCATGTCCATTTATCTTTAGTTGATAATTGTTTTTTAAATTGTGCTGTTAACTTGGAATAATTGTCCTGGAATTTCCGATAATAATTGCAGATTCCAAGGAAAGACTGTAGCTGTTTTTTGTTTTTAGGTGTGGGGAATCGTTGTATCGCTTCAACTTTTCTGATGAAGGGGAGATGCCTTCCTCTGTTAGATTAAATCCTAAAAATTGTACCTTTCGGGCTATAAACTTTGACTTATCCAGCTTAAGGGTTCTGTGGTTATCTGATAACTTTTTTAATACCGTCTCCACTCTAGCACAGTGTTCTTGCCAATTTGATGATGTTATCAGCAGGTCATCTACGTATACGGTGGTAAAATTCAGCACATATTGTCCCAATATCTGATCCATACACTTAACAAACACTGCAACTGACTTTATCAGTCCAAATGGCAGTCTTTTGAACTGATAGTTCCTCCCATCGAACAGAAAAGCTAAGTATTTTCTACTGTTCGGATGTAGCTCCACCTGCCAATATCCACATACTGTATCCCATGCGCTGATGTATTTTGTACCGTGGATCTTCTTTAGAATCTCTTCAATTTCACCTGGGGATGTTCTGTCATTTACGATCACTTTATTGATCTCTCTTGCATCGAGGCATATTCTCACTTTTCCGTCCTTTTTCGGTACCGCCACTATTGGACTGGTATATGGTGATTGACTCAATTCTATTATATCGTCTTCCATCATTTGGTTCATCTCTGCCCTCACTGCATTCCTTTGCGAGTATGCGATAGGGTAAGATTTTTTTCTTAAAATCAACGGGTTCTTTAAATATGATCTTACATTGGTAGTCCTTTACCTTACCCGGGGCGTCAGAAAAAATATGTCGATATTTATTGTAAATGTTTATGAGATCCTCTGCCTGGTGTACACTAATCTGTTGCTCTTGTCCTTCTCGTTGGAATTGTCTGATCTCCTCCAGCTTGCTCAACCATAGTTCTTCATCCTTCCATTCATTTAATACCCTTCCGTGTGATTGTTGGCAATAATAGTTCTGTATCATTGTGCAGCTGGTTGTTATTGAAGGTAAGTTGCTACCGTTCACTATATCGGTTGTCCATATTCCTTGTTCAGTGTTTAGTGATACTTCTCCTTGCCATAGATCAATTATGGCAGAGTATTGTCTGAGTACATCACACCCAACAAGTATTAAGAATGGCAGGCCGCTGGCAACAAGAAATGACATAGTGAATGTTAAGCCTTTATTGTTAAGTTCCAAGGATACTTGTTTCCTGACTGTTTTGTTTTGTCTGCCTGTAGCACCGATGATAGTCACATTGTTTATTGGTAGAGTTGGTATTGGTATACTACTTTCCTGCTGTAGTCTACTTAATTCCACTTGGTCGATCAAAGATATGTTAGATCCTGTGTCGATCATTAAGGTTGATATGATTCCATTTATTTGGGCACTTATGTACACTATTTCACTGTTTCTGCTAGGCATCGGGTTATTATTTTCTTCAATCAACTCGTCTCTTATATTTTTTAAATAGTTCGTATGTATTATAGTGATCTTTTTGTCTGTCGTCTTAAATTCCCCAAGAGATTGGTCCAGTGATGGGCTGTTCACAGTTTTCACCGACCTTATTCGTTTAAATGAGGGCTGGCCTCATTGTTCCTGACTTCATTTGTGTTTATTTGTTGGTTCGTTGCTGGCTCCTGTAGGTTGTTCATGTTATCTCCATCATTCCCAGTATTTTCCTCGAATGTGTGGCTTCTTGTGTTTGGTACCTGGTTATAGTACGCTCGTCGGTAATTTGCCTGGGAATAGTTTCTTCCTGGACTTCGCTGTGTTTGTCCTTTCACGTAATTCACTTGCGGTCGGTATCCTTAGTTGTTGTTATTACCGTTTCCAGGGCGATAATAATTGTTAGGACCATTCTGTGGATAGTTACCCCTGTAATTGTTTCTAAAATGACCATTGTTGTTCCCATTTCGGTTATAGTTCCTGGGCGCATTATTACCACGTTGATTTCCTTGGTAATTATTAGGGTTGTTCTGTGGTGGCTATCTATTCTTATATATATATATATATATATATATATATATATATATATATATGAGAATCTATTCTTGTGGTATTGCCATTCGTGTTCATGGCTCTCTAACAGACTAGCCATGTCCTGAATAGTCTTGACCTGACTGTACATCTGGGCTTTCTGTATAGCGTCATGATAATGGTAAGACAATTGTATTACTAGACACTCTTCCGGGATGCGGGGTTCCAAATTTCTGGCCATGCAGATCTTTCCCAGGAAGTAGGATGTGAGGGATTGTCCGTTCTGACTCTCATACCTCCCGTTACTTAAGTTATTGCGGACCATGTTCTGGGTTGATTCAGACCAGTATTTCGCCTTGAATTGGGTTTTGAATTCTTGGATGCTCTGGATGTCTGGTCTTGTGGCGGTCCACCAGTTGTCATACGTTTCTTTGAACATCTCGTCCAGCATTCCCCTCACCGTTGTCCATCGGGTCTCGCGATTTTTTACAATCAGCTCTTCCACCCTTTTCAGAAATTCAATTGGGTTTCTCTTATAGTTGCGGAAGTTGATCGTATCCCGACTGTCAGTGCTAATGATATGGTTAGTGTTATATGGCCGGTCACGCCAGGCGTCCACTTCTTCCTGCAATTTCTCTTCCCGTCTATGCATCTCATCAATTCTTTTGTTATTTTTGTCCACCTTGCTGTCGATTTTATTCAGATTGCTGTATACCCCTTCCATTCTTTCTCCCAGGTCTGTTCGTATCACTGCTATCTCCTTCTGGTTCTCTTTCCGGACTTGATGCATGTCCTGGTTCACCTGTTCCCACTTTTTGGTCATTTCTTCATGGCATTCCTCAATCCTCCTTTTGTTTTCTCCTTCGAGGTTATTTATTTTATTGATTACCTCCTCACGGACCTCTGAAACAGTTTCGTTGGTTTTCTCCAGTCTCTCCAACGTCTCCTCTAATTTCTCATTGGTTTTGGTGATCTGTTGTTTGGTTTCTTGCCAGTACTCCATTAATTGGTGTTTCATCTGCTGCTTCATTTCTTCTTTATTTTTCTCGTGGTCCTCCTTCAGCTGTTCCCTCAATTTTTCTTTCAATTCTTCATTTGTTCGCTGAATGTCCTCCGTCAATCGCTGTTGTAATGTTTCATTATTTTGGTTAATTGTTTGTCTTAACTCTTCCTTAGTACTTTCATTTGTACTCACTATTTTTTCATTGATTTGTTTCAAACTTTCCTCACTCTTATCAAATTTTTCGTTAATTTGTTTCAGGCTCTCCTCATTCTTGTAGAATTTCTCCTCCTGTTTCTTAAAATTTTCATTGGTTTCTTCCTGCTGTTTCTTAAAATTTTCATTAATCAATTCCCATAATTGTTGTAAATCCATTCCTCCTCTGGCTTCCTCCCTGTCACCCGCCTGTGGTTCCCTTTCTTTGTCTTTGGTTGGTTCTGTTGTGGTTATTGTTGTCTCCACTTCTTCAATCGATGTTCCTTCCTCTTCTTCCCCTCTATTTCCTTCCATCTCTTTGTCCATCGCAAATTGTTTTCGTCACTCCTCTAGTATGCATCTTGATCTCCTTTCATAATCGCCACTAGAATTTCGTATTTCCCTTTCTTCTAGCCTCACCAGTTGGTCGCCAATTTTGTAATACTTCACTCTGTGTAGCTCCCGTGTTATTTTGCCACACGTTGGATGCGTCAATTTTGTAATAACCCTCTTTTTTATAATTTCTGCAAGAGTGTAAAAGTGTCAGAGTGTAATTGGTGTATTGTGTCTTACCAATCCGTCGTTGCTCGGTAACTTAACTTACGCTGATTGAGTCCGTCGCGAACGTACGAATAACCAGGTATCGAAGTCCTTACCTGAGGTTTACTAGGGGTGTATACATCCCGGGTGGCGCCAAATTGTTTATTTTAAACAATTAAAAAATTTAGTATTATCGGCGAGTCAGCTCAGGCGGTGGGGAGAATTCAAACTTGTTCCCGCCACTTATCGATTTTTACAATCAAGGCAGCAGTTTGCTGTGTTTACTGCTTGAGCGCTTGCCGTCAATTCATAGCTGTTCGCTACAATGTACAACATTTATAATACACTTTCCTAATGAAAATAAAACACATTGGTTACACACAGTATTGGTTTATTAGTTAATGGTTATTACTTATTCAGTGACACAGGTTATATTTGGTTTTTTATATTATTTTGCACCGGCAATTAATCTAAGACAATTTTCTCTGGGTTTTGACGAATCGATTCTGAACGTAACTGATACACCATAATGGCGTCTGTCGAAGTAGTATACAAATATTTTCGTTCGATCATCTGGATTCTTGAGATTACGATAAAAGGATTAGATGCAATTACAATAATAAAAATACACAACCTTACATTATTTCTACTTAAATAATATAACATGTAGCTATAATTTGTTTTTTGGAGTGTAGTAAAAGTGTTTCAGAAGTTCGTAAACTAACAACAGGTTAATTTTATAAGTTGACAAATTTTCAGTGTCTTAGTTTTTTATTTAATCTTTGAAAGAGAATAAATTCAGTTTAGTGATAGTTTATAGTACAGTGAGAAATATTTAAAGTGCGTTTTTTTTCTTTCGGAAATTTGTGTAATTTAAATGATACTTAACACCTTAGTAGACTGGGTGTATGCAGTTGGTCTGGTAAAAAGGACTTCAATCGGATTCAAATTTCAATTGTTTGGGCTTCTGGCATCTTTTTCAATTTAACCGGAGCAATTTATTCATTTCTTTTTGATTTAAATGGTCTTCGACATCAGTGATCATTTCTGATCATCGTTTCAGTCATCGTCTGCTTCCTTCTCGTTCATTTGTGGTAATTTGGTTTACTTTTATAACATTTTAAATTAAATATTTGGTTGTTCAAAATTTTGCTTCTGTTCTCCAAGAGCGTCGCTTTACGAGTAACAATATTCAATGGTAATTCCGTCCCTAACGGCAGTTGCCATGGTTACTAATTAAATCTGATTGGTTAATCTGGCTATAAATCCATTGTTATCAATTCAAAATCCTTGTATATCTTCTGATTGCTTCCTTCCGTTATCTTCCTTCCTATTAATTATTATCACTGTTATTTGTATTTTCTTCCAAAGATTATTTTGGTATCCCACAAGATTGGGTTATTTCATGTTTTATAATTTTACAATTATTTTAATATTTCCTAATTACATTTCTCTTTTAATTTAAGTCCTTATTCTAATATTTTACTTTTAATAAAGATTTACAATTTATCCTTGGTTGATTATTCGCCTTGGATTTGTTAATTACTTTGTTATTTTCATACAATTTGTATTTGTTGGTGTTTGACAGTTAGGCATTTCTTAAGCCTAAGTAGCCATTACTGATTTTTACTTATTTCATATACATTACATCTCATTTTAGCCTAATACTTTATTTTGTTCTTATAACTGGTTTTGTTACCTATTGATGTGTTTTGGTTCTGTTTTTGTGTTATTTGTATGTTACTACTATTTTATACATCATGTATTGCTAATTATTTACTAACTGGTTTTCTCGTTTTCTAAGTCATATATTGCTTTACTTTCTTACTTATTTAGTCCGCCAGTGTCAACAATATGGCTATTATTTACTATTTTTTATCACATAAAATACAACATTTAGGTCTATGGTTGGTATAATTACCCCAGCCATATCCTATTCATAAATTTGCTTAAACAATTAGTAGGTAATATTGGTGTACAATTCATTACATTTTATTTTATTTATTTTTTGGTGATAAACAACCTCACCTCTTTTGAACTTACTTCACTAATTATCCCTTATAACATGGGTGTTTATTGATTGTTTTAAACTTCTTAATTTATAAATAATTTTTACCTTCACTCCATGGTAACACTATCTGTTTACTCTTTCATGGGATTCTCACTTTTAAATACTATTATATACTTTTAAACTTTACAATAAGATTCTTTTCTAATCAATACAGTTAACATCACTCTTCAGTGTTCATTACTTCTTAATTAATTGTTTATTTTAAATACTATTCTTAACAACTTTCTTAAATATTAATATTGTTCACTATTAAACCTTTAGTGTTTGTTATTTTGACTAAGTGTTTATCTTAGCTTTCACTATTTTTCCTATTGCTATCATTGACAATATTTTTATTTACTCATCACCTTCACTTTTAAATTATCTTGTGTTTATCATAATTTACACATATTATTTATATTTACTAAGTTCATGTCTTTCTCTATTTCTTACTTACATATACTTCTAATTCTTGGGTTCGTGTATTTTTATTTATCGGGTTTTATTAATTATTAATTACATTTGTCACTTATTCAATACTAATATTTATCTTTTATATTGGTTCTTTACCGGTTTCGTTTCCTTTATGATATTTGATTGTATTATTTCTCCCTTCTTTCTTCTCTACTACTTTCTGTGTTTTATCACCTTGTTTCATTTTATTTCCTTTATAGTTGGTTTGTTCCATTTTTATTTTCATTTTTCTTCTCCTTCACTTCTCATCTTGTTTCCTTTTATTTTGGTTCTTATCTGGTCAATCTCTGGGGTTGGGTCAAAGTCAGTCTGTCAGTCTAGCATGTGAGTTTCTTTAATAATCACTTTTAGTTTATAATTGTTCCTCCTTCTTTCTTAATTACATTTTATCTCCTTATTCTCTTCATTATTTATTTATTAAAATATATTACTTTTTAGCATTTCTTACATACTTATAGTTATCAAATATGATCTGAATTTGGCGATGTTATTATATATGTATATATATATATATATATATATTGTAACAAGACCTGTTAACTGTAGTTACAAATACAAGAAAAGAAAAAAAAAAATTTTATTAAAAAAAAAAAAATTTGTTTGTTTGTTGTGAATATAATTTAGAATTAATCCTGGTTTTATGTTTTGTTCAAATTTTTAAAATTCTGTAATGTATTTTTGTTTTAATTTACACTTCTGGTAGAGCTTAACAAAATCTGGAGTTAATCAGATTATCTCCTTTCAGCAATCGATTAATGATTTTCAGTGCTGCTCCAGTATCTCACTTTTAGTTAATATTTCTCATCTTCCAGGAAGTCTCGTAGTTAATTAAACCCTTAAATTAAAATGTGAAATAATTTTATAATCCAAATAGTTGAAATAAATTGATTTATTAACAATAATTAATAATAATCGATTTTAAATCGATTTAGAGCAATTGTTCGACTCCGTCACAGGGATATATCGATATGTGATTACAGGTTAAATTTTTATATAAGTATTAAAAAAGGTTGTTTCAACGATTATTTTATATAGTCAGAGAAGGGCAGGCCTAGAAAGTATAACAGTTACAAGAAATAATCTTAATAATTAATATTTAACAAATTGTGAATAATATATAATGTTTAATATATTTGATTTTTCAAACCAAAGCTGCAGGCTATGAAATCAGTCGAAGAAGGTTGCAGTGCATCTTGGGACCATCATGGCGGCTATCTGAATTGATGAGGTTATACGTATATTTCGTCGCTGGAAAATCTCACAATAAATTCACCTTTATAACTGTTGTATGGATCTCCGAAATTGTGTATACTGTCTATTATGTTGTTTGAGAAATTCTGGATGAGTGTTCAGTGTCCACTGGTGTTAATTGTTTTCTATTAGAGGTGTTCACTTTATGTCTGTTCGTGACGAAGAAATGTTAATATGTTGTAGAGTGAATTATTAATAGTAGATAGTTTTAATGATTTAAATCACTTGTATTATGTGGTGTATTTTTCGTTTTCACCGTTGTCGTAAAGTATTTCATAAGTTTTGACTCGAAAAGTGTTAATTTATGTAACTCCCGTTTTTCACTGATTCTAGGCTTTAACCTTTACACTCCATTATACGATTTTAAGAACGCGATTCTGCATCGACTGTTCCGTTTGAATGTTAACAAAGAACTAACTAACTTCCTTCACCTTAGGAAATATCTTGCCAAGTTAATATTGGAAAAGTATTTTTAAAATAATTTTCACTTCCCATGTACATAATTCCAAGGTACATTATATATGGAATATTTTTAGTTTATTGTTTGGTTTCATGAACTATTAACTATATAATTGGTTTATTTATTTCATTCTGTTTAATTTGATATGTCATAGTCCATATTTGTTGAGATTTTTGTTAAAATTAACATATTTCTGTCTTTTTGGAAATCTAGGCCCAAAAAACCTGTTTCCGTTCTTGTACACAATTACTGCCATTTTAAGTGTTATTAATATAATTATAATAAATTTCAAATGGTCACAAATATTTTGCTTTGCTTAATCCTTTATAAATTTAACATTTGAACTGTCTTTTAGTGATAATTTCTGAATTTACCGTTCCTCTTCTGAAATATTTAATTATTACATTTCAAAAATTTTCAATAATTTAAGATATTTTTCTATATTACTCTTTTAAATCATAGGATCATTTACAGTAGTTGTTAATTGACCTACCTTACATAAATCTTATTAGTTTACATGGTTCATTGGTGAATTAACTGGTTTATATTAATTTTTGTGAATTCATTATTTGGCCTAGAGTTTAGTATTTTACATATATGGTTTTTTCAAATAAATTTAATTCTACACCTCCTCTGACTCTTAAAAATTAACACAACTTGAAATAAAATTGTTTACATAATTATTGATATGTGTAGCATCTAATTCATGCTACTGTTACAAAATAATAATTAACATTAATCAGCAGTCTTTAAAGTTAGACATGTTTGCTTAAACTGTTTAGAACATACATTTAACACATTTTATAAATTAATACAGCATCCATACTTAAACATTTTAATTAGTATGTATGCTGTTATATGACTAAAACATCTTACTCTAAACATATAGGTACCTTATTCTATTGGAACTCTTTTTAAAATATGGAGTTCATGGCTTTGAACAATATCAGCCATTTAAACTTCTTAACTCTATTAACTTAAGTTATTTTCAGTCCTTTCTGATTTTACTATTATTATCTAACATCCCCTTGTACAGTAAACATTTCCCTCACACTTTCTTTGTTATTGATATTCCTTTGAATGTCTAGAGATAACAAAGTGATCTTATTTAATGAAATATTGGAAATATTTTCCATTTTAATATTTCATTATTTGTTAATTATAAAATATAAAAGTTACTTTATAGCACATTGTTTAAGTTATAGATACACTACAACTTGAAGTTTATTACATTTCAAAACACTTCCACTAGTACACTTTCACTGTTGGTTCTGACTTATATTTGAGTTTTGTTATTCTCAGACCAGACCTTTAGTCATCATGGACTGTGAAGATTTGTTTATTTTTTATCATATAATAACTTTAGTTGGTGCACTTCTTATCATACTACACAATACTTTTGTTTATAAATAATTACAATTTCATTAGGTTTTGGGGTGTTATACTTTCTTTAATGGTATCATTTGGTTTGGGGTTAATGGTAGTTAATAATAAGTTTTTATGGTGGTTCTTCCATCCTATTTCTTCCTTTCTTCTCGTCTTCCTTCTTGTGTTCATTTTTGGGTAAACCAAGGTACTCAGTGTTATCTTGTCCAATGGTTGGTTCAGAGTATCTTCTTTAATATCTACTTTTAAATTTCTTCTTCCTTCTTGTTTCGGGATATCTTGTTTATCACCTGATACTAAACTTCCTCTTCTTGTTTCTTCTTATGTTTGGGTATTTTCTTTATCACCTGCTCCTAATCTCCTGGGTAATCTCCTGATTTTTTAATATGAGTTTCCTTTAATTTATTTGCTTTGACTTTTATGGTTGCATTTTTATTATGTAATTATTGTTTTTCTTTTATAGTGGTGTTTTCCTTTGAAGTGTAATTGAATTTCATTTGACATTCTTTGAGTATATGTAATTTAATTATTTTTATGATCTTATATGAATTAATTATTGGTGGAATATCTGTCATGCTACAATATATGTGTGTGTGTGTGTGTGTGGTCGTAATTGTGAATAATGATTTTTTTGCATTATTTTTAATTGTTTGTCGTAAATATAAAAAATAACACTAATGTAAGAAAAAACATAATTACTTATGAAAAAATGTTATAGTGAAAAAAAAACAGATGAAAAAATTAAAAAAAGTATACATTTTTTTTTAATCACGTTCTGAAAGTGCATAAAAATCCTTACAACCTCCCGCAGATTTCATCTCTCTACATAGCGTTCCTCGTAATTGGTCAAGCTTCGAAAATAAAATTTTGAGCGCCTCTTGTGGCCGTTCTAATAAATATTTCATCTTGACATTTTGCTCGTGCATTTGACTTATTTCTACCAATATTTTCCTAAACTTTTAACTAAGTCAATCCACTAGCACCGAAGATATAATAAACAAAGCGAAACTTCACCTTACATCAAGTTTTAAATTTTTTTTAGGTTATGTATGCAAGGTACCAAGTTATAACCTGGCTAGATTTAAACGGTATAGTATGCTGAAAGTGCCGTATTTTTTTTTTTCTAACATCTAGAACTCGAAATATATTCATTAGTGTAATCAAAAAACGTTAAAAAAGTCCGTTTTTTCATAAAAGGCCCAAAAAAGGGGACTTCCGGTCACCTTTGGACGAAAAAAATATTTTTCCCTTAATCTACTAGACAAATAGAACCTACTCAAAAAAAAAAAATTGCTGTTTGCTCTCAGTTCCCTTATTTTTATTTTTTCAGGTAGATTGACCCCACTATATTCTTACTTTTATTTATTGGTTGCTGTCACCATCCGATGTCATTGTTTCACCCAAATACTTGAAGTTTTTAATATTTTTTATCAATTTTGTCCCTAGTTTTAGATCTTGACCTTCACCGCCTACTATAAGGTACTCAGTTTATGAGGTATTTATTTCGAGACCCTATTATGCATATTCTTCTGCTAGTTTCCTAAGCATATAACTTATATCAATTTTGTCCCTAGTTTTAGATCTTGACCTTCACCGCCTACTATAAGGTACTCAGTTTATGAGGTATTTATTTCGAGGCCCCATTATGCATATTCTTCTGCTAGTTTCCTAAGCATATAACTTATATCAATTTCGTCCTCTGCAATTACAGCCTGATCATCTGCAAAGTGTATTGTAAACATCGTGTCACTTCCAACTGGTACACCCATATTATGGCATTTTTTACTCCATAATGTTAGGGCTTCATTTAGATAGATCTTAAACAAATTCGGAACTATGCAATAACCCTGTTTCAAGTCCTTACTAATACTTATCTTGCTGGATATCCTTTTCCCTATTTTAATTTGAGCTGTCATATCTTTATATAGTTATATCTTTATGTAGTTAGTTGGGGGGCCAAAGGTTGGTAAAGCATCTCTGAGGTTGTATAGGTTGCTGGTGCCTATATAATAATAAATTTCAGAGAAAAGCCCACTGATTTCTGATAAATGAATCAGAAGTTCGAGCAATCGAACTCAGCTCTGCCAACAAATCCTACTCTCACGTCCTCGAAGACTTTAGTCGCGTGGCTCCTGGGTACATGGCATGCAATGGGTGTATGTTATGTAGCAGACGACAGAGGATGAAGGGCGAGTTTCCAGCACTCTTTAATTAACTGGAACAGACCAGCTAAGGTATGATAACCGTAAAAGAAGAGTTCCCGGTTCCCCAGGTTGGGGGCCGGGAACTCCCCAGGTTGAGGATAGGGCCAGCTCCTCTATGCTCGGAAAACAAGTCAAATTGCTAAAAATCCTAGAAAGATACAGCCAGATGGATCAATTTATATTTAATTAATTAACAAAAAATCAAATAAATAAAGAAAGGTTGGAAGGACCATATGTTTAGGCAAGGAATGAGTGCCAAAAGAACAGACCCAGAGGTATAAGAAATATTGGCATGTCAAAAAGAAGATGGGTCAATCAATGAGCTTCAGTGGATGAAACAATCTAATGACAGTGGGGCAATAGAAGAGAGAAGACTATCCTTCTGACTTTATCTTGCAGATGAAGAAAGATATCAACGGACATTTTTTGTTCACTATTTGACTTGTGGAGTCAGTTCATTGTATACTCTGTGAATCTGGTCAAATTTTTAACGTAATTTTTTCTTTATCCTTGTCCAAATGAAATTTGTCCAAACAAAAAAATTTTCAAAACAAAATTGCACCAATTCATCATATACATTTTTAAGCATCAATATTGTCTCCAATGATGATTTTTTTTTTAAGCAAAACACAGTTTTATATTTGTGCTCTTCCAGTGTCTGACATGTTTAATTGCAACAATGTCACATATACATTACAGAAACATACAGCTATGGTATTGTTGGAGGGGAAACAAGAACGTAGGTACATGCCATATTGTATTGATATGAGCACTGCCAACATATGAAACAATAATTGCACTAATATGATTACTATGTTAAACAGAAGGTGCTAATTCTACAGACTTTTTGAAGATATGTTATGTATTTAAGTGCAAAGAACACTCTTGTCTCGTCCCTTTGGTTAATTAATGTTTCCGCAGGCAATAGTCAGGGATATCAAGTATAAAAGTAGTCCATTATATACTCTTTCCATTCTTAGTTCAATCCTGATGTAAACAAACCCACATGGCAAATCTGAAACACTATTGATCAGGTGCGTTGACACTGTTCACACAGTAATGTATTACGCGCATGTGCAGAATGTCTGTAGAGTCATGTGAGTTATCTTACCACTTAAATTGGGACATGTCATTTTAAGACTTCCTCCTTATCACTGTATTCTGAATCATATAGAATTAATATGGAGCCAGTTAAAAGGATATGTTGCCTGTCACAACACATTAGCTGCTTGATATAAAACAATGTATTGAGAAGGCGGTAAATGAAACAGTGGCAGAGAAGTGGAGTCATTGTAAGTAGAATATAATCAAGTAAGATGATGAGCTATTGCAACTGGCCCACATTACCGACGTCGTTGTGGACAATGAACAATCTTATCAATAATAACGCTGACTCAAGTGATGATACAAGTTTCGACACAGGCATGGAAGGCATTGAATTACTCTCTGACAGCAACTGATAGTATTCAGTACACTGGTAATATTATCACAGCATCTATTTTCGTTTTAAATAAACTTTATTTTTTTGTTTGTTGTGATATTTAAATGGTTAATAATAAAAAAGCCATTGACTGGTGTTATAAAATGTTTCACTGTCGGTCTGACACTGTCACACAAATTTTACTTTGGTCAGGACAAATTATTACAATTTACGTGTGTTTATACAATATCAGTAGTATATGTACCATATCTGAACTCCTTCTGTCAGACTGACATGCCTCTAATTCAAGTAGCAAATAGCGTTTCAGATGTGCCACACCTGTTTGTTTACATCAGGATTAAGCTAGAACGGAAACAGTATACAAACTTTTGATGTAATTTAAAGAATGCCTTGGATAACCACAGTCAGAAATTATTTTCCAAAGGCGACTTCTATTCACATTGTCAGACACCTCAAAATCTAATACAGCCAGGAAAGTTGGCATGCTATTTCTTTACAGCACTCTGTAAGGTGCTGAAGATTGATTTATTATCACTGCATCCCTGAAGATACTCTTTGTTCTTCTAACAATATATTGGTGTGCTGAAGAGACAGATAACATATGTGGCTACATAACGCTTCACGCACACTGTATGGACAGCAGGATTACACAATGCTTACCCTCCTTCTTGATCTTTCTAGTAGCACCTTCCAGATTGTGGTTAATTATTCTACCAGTATCCAGGCCAGTTTTGTCACATGCTGTTCAACAATTATGATGTACACCCATCATAAAAATACCTCCACAATGACTTTCAATGTTATTTGAAACTTCACCATATAATCTGTAGGTTACGTTTAGTACCACACACACACACAGTCTCTGCAGTGGCTGATGCCTCATCAGAGTGAAGTTTTTCTCTAGACTCCATTTTGAAGAAAGATGGTCTCCATCTTGCATGCAGCTCTTCTACAGCAGTTCTGACATTAACGAATTAACTACTATGCTTAATCAACTCTACGTTTAATACTTCAGTTTTTTCTTTTTATATTTCACCTCTTCTACTTTGTTTAAGATCATTAAGTCCACATTCTCATACGTTGTAGACTGTTCCGTAACGACTAATACTATTTCTGGGTCATACCAATGACTTCTATAATTTGAGCCTACCTTTTTGGTTTAATGCATTTATTCACGTTACATCTCCCTTGGTTTTAATCAGATGTCTAAATAGTTTAAAAGCAAAGTTACATCTTCCATACACACATTGTTCCATGTCTGGCAAAAATTTGTTCCAGCTTTCCTTATTACTGCCTTCACTCTATTTCCTAAAAATATTTAAGTCTCTTCTTATCTGCTCATTGAGATACTTCAACTGGGGGTCTGTGATCCTTAAGAAGTCCATGATGTTTGTGATGGGGGGAGGGCTTCCAGAATGAAGTTAAGTTATTAATAAAAATTTTACAAATAGCTATTTAAATGACTCTTGTAATCAGCCAATCCTTCGTACTCAAAGTATTATACGTTACGTTACGCATACGTTACGTTAAGCATACAAATAGTAAATAGTAAATGGTAAGAAATAATAAATAATATTTAATTAACTTGATACACCATTAAGTAACTAGTTGATATATTGTTTCATGTGTATTACATATGAAATACTCTTCACATATTATCTTTTATTATCTACTTAATAGCTTATGTATTATTACATTTTTTACATGTATGTGGTAAAATGTTTAACAATGTTTATAACTAAAAAGAATTCTATAACTATTGTTATACAATGGATTTTAACAAATTTAAATTTTTATTGAAAAATAAATCTTACGTGGCTTGACATTTCAAACAATGGTTGTATTGCTGCCTATTAAATTTTAAGAAAATTGCTGACTATGAGTATAAATGTGTTTCAAATTTCAAAGATTGAGAAACACTGCTCTAAGTAACATTCACAAGACATTTGTTTCTCTTCTACACTTTCTGATTTCCTCATTCCAAATTTTGAGGCCCATGTTTCATCCTTTGGGTTACTTTCCCAAGGTGTTGTATGCATCTTTTTCAATACAATTCCTTATACCCTCTTATTCGAGATGCAGTGTTTCAATTTTGAGGTGTATAATAAAGATCTGATAGCATTTATTGCAACTTGCAGTGATTACTCCCAATTTGTAATGACCAAGCCTCTAGATCTGAAATGATGTACATTCCACCATTTGCAAATGATCAAGTAGAGATGGTGAATGATGAATATAATATTCCACACATTTAAAAAATTTGATTGAAGTGTAATGACTAGCCTTAGAAAAAGCAAACAAACAAGAACCAAAATTATTTTCTTGGATTTTGTTGTCCATGACATGTTTGTTGATTAACTAAATGCATCACTACCGACTTGGAAGATTTGTGTTCCGAGGTGGTAGTGATATACTTATATTTACAAAATTATTTGTATTGAGAAAAGCAATAGGTTTTCAAACAACAGAGAGCTTCAATATAATAAATATGATAAATCAAAATATTTAGTAAGTACTGTTAGTAATAAAGGAAGAACTTTTTAAATTTATTTATTATTATAACTAAACTAATTTGTATATCTAGTGATTTATCTCTCTAATAGTTCACTGTTTCTTGGATAGCCATATCCATCGATGACTTCCAAAAAAGGATTAGCCACACTCATAACTACAGAATTGACACTAAGTCACATGACTGCACTCTCTGAAGATGTCTCGCCAAGGCACTATTATCAAGCAACAAATAACTTCAATGTTTTCATGTTGATGCAACTGCTTCACAGAAAATCTCCCGACTTCATTAGCTACTGTTTTCGTCTCGGGTTCTAAGTAAGCCGTCATTCCAGATACACCATGGAGCACTAACAATTAGATCCGGAGAACTTTATATTGAATTCATCCTATCATCTTACTTGTGTCTGTAGACCGATATGAGAGTTTACCTGTTGAATGAAAGTTACATTTAATTCCCACACTAGCTTCATATAAACCTTTTACTTCTGCTGATGTAAGTCTGTAACCCTAGTATGTATGCTTTACATTAAAGTTTAAAAAAAAAACCTCCGCTCCACAGTCCGTTAAGGACCAAGGCGTACCGCGCGGCTTTTTGTGTTAGTTTGACGGTGTATGGCTAGTACTACGCGCCACCAGCCGCTAGTTGCGGTATTCATGGCCAGGAGGCGGCACTGTTATCTCAGCGCCTACTCAGTTTGCCTCACGACGCTGAGTGCACGCCGTATGGAGCCTCCGCCGAGAATTGAACCCGAGACCATGAGCGCATCAATCGCCCGCGTTAGCCACTAGACCACCTGGAGGCTCACATTAAAGTTTCTTCATATTATAAAGTAATTACCCTCTTATGGACAGTCTCAAGAATAAAATTCATGGGAGAATATCTCAACCGTTCAAAATAAATACAGGTGTAAGACAGAGTGATGGTTTATCCCCAATTCTTTTCAACTGTGTCCTGGAGAAAGTAGTGAGAATTTGGAATGAAAAATTAAAGGAATGCAAAATATCACCGATCATGTTGGGAAGAAGGAACAAACATATTGAAATAAACTGTTTGGCATTCGCAGATGACTTTGCTATACTTTCTGAACATCTTACATCTGCAGTAAGACAAGTTAATTTTTTTAGATGACATAGCCAATAGAATAGGCTTAAGAATTTCTGCAGAAAAAAACAAATTTCTCATGAACATTTTTTAATGCACCAAAATTCTTGCTAACAGATATTGGTCAAATAGAGAGGTTTCGAAAATTTAAGTATCTAGGGGAAATAATTCAAGAGAATGGTTTAGAAAAATCTGCTATAGGAGAAAGGATTCATAAAATGGAAAGAGCATATGGTATAACTAAAGATATTTACAATAAAAAGTGCATGTCTACAAATGCGAAAATAAGGCATTACAGTACAGTAGTGAAGCCAGAATGCCCATATGCAAGTGAATGTCTGGCATTGAATTATAATTTAGATAAACTAGAAATATTGGAAAGAAAAATTGTTAGGGAAATATTAAGCCCACGAAAAACTTAAGAAGGTTGGAAATTAAGAAGTAATGACGAAATATATCAAAGTATAGAAAATATAACAGAAACAATGAGAAAAAGAAGACTATTATTTTTTGGACATTTATATAGAATAGATGACAATAGGTTATCAAAGCAGATCTTCAAATATCTGTGGGGGAAGAAGTCAACATCAAGTTGGATTAAAGAAGTCCAAAAGGATTTAGAAAAAAAAATAATATAAACGCAGAAGAAGCAATTGAAAGAGAAGTTTTTTGGGCAAAAGTGTTAAAAAATGGAAGGAGTCCCGGGTAGGAGAGAGAAAAACGCAGGTTCAAAGTGGACTGGAGACAGGAAGAAGAGACACAATGGAAAGATGAAAGAAGATTGGAGATTAAGAAAAGAACAAAGAATAAAGAATTGGAATTGGCATGCGGTCCTTAGATGGCAGATACAAAAAAAAAGTGATTACCCTGAGTTCAGAAAAGTTCAGTAGACTCCGTGTTCTCTAATTTGTATCTTGGAGGACAATATACAGCTGTTACATTACACTTTTTATTCTTTGCTTTGCTTCTCCTTCAATTTTAAGTTGTTCATGATACAGAACATTAAAAAATGTTTACAGAATATTTTCCTTGATTATCACAGCTGATCCATTGCTGGCTTTTTTAGAGGGTGAATTGTGTGATATTCTGACACTCTTTTAATTTGACATATGTTTCCTCAGTAAAATGTGTGTCAAAAATTAGACAAACATCTATTTTCTTGTTTTCCAAGAATACCATTAATTCTTGGAGAAGCTCATTGATGACCCATTCCGCTATTCAGATTGTACGCACCATGTTTATTTCTTCTTTTAGTAACAGCTTTCTTGTTACTGTTTTCTAATTTATGTAATCTACCTCAGACCATTCTATTAATTGGATCTTGTTTATCTAGTTGTTCTAAAATTAAATTAAGGACCAGTATCTGTTTGACATCAATATCTTCCTTTCATTGCCCTTAGTTCTAACAACCAGAGCAAAAGACTTTTTAATCACTATTTTTTCTCTTTTTATCCTATCTGTTGTACACAAGAATTTCTTTAGTTTCTTTTTGACATTTTCTATATTTTATCTACAAATTGCTACTGTTGCTTCATTGTCTATTCATTGTCTACCTCCATTCTCCCTTTCAACAGTTCTTTTGATATTTCACATCCCCGTAACTAGCCAGATGGTTTCCCTTGCAATTTATGCACTTTAGGGTATTGCTCCAATTACAATTTCTAGGCAGATGTCTGCACACTCGGCACATATTGGTTCCGATGGGCAGTATCTTTACTGAATGAAGCCTTGACACCTTTTACTTTGATATTAATGTATGTAGATGTCTCTCTCAATGGCTCAAGTTCTACTACAATGCCATGTATTGCCCTGATTGCTGAATACCAGTAACTGATTAGCTGTATGAGAACAGATTAAAAAAAAATGAGAATGTGAATATTGTAAAGTCGACGTGTGTACGTCTACCGTTTTACTCTGCAAAATGTGTATAATGTACAATTTGTGTGTAATGAGTGTACGTGTCTTCTTGATCCGTAGTTCAAAGGCGTGCAACTTCTGTATATTTCGTTCGTTGCGAACGTACGAATAACCAGGTCTTGATGTTCACTAGGGGTGAGAAAGTCCCGGTGGCGCCGGGATATCTTAAAACAATTAAAATAAAATTCAAAGGCGTATGACCAGCGCAGCTCAGGCGGTTTGAATAATTCAAATATTTCCGCCAGCTAGGCCCACTGTAGCACACAGCAGTTCGATGCGTGGGCTGTGTAAATCGTTAGTCATCTGCTAAAATGTACATAAAATATTGTGCACCACCTAATGAAATTATAACACCGTGGTTACACTCAATACTTACACATTTTTTATTAGTGATTATTATTCATTTAATACAAATTATTCTAATACAAATGCTCCGGTTATTTATATGAGACAATTCCAGGGTTTGACAATCGATATTTGAATTGATACCAGACGTTTAATGATGGCGTCTGTTGAAAATTGTATACAAGTTATTAATGTCGTTTGTCATAGGTTCTTGAGGTTACATTCAAAGGATTACAAATGTTTTAAAAACAATAAAAATACACACC
The DNA here is from genome assembly GCA_034769895.1 of Magicicada septendecula. NCBI lineage: Eukaryota > Metazoa > Arthropoda > Insecta > Hemiptera > Cicadidae > Magicicada > Magicicada septendecula. The sequence continues at coordinate 416,687,848 of CM068374.1, read as the reverse complement.
TTTACATCAAGTAAACTTAACTAACATATTGTGTAGGTGTAATTTGTTTAGCGCAGTGTAGTAATAGTGTTTACAAGTTATGGATCATTAACAACAGTTTATATTGGTTAGTTTATAAATTGTCAGTGACTTAAATTTTTTTTTTTTAATCTTTGAAAGTAATGAATTTCAGTTCAGTGAGATTCGACCTTTAGTGAGATAATTAACGTGAGTTTATTTATATATTTCGGGTAATTTAAGAGGTACTTATCACTTCCGTAGTTATGGCGAATTCATACGATCTGTTATTCATGGGTTATACTATAATCTTCTTTAATTTGCTGGGTTCAGGACATCAGGCATCTTTTTCAGTTTAACTGGTAGTAATTTATTTTCTTTTTTCGTTAATTTGGCCTCAACTTCAATAATATGGCTCCAGTCTTTATCTTATGTCTTGGTATACACTTAGTAATAACTTTTTCTGATATTTTCTATGTTTTAATGGACAATTTTGGTCACTCGAAAATTAGCGTCTATATCCTTAAAGCGTCATACATTCAGTAAAAAATCTAACGGTATTTTTGGCTTGTTACTCCACAGTTTCCATGGTAACGTAATTATTCTACCTGGTCGATCTCAAAATAAACACATTGTTATCAAACTTTGAATTTTTTGTTTAATTTGAATAAATATTTTATAATGGCTATATTTACTTGGGAATAATTTCAATGGTTGTAATCTTTACGTAGATGTTTCTATTTTCTTTCAAAGATTAGTTTGATATTTTACAAGATTGGTCTAAGCCATGTATTAATGCTTTAGTCCAAAATGGATAATACTATGCTAATACATAATTTACTTATTTCTAAGTTTTAATATAATTCTGCCATGTTCCCTTTCGTTACACATAATTACTATATTTTGCCTATTATTTCTTATAAAGGTATTGCTATTATTTTCTTTATAAATTCCTTACTTACTTAAAACATACTAACATATTACTGTAAAACTATTTCTTTTGGTATTTATTGCCTTAAACATTAAGCCAATAACTTCTTTCTTTAAATTAACAAATGAACAAATTTGGTGAGTGTTATATCTACATCATCTCTTTTATAACAGTAATCACCCTGGTGATTTTTATACTGAGATAATATTTTTTCTGTTTTTTACATTCACACTTATTCTGTGTCTTTCAGTCTAATATACTTAACTTAATTGCTCATTTAACATGTGCTTATATTTTGGGTTTGTCACACTTGTTTCACTCTTTTTTCTTAAGATTATATGCTGTTTATTTTATTACACTTATCACTTCACTGTTCAACTTTGTCACTCCCTACCTATCTCTAATTACCCTTATATTTCTCACGATCTCACTATTATTACAAAGTTTTTGTATCTAATGAGTTCATGTCTCTTTTGTTAACTTCAGACTGTCACATATCATTTTATAATATGCAAACAACATGGTATTGTAAATACATCTTTCAAACAAAACATAACTTTGTATATATTGTCATTAAAGTGATAAAAATTGGTCTGAAATGTCATAATTAGTAATACTAACAACAATTTAATAATGTTAAAATATATTGTGTTAATTGAAACATACTACATCTGTAGCAACAGCAATAATATTAGCGAATAAATAAACTCTCCAAAACCTTATACCTTCAAACACATAATGCTGAAATAATATACATACTGCTGAAATAATCTTAGTAAAAGTTCCAAAGTATATAGTAGACTATACAATTTGTTCTTTGATTGAACCACGCACACATTTCTATTCCCTGTCTGTATGAGTGTAATTTTAAACATAACAGCTGACACATCACCTATAGATAAGGATATACATACAATCATATCTACACATTGTTTTTTATGTATAACAATTGCTGAGATACTGTCATTTACAAGTTACCACTAATAAAAATTTAAACATAAATTATTAACAATAATAAAAAATTATTCTCTTTTAAAACAATCTTGTGAGTTAATTGTTATGGCCATGTAATTTTTTATTTTCTTTTCCTTTTTTCTTCACTGTCTTCCTGTCTCGCTTTACTTTGGTTAATATCTGGCCAATCTCTGGGGTTGGGTCAATGTCAGTTGTCTGTCAGTCTAGTTCGTATTTTCTTGTTTTGTGACCACCTTTGGTTGTATTCTTCCTCCTTCACTATTGATTATATTTACTACTTTCATTCTCGTTATCATTTATCTATCAAAATATATTGTTTCTTGGCATTTTTTACATACTTTTTTATATCAAATGTGATCAGGGTTTGGCAATGTTATAATATTTACAAAGTAATTGTTGGAACACAGGTTGAGCAGCCTAGAGACAGTTTGAAATGTCTTATGTGATAAGCACCACAGGATGATAATTAAGAAAGTCATTAATTAAGGAAAAAAAATCAATAAGAAAATAACTTCTTGGATTTTGTTGTCCATCCACGACGTGTCCGTTACTTAACTAAATATAATTACAGTAAACTCCCGATTATCCACGGAATTGGATGGTGCTTCAACCACGGATAAGCCAATTCCGTGGATAATCCGCAAAATGGCCGAAAAAGGACACAAATCAACACAAAAATGCTTTTGAACAATTTTTATTTACAGTAGGAGGTCTGCAAATACAATTATGACTTAATAAACAGTAGTTTTATATACTTACAAGTTTGTTGGCTTACTTTTTCGCAAAAAAATCGGTCAATTGTTTTTGTTTTTCGTGATAAAACACCTCTTCTTTATTTGTGATTGAAGTTTTTTTAACTACATTTTGTCACAAAGTGATGCATCGTCTTGTTCTTCCAGATATTGAATGATCCCGTCAATGTGTGCTAAAGCTGCATCATGGCTCACTTGCTTCTGTGTCTTATCCTCTTCTTCTTCCTCACTCTCCTCCAAAACCATACCTAATGCTCCACCTACGATTTGTTCATCAGTAAGATGTTCAAAGCCTGGATCATTGGCGTCACAATTAATCCACTCAATGATGTTATCTTCATCGACGTTACCTCCTCCAGTAACAGATTTCGCTAAATTAGCCAAATCACAAGCAGAAGCTTCTTCTTCTTCCTCTGCAGACTCTACCAAAGTATTTTCCACATTTGGTAAAATCTTCCTCCAGAACTTTACTAACGTAGATTGCTTAACTGACTCCCAAGCAGTGTTTATGTCATAAATGCTGTCAAGAATCGTGTAATCTTTCCAGAAGCCCTGAAGATCATTCCGCTCTTCAATCCTTTTTTTTCAGTAAGTTTGTTGTGTATTTTTTTTCATTGAAGCAATTATGCTCTGGTCCATGGGCTGGATAAGAGCTGTGACATTGGGAGGCAAAAACTTGACAAAAAAATTTCCATTTTCTGATTTAAAAACACTTTCCCCTGGGTGGGACGTTGTCAATCAGCAATACAGCTTTCTGGGGTATGTTTTGAGACTTGAGATGCTCTCTAACTTGACGAATGAACTTTTTTTCAAACCAGTCTTTAAATATTTGTTGGTCCATCCAGCCTTTTTTTTGGTTGAAGTAGTGTACTGGGAGGTTTTCAGCCCTTGTCTTTTTAAAAGACCTCCGTTTTTTTGATTTTCCAATCACTACTAGTTTTATTTTTTGAGATCCCGTTGCATTGCTGCATGTCATTATTGTTATGCGTTCTTTACTGGACTTATGTTCTGGAGCTTGCCGCTCGCTTTCAAATTCCAGTGTTCATGTCGGCAAACATTTCCACAACATCCCCGACTCATCAGCATTGTACACTTGTTCGTAAGAAATTCCCTTTGACTGAAGAAACTGTTCAAAATCAGTTTTATTACACTTATCACTTCACTGTTCAACTTTGTCACTCCCTACCTATCTCTAATTACCCTTATATTTCTCACGATCTCACTATTATTACAAAGTTTTTGTATCTAATGAGTTCATGTCTCTTTTGTTAACTTCAGACTGTCACATATCATTTTATAATATGCAAACAACATGGTATTGTAAATACATCTTTCAAACAAAACATAACTTTGTATATATTGTCATTAAAGTGATAAAAATTGGTCTGAAATGTCATAATTAGTAATACTAACAACAATTTAATAATGTTAAAATATATTGTGTTAATTGAAACATACTACATCTGTAGCAACAGCAATAATATTAGCGAATAAATAAACTCTCCAAAACCTTATACCTTCAAACACATAATGCTGAAATAATATACATACTGCTGAAATAATCTTAGTAAAAGTTCCAAAGTATATAGTAGACTATACAATTTGTTCTTTGATTGAACCACGCACACATTTCTATTCCCTGTCTGTATGAGTGTAATTTTAAACATAACAGCTGACACATCACCTATAGATAAGGATATACATACAATCATATCTACACATTGTTTTTTATGTATAACAATTGCTGAGATACTGTCATTTACAAGTTACCACTAATAAAAATTTAAACATAAATTATTAACAATAATAAAAAATTATTCTCTTTTAAAACAATCTTGTGAGTTAATTGTTATGGCCATGTAATTTTTTATTTTCTTTTCCTTTTTTCTTCACTGTCTTCCTGTCTCGCTTTACTTTGGTTAATATCTGGCCAATCTCTGGGGTTGGGTCAATGTCAGTTGTCTGTCAGTCTAGTTCGTATTTTCTTGTTTTGTGACCACCTTTGGTTGTATTCTTCCTCCTTCACTATTGATTATATTTACTACTTTCATTCTCGTTATCATTTATCTATCAAAATATATTGTTTCTTGGCATTTTTTACATACTTTTTTATATCAAATGTGATCAGGGTTTGGCAATGTTATATAATGCCCTTCCACCAAAATTGATCATTTTATAAAACGTGAATTTGAGTTTGATGAAATTATCAATTGTATCGTATCAATTTTTTTTTTTTTTTTCAAATTCTCCTGCTTCTCATTCATTTTTTATAATTAATTCTGTATCCTTTAATTCCATTCTTCTTAGTCTTTTCTTCATTATCTTCTCATATTGCGAACTGGCTTATTGACTTTTTATTATAACTTATTCCCTATAAATCTTATTTTTCATCAAAACTACTCTTATACTGATATCAGGGGAACATCATCCCTGCTCAGTAAAATGATTGCTGGTTCATTCAACAGACAATCTCAATTAATAATTCTTAAATATAGTCAACTCGTGACTCAAAATAACAATAATAATAATCATAATCATAATATTTGTTGGGAATCTTTTACTTTTATACTTCATTATAGCTCAGTTCGAGTCATATATTGTTTCATCTTTCTTTATAGATACTATTTGAAGCATTGTTTTTTATTGATACAATTAATATTTGTTGGGAATCTTTTACTTTTATACTTCATTATAGCTCAGTTCGAGTCATATATTGTTTCATCTTTCTTTATAGATACTATTTGAAGCATTGTTTTTTATTGATACAATTAATATTTGTTGGGAATCTTTTACTTTTATACTTCATTATAGCTCAGTTCGAGTCATATATTGTTTCATCTTTCTTTATAGATACTATTTGAAGCATTGTTTTTTATTGATACAATTCACATTTTTATTCATTTTTAATTACTCTTTGTTTCATCTCCTTTCACATTATAACTCTTAGAACGTTTATTTCATTTGTATTGTTTTGTGATCATTGGTTTGGGCAATTTTACTTCCCCTCTTTCTAAATAGTTGTGGAAGCTGATCATTTTGATTGATATTTTTTTTTTTTTTTCATAATTTTTAAATATCATAGTAAGTTATGGCTTCTTACTAGTTAGGAATTTTTTGTAGCTTATTCCTTCATAGTATGTCATGCTTTTTATGCCTCATTTTTTGGCTAAATATTATGGTAATTTAACCTTATTTTGTAGGAATGTTTTGTAACTACACTCCTCTATTGTTAATTTTTATTTAAATATTGTAGTAAGTTGGTTGCTCTTACTTTATCTGAATGCCTTGTGACTTTTATCTCTCCATTTTTACTTGTTCTAAAATATTATTAAGATATTTGGGTAAGCTTTTCTTACATATCTTTTTTGATTTTTTACAATTTTTATTCATCATAATGGTTTCTCTAATGCTTAGTGTAAGCTGTACTTACGAATGTTTTGGAATTTTGACATTCTTTAGAGATCTTTTCTTTATGACATTGGCAGACTTGTTTGTTTGTCACGTTATTTTTTTTCTTTATTTAAAGTATTTTTGTTGGGTTTTTACTTTAAATTGTTTTTTACAGTTATTGTTGATTGTCATAATATTTCTTAATTGAGGCTTGATTGTATACCCCCTTTATTTTCTTGGTGACGGGGTGAGTGATCTCGTAAGTGTTATTGCCCTTGTCTTTTGTTATAGTGTATGGTCCCACGTATAATAATAGTAACTTTCTAGTGATGCCTTCTATGGAGCTGGGTAATTCTCTGTTTTTTAACAGTACCCTTTCTCCTACCTCGTACTTAATAGTCTTCTTCTGGTTCTTAGCGTATTTATTCTTTTGTTGCTCTACCTTTTCGGCTATTCTGTTATAGAATCTTTTTTTTCCCGAATTGATATTCGGTGTTGGTGGGGAATTGGATCATATCGGTTATCTCTCTAGGCGGTGGCCGCTCAAACATCATTGTGTATGGGGTAGCTTCCGTAAAGTCGTGGTAAGCTAAGTTTATAAATTCTTCAGTGGATTTCACATAATTGTGCCATTCTCTTTGTTTATTGTGGCAGTAGGTTCTCAGTATACGACCCACTTCTCTGAGTACCCTTTCAGCTGGGTTGCTGCTTGGGTGATAAACGGATGTTTTGTAAGTTTTAATATTATGTTCACAGAGCTTATTTTTCCAAAGATTTCCCTTAAATTGGGTTCCATGATCTGTTATAACGGCCGTCGGTCTTCCCACTTCTGGTATAAACTTGGTTAATATAATTTCAATTATTTTCTTTGTTGTTGCACGGTTAATGGAGTACAACTTTGTATACTTGGTGAAGTGGTCAAACATAATGATTATAAATTTGTATCTGTGTCTTCCTCCACTGATAGGAAACGGACCACATATATCAAGGAATACCCTTTCTAATTTCTGACTTGATGTGATAGGTATCATCATACCTTCCTTTTTTGAATTATTGCATTTTACCTTTTGGCAAATATCACATTTTTGAATGATTTTGTTCACCTTTCGATAAATATTTTTAATGTAAACTTGTTCCTGTAAAGCTTTTATCACTTTTACAGCCCCCATATGGCCGTATCTAATGTGGTAGTCTAGTATTAATTGTTCCTCCACTGTAGATGGTATTACAAGTTTCCATTCTCCGATTGCAGGATTGTTTTTAATAAATAGCAAGTTGTCATGTATTTTATAATATTGTAGAATGGTTTCTTCATCTTTTAACATTCTCTCCCGGATACTCATTATTTTTGGATCCACAGTTTGACATCTTATTTCTTGGGTTATTTTTTCTAGATCTACTCTGTTTTTAATAATGTTATACACCTTAACTAATTGTTCTTTCTCCCCCTCGAAAGTTTGTTGCTGGTCGTTTATACGGGATAAGATGTCCGCAGCTACGTTTTGCTTCCCTGGGATGTACTCCCAGTTTATGTGATATTCCTGTAGCAACAATATCCATCGAGTTAATCTTCCGTGGCTGAGTTTACACTGCTTAAGGAATGATATGGATCTATGGTCACTTCTCACTGTTATATCGTATCCCAGAATATAAGTCCTAAATTTGTTGCAGGCGAACACGACACTAAGTAGTTCTTTCTCCGTGACGTGATAATTTCGTTCGCATCCATTTAAAATTCTGCTTGCAAAACTAATAACCATATGCTGTCCCTTCTCATCTTCTTGGTATAATACCGCACCTACACTGACATCACTCGCATCACAGTTCATGAAGAATGGCTTTTTGAAGTCTGGATGATGTAAGATCACGGTGTTCAAGAACTTTTCTTTTATTTGGTTAAATACTTCATCTTGTTCGGACCCCCAAGTCCACTTGTCCTTGACTGATAATTGTTTTTTGAATCTTGCTGTTAGTTTGGAATAATTATCTTGAAATTTGCGGTAATAGTTGCAAATTCCCAGGAAGGATTGAAGTTGTTTTTTGTTTTTTGGCGTGGGGAATCGTTGTATTGCCTCAACTTTTTCTGACGAAGGAGATATGCCTTCCTCTGCTAGATTGAATCCTAGAAATTGTATTTTTCGGGCTATAAACTTTGACTTGTCCAGCTTAAGGGTTACGTGATTATCTGATAGCTTTTTTAGTACGGTTTCCACTCTGGCACAGTGCTCTTGCCAATTTGATGATGTTATTAACAGATCATCTACGTACACGGTGGTAAAATTCAGTACATCTTGTCCCAGTATTTGGTCCATACATTTAACAAATACTGCGACCGAATTTATCAGTCCAAATGGCAGTCTTTTGAACTGATAGTTCCTCCCATCGAACAGGAATGCTAAGTATTGTCTACTGTTCGGATGTAGCTCCACCTGCCAGTAGCCACATACCGTATCCCAAGAGCTAATGTATTTTATACCGTAGAACTTCTTAAGGATTTCTTCTATTTCACCCGGTGATGTTCTATCGTTCACTATCATTTTATTAATTTCTCTGGCGTCGAGGCACATTCTCACCTTTCCGTCCTTTTTTGGTATCGCCACTATTGGACTTGTATACGGTGATTGACTTAATTCAATGATATCGTCTTCCATCATTTGATTGATTTCTGCCCTCACTGCATTTCTTTGTGAGTAAGCAATGGGGTAAGATTTTTTCTTGAAGTCAACGGGTTCTTTAAATCGTATTCGGCATTGATAATTCTTTACTTTGCCTGGAGCGTCAGAAAAAATGTGTTTATATCTGTTGTATATACTTATGAGTTCCTCTGACTGTTGCACACTAATCTGTGGATCTTGTTCTTCTCGTTGGAAGTTTCTGATCTCATCCAGCTTGCTTGACCATAATTCTTCATTCTTCCAATCTGTCAATATTCTTTCAGGTGATTGTCGGCAATAATTGCTTTGGATCATGTTATAGTGGTTTGTTATCAATGGTAAGTTGCCACCATTCACTATATCGGCTGACCATATTCCTTGTTCTGTGGTTAGTGACACTTCTCCCTGCCGCAGGTTAATTATGGCAGAGTGTTGTCTGAGTACATCACATCCAACAAGTAATGAGAAAGGTAGGCCGCTGGCAACAAGAAATGGCATAGTTACTATTATACCTTTGCTATTAAGTTCCAAGGATACTTGTTTCCGGACGGTTTTGTTTTGTCGGCCGGTAGCACCAATGATAGTTATATTGTTTATGGGCAGGGTTGATATGGGTACACTACTTCCCTGCTGTAGTCTATTTAATTCTATTTGGTCGATCAGGGAAACATTAGACCCTGTATCGATCATTATGGTTGATAGAATTCCATTTATTTGGGCACTCACATACACTATTTCATTGTTTCGAATGGGCATCATGTTATCATTTTCTTCGATCAAATCGTCCCTTATATTTTTCAAATAATTAGTACATATTATGGTGATCTTCTTGTCATGTGTTGTCTTATATTCACCCAGAGATTGGTCCAGTGATGGGCTGTCCGCAGTTTTCACTGGCCTTAAGCGTTTAAATGAGGGTTGACCTCATTGCCCCCAACATCAGTAGTGTTTGATGGTTGGTTAGCGTTCGGCTCCTGTTGATTATTCCGGTTATCCACGCTGTGCCTGTGATCTTCTTCGAATGGGTGACTTCTCGTATCGGGTACCTGGTTATAGTACGTTCGCCGATAGTTAGATGAGGGATAGTTTCTTCTTGGGCTCCTTTGTCTTTGCCCCCTTATGTAATTTACCTGTGGCCGGTATCCTGGATTATTGTTCTGATTACTGTTGTTTCCGGGGCGATAATTGTTGTTGTAACCATTCGACGGGAAATTACCCCTGTGGTTGTTCCTAAAGTTGTTATTATTATGGTTTCCACTTCTGTTAAAATTTCTGGGCGCGTTATTGCCCCGTGTGTTCCCTTGGTAATTGTTAGGGTTATTTACCGGTGGTTTAGTATCTCCCTGTTGCTTCTGTGACAATTGTCCCTCATTGGTTCTATTATTTCTGAAGCTGTACCCTCTATTTTTCCTGTACTGCCACTCATGTTCATGGCTTTCTAGTAAGCTAGCCATATCTTGGATGGTCTTTACCTGGCTGTACATCCGTGCCTTTTGGATGGCGTCGTCGTAGTGGTAAGATAACTGTATTACCAGACACTCTTCAGGTATACGTGGCTCCAAATTCCTGGCCATGCAGATTTTTCCCAAGAAGTAGGAGGTAAGGGATTGTCCATTCTGGTTTTCATACCTTCCATTGCTCAGGTTATTGCGGACCATATTCTGAGTTGACTCAGACCAGTATTTAGCCTTGAACTGAGTCTTAAAGTCTTGAAGGTTTTGGATGTCTGGTCGAGTGGCAGTCCACCAGTTGTCGTATGTCTCCTTGAACATTTCGTCCAACATCCCTCTTATTGTAGTCCATCGAGTCTCTTGATTCTTGAGGATTAACTCTTCTACCCTCTTCAAGAATTCAATAGGGTTTCTTTTATAATTACGGAAATTGATGGTATCTCTGTTGTCTGTGTTCATGACATGATTATTATTACATGGTCGGTCATGCCAGGCATCCACTTCTTCCCGTAATGACTCTTCTATTCTGCGCATTTCGTCAATCCTCTGTTGGTTTTTGTCTACTTTGCTATCTACTTTATTTAAGTTACTGTAAACTCCTTCCATTCGTTCTCCCAAGTCTGTTCGTACAGCTGCTACCTCTTTCTGGTTTTCTTCCCGGACTTGGTGTATGTCCTGGTCTATCTGGGTATATCTTCTGACTGCTTCTTCATGACCTTCCTCAATTCTTCTCTTATGTTCTCCTTCGAGACGGTTCATTTTATCGAGTACTTCCTTGCGGACTCCAGAAACATTTTCGTTGGTATTCTCTAGCTTCTCCAACGTTTCCTCTAATTTGTCATTGATTTCCGTAATCTGCTGTTTTGCTTCTTCTCGGTACTCCATTAATTGGTGTGCCATCTGCAGCTTCATTTCTTCTTTATTTTTCTCGTGGTCCTTCTTCAGCTGTTCCTTCAATTCTTCCTTTAATTCTTCGTTTCTTTGTTGAATTTCCTCCAGCAATCGTTGTTGTAGTGTTTCATTATTTTGGTTGACTGTTTTCCTCAATTCTTCCTTAGTACTCACTATTTTTTCATTGATCTGTTTCAAATTATCACTGGTTTCTTTCTTCATCTCCTTCAAGCTCTCCTCATTCTTGTTGAATTTATTGTTCATCTCCTTCAAATTATTGTTCATCATTTCCATTAATTTTAGTATGTTCGGGTCTCCTCTAAATTCTCCCTTGTCGCCCGCCTGTAATTCCATTTCTTCGTCTTGGCTTGGTTCTGTTGTGGTTATTACTGTCTCCACTTCTTCAATCGGCGTTCCTTCCTCTTCTTCCCCTCTGTTTCCTTCCATCTCCTTCTCCTTTGCCAATTTTTTCGATACTCCTCTGGTGTGCATTTTGTAATCTTTCGTAATCGCCGCTAGAATTTATAGGGTTTAATTGTATAATTTCTTTATTATTCTAGCTCCACTAGTTGGCGCACCAATTTGTAAAGTCGACGTGTGTACGTCTACCGTTTTACTCTGCAAAATGTGTATAATGTACAATTTGTGTGTAATGAGTGTACGTGTCTTCTCGATCCGTAGTTCAAAGGCGTGCAACTTCTGTATATTTCGTTCGTTGCGAACGTACGAATAACCAGGTCTTGATGTTCACTAGGGGTGAGAAAGTCCCGGTGGCGCCGGGATATCTTAAAACAATTAAAATAAAATTCAAAGGCGTATGACCAGCGCAGCTCAGGCGGTTTGAATAATTCAAATATTTCCGCCAGCTAGGCCCACTGTAGCACACAGCAGTTCGATGCGTGGGCTGTGTAAATCGTTAGTCATCTGCTAAAATGTACATAAAATATTGTGCACCACCTAATGAAATTATAACACCGTGGTTACACTCAATACTTACACATTTTTTATTAGTGATTATTATTCATTTAATACAAATTATTCTAATACAAATGCTCCGGTTATTTATATGAGACAATTCCAGGGTTTGACAATCGATATTTGAATTGATACCAGACGTTTAATGATGGCGTCTGTTGAAAATTGTATACAAGTTATTAATGTCGTTTGTCATAGGTTCTTGAGGTTACGTTCAAAGGATTACAAATGTTTTAAAAACAATAAAAATACACACCTTTACATCAAGTAAACTTAACTAACATATTGTGTAGGTGTAATTTGTTTAGCGCAGTGTAGTAATAATGTTTACAAGTTATGGATCATTAACAACAGTTTATATTGGTTAGTTTATAAATTGTCAGTGACTTAAATTTTTTTTTTTTAATCTTTGAAAGTAATGAATTTCAGTTCAGTGAGATTCGACCTTTAGTGAGATAATTAACGTGAGTTTATTTATATATTTCGGGTAATTTAAGAGGTACTTATCACTTCCGTAGTTATGGCGAATTCATACGATCTGTTATTCATGGGTTATACTATAATCTTCTTTAATTTGCTGGGCTCAGGACATCAGGCATCTTTTTCAGTTTAACTGGTAGTAATTTATTTTCTTTTTTCGTTAATTTGGCCTCAACTTCAATAATATGGCTCCAGTCTTTATCTTATGTCTTGGTATACACTTAGTAATAACTTTTTCTGATATTTTCTATGTTTTAATGGACAATTTTGGTCACTCGAAAATTAGCGTCTATATCCTTAAAGCGTCATACATTCAGTAAAAAATCTAACGGTATTTTTGGCTTGTTACTCCACAGTTTCCATGGTAACGTAATTATTCTACCTGGTCGATCTCAAAATAAACACATTGTTATCAAACTTTGAATTTTTTGTTTAATTTGAATAAATATTTTATAATGGCTATATTTACTTGGGGATAATTTCAATGGTTGTAATCTTTACGTAGATGTTTCTATTTTCTTTCAAAGATTAGTTTGATATCTTACAAGATTGGTCTAAGCCATGTATTAATGTTTTAGTCCAAAATGGATAATACTATGCTAATACATAATTTACTTATTTCTAAGTTTTAATATAATTCTGCCATGTTCCCTTTCGTTACACATAATTACTATATTTTGCCTATTATTTCTTATAAAGGTATTGCTATTATTTTCTTTATAAATTCCTTACTTACTTAAAACATACTAACATATTACTGTAAAACTATTTCTTTTGGTATTTATTGCCTTAAACATTAAGCCAATAACTTCTTTCTTTAAATTAACAAATGAACAAATTTGGTGAGTGTTATATCTACATCATCTCTTTTATAACAGTAATCACCCTGGTGATTTTTATACTGAGATAATATTTTTTCTGTTTTTTACATTCACACTTATTCTGTGTCTTTCAGTCTAATATACTTAACTTAATTGCTCATTTAACATGTGCTTATATTTTGGGTTTGTCACACTTGTTTCACTCTTTTTTCTTAAGATTATATGCTGTTTATTTTATTACACTTATCACTTCACTGTTCAACTTTGTCACTCCCTACCTATCTCTAATTACCCTTATATTTCTCACGATCTCACTATTATTACAAAGTTTTTGTATCTAATGAGTTCATGTCTCTTTTGTTAACTTCAGACTGTCACATATCATTTTATAATATGCAAACAACATGGTATTGTAAATACATCTTTCAAACAAAACATAACTTTGTATATATTGTCATTAAAGTGATAAAAATTGGTCTGAAATGTCATAATTAGTAATACTAACAACAATTTAATAATTCTTGGATTTCGTTGTCCATGACGTGTCCGTTACTTAACTAAATATCACTATAATATTGACGACTCGGAACACAAATGCAATGTTTTGTGTTATTCGGGCGGCCTGGTTGTTATGTTTAATTTTGATTTGGGCATATTTAGGTGTTAGTGAATTGTTTATGCATGTTTTGTTGAAATTTTGTGTTCCGAGTCGTCAATATTATAGTGATATTTAATTTAATAATGTTAAAATATATTGTGTTAATTGAAACATACTACATCTGTAGCAACAGCAATAATATTAGCGAATAAATAAACTCTCCAAAACCTTATACCTTCAAACACATAATGCTGAAATAATATACATACTGCTGAAATAATCTTAGTAAAAGTTCCAAAGTATATAGTAGACTATACAATTTGTCCTTTGATTGAACCACGCACACATTTCTATTCCCTGTCTGTATGAGTGTAATTTTAAACATAACAGCTGACACATCACCTATAGATAAGGATATACATACAATCATATCTACACATTGTTTTTTATGTATAACAATTGCTGAGATACTGTCATTTACAAGTTACCACTAATAAAAATTTAAACATAAATTATTAACAATAATAAAAAATTATTCTCTTTTAAAACAATCTTGTGAGTTAATTGTTATGGCCATGTAATTTTTTATTTTCTTTTCCTTTTTTCTTCACTGTCTTCCTGTCTCGCTTTACTTTGGTTAATATCTGGCCAATCTCTGGGGTTGGGTCAATGTCAGTTGTCTGTCAGTCTAGTTCGTATTTTCTTGTTTTGTGACCACCTTTGGTTGTATTCTTCCTCCTACACTATTGATTATATTTACTACTTTCATTCTCGTTATCATTTATCTATCAAAATATATTGTTTCTTGGCATTTTTTACATACTTTTTTATATCAAATGTGATCAGGGTTTGGCAATGTTATAATATTTACAAAGCAATTGTTGGAACACAGGTTGAGCAGCCTAGAGACAGTTTGAAATGTCTTATGTGATAAGCACCACAGGATGATAATTAAGAAAGTCATTAATTAAGGAAAAAAAATCAATAAGAAAATAACTTCTTGGATTTTGTTGTCCATCCACGACGTGTCCGTTACTTAACTAAATATAATTACAGTAAACTCCCGATTATCCACGGAATTGGATGGTGCTTCAACCACGGATAAGCCAATTCCGTGGATAATCCGCAAAATGGCCGAAAAAGGACACAAATCAACACAAAAATGCTTTTGAACAATTTTTATTTACAGTAGGAGGTCTGCAAATACAATTATGACTTAATAAACAGTAGTTTTATATACTTACAAGTTTGTTGGCTTACTTTTTCGCAAAAAAATCGGTCAATTGTTTTTGTTTTTCGTGATAAAACACCTCTTCTTTATTTGTGATTGAAGTTTTTTTAACAACATTTTGTCACAAAGTGATGCATCGTCTTGTTCTTCCAGATATTGAATGAGCCCGTCAATGTGTGCTAAAGCTGCATCATGGCTCACTTGCTTCTGTGTCTTATCCTCTTCTTCTTCCTCACTCTCCTCCAAAACCATACCTAATGCTCCACCTACGATTTGTTCATCAGTAAGATGTTCAAAGCCTGGATCATTGGCGTCACAATTAATCCACTCAATGATGTTATCTTCATCGACGTTACCTCCTCCAGTAACAGATTTCGCTAAATTAGCCAAATCACAAGCAGAAGCTTCTTCTTCTTCCTCTGCAGACTCTACCAAAGTATTTTCCACATTTGGTAAAATCTTCCTCCAGAACTTTACTAACGTAGATTGCTTAACTGACTCCCAAGCAGTGTTTATGTCATAAATGCTGTCAAGAATCGTGTAATCTTTCCAGAAGCCCTGAAGATCATTCCGCTCTTCAATCCTTTTTTTTCAGTAAGTTTGTTGTGTATTTTTTTTCATTGAAGCAATTATGCTCTGGTCCATGGGCTGGATAAGAGCTGTGACATTGGGAGGCAAAAACTTGACAAAAAAATTTCCATTTTCTGATTTAAAAACACTTTCCCCTGGGTGGACGTTGTCAATCAGCAATACAGCTTTCTGGGGTATGTTTTGAGACTTGAGATGCTCTCTAACTTGACGAATGAACTTTTTTTCAAACCAGTCTTTAAATATTTGTTGGTCCATCCAGCCTTTTTTTTGGTTGAAGTAGTGTACTGGGAGGTTTTCAGCCCTTGTCTTTTTAAAAGACCTCCGTTTTTTTGATTTTCCAATCACTACTAGTTTTATTTTTTGAGATCCCGTTGCATTGCTGCATGTCATTATTGTTATGCGTTCTTTACTGGACTTATGTTCTGGAGCTTGCCGCTCGCTTTCAAATTCCAGTGTTCATGTCGGCAAACATTTCCACAACATCCCCGACTCATCAGCATTGTACACTTGTTCGTAAGAAATTCCCTTTGACTGAAGAAACTGTTCAAAATCAGTTTTGAAATTTTCCGCTGCCTGTTTGTCGCCACTTAATTTCTCGCCATGAAGCCCAATTCCCCTTATCCCGTGGCGTTGTTTAAACCTTGTCAACCACCCTGTTGATGCGTCAAATGTTCCCTCTAAACCTAGCATTTCAAAAAACTATTTTGCTTTTGCAGCAACAATAGGCCCTGAAATAGGTGTTCCCTCACTTCTCACTTGACTCACCCATTCTAAAAGTGTTTTTCATAAGTGCTAGTTTTCATGGTTTTTCTTTTTTTCATTGATGAGGAGTTGTCTGATGTGGATGCAAATTGCATTAATTTATCCTTTTGTTTAAAAATGTCCCTAACAGTGCTTTCTCCTATTCCATACTGCAAACTCATTTGCTTTTTCGACGCACCATTTTCAATTTTTTTTAATCAATTCTAGTTTCTCTTGAATTGATAAGACCAGTTTTTTCAGTCATTTTTCAATAGTAATGTAAACTAAAATCACGTACAACAATTTAAACACACACGCGAACTGCTAGTCGACACGTGCACACAGGTTGACTGAAACGCACAAACTGATGCGTGAGTTATGAGAACTGGAAGTCGTGAGTGAAGGCGTATGAGGGGAGGCAATAAGTGCCGGTGATGAGCAGTGCCAATGACCTTGGCTGATTGACTTCCACTCACCCCAACTTATGGTTGCCACTCTAAAAATAGCTTCTGCACCTGCCGATCGTGACTGATGCATTCTCTCTCAACATGCGTGCTTCCATTTCCCTACATTCTTTGTTTTCATTTACAGTATTCTATGTTTCGCTGTAACGTTTAATTGTAGGCCTAATGTTATAACTTATTCTACTGTTGTAGGTTTTCTTTTAATACCGTAATTTATCGTCGCAAAAAAAAAAGAAAAAGGAAAGGAAGACCGCGGATAATTGAGAGTTTACTGTATTTCACTATGACTCGGAACACAAAACTTTTTATAGGTAAAAACGTAAAAGTTTTACCTTATAACCTGAACCAGTTTTCACTTTTAAGAAGCTTTTTAAAAGTGAAAACCGGTTCTGGTTATAAGGTAAAACTTTTACGTTTTTACCCTTAAAAAGTTTTGTGTTCCGAGTCGTAGTGAAATAATTATATTAAGAAAATAACTTTAAAAGACAAGTCAAGAATGAAACAAAAGAGACATCAAGTTTGATTACTTTGTATATCCAAGGAAAAAGAAATATCTGTATGTGAAATGGATAGCACAACAAATCGATGGGAGAAAAGGTCTCAAAAGTATATATACATCTCAGTACTAAAGCATCTCTAGTTTTAATACTATCATATAGATCAATATTTATATTTTATTGTATTAAAAAAATATTCACAGGTAGGCCTGTATTTACATGATCGTCCGTATTGTCTTCAAAGGCATTTGGTAAGAGAAGGAAAACTTGAACATACGCACTCTTGTACATTATTTCCATTATAGTACAATTAACACAGCTAAAAGTTCTACTTCAGCGGCTAAAGAAGATTTAAAATAAGATCATTTAAAGTTCAGACTGAAATAACATTGTCCAAAAGCATTAAAATATTGTTATTATATAGATCCTTAGTTATTGTACCGTTAAATGATAGTACCGTTACAAGTATATAATCGATATATGGCTTAGATGGCATACGTGATTAACGCTACACGTGTTTTGTTGTATTCGGGTTTATTTGACGTCTATTGTTTTGTTCTACATATGAAACAAGAAAGTGTTAATTGTATGAGTGTGTAAAATGAATAATATCACTGAATTATTGCAATCAACGTTACAATTAAGGTCAAAAGAATGTTTAAAAACATACCTGGAAAGTTGTGACGAGTACTGTGCATTTTTGGTTAAAGTGAGTACCGTAATGTAATCAAGTCGTAGTTAGTGCATATAAACATGTATTTTTACACTTATGAAATTAATATTTCGTAGACTCCGAGTATTTTTTTAACTACTTGCAGACTAAAGCTTGCCAGTAGCTGTAACCTAAAGTTATCCAGAGCCGGCATTTTTACTCAGGTTATTAAACACTGTAAAATGTATTTGATTTCTACAGATGAGACGTTGAAAACTTGCAGAGAAAAGTTTTTGCGTCATTAAATTTTGTATATCGGTGTTAATGGCCATAAGGCAATACGTCTATCTCATCAAATAGGTTAGGTTGCGTTGATTCCTTTATTTTTTTGTTTCAGTTTTCTTCGAATCCAGTACTTCCCTGTGCGATGTAAGTCGGCCGTAGTTACTTCTGGTGTATCTCCATTTTACTACTTGAAATCGGAGATAAACCTTTTATGCCAATAATTTTGTGTAGAAGGGTAATGGTTGGTGCCCAGTAGACCTAAGCGTATAACAGTTGTTTCATTGTGTATCAAAGCGTTTGTCATTAGTGGAGTGCGTTGACAACAGAGAGCAGAATTTCAAATTTGACTGAGAAATAATTGTGGTTTATATGTGCAATTTCTTTTTATGAGTATAATAATGCTTATTTTTATAGTTTTTATATGGCTGTACCGAACTGTACATTATGTTAACTAATAGGCTAGCCACCATTGTCCATTGTTGGTAATAGTTTATTTCTGTTAATGTTGTTGAGTGCATTCTGAAAGTCTGTAAAGACTATATCGGTTTGCAGAAAGAATTATCTTATTCTTCTACATTATTAGTTGAAGAATAAAAGTATTACCAGTTGTTAACGTTCTCTTACTAAAACGGGCCTGCTCTTCTCCAATAAGAACTGAAAAAATTGGGCCTCTTATGTATTTTTCTTGCATACAACTTGTAGAATCTGTTGCATTGTATTTGCTTATTTGTCTTTGTTGGTTCTTTGTTTGCAACAGTCTACATTGCAACATCACATTCTTGATTTAAGCAATTCAGTATTTATTGTGTCTAACCCGTGTTGCTTTCCAATTTTGAATAAAACTTTTTAAAGCCTTTTAAATTTCACTTCTCAAAACAGGATCAGCTTCGCTATTGTCGTCAACTTCTGGTTGCATTTCCCTTTTCTATCGCAGCAAAGGTACTTGTATTGCTTTGTTAGTTTTCCATTACATGTTCTCTAGACTTATCAAAACTGTGGAAGTTCTGTCTCGTTGTTTTTCTTCTGTAAATGTTGTGTCGATGCCATTTAGTTATTTATTTTTTATTGCATCTTTGGCCCCATTTCAAGTCTGCAACCCTCTACTGCACCTTGTTTACTTTTTACCAAGTACGTTAAATGCTTTCTTTTCATGATATTGATTGATGACTCAGTGGGCACTTTGTGAAACATATTACTACAAAGGTTTTTAAATATAAGAAAGTAATTAAAAAAAAAATACACCCAATATAGGTTTTACAGATCATTGCTTACAACACAACCACTTTATAGACACAGAAAAACATAACACTACTGCACAACATACAAAAAGGTAAAATATTGTTTAATTAGAAATTCTAGAAATTAGAAAAGCAATCAAAATAACAAAAATGTAACAAACTGAATTCTGTTTACCTCTTTTATTAAAAATTGTTATTTAGTTTAGTTAAATTTTACAATTTGCTTTCCTATTATGGCCTACTTAGTTTTTACAGTCACTTCACCTTCAACTTCCTTCCATAGCTTCACACCCCACACACGTCCTTATAGACATGTTCACCACCCTACACTTTCTTTGTTTAGTTGTTCTTAGCAGCTCTTTGAGAATAGCTGAACAGGCTGAAACAATTGTCAGAGGAAAAGAATAAACTGTGAAACTTAACCAAGTGTTTGTGTATTTTTAGAAACCTTTGAAGCTTTTTTTTCCATGCACCTGTTGATTTTCCTCCATTCTATTTTGAAATCATCTTCAGTTGGCGCTTCCAATAAATATTTTTTCATCCGTTATGATACAGAGTTTCTGTGCTCTCTTTCCAAAATAAGTGGACACTACACAATTTTCTGGCTGTGACATTGCGAAGACACACTCTCCACTTTGTCTACAGCGTGAACTTCGCTTGTAATGAACAATAGGCCAAACTGACCTTTCTTGGTGTATGTTAAAAAATGCCCTTTTATAAATCTGTATACTCCTGACCACAGCCGGTAGCAGACCACACCCTTAAAATCCAGAGCATTATGGTCCCGTCATGGCAGGAGCTCTGTAAGAAGCTCAGAATGTGGCATACAAGTGGGCGACAGGCAAGCAAGCCCTTCATCCCGCACAATCCCCACAGTCATGCACATATCCTGTTTTCTAAAGACTTACAGACTGTCTCACTGATGCATTACTGATTCACCACATGACATGCTTGAGTGCACTGTCCAGTAAGAGTTCTGCTTATGCTGGTATTGAGTTATTACCTCACTCTGGCATAAAAAATCACCATACACAATGAGATGATTATCTTTTCGATTTTCTTAACTCATCTTCGTACAGGTTCATATAAAATTTCAGTTTCTTCTTTTTTCCTCTTTTAGGTGATGACAACTTTCTCCAGTCCATAGAGATGTCATAATCCTATAATGAACTCAATCTAAGTATCATAACCTCTTACAACAAACCCTACAAGTCTAATGAATGGCGTCATATTTCTCTAATGGTTTAATATTTTATTGTCTTCATAATCAGTGGCCTAAGTTAATCAGTTTCTGAAACTATCCTAGGTATGATAAGCAGCACTATGTGTACATTTACTTAAAACTGAGTACAAAGCATAAAACTGCAAATTTGTTAACTTAATAATTTCAAGTATGGGGGTATATAGTCACTTTAAAGTACTTCTTTAGATTGGTCAGTTTTGCTTACTTCCCAGTTACAGCAGCTTTAGAGGTTAGATTTAAGTGACAGATTTTAAGTGTATGTTATGCGGGGGAGGGTAGAGGTATATTATGACCAAGGGTGCAATTGGGAGTTCCAGGGAAAGGATTTAACAAAGGCGCTCTACTGTAAGAGCTTACATGCTGGTAGTATAAAACTAATAAGCTTATAAGCATAAAGAAAATTCCCGTACTGTTGATAGTAAAAGGTTTACCTTAGATAAACGTGATTATAAATACCTTTATATATTTATAATCACCTTTGATACAGTCTTCTCTATTCAATAGCCCAAAGTTTACAAAATACAGTTTTTCTATTGCCTAATAAAAAAGTGGGACACACAGTTTCTATAAATGGTTGGCAGCTGATGTACAGTTTGAAACCCTCTTGCATACTTGAAAGCACAATATAGTCAGTGCACTATCTCAGGTTGTTTTCTTTCTCCTTAACTTTGGCATTTTTTTCTGTTGTAATGTGCAGGGAACAGGTACTTTGTTCCAGTTTCTTGCATTCCCATGTAGTTTACTGATTATCTACTAAATATTTCAGTTATTTTTGCCTCCTCAAGTTATTTGTTATTGATTTAGCGTACCTGTCTTGTTTTTGTTATATTGTAATTTCCAATAGCATAAAATTAAAAAAAAAAACTAATTCAGGAGATGTATAATATACTACTGCACATAAAATATATACTACAGCACTCTTCAGAAGTTGGACCATATTGTCAGTAGTATAGCATAGTTTCCAAAACTGGGGATGCTGGTTCAACAACATTCAATTTCGTATAAAACAAAATGCCAGTAATAACTTGAATTTGGATCGTCATAAAAATATTCACTCAAGTATGTATGAATTAGCAAAGACAATAAATGTAACAGTTTGGTTACTTTGTCGTACACAGAGTGTAAATTATTTATAATTAAACATTGCTGTAGGGTGTGTTTTGATAAATGCTTTTTGTCATCGTAGTAAATATTGCTCAGTTCATTTTCAGTTGTTATCCTTTAAGAATGGGTAATGTTTAAGAAATGCATACCCTACTCTTGAATTTTTTTTTTTTTTTTTTTGTATAGCAGAAATAGCTTTTGTCTGTAGAAGCCTGGGTGCACTCTCTGTGATACTAACGAATCTGTGGGCCTAGTTGTAATTGGAATCTGTCCATTAAGCCAAACTATGTTCTCTAATCTAGACTCAGGCTCAAACTGGTTGTTGTTCTTCTTCTGATAGTTCCTATCCGTTTCGGACGTTGGATATCATACAGGCTATTTTAACTTTCTGCACTGCTGTATGGAATAAGTCAGTTGTATTCATGCCAAACCAGGCCCTTAAATTTCTCAGCCATGAGATTCTCGGTCGCCCAACTCCTCTCTTTCCAAGTTCTTTTCCCTGTAGTACGGACTGCAATAAGTGAAATCTCTGTTCATTTCTCATGAGATGTCCCAGATACTGAAGCTTTCTTATTTTCACTGTGTTAGTAACTTCCCTATCTTTCTTATCTTTCTAAGAACTTCAACATTAGTTATGTGCTATCCATGAAATGCTCAGTATTCTACAGTAGACCCACATTTCGAAAGATTCCAATTTCTTAGTTGTGGCTTCAGTTAAAGTAACAGTTTGGTTACTTTGTCATGTACAGAGTGTAAATTATTTATAATTAAACATTGCTGTAGGGTGTGTTTTGATAAATGCTTTTTGTAAATATTGCTCAGTTCATTTTCAGTTGTTATTATTTAAGAACGGGTAATGTTTAAGAAATGCATCTACTCTTGAATTGTTTTTTTTTTAAACTGGTTATTACTCATGGAAAATATCTTACTACTTGATCAGTGTGTTAACTTGTGTACAATAATAATATTAAACTCATATTTTGTTAATAATTTTAGGATCGCAACAATGAGACTTTATTGAAACAAATAAATGCGCTGCTTAACGGCAATGAAGACGAACGGCACCAAGGACTGAGCTTACTGCAAACATATGTGGCACAATGTACGGTGCGAGTGTTTTCCGAGAACGCAGTGAATTGGCTGTTGCAATGTTTGAAGATTTCGCTGTACAAGGATGCTCCGGACACTTGTTGTCTGTCTCTACACGTGTTCAGTGAGTATCTGTTGAAGTATTTATATTATTTACACTACTAGAACACTTGAAACCTTTTGTTCAAACCGGGTAATCAGTGGTTGATTTCTAAAATTATAGATGCCAGAACGCATCAATTCAAAAGTTATACAGACACAAATAGGCCTATACTTACATTTTATATTAGCGTTGTTACATTACCAAAAGCCGCCCAGTAAAAGGGAGGGAATACCTTATAATATAAAGAGAAAACATGCAGCTAAGAAGAGATAAGATGAGAAAATTGACAATTTTAATAAATAGCAAAATAATGACATTAACTTAGACTAGACAATGACAATGACCAAACCCAAGTGATTGATCAAATGACCAAATAAATGTAATTAAACCTATGATAAAAATGTCATAAAATTGACAATAATTAAATGAATAATTGAACCTTGAAGGTACAAACCACCAGCAGAAATAATATAATTCTATGTATGTAAGTGTAGACTAAATGTTAAGTAGACAAGTAGTAAATAAACAGAACAATGAAATCAAATGATAATAAATAAATGTATAGAGAATAAAACGTGATAGAGCTAGTCTGATAATCACAACATTCATATTAAATTGAACCAAGAGTGCATAAAGTAGGTAGGGAGTGAGTTACAAAAAAAAACAATAAGTGAACAACACTAAGTGATAATTAGTGATGGTTTTAACAACCAATATCCTGAATAATAATAAGTACATCTTGCCATAACCATATAACAGTGCATACCGAGAAAAAAAAACAATAAGGTAACAAACACTAGGTAAAGCAAAGCAACCCAAGTGCATGTGTAAAAATGTGTAAATAAAGAATGCCAGTTACCAGTAATAAATAATATGAAAGTGAAAGGTGCGAAGGACAAGTGCTTAGCATAATAAACAATGTGTCAAAATACATTCAGTAGGTGTACGGTGATAGAAATTAGTTTTGAAAAAGACAAAACACTAGTAAGTAAGATAGAATAAGGTATCATGTTCAAGAAATATAAGAATAAGTAACTGTTATAAAGAATGTTAGTGTTAAAATATTAAGTTAGTAAAGTTAAAGGGATAAACAAAACCTAAACAAGTTATATGTTATAAAAAGAAGAGTAGACATCAAAAGATGGACTGTAGAAGGTAGCAGGAGTATTATAAAACTATGAAAATGTTATAATTGTTAAAAGAATCTTAAGAATAAGTTATGTTATGTTGAGTTGGGAAAATAATACTAAAAAGCAGTAATAATGTGTTGAAAGGATGAGGAAATCCTAAAAATATGCAATGTTAATTTCTTATATATAGATGTAAAAGGCAATAATATGTCTGTAAAGAACTACTAATCATAAACCAATGTATGTAAATTCATAATAATTGTAAACAAACTAAGACAAAGCAATAAGAACATAGGAACAAGAGCAAAATTAAATTATAATCAATGTCAACCATTGTAGGCAAGTGTAGGCCTAAAGAAACGTGAGAAAATTGTAAAATGTAAACAAATAACCTTCAGTTAGGGAAAAAGTTAGGTAAACATAATATATTTAGCCAAGGAACATTAAAAACACAAAATACTTTCAAAAACACTTATAAACCAAAATAAGTATAAAAAACAAAAGTATCAAAATACTAAATCAGCCAATACTGAATAGAACATAGTCATGTTTGATTTCAAAATAATATTAAACAGAAATGCTATTCAATGGTACTAATAACAGAAGTATTAATAGTAATACAAGCAAATTATCTTAATTAGAAAATATTTATCCATTTTGGGCAAAAACACAAGCTATGTCTAACAATGGGTACAAAATTGTTTCAACCAATGAGAAGGATAGGTTTTGCAGTTAGAACCAAAAAACCGTTACAAATTTATTAACAGTACATTATTAGCTTCAGTAGAGTACAGATGAAAAAATAGCCGCTCCATATAATTAGCAAAAAGAATCAATCAAATGAGATAAACCAGATAATAATTAATGAAAATGGAATACAAGACGGGCAAAACATATTAACAAGATTGAACTAAACAAAATTTTGAATTACAGAAGATAAAAAAATATGTAAAACGAAAAAAGAAATAAAAGAAGGAAGACATAGCCACAAGCATACATGAAAATAAGTTATCAGATGTTAAGGAAGGAGTGAAGTATAAAATTTAATTAATTAACAAAACTAAAGACTGGATTCACTACACGTTAACACTGATGCACAATATAATTAACTTGGTTCAAACACTCAAACACTGAATGGCTCTTAAAAAACCAAATAATAATTATCAAAAAACTGTTCAATTCAATTAATAACACATTTGGAAATACCAAAATATTTTTTCAACGATATAAAACTTAACCTCTAGTTACGAGTTGAACTCACAATTACTTTAGTTAATAGGAGTAGTGGTGTAAAGAAAAAAACGTAATATTTGATTGAGTTTATGTGAAGGATTGTACTTTCTCGAATCATTTTTGTTAACTTTTGCTGTAATCCAAAGAACTTTTGACTGAATAACCATTGTAAAATTAAATTCGACATTAGACGCTTGGTGCTCAGTCTGCAACCCAAACAAACATAGCCAACCGCTGAGTTATAAATCATTCAAAGCAGGAGCATAACTTTATATATTTTCATAATTTCCTGTAATAACCAATATAAAAGGTAGAACCGCTATCCAATAAACCAATACTAAGAATTTATACCTGTTTATTATTTCATGTGACAATATTTAAGTGTTAATTTATTTAATATAGGACAGTGAAAATGTTTTACCAGAATTACAGGTCGGTAATACTGCCGCGAGAGAGCGAATTTTGAATTCAGCCGATACAGAGCAGTAAGTAATACGATTTCATTGAGAAAGAAGGAAAAGCTACAAAAAACTTTTAATTGTTTTAAAACAAACAATTTGGCGCCTAAAATCGGGAAAAATAATAGTTAATTTGAAACTCTACGAATTAATTACAAAATTATACTTATATTTATCTCTTACCTTCGGGTTTTTATTCCAAAGTCTTTCAGACGAAAACAGCTGCAGAAAGGATTACTTGGATTTGATATGTTCAATAATTACGTTAACACATGTGATACTGTCTAAAACACATACTTATTTTTATTTATCAAAAATTCGCCTTTCTTTTATGTTATTACAATCTTTCAACGATAGTACAACTGGTTGAAATTATTTCTTATCTCTATTGAGTTTTATTTTAGTTAATATTATAAGTGATATTGTTAAATAATTAAAACATTGAAAATGAACCAGTGGATAACCTCTATCTTAGCACACGCACACTCATTCTGTTACATTGATCTTTAAATAAACTCCGCCCCTGAGAGAACTCTATCGTACAAAGTATTGGTGTTATATATTTTCCTTTTATAACGAATAATCACCAGTTAGTTGGCATTAGTTTTAATATGCATATTGAATGTTTCTAGTTACCCATACGCAGCGTACTCCTAGGGTTAGTTGCGCGAACTGGTGTTGAATACTTGCTTCGATCTCACGCACTCCGGTACTCGTTTAACACGTTTACTGTTTGTGGTTAAAAGCCCTTACTGTTTTATACATTAAGGTTCCACATTATACATTATGATTAAGTCGGCCGAATTAATTTTATTCGCACTAATTTTGCAGACTGGCCGCGCGTTATACTGTTTTTATGTATAGATAGATAGATAGGCCTACTAATTATTTCAGCCTATCTTACACTCCCGAGGCCACTATTTTTCAATTCACAAAACTCTACTATCTGACTGCTGGTTGTCTGTTCACTCTCTAATGGCACACAGCAGACTGGGTTTCACACAAGCCTGCTGGTGGGTGGTTACGCAATGCGTCTGGCAGTTGTTTTGGCTGACTGTATGTGTGTTGCATTGCTGTACTGGAGGCTCCTTACAGGTGAAAGTCTGGCAATTTGGAAAGTGCTTAAAACGATGATTTACATTAATATAAAATTAAACTGGGGTGGCTCACAATTCCGTACCGTTACAATACCCCCCCAATAAGAGGTTGAAGGCCGAGGCGTTCAAACTCTTATTGCCTAACCTAAAAGGATCAGTGAGGATATGGCGCCGCAACCCCCCTGAACGCTCTACTAAATCATGGGTTCTTACCCCCCTAGTCTGGCGACTGCGACAGCACCCATCCGATCTTACTGGACTTCTCTGTTCGAGATCCCAACACCGAAAAACCGAACAGATACCCGTCCCAGTATCGCCTGACTTTTAAAACATTCAATAAAAAAAATCAACAAACGGCCTTCCATCACCCCATATCCCACATCTGATTTGTTTCCTCTTAACCGTACTGGTTCATTGACAACGTACTGGCTCATTTTATATTATAGACCCTAAAGAATAATATTAATAAAACAATATTGGTTTACAATGATACACATAAATTCCAGTTAAATTGAATAATATTCCCCATACAGTGTTGCCCATCCAAAATAACACCTTAATTACACAAAAGGACATTAACTCCATTTATACTTAGCTACTATACAAAATTTTTTTTTTTTTTTTTTTTTTTTATATACCCCCCTTTTAATCCCTTAACCCCTAATACCCGTTACATTTTAATGTGTTCTGCACGAGGCTTCTTGGCCTTTTTCAGCCTCATCCTCGCCGTAACCCACATCTCCCTCGTGACCTGTAACTGGGTCACCGCCCATCCACACTCACTATTACCCCCCCTAGACTGTAGCGTCTAGTTGCTTTCACAAGGACTGATGCGGAAGGGGTGGACATTTTTTTTCTTTTATTCCACCCCCATCCTTGCTTCGGCGTTACAATAAAATTCGGTATACATATAACCTACTATTCTTTTTTATTTATACGCCCCTAATGGACTACCACCCCTATCTGGGTGAAAATAGACCTGTTCCAAAATTTGGTAGATTCCCCAAAAAATAACCCCCCTACTAAATCTAACAAACCACCGGGTTGACAAAATAAAACAAACCACAAGCCGGTTATATCAAGTAAAATTTATGATTTGCCACAATTAACTACTTTCACGGTCATGGTCCGGTGAGGCCATGACCGCACTTAGGTGGGGAATCTACAGTTAAAACAAAATATAGATTGGCCTTGATACAAGTTACTTGGACAGCAGTATATACATCTTATTTTCCAGACACTATCTCATCCTGAACATTTTCCCTCAGTTGTCAGTGTTAAATAAATATTTTAATCATTATTGGCATCAATGAGCATTTAATTTATAATTCCAGTTTGAATTCGAATAAAAATAAAGTTAAGTTCATTATTACGAGTTCATTATTAAAAATCATCTTTTCAAGTAATTTAATTACCAAATTGATTTAATGTTTTTTTAATTTCTCAAACTACAAGTTACAATAATTACCTCAGTATTATTTTGTCTGTAAAAATTTAATTTCAATTCTTTTATGTCACAATAGGGTTCTGCTGCTGCTGGTAATGATTCAGCGGACTACAGCATTTTTGTTATTGTTACCAAACATGACCACAGACATTAGTCTCAACATACCGCCCCTGTTAATATAAACACTAGTCTGCAAGACTCACATAGTATAAACATTCTGGTTACATCATATACTAACACCTGTACTTTTCAGTTTTTTATAAATTTTTTAGATAACATATTTATCAATGGCTATTTCTTACAATTTAAGCCAAATATTATTTTAATTCACCTTTCAGTTATTATTTCTCTTTTAATTACAATTTCTATTTAATACTATTATCTCAATACCATTATTATTATTATTATTATTATTACACTCTTTTCACACCTGTAAACATTTTATTCTATCTGACTGGTATAATGAACTTTATACTTACAATACATTATCCACCTATTGACATGAATACAAAATACACACCACACACACACCAATATCTCCACGTAACCTCTGAAACATTTAACAACAATGTTATTTCATACAAACAATTCAACATTTTATAATACATACAATTACTTTCACTACACATGTATTTACAACTCTTCAACAATAATTATTCAGTTATATCACACTTCAATATCAAAATCAGCTAGGTCATTACCATATATTAACATATTTTAAAATGTTCGTTTATGAATTTCAACCTCCATCGTCAAAAATTAATCGGGGTTTCAAATAACAATTTTCAATTTTATTTACATTCCGTATACGGTTATCTTGTGTTTTGTAACCATACAATTTCTGTTTATTCATTTTACCATAATAATCATTAAACAAGTCAACATTAAGTACATTGGTTAAGTCTCCATCAGTAATATTCATTATCAAGTCAGTTATTTTTTCATCATAAGGTAAATTATTATTGTTTGAACATGTATCATCAAAATAATCTTCATTCTCTATTTTAACAGGTAAGTTTAACATCTCTTTCAACTCGTTATAATCTCTCATTGGTTTATATAATTCTATTTCTTTATCTATCAACAACTCTCTCTCAAAACATCTTTCATCATCATAACACCATATCACACTTTTATCATTCCACGCAGAGGGTACAAAATTATTCAGCAAAATCAAACAACTCAAATCTTTCATTAATAAGGGTCTCTTGCCCAAAAATAACACTTTTGAACACTCTGGTTCATCACAAATAAGGGGAAAATTTACCCTCTGTCCTACACATTCATCTACTCTTTCTTTCCATTCTTTTTCTAATTCATCAACTCTAATTACAACTTCGTTACTGCATATAGCGCTCTCTCTCTCACTCACTATTTCACTATCTACTTCTAATGTATTATTCTCTGATACCACCCTTTCAATCACATTACCACTTTCAATACCATTGTTAACATTTGTTAACTTGCTCTCTACTACCACGTTTTTACACATATCATTATAATTATCATCTGTTTTATACTCAAAATTTTCAGTTACCTTTTGTATTTGTTTCTCAATTTGTTCTACCACTTGTTCTTTAAATGTATTGAAACATTCATTCGTCTCATTTAAACGTTTATTCATATTAACCTCAAATTTGGTATTTTGCTTATTTATTTCGTCAAAACGACAATTTATAATGTCAAATTTGCTATTTTGAACGTCCAAACGACTATTCTGTTCATCGAATTTAATATTAATATCCCCTTTTAGTTCACTGAAATTACTATACATCATATTATACAATCGTGTTAACATATTGTCCTCATCGGACTTCTTATTTTGATTTACTACAATAGGTGTTGAATGAATTGCAACTTCATTCATGATTTTCGATTCGTCTACATTACTTTCACTCGTTAACAGTGACTCTGTTTGAATACCTGAATCGCCTTTATTGGCCGACTCAGTTGACGTGTTTTCATACATCGATTTATTTTCGGCCTCACTGCCGACAACTACATCAATTTCATTTATTTTCTCCATTATGAAATTAATTTATTTAACCACGCCCTCACTTCCAAATAACCCGTTCTGCAGCTTAATTAGGTCTGGCGAATATAACCACAAATTATATTCGCCGTCCCTGTTCGGGCGCCAATGAAACTCTATGAATTAATTACAAAATTATACTTATATTTATCTCTTACCTTCGGGTTTTTATTCCAAAGTCTTTCAGACGAAAACAGCTGCAGAAAGGATTACTTGGATTTGATATGTTCAATAATTACGTTAACACATGTGATACTGTCTAAAACACATACTTATTTTTATTTATCAAAAATTCGCCTTTCTTTTATGTTATTACAATCTTTCAACGATAGTAAAACTGGTTGAAATTATTTCTTATCTCTATTGAGTTTTATTTTAGTTAATATTATAAGTGATATTGTTAAATAATTAAAACATTGAAAATGAACCAGTGGATAACCTCTATCTTAGCACACGCACACTCATTCTGTTACATTGATCTTTAAATAAACTCCGCCCCTGAGAGAACTCTATCGTACAAAGTATTGGTGTTATATATTTTCCTTTTATAACGAATAATCACCAGTTAGTTGGCATTAGTTTTAATATGCATATTGAATGTTTCTAGTTACCCATACGCAGCGTACTCCTAGGGTTAGTTGCGCGAACTGGTGTTGAATACTTGCTTCGATCTCACGCACTCCGGTACTCGTTTAACACGTTTACTGTTTGTGGTTAAAAGCCCTTACTGTTTTATACATTAAGGTTCCACATTATACATTATGATTAAGTCGGCCGAATTAATTTTATTCGCACTAATTTTGCAGACTGGCCGCGCGTTATACTGTTTTTATGTATAGATAGATAGATAGGCCTACTAATTATTTCAGCCTATCTTACACTCCCGAGGCCACTATTTTTCAATTCACAAAACTCTACTATCTGACTGCTGGTTGTCTGTTCACTCTCTAATGGCACACAGCAGACTGGGTTTCACACAAGCCTGCTGGTGGGTGGTTACGCAATGCGTCTGGCAGTTGTTTTGGCTGACTGTATGTGTGTTGCATTGCTGTACTGGAGGCTCCTTACAGGTGAAAGTCTGGCAATTTGGAAAGTGCTTAAAACGATGATTTACATTAATATAAAATTAAACTGGGGTGGCTCACAATTCCGTACCGTTACAAATTTAAATCAGGTAAGAAAGAAGAGACAGGTATTGGCGAGGTCACGAGAGCGACAGATAGGAGGAAATTTACGAAGTTTTGGACTTCGTTAATATAACATCAGAAGGAGTCGAATTAAAACTATTACGACCCGAGCTGATTGTTATAAATTGCCGCAACCAACGTGGGGCTTGATAGAGGAAGATTGCTACGGAAACAGATTGATATAGCGTATAAGTTTACATCTGGTTATTACAAAGGAGGCCTACATTTTTAAAGCCTTATAAAATATGTAACATACGAGTACGTATAAATTTGTATCTAAAAAGGTAATAAACTGTAATAAAACTTTAATTGTGTTTAATGAATCGGTTACATTTAATCTGATGTAATATTAAAATATCGGGCGCCATGTTGCATAATGCATAACAAATATAAAACTTACCTTGAAAGGTCAGAATTCGGTTATACGAACCAGAGTCGAGGAATATATTACCTGAAATAATTCAATCGTTTTTCTATTTGTTACCAGTGACATTACCTTTTATTTATAAAAAGTAATTTACGTACATTGTAAAGATACTTCTGTTTTACCATTTTTAAAAAATACTACACTCATCATATAATACTCACCGCTGCCAGAATTTTACTTACCGTCATCGTCCCCGTTAAACTTACCTTTAGAAACTGCCCAGGTCGCCACGATATTTTTTAAAGGTTATATATCGAAACCTTCTACACTCTTGCCCTTATAAAAATCCCGCTATCTGACTGCATTTTAAAAAATTCAGAAAACCCCCGATTACGTTAGACGAGTTGTCAGCACAGAATACTAGGAAGTGGTTATGGCGTAATAACTTACAACTAACACATATTTATAACGATTCAAACATTGTTTTATTTACCAGAATAATTATACCTTAACTTCTTTACTCTTCCAATAATTTGGTTAATAGGGTTACAATATTATAAATTCTATAGATTATACAAACCAGTAACATTTTCTTTCTCCCCCTTTTTCCCTTTCTCTCTCTCTCACACACACGCTCTCATTCTCTTTACGTATTCGAATAAACCCCCGTTATTGAGCTCATTATGAATTTACTGTTTACTATAAACTTTTGGCCAATTATTATAAATTTCACTTTTATTTACTTGTATGAAGTCCCCGGTATTGCGCACTATGTCTACTCTATCTTCTTCACTTAACTCCCAGTTTTCATTCACTCCACTATTTTATACACTGTTCGTCCGGTTGAACCACTGTTTACTGTTGATTTATTACGATACACTCTTTGGTAGACCTACTTTTAACTTTTTCGGTCTACCAAAGTTTTTCCGAGGCTACTATGAAATTACGTCTGCACCGTTTGATGAGTTGTAGTGAACTGCTGCGTGACGACTGACTGTGTGTGTTGGTTGCCTAACCGCCCAGGTGCTAGCCATCGCCGTCAACGTATTCTGTATTGCTTTTAGGAATGTAAGTCCGCGCCGTTTTTTGTGTGAACGTTGGCCGAGGTGTGCGCCCTTACACATTCCCAGACACTTTAATAGCTTTTGTGCCTTGTACGGCTGGTTACGCATGAATTACAAGGTGTTCCAAAAGTCGAAATTTCGTGATCAAAACGTTCAGCTTGGGTTGGTTACAATTATCGGAAATTAAACTAAACCTCTTGGTTTGTACCGTTACAACATATTGAAAAGACATATGTGCCAACATGCACGTGTTCACTACGCCTCAGGGCATAGTCCCATTTATCTAGTAAACATATATTCTCCCTTAAATATTTGGGTAGACCCTCCAAAATAAATATGTATTATAAACATATATATATATATATATATATATATACATTTTTCTAACATTTTGGCGTCTTTTCAAAATGTATACGTTTTGGCGTCTACTCGAAAACGAAGAGTATATTGAAATTTTATTATAACATTACGTTCTTGTGATTATGTTATTTGTGTTTTGCGTTTTATATTTCAATATACTCTTAATACAAGAAAATAATTTTTGTTGTACAAAACGCTGTCATTATGGCATCTTTTTATAATTACGACAGTAGGGCGTCTTTTCAGTTTCCCGACAATGAAGCGTCTGAAATGTATACTTTTTTCGAATTGTAGCGGTTTTTGCTTCCAGCGACGTTGCCAGATTTCAACCCCGGGTATTGCACAGTTTACGTTGACGCTTATTTGTTTGTATGAAAGAGTGACTAACTGCAGGCGAATGACCATTATTCTTTTCCGTTGTTCACGCACCAACTTTACATCATAATTTTAACTAAATATTTATAAACTGTCAAATATTTATCAACAATTCTTAAACTTCACTATCCAATTCTACTAACCGTGATAATATAATTATTGTGTTTTACGAAGCATGCCAAAGTAGCGTACTGGCCTTTCGAATTATGTAAAGATTGACCACTTGTCGTCGGATTAACTAACGGAATTAACGGGCATGTTAATATTTTCTCACATGCATTGATACCGGGTGATAACGTAACTTTGATCTCATTTACTAGGGAAATTTCTTATGCATATTAGCAGTCAAAAATAATAAATGTAATACCAAACGTTATGAACTTATACTCATAATATAAAAAATATAATCAGTTATATTTTTGGTTAGTGTTCATTATTATGCATACAGTATTTTGAAGTAATGCTATAAAACATTTATTTGTATCAATTTTGTGGGTAACAAAATTTTATAACTATAGTTTATAGTTCTGTAGTTCTTAATTTTCTATAGTTCTGTTTGGGATTGAGATTGATAAATAGAGAGAGAGAGAGAGAGAGGGAGAGGGAGAGGGAGAGGGAGAGGGAGAGGGAGAGAGAGAGAGAGAGAGAGAGAGAGAGAGAGAGAGAGAGAGAGAGAGAGAGAGAGAGAGAGAGAGAGAGAGATATCACAACTCTGCATATATGTACATAATAATAATTACTTCTTGTGTTAGAGATAGATGGAGAGATGGGAGACAGAGGGTTGTGAGATAGCATAAAATTTTATATTAACATTTCCATAATATTAGTTCTATTTGTATTAGAAATAATAGCAAGATGTTGCGAGAAGCAGGCAGGGAGAGAGAGAGAGAGAGAGAGACAGACAGAGAGAGAGACGATATTAAAATGTTTCGGGTTGAGGGTACTAGAAGTCATCGGATACCTGCACTTTTTGTAAGACCAGGAAAAGGTTATTTTATGATACTGTTCATTGACATGTCTATTGTTATATAGGCTTGTGGTTTCTCCACGGATTATAAAAATAGTGGCTACATCCAGTGGCTTGAGAGGCATTTTCTTACAGAGAATGCTCACGGCCGCTAATAAATCGAGAAATGCTGATACTTATTTCAACAATTTCTTCAGTTACTAAAAGCGGTCAGTAAGGCCTTGTCGTTTTTCACATCTATGTTAATATCTTTACATATCTTTTAATTTTATTTATTTTTTAGATTTTGTCTAACTCACTTGTACGTTAGCTAAATTTATTAAGTACAAATTACTGTATATTCAATTTAAAAATTGCGTGTAAAAATAATGAATAGCCGCTAAAATATCATTAAACAATTCTCCTACAGGAAAACATTTCTCTTCAAATATATTCAATTAAATGCATCTGAAATGTACGAACAAACATTCTCCCGACTCTTCTCCGTACATCACGCTTAATTTTGGACCATTAGTTCTCGATCGTTTGGGTGTGGACGGCAAAATTGCGAGGACATACAAAATTAAGCGAACGATTCACAGGAAAATGTATAACCCATAGATTTGGCCAGTGGCGCACCCAGGAGGGTTTTGGGGGTTAGAACCTACCGAAAATATGGTAAAAATTGTGTAATCAACGAATGTACAAATAGTAAGGCTGTAGTAATAAGATAAACTAAAATACAACGTAGGTAAGCTTACCAGACACGAATAAACTGTTCTCATGATATGTAATTGTATTCATACTTTTCAAAAACACCGGTTTTCATCAAAAGCATAGAGTTTACTTTATTGCTATATTTTCCGGTTTGGAGAGTGAAATGGGTCAATCTGGGTCGCCTGTCGACTTCAGTGCAAAGGAAAGTTATAGGCCTACATAGTCAGAGTCGGAAAATAATTTATAACGTGTAGGCCTACAAGTGTATTAAATCGGAAGATAAGGATATATCAGAAAGAAAGTTACAGGAACGGGTAGCTCAGGCGTGCGGTGTGTCTATAAATAGTGTTTCTAGAATTATTAAAGAAACATCATGGTATATGGGTGATATAAAATCTTTCAGGACTCTCCATAAAAATGTTCAACAAATGAAATAAAAACTGATTTAAACGATTTCGACAAGTGCACCACTCGACGAATTATTCACCAAAGTCAACCCATAGAAGGGTAAAGATTAACATTCAAAAGTAATTTAAACAATTTGAAAGAACAAATTAATTATAATGGTAGCGTTACCAGTCTGAACCACATTATTCGTCAAATGGGATTTCGACGGAAACGTGCCAAAAGCAACAGAAAACTTTTAAATAGAAAAACGTGACATTGAAATCTTAAGAGTTGATATATAAGAAAAGTACAGCAATTCAGAGAAGAACGGTAGTCCATAGTATACACAGATGAAATTTTGGTTTTCACCGTTCAAAATCGGTTACAAAAATTTGGACAGACAATGTCGAAAGTGCCTGAAAATTTCAATAAATAAATAAATTCGCCTGCAACATCATTAACAAAAAGAAGGTAGACATGATTAAATGGTTATTGAATCATGGGATTCCTTTAGTCCATTTATGTTATAACCTGAGTTCTGTTTAATAGTTAGGCTAAACAAAATAACCCAACATTATTATTATTAGCGGGTGTCCTACAGTCTATGCCGCATCCCTCATTTCGATCGCCATTTCTCCCTATCTTTCCAGTCATCGTCTTCAATAGCTCGACCTCTCATGCATTTCCTAATTCCTGTTTTCCATTGTGTTGTCAGTTTTCCTTTTCTTCTCCTGTTTTGTGGTGTGTAAGTCAATGCTTTCTTTGGCCATCGCTTCTCCTCCATCCTCATTACGTGACCATACCATAGCAACTGTCTGAATTCTATTCTTTCTGCTGTTGTAAATATGCGCCCTGTTTTCCTTCTTATATCTTCGTTTCTAACATGTTGCATTCTAGAAATATTACACTATCTTCTTAAGAAGTCCATTACCACAGTTTCTATCATCTTTTTCTCTTTACCTGAAAGTTGCCAGCATTCGCAGCCATAAGTTAAAATGGGCTCCTAAATAGTTGTGTAGATTGTCAGTTTAGGTTGAAGTTTCATTTTGTTCGACCAAAGTAACGAGTTTAGCAAACGAATAGCCTTTTTTCCCTGTTGTATCCTATTTTTGATGTCATTCTTTGTTGTTCCATCTTCTGAAATAATAACCCAACATACTAAACTTTTAAAATAATCACTATTTCAGCAAACTATGGACATTCCATTTTACGACTTCCACCCTATCATCCGGTTCTTAATCCTAGAACTGATTTGTGCAACTGTGAAAAAGCATGTTAAAACAAAAAAAGTTTATTTTCGTAGACAGTGTTATAAACTTAGCAAAAAAGGAATTTGAGTGTATTTATCTCACACGCTGGACATCAAAATGTGACCACATCTTGAAAATTTAAAAGAGCATGTGAGATCGGACCAAAAAGTGTATAATGTAACAGATCGTTTCTAAATTAATAAGCGATGGTATAGCAGCAGTTAAGACAATTTGAGTGATGATAACAGTGAAGGAAATTGACGTACTTATTACGGCAATAAGGTATGGAAGAATTGACGTAATATTTGTAATTGTAAGTAATTATGTGCTATATTAATTAAATAGTTTTAGTATAATTTTTTCATTAATGTTGTCTGCCCTGTTATTCATGGTTAATTTACATCTGCTTGTTTTTAAAATACACACACACCCAGAGTCACAGCCATTTCACATTCGAGCCTGTTATTGATGTTACTTGTACAAACAAATTAAGATGCCAGTGCAATATTGACTATATATTACTAAAGTTTTTCCTAAATCGAAACATGTCTGATAACAAAGTGTTATATACTCCAAAATATACAATGTTTGTTAACGTCTAGACTCGACTAGCAGATTAGGAGAAACACTGTAACAGACACAACATGACAAGTCACTGTTTACATAATAATTGCAGTACTAAACTTTAAACATTTTGTAACTCGGTGAAATCTTTGTATGGTCCGTCTGTTGTATCTATTGTTTGTTTCGTCTTACAAAACGTCCATTTGAATTGTTTGTCGTGTCGAAATAGAAATCAAAATCAAAACTTGTCACGTACTTGTACGTAGACTTGTCATTCAGGGAACAGTCTAATATTCAACTGTAGCTTTTCTATTCATGTGCATTACATTGTTCCCGTCTTATCACCTCTACAATATGCACGACTGCTTCACGTCTGATTATTTTACTATATTATTGTATTATTATTTCAATAAAGTCACCGTCTACTCAATAAGTAATTTATATTATTCAGTCAGCACATGCAAATTACTAAGCCTTGTGATTACGTGGTTTTTACTCGTGATTCCTACAAACATTGTGTGTTGATTCTTACCTGTGCAATATTTATGTGTAAGAAGGACTCATTTTCAGCATTATAGGTGGCATTATAGATGGAAAATACATGAGTGAAATTCCATGAAGCAAGGATCATTTTTACTTGCACTTGCAGCATTGACTCCCAATAAGTTACGTGTTGTCGTTCCTCTAGGAAAAAAGCAAGCCCTGCTTGTTGAGAAAATAATGAGGGAAACCAAAATTGTGCACCTTGTTCACAAGTTTTCAACCCCCCCTCGAAAAAATCCTGGGTGCCCCTCTGCATTTGGGTATGTATGGGTACTCGCGAGATGTAGCCGCGCCACATATCTGCAACTATAGTGGTTCCTGGTTCTATATTATTTAAAATTACACGATTTAGTGTGTTTGCATCGCGTTTATCCACCACCTTTAGCAACCACTTCTTTATTCTCCTGTAAATTACCCAAGTACCCACCGAGTTTTGGTTATTCGGTCCCTGTTGTACTTCCTTCAAGTGAACGCACTTTCATCAATTTCAGTATCTCCCGGGCCGCCAATTTTTAAGCTCGTATCCATCACCCAGACAGTAAGGATCTCCCTGAACTCGTTTATTAATTTTCGCGTAGTTTTCCTGTTTATGTCAAGCTCTTTTGAAATAACTGAAATTTGATATTTCAAAATCCAAGCGACTAACACACGGAATAGACTACAGATAATGCAGGAACACACGCTTTTCCGAAAAAAGTGTCATCATGTATGTCCTCTGTAGCTCAGCAATTCCGTCTACCACATCTGAAGGTGACTTTTTTTGTCCATTCACATTTTTTAACATATTACCATCACACTTTACACATTCTATTGAAAACGGAAAAAGATTTCAATCACAAACACATTTT
Source organism: Magicicada septendecula (assembly GCA_034769895.1). NCBI lineage: Eukaryota > Metazoa > Arthropoda > Insecta > Hemiptera > Cicadidae > Magicicada > Magicicada septendecula. The sequence goes on along the minus strand of CM068374.1, from coordinate 416,648,690 downwards.
CTGAAACCTTTTTTTTAATGAAACACCGAAAATTATTAACACTTTTGTATTCCATTTTAGTAAGGTACGCGTGTGCACAACTGTGATGAATGAATGTTAAACAAAATTAAATAGATTTAAAGATATAAACATAGATATAAAAAAACGACAAGGTCTCACTGGCTGCTTTTAGGAAGTGAAGCAATAGTTGAAACAAGTAACAACATTTATCTTTTATCATTTGCGTCATTCTCTGCATGAAAATATCGGGCTGCATGAAAAATGTCTCTCAAGCCACTTTTGGTAGCCACATACGTTTATAACCTTTGGAGAAACCACATGCTATATGACAATAGACATGTCAGAGAACAGTATCATAAAATAACCTTTTCCTAGATTTACAACCAGTGCAGGTATCCGGCGACTTCTAGTACCTTCAACACAAATGTTTCTTTATAATACGAGTAATTATACAAGTAGTTATATAAGTGATAGGTAGGTAAATAGACAGGTAGAAAGAGAGCAAAAGAGAAAAAGAGAGACAGGGGTAGACAGAGAGAATAGTATAGATAGTGTATGTCAGTCTCAATTATCTCATGTTTTTTCGTTTCCCTTTGTTTTTAGTTTAAAACGAAGGTCTTGTTTCATCGCAACTGTCACACAATCTCAGGGCACTTTATATTGTATAATACTTTATAATTTATAAAAAATGTGTTACATCGTGTTATAATCGTTTATTTAAGTACTAAGTAGGCCTGTAATGTGAGCGCTGATGTTGCTTAGTATAAGTCTATGTAGGCCTACGTGTGCTTCGTATTAGGTTACTAATTAATGATGGCTACATGTTCATAGTAGTTATGTTATATCTAATAATGTGTATTTTATCTTTGTTCTTGCACTACTAATGATGGTCGTAGTGGGCATAGAAGAAACATCTGGAAATTCAGTATTCAATAAATGGTGGCCTAATAGCCCGCATGATAAATGTAACACTACAGTTAATGGGAGTCTTTCAGAATACTATGTGGAGGTGTAACCTCTCTATGCCTTTTAGTATTTATCTTATTTCTTGTTAAATTTCTATCTCCTTGCTTGTTGGCTTTCAAAGAGAGGTTACAAGTTATTTAGAACTAGGCAGGAGCCTAGAGAAGCAAAATTATGCTGGGTCCAGTATGACGGGACTTGCAATGAACTCAGCCATAATATAACAATAACAGATTTATTATATCTCTGGAATTCATACATGTGTACAAGATAAATATATGTATCTATATAACAACTACCAAAAGGTACATCATGGCAAGCATGTATAAATTAAGTGTACATCAGCCTAAGTGTGCATAAGGGTGTACAAAGTAAATGTATATACATATATATAATATAAAAAATTTAAATCACAAATAGCATATATAATTCCAGTTTACCTAAGAACAAGTGTATATAATTGAATAGAATTGCATCAGAACAAGTGTATCTAATAGTATATAAGTTGAATGTACATACATAAATAAAATATAAAATGCACAAACACATGTAAAATTCTCCCCGTCGTGTGGCTAGCTAGACACATACAACACACACACAGAACACAAGGTACACAACTCACAATCATTTACTTTCAACACGCATGCCCCTGTAACGCACCCACCCACCGGGTAAAGCAACTATCATCTTATGCGCCGGCAGTGATAAAATATACGCCCGTCGGCAACCCGTTCAGTAGGATAACATAAACTCCAAACCCCTTTAAAGACGAATAATTCATGACGCATAAATGAAACTGGACCACCCATTTGTCTAGCATCCCGTTTATTAATGACCCATGATGAGTGTGTGAACCTTTGTTCCGTTCACAGCACCAGGTAATGTTAACAAACTCCTCACCTACTTCCAGACAGTGTTTATAAAATTCTAGACAGTATTGACTTCACAGAATCCCAAAAAGGAATTAAATCCTTATGTACTTTGATAACAGAAATTAATTGACTGAGGCTTTACAATTTCAGAAGATTTTGACAATATGTATATCTATTTAATTTACCCAAAAAGAAAAGGATGAAAACCAGTTTTATATTCAAATTAAACAGCAACTTCTCTACGTGTGAAGTCAACCCATATGTGTTTGCCAGTTAAGAAAACAATCAGCTCAGCCCTTGTGCAAGGGGCAAAATCGGCTAAAATATTTCAAGAACATTAATAAATCGTTCCGATTAGCCTCAGATAACTGTATAAAATAATTAGAAAAAGAATACAATAAGGTGGTTGTGCTCTGGCATCTGTGGGAGCGCGCTCACATGTAGTTGACAAAACTTGACAGGACATCAGCCTGTCTGAGAATGCCCCAGCGCGTGTCCAAGAAACTAAGTGCCCTTTTGTAAACTCTTAAAACGTCCCAAAAAAAAACTTCAGGAAAGCCCCCAACCCTTAAATGTGAAACCACAGTCAATATAATTTTTTATACACCACTGTTCCAGCCGGAACAGGGCTACAGGGCCGTAACCTAAATTTGTGTAATGAGTAAAAGCGAAAAGAAATACAACTGTAAAATGGTACAAGAGTGAAATGGCTGGCGCGCTCCCGCAGTGCAGCACGCACTTACAGTCATAGCATTTAGTGTTATAGAAAAGGGTTATAAAAGTTCAGTAATTTTTTTTTTATAGAGAGTGTTCAGAGTCATGATCACAGTTCACTTCCCAAATAGACAGTCTGGACACGTGGTCCCCTGGCTTCTAAGTTATTCACATAAAACAGGCACACTGCCGGTTCGGCCCCCAAAAAAGAAAAAGCATAAATGTCACCTCATAAGTGCTGGCGAGTGCAACATAGTGATTCCGTCTCCATCTCCCTCTTCGTAGGCGGTCTTGACATGGTTCACAGCTCGGGCAGATGTACAGCCCACCGCAGACCAGGAAACCGACTTAGTGCGAGAACCCGAGAGTCGTTTTATTCTCTACTCCATCCTATAGAGATATTCAACTGCGCAGAAACGAATCGAAGAGAGGAGATGGAGTACAATCTTTCTAGGAGAGGCAAGCGTTGACTGACACACAATACACAATCGTAACAGCCCAAGTAGAGCTGCGCGCGCAACGGCACACAATACCGCTCCCCTTCACACCGCCGGACAAAGGTCGCGAGTGCTTCACGTTACGTTACAATAAACTGACTTGTTCTAAAATATTTTGTAACGGCCGGCTCCGCGCCGGCACACCCCCACCCCGAAAGGGCAACCCGGTTGCCCCACTCTGAAACTCGGGAAAGTACCCTGCAGTGTACTCCCAACTGAAAAAATCTGGTGGACATCGTGGGTAAGGCGGCCCGATGGCATTTGCTCTCAGGAGAACAGAGGCTCAGAAGGGAAAACGAAAGAGACGAAAGAAGATGTGTATAGTGTAAGTGTGCGGTTGCTGCACACTGACCTGATCAGGGCCAGCCCACAGCAAAGAAGGACAGAGAAGAAAGACAAAAGAAAAGTTCGGGAGCTCCGTGAGTTCCGACCTCCTGAGGCTCGTCCACCCAAGCCAGAACACGATAGCCACCTAAACAGGGCCATCTGCCCCATATAATTACGGGAAGATTCCCTAATACTATTCCCCATTTTACACACTACCATACTGCACGGGCCAAGGGGAAAGAGGGGCGATGACAGTCCCCATGATGCGGTGGTCCACGCTGGGACCTAACGGAAAACCATGTCAACTGTGACTATGGCACCTTTCCAATGTATATATATATATATATATATATATATTGTGTTTTACAAGTGCGCTCCAAGGGCATGCCTGGAACAGCAAGGGGGAAGAGGAGCACAACAGACCCCTGCCCCCCTACTGCTCCACTTCTCTCGCTAACTCCTTTTTTTTTTTTTTTTCTAGGTTTTTTTTTTTCTGGGTAAGGTTAGGAAAATCGGAAGGTGGATGGTCAAGGGTGATTATGGTCATGGGCTGGGACCAAAGGTAAGGACATGGCTCCCTCCGGACATAAGGACAATTGGAGAAAACCAAGGCTCGCGCAGGTTGGGCGCATCCCTGAAGTAGACGAACCCCACTGGGACTGTGGGAAACATCTACCCGCTACCCTATATGCTCAATCTCGCCCCCGGAGCACACCCTCTCAAAACCGAAAACATCCCCACCCGCACAGAGACCGCCATCATTTACCCCCCCCTTTTTGTTTACAGCCCGTTTACCCTTTTCTACACAATTTCAATTTGGAGATATGTGTAGTGATCTCTTTAGCATCACCACCTGGCTCCTCCAACCGCGCCGTCACCGGTGACGTAAACCCGAGGATACGGTACGGCCCCGACCAACGATAGCATAATTTGGCGGCTCTTTTATCGGCAGCCGAGCTGATCGGGTGGCTCTGGCAGTAGACCAAATCTCCTACCTTAAAGGGATTTGGAATACGCCCCTGATTATACCGAGCACGGACGCGCTCGTGCGCACGGAGCAAATTCTTCCGGGCCTCTTTCCACCTATCTGCCGTCCTGATGTCTGGGTTACTCGGCAGAAGATCGTCTATATTCCATAAGTTGGCCAAGGGAAGCATGGGCGAGAAACCAAACATAACTTCAAAAGGAACGGCCTTATGACTGTCATGCAGGGCCGTATTGAAAGCTAGTTGTAACCACTTTAAGTTCTGGTCCCAGGTAGTCTGTTGCTCAGCGTGATAGGCAATAAGTGCGGACCGTAGATTCCTATTGAACCTCTCCGCATGGGACGGCTGCGGGTAATACGGGGAAGTGGTTACATGCTTGATGCCATTGGCGAAGCACATTCGCCGAAAGTCGCCAGAAATAAATTGTGGACCATTGTCCGAGACAATGATGGCCGGAAGACCGAAGTGCTGAAATACATGACTCTGGAGCGCGTTTATGGTCAATCGAGCAGTTGCCTGCCGTAAGGGCAGTAGCCAGGCAAACTTCGAAAAAGCATCCACACAGACAAGTAGGTAAGCATTACCTGACTTGCTACGCGGGAAGGGTCCCACGTAGTCGATGAATAGCTTCTCCATCGGTCTGCTCGCCACATCAGATGACAACAGCCCCAACTTTGTGTTTTGGGCAGGCTTGCTTAAGCCACAGAGATGACATGCCTTCACCCGAGTTGCTATGTCCCTATCCATGCCCTTCCAGATGAAGTTTTTTCTAATACTGCAAATGGTCTTCGAAATTCCCTTATGTCCACCTACCGGGGAATTGTGATAGTAGCTGAAGACCATGGGCACAAGTTTGCTAGGCAGCACTATCTTCGGGGCCCATCCTTTCTTCTCTCTGCAACATAGGACGCCCCTGGACAAGAAGTAGGGGACCTGCACGTTACCCTCTTTTAGATTTTGGATGATCGGACCCAACTCTTCATCATTTAACTGATGGGGCAACACATCAGTAAAAGCTAACGGAAAGTCCAGTAGAACAGAACAAGGTTGCTCCGGTTGGGCTTCGCTGGGCTGGGAGAACATACGGGACAAAGCATCTGCAACCACATTTTGAGTTCCCCGAATGTGTTGCACCTTAAATTTAAAGGATGAGATTTTAACCACCCATCGTCCAATCTTACCCAGCTGCCGGGGATGAGCAAGAAGCCAAGAGAGAGCCTGGTTGTCGGTCTCGAGCAGGAACTCAGCGTGTTCCAGAAAACGCCTGAACTTATCTAGAGCGTATACAACAGCCAAACACTCTAGCTCATACACTGAAGACTTCCATTCTTGTTGGGTCAAAGTTCTAGAAATGAAGGCCACAGGCTGCCTAGCACCATCAACCACTTGGGACAGAACCGCCCCGAGCGCCACCGAACTCGCGTCCGTCTGTAAGATAAACTGTCTCGAGAAGTCTGGCATTCTCAGTACTGGGGGGGAAATAATGGCTTCCTTCAGAGTCTCGAAAGCCCTCTGTTGCTTTCCCCCCCATACAAATTTGGCGCCCTTCTTCCGGAGTTCATTCAGAGGTGCCGCAATCTCCGCCGCGTTTGGGATGAAACGCCGATAGAAGTTGACCATCCCCACAAATCTCGCGATGCCTTTGGCATCCTTTGGTGGGGGAAAGTCCCTGATCCCCTGTGTTCGCTCAGGATCCACAGTGACACCTCTATGGGAAATCAGGTGGCCCAGAAAAGAAATTTGTGTCTGGGCAAACTTCACCTTTTCAGGATTGACAGTGAGGCCGGCACCCCTCAACCTGCACATCACCTCCTCAAGATGACTCAAATGTTCCTCATACCCCTTGCTGTACACCAGCAAGTCATCAAGATAATTAAAAACATACTTGAACTTGACATCGTGAAAAACGGTGTCAAGCAAACGGGTGAGTGTTTGGGCCCCTACCGCTAGACCCATAGGAACCCTAGTATACTGATAGAGGTTCCACGGAACACAGAATGCCGTGTAAGGCCTACTTTCTTTCGTCAAGGGAATCTGGTGATATGCAGAGTTGAGGTCAATGATGGTAAAATACCTCGCCTCACTGAACCAATCGAACGCGGAATGAAGGTCAGGAAGTGGGACCGAATCTACCTCGATGTTAGCATTCAGCTTGCGGTAGTCGATGACCATCCTGTGCTTACCTCCAGGCTTGGGCACTAGGAACGCTGGACTGGCATAACTGGATTGAGGCGGTTCAATCACCCCTTGATCTAATAATTCTTGAACCTTCTCCCTCAAGATGTTCATCTTCGGAGGGGCAAACTTATAAGGGTGGGAGCGCACCACCTTGGAGTCCGTTAGGCGGATCTTATACTCCAAGAGATGTGTGAGCCCAAGGGCCGGAGTTAATACAGTGGGGAAACGCTCACACAACTGATCTAAAGCGGACCGCTGGGACTGGGAGAGGTGGTCTCTAGATGTGTCGGGGCACTTAACCTCTTGGATATCTTGCCTGGTCCCCTGATATCCAAGGAACGGGATTACAACTCCCCGATTGAATTTAAAATAACATTGGTGCTCTTGGATGTCAATAACGAGACCACTTTTGCAGATGAAATCGGCACCAATAATGCATTCAACTCCCAGAGCAGGAGAAACCAGAAAGCTCCACACCCAAGAAAATCCCTCGATTTTAAACTTGAATGAAACTACCCGGGAAATGGGCAGAATTTCCTGGGATGCCGTCCAGCACACTACGGAAGACTTTTCTGACCGTTTAATCAAACCCTGTCGCTCAAGGTCCTCGCACACTTTAGATGAAATGATGGATCTTGCTGATCCGGAGTCAACTAATGCTCTGAGTTGACTCTTTTTCAACTCCAACAGCAAGAAGGGGCATACGGAAGTGGGTCTAGAGATGGTTTGGAGGACCTTGCTACCCAAAGACTTGGGACCTACAACTGGCCTGGAGGCGCGTACCTTAGAAGACCCGCGACAGGTAGGGGAAGACCTCCGACATATCTTCCCCTCATTGAGCCTTTTCTGAATGACCTTGGGCGCCCTGGGGAGGGACGTTGGACTCGACCCAACCCCGGTACAAAATCGTCTGACGTGGCCCAACCTACCACACTTGAAACAAGTCACATTAGGCGAACGACGGCGCCTCTCGCTACAAGAATTTGCAATACTATTTTCATTACCGCATGAGGATGGAACAATTCGCCCCCCATGCCTCTCGTGTCTTAACTTATCATGGGTCACGTGCTCACGGGACTCGTCAATCACCTGGATCGTTTTAGAAAACGCACATAGCCGTTCGAGGTCCGCAAAACAACGTGGACGGTCCGCGAACACCAAACGGGATCTCTCTTGGGGCGTCACCCCTTCTAAAATTCTTCCAACGACATCCTTCTCGGGCAACCCTAACCTCAAAACCCGAGCACATTTACGGATATCCTGCACAAAATCCCCCAACGCCTCTCCGTTGGCCTGTGCACGATAGAACCGGCTAAGTTCCAAACGCCAACGTCGCCGACGGGGTATGAAAGAGTCCAACACCTCCCCATGGAGAGAGTCGATACTGCCACCACGACGCAGAGTGCGGATGACCAGCTCAGCCAATAAACCCCGGCAGTACGGATATATAACGGACAAGAGGACCTCATCGGACAGCCCCGGAAAATCCGCCAACTCCAGGACAATGTCCAGAAAAACCAACAATTTGCCCTCATCTTCTCCATCCACTACCGGAAGTCTCTGGAGGATGCCGGAAATAGGATTGGGTAGTCCTTGATACCCTACCCCTGCCAGAATCACACAACACACTGAACACAAAACATAATCCGCAAAAGCATATTTACAAGAAACGGAAAAACTCAAGTACTGTCCTTCCTTTGAGTAGACCCCCGGGTTCTCTAGCGCTGCGGAAACCTGGCCTATTCAGAACCATGCACTCCACGACGGAAGGAGACAAGAGACAAGCAAGAATACAACACACACATAACAGCAAACAGCAACTCGACACACACGCCATACCAACACACAAATCACAACAACCAACTAACCCTCAACTACAAGTCCTAATTCAGGAATGCAAAATCATTCGACATCAACCGGACACAAATCGGTTCCGGTACCGATTTCCAATCGGGCCATACCGCATCCTATCCATATAACACGCGAAACTCCAGTTAAACTCCCCCCATCAACTCTCCATCATCCCTGGCTACACTTGAGACTCCCCGGCCATACAAGCTATCAAAAATATCAAAAAAATTTTTTTTTTGCAACATAATTAACCGCCTCAGTGGTGCGACCCGACTCACAATTTAAACAACCTACAATTAGCCTACACTGGCATATATCAACTATGTTACAACAATCATTAATTTACAACTGCATTAATATTTCCGAGTCTGCAAGCCCCGTCACACACCAGGACCCAAGGGTTCAAGCCTAGAATGAACCACGCTCCGGCTACCATTTGTAACCTCTCTATGCCTTTTAGTATTTATCTTATTTCTTGTTAAATTTCTATCTCCTTGCTTGTTGGCTTTCAAAGAGAGGTTACAAGTTATTTAGAACTAGGCAGGAGCCTAGAGAAGCAAAATTATGCTGGGTCCAGTATGACGGGACTTGCAATGAACTCAGCCATAATATAACAATAACAGATTTATTATATCTCTGGAATTCATACATGTGTACAAGATAAATATATGTATCTATATAACAACTACCAAAAGGTACATCATGGCAAGCATGTATAAATTAAGTGTACATCAGCCTAAGTGTGCATAAGGGTGCACAAAGTAAATGTATATACATATATATAATATAAAAAATTTAAATCACAAATAGCATATATAATTCCAGTTTACCTAAGAACAAGTGTATATAATTGAATAGAATTGCATCAGAACAAGTGTATCTAATAGTATATAAGTTGAATGTACATACATAAATAAAATATAAAATGCACAAACACATGTAAAATTCTCCCCGTCGTGTGGCTAGCTAGACACATACAACACACACACAGAACACAAGGTACACAACTCACAATCATTTACTTTCAACACGCATGCCCCTGTAACGCACCCACCCACCGGGTAAAGCAACTATCATCTTATGCGCCGGCAGTGATAAAATATACGCCCGTCGGCAACCCGTTCAGTAGGATAACATAAACTCCAAACCCCTTTAAAGACGAATAATTCATGACGCATAATGAAACTGGACCACCCATTTGTCTAGCATCCCGTTTATTAATGACCCATGATGAGTGTGTGAACCTTTGTTCCGTTCACAGCACCAGGTAATGTTAACAAACTCCTCACCTACTTCCAGACAGTGTTTATAAAATTCTAGACAGTATTGACTTCACAGAATCCCAAAAAGGAATTAAATCCTTATGTACTTTGATAACAGAAATTAATTGACTGAGGCTTTACAATTTCAGAAGATTTTGACAATATGTATATCTATTTAATTTACCCAAAAAGAAAAGGATGAAAACCAGTTTTATATTCAAATTAAACAGCAACTTCTCTACGTGTGAAGTCAACCCATATGTGTTTGCCAGTTAAGAAAACAATCAGCTCAGCCCTTGTGCAAGGGGCAAAATCGGCTAAAATATTCAAGAACATTAATAAATCGTTCCGATTAGCCTCAGATAACTGTATAAAATAATTAGAAAAAGAATACAATAAGGTGGTTGTGCTCTGGCATCTGTGGGAGCGCGCTCACATGTAGTTGACAAAACTTGACAGGACATCAGCCTGTCTGAGAATGCCCCAGCGCGTGTCCAAGAAACTAAGTGCCCTTTTGTAAACTCTTAAAACGTCCAAAAAAAAACTTCAGGAAAGCCCCCAACCCTTAAATGTGAAACCACAGTCAATATAATTTTTTATACACCACTGTTCCAGCCGGAACAGGGCTACAGGGCCGTAACCTAAATTTGTGTAATGAGTAAAAGCGAAAAGAAATACAACTGTAAAATGGTACAAGAGTGAAATGGCTGGCGCGCTCCCGCAGTGCAGCATGCACTTACAGTCATAGCATTTAGTGTTATAGAAAAGGGTTATAAAAGTTCAGTAATTTTTTTTTTATAGAGAGTGTTCAGAGTCATGATCACAGTTCACTTCCCAAATAGACAGTCTGGACACGTGGTCCCCTGGCTTCTAAGTTATTCACATAAAACAGGCACACTGCCGGTTCGGCCCCCAAAAAGAAAAAGCATAAATGTCACCTCATAAGTGCTGGCGAGTGCAACATAGTGATTCCGTCTCCATCTCCCTCTTCGTAGGCGGTCTTGACATGGTTCACAGCTCGGGCAGATGTACAGCCCACCGCAGACCAGGAAACCGACTTAGTGCGAGAACCCGAGAGTCGTTTTATTCTCTACTCCATCCTATAGAGATATTCAACTGCGCAGAAACGAATCGAAGAGAGGAGATGGAGTACAATCTTTCTAGGAGAGGCAAGCGTTGACTGACACACAATACACAATCGTAACAGCCCAAGTAGAGCTGCGCGCGCAACGGCACACAATACCGCTCCCCTTCACACCGCCGGACAAAGGTCGCAAGTGCTTCACGTTACGTTACAATAAACTGACTTGTTCTAAAATATTTTGTAACGGCCGGCTCCGCGCCGGCACAGAGGGACACGACTATCAACTCCTCAAGCTGGATTAAAAGCTAGACTGGTAGTCCTAATAGGCCTGAAGGACATGAATTTAAGAACGCTTCGGTTTTTTTTTTGTACAGGCGACGAACAATTTTCTTTTTCGCCAGAAAAATTTTGCGAATTACAGTGATGGTACGGAGATCCAGAATTTGAACAACAGTGTAGAGACACCGTATCTTAAAAACAATTCTGTTCTTGTTATGGGCAATGTCTTGCTTCAATGTAAAGCAGTACCAACGACATCTTATAGGGGAAAAAAGTATGAATTGGTTTGAGGCAAAAGGGATAAATTTTCCAGAGGACGGCCTGAAGAATCAATTATTGCATTTATAGGAGACGTACAAGGCAATATTCAGTGATTATGATGATAATTTAACTTTACTTAAGATAGTTGTGTTAGTGGTTATAATCAGAAACAGAATTATCACTGTTGCACACCACTATAGAAAACTTATTCCGATTAGCGCTTTCAAGCTTCTCAGCTCATCGTCAGATCGGAAATCCGTATCACTGTTGCACACCACTATAGAAAAATTGTTCCGATAAGCGCTTTCAAGCTTCTCAGCTCATCGTCAGATCGGAAATCCGTCAGATGAGCTGAGAAGCTTGAACGCGCAAATCGGAATAATTTTTCTGTAATGGTGTGCAACAGTGATAATTCTGTTTGATAATTTAACTGACGAAAATGAGTGTCTTGTGCGCTGGGTTACTCCATCAATATCACTGTGAAGCCAACCCGATAGAATAAATTAGTACTGAGTACCGTAATGCAACCTGTAGGCAAGAATTATTCGTATAACCTTTTGCGTATATTTGTGCAATTTAAACAATAAATTACTAACGTGAAGGTCATTGACATGAAGACATAGTCTAACAATTGTAACATACTTACAAAAATCAGTGTAACACACATTTACTCATGTTGATGAACACAACGCAATTATTGTAATCATCTTTTAATACGCTCTTTATTAATAAAAATAACTCCCAGCCTGACAGGTTTGCCTAAATTTTACATAATATGGTTTGTAGCATCCGCCATTTCGTTTTCCAAAGTTTTATATCTTTGTTGACACTTCTAAAATCAAGACAAGTGACTTCATACCTCGTGCATCAAAACTGGTCCAGCCGTTTTAGTATTACAAGGGAACAAACTAACTAACGAGCATTACAAACTAACAAACAAAACTGTTGTACAAAAGTAATTAATTATTTCACTGTAGCAGAAAGTGATTGAAAAAAAAAGTAACTAAATATGGTTATTTAACAGAATACAAAATTCCTTAAATGATTATAAAATACACATTATAAGATATAACATAACTATTATGAACATGCAGCCATCATTAATTAGTAACCTAATACCGAAGCACAGGTAGGAATTCATAGACTTAGGCCTATATAAAGTAACATCAGCGCTCTCATTACAGGCCTACTTAGTACTTAAATAAACGATTATAACGCAATGTAACACATTTGTTATAAATTATAAAGTACTCAAGTAAATATTATAAAAAGTAATATAGTAGTTACCAAAAAGAAACTTATGTGAACTGTACAAACTTTTTTTTCTTTCGCTCTGGGCTTTGCGGTTGTGTGTCGCAGAGACGAACCGCTCGGTATCTGAGTTCCGAGCTACCTTCTGGAGCTCCTGCCTCGTGGCCCTGCCCAAGTAGGGCGTGTGCTCTATAGCAGGCCGATTCTCGGCTGTTGTACTAGCCTACACTAGCGCAGTATACACCGAGGGCGTTTCCACGAATCGCCTGGACGTATACGGTACCTTCCCAGCCCAGTCACAAGAGGATTGCCTGGGAACCTCGCCGCACGTGCATAAAATTTGCGTGCAAGCTGCCTGAATGTGTCGTCTAAGGAGCGGACGCCAAGTCCTGTCCTTAGAAGGCGAGATGAAAAGCGACGGGGGACTTTGGCCGCTAGCCGAAGACCCCTGTCGAGGACGCTCTGCAACTTCTTTTTATGCATTGCGGCGAGGTAACCCCAGACCGGACAGGCGTAGGAAATGACCGGCAGCAGATACGCGCCGACGATCATCCTGCCCAATTTCCTGGTCATGGCTGAGCTGATCAGTAGTGGAAACAGTGCGCACAGGCGAGTGGATGCTCGCTTGAGAACTGCCTGTGCGTGGGTACGCCAGGTGAGCCGACGGTCAAGGTGTAATCCGAGGTAATTGACCTCGTTGGACCAGCGCAAGTACGTTCTGCCGATACGTAGCTGCCTAACAGGGTTCTTCCGTCGCTTGGAGAATTCGACGGCTACACTCTTGATAGCGTTGAGTTGCACTCTCCAATTCTCGGTCCAGTCCACGAACGTGTCGAGTTGGCGCTGCAGTCGTAGGACGGCCCTTTCCTCATGACGATCGGCCGTAAATACGGCCGTGTCGTCAGCGAAGAGGGCCATCTGGACTCCAGGCTGTCTCGGCACGTCGTTCACGTAGATCGAGAACAGAAGGGGGCCTAGAACACTACCTTGAGGGACGCCGGCTGCGATTCGTCTCTCGGAAGAGACTGAATCGCCAACTCTCACGCAGAAGGTCCTCTCCGTCAGAAAGCTAGCAACCAGATGGAGGTAGCAGTCCGGGAGCTGGACTTCCCTAAGCTTGAATAATAGGCCATCATGCCATACGCTGTCGAAGACTTTTTCAACATCTAAGAAACAGCTAGCATGTAAGATCTCTCCGACACCCGGCTTCCGTGATAATTTCCACCAATCTCATCAGTTAATGAGTGGTCGAATGCCCCACACGAAAGCCAAATTGTTCGGGGACCAGCACGTCAAAGTTGGTTAGATGTTCTCGTACACGACGCTGTACGAGGCGCTCAAAAACCTTGGACGTAGCGGAGAGTAGGCTGATAGGCCGGAGGTTTTCAGAGCGGGTGGTATCCTTTCCCTGCTTCGGGATCACGATAACCGTCGCCTTTCGCCATTTCTTGGGAAAGTAGGCCAGTCTAAGACACGCGTTGAACAAATCAGTCAAGAATTGAACTCCAGGCTCGGGAAGAAGTCGTAGAGCGGTGTTCTTAACACCGTCCGGGCCTGGAGCTTTTCTTGGCTGAAGTTCAGCGAGCCGATTTGAGAACTCTTCCAAAGAGATGGGTTCGGGCTCCGCCGTGATCGGAAGAGACAGAAAGTCTTCCACAGCCATCTCGACTTGTTCGTCGAAGTCCCAGTCCATGGGCGGGTTGGGAGCGAACTGTCGCTCGAAACACAAGCCCAAGTACTCGGCCTTCTCCTCCGGGCGACCCAGGAGTCGACCGAACGGTCCATCAATGGCGGGGAGTGGAGGTCGGCGCCTCCGTCCCGTCAATGCGGTAGGTATTCTGTACGGGTGACTTTGCGGGTCCACATCCCCCGTTCGGGCCACAGCGAGTTCCCAACAGCTACGTCGGAACGCCTTCAGACTGCCACGTAGTCGTCCGATGAGCCGATTGTATGCTGCCTTATCGGCCGGATCACGGGTCCTCTTCCAACGTTTCCGGAAGTAATTCCTCTCGCGAGCGAAAAGAGAGACTTCCTCAGGGATGCGTTGGTAGTCAGTGGTGAAACCAGCTCGCGTACGTGAAGACACGCCTATAGCCGAGATGATTGCCTCTTCGATTCCCGCAACAGCTTCGTCTAGGAGGCGAACGGAATCGAGTGGGGCCGCTGGCGGCAATCTACGGCACAAGGCCGGGCCGTAGCGATCCCAATCGATGACCTTCTTCTTGTCAGAACGTGCATAGGCGTGCTGGGTAGCGACGTGGACCAAGATAGGGTTGTGGTCGGATGTCAGCTCCGTAAGTGAGAATACCTCGACCGGACAGACAACTCCTTGGGTCACCGCGATATCCAGAACATCGGGAGCCGCGTTAGGCCTTGACGGAAAGAACGTGGGTTGCGCTGGACCAAACACCATCGCCCGGCGCGATTCAACAAAACTGAGCAAGCGCCTCTCGTTCGGAGTAGTCAGGCGACTATTCCAAACGCGATGTTTGCAATTCAGATCGCCGGCCAAAATTACCCTTCGATGGGAATCGAAGATGACGTCCAGGTCGCCGACAAGGAGTTCAGCTTGTGGGGGCTTGTATGCTGAAACCACGAGGACGCCGCCAAGAGCTCCGTGGACCTCAATGGCGGTGGCCTCTAGGTTGGTAAGCTGCGGCAAAGCGACACGATGATGACCTATGGAGGTCCTCACCGCGATCGCCGTGCAGCCTCCTCGTCGGCCAACTCGGTCATCCCGATAGACCACGTAATTTGGTAATCGAAACCGGTTCGCCGGGGTCAGGTAGGTTTCAGAGAGGAGAAGTACGTCGGGTTTGAACCGAGCCAGGAATTCTAGAAGGTCGGAATGCTTGGAACCGATGTTGTTAGCATTCCAGGCTATGAGAGAGAGATCTCGTCTAAGGACTCGGTTCATAGAAGACCTATGACTTCGCAGGCTTCCACCAAGAGCGTGAATCTCTCAGTTGGGTCAGCAGTTTCCAGGCGGTCTCGGATGGACGTGAAGGTGGATGCGACTTTCTTGAGGTCGTAGCCAGACAGAAAGTCGCGGACGAACTGTGCGTCATCGGATATGACGGACTGGGCGGTTTGCCTGGAAACTGAGGCCGCGTAAGAGCGACCAGGTTTTGCGGCAGATCGGGTCGTGGTGGAAGCCACAGGACCAGGGGCAGACGGTTTTGAATCGGCGGCAGGAAAAGTATGCTGTTGCGCTTCGTCGGACTTATTGTACCGGGAAGCAGGACTTTTCTTGGGCTGTGGGCAGGCAGGAGCTCGGGTCCGAGCATCCGGTGTGGTTATCCCTTGTTTTTTGGATTTAGTGATGCCTGCTCGCGGAAATCGCGGAGGTGGCAGTGGTGGCGAGGCTATCTCTGGTTCAGAGGCGGGAGGTGGAGGTTCCGCGGAGGTGGAGGGTTGATTCTCCGGCTCCATAACCGAGATGACGGCTACAGGGCTTGTCTCTGCTACAGAAGGAGACGCGGTTCGTTTTGGTGCCTTTGTAGGGGCTGGAGGTGGAGCCGGAGAGGGCGCGCGCCGTGCCGGTTGTGCCTTCGGTTGCGGCCTAGCCTGTGTTTTAGGCTGCCTCTGAGGTTGGGGCTGCAAAACTGGCTGCCATGGCTTCGGGAGGGCCCCTGCGGTTTTTGCTTCCGCAGGAGCTCCGCCTTGTCGACCGGGCAGTTAATGTTATTTGCTGCATGGCCTTGGCCACAATTAATGCAGCGAAACTTGGTCTTGTCTGCCACAGTGCAGGCCTGAGTTGAATGTCCCAGAGAACAACGTAGACAGGCCGGGGCACTGCGACAGACGTCGGTGTGATGGCCGAACCTCTGGCACCGGTGGCACTGTGCAAGCTTGCCCGGGGGACGACTGGATTCCACCCTGACGCGGAAGCCAAACAGCCGCGTCAGGTGGAATATTTTATCTGCAGCCTCGCCCTTCTCGAGCTGGAGACGGACGAGCGGGAGAGGTACTCGGGTTTCTGAGTTCGTGAACAGGCGGAAAATTGCCTGCACCGGGTACCCGAGGTCTCGGATGTACAAACGTAACGTATTGTGTCGCATTATATGTAGCGTGCTGCCGCGCGTTTAATTGATGCTCTATGCAAATTATGTCATGTGACTTCTAAATAATGAAGTATGGTAAAAAATGTATACAGCTGCCTTCCGACACTGTAACTCTCTCTCATTTTCTTACTCTCACTCACTCCCCCCTCTCTCTACCCTCTCTCTACCCTCTCTCTCTCTCTCTCTCTCTCTCTCTCTTCTCTCTCTCTCTCTCTCTCTCTCTCTCTCTCTCTCTCCGTTTTATTTCTTTCCTCATTTTTGTTCAAGAATGAGCCAATGAACTTAAGTGCATTTACACCTGCCGGACAACCCAAAGGGTGCCTCTGTGAGAAACAATAAAATTTCTCAAGTGTTTATGAAGTATGAAGGACACTAGCCTTTTCTACAAACGTTATGCACAGTTTAATCTGGGTTGTGGCATCGGGAACTCAGAAATGGTTAATACACGTCAGCCACTGTTGTGTATAGTGATAATGTGTTGTGTCTATTCAGCGTAACACCACAAGTCTCCAGCCTCCAGCACAGAGATAAGATTTCTCATTCATCTGAATCCCGCCAAGAGTATTCAAGGTCAAATAACATTCCTAATGTGCAATGGCACAGCCATGTATGTTTACAAAACGTACTACTGTTGGCTGACACATATATACAGATCTACGTCTGAACTAATGCAACCTCTTAATTATCTGTACAACAGTTGTCTGTTTTTACCTTTCCACCAAACGTGTTGGTAGGCTGACGTGTTCGTACTCCTATTATTAAACTGAAATCAGAAAATTCTACAATAAGTTAAACCAAGGTAGGAAACCGTTTAAGCCCAGGACAACAGCTTGTCGTGACACTGATGGCACCCTACTTACAGAAAAGGGGAAAGAACTTTGAAGCTCTTCTTTCTAAGAATGACGAGGTGAACAATTATGTACCACCTGTGCTAGAGGAACATAAACACATCGAGCCTCCGGATGAAGATAATATGATAGCTGCAATAGAAAGCCTTAAAAACAACAAAGCTCCTGGTTCTGATGATCTTCCTGCGGAGCTTTGCACAAACGGTGGCCCAGAGCTGGTTAAAACCCTTCAACACCTTGTCATTGATATATGGATAGAAGAGAAACTGCCAACAGCCTGGCAGAAGACAGTTATATGTTCCACATGCTGATCAGGTGATTGGTCGATATCAGTGTGGATTTAAAAGAGGAAAATCGACAATAGACCAGGTTTTCACACTCCGACAATTTCTGGAGAAAGGTAGGGAACATAAACTACAAACCCATCACTTCTTCATAGATTTCAGAAATGCATACGACAGCATTGACAGAAAAGAACTTTACACTGCTTTTGAAGAACTGGGCATACCAAAGAAATTAATAAGATTGTGTAGGATGACAATGCTGACAGTGAATGGCATGGTGAACATTCAGAATGACTTATCAGGAGAGTTCGACTATGGAAAGGGAGTTCTCCAGGGCGATGCTCTTACTTGCCTCCTCTTCGTTCTTGCCTTAGAAAAAGCTATGAGAGATGCTGGAATAATTCCTCCGGGGCTGTATTCAACAGGTTGATGCAGGTCCTAGGATACGCCGATGACCTAGATATAATCGGGAGGTCCTTTCGAGCAGTCACTGAGCCTTTCTTGCTCTTGAAGGTCCTGCAAGTAGGCTGGGTCTCATAATAAAATGAAAGCAAGACAAAATACATGGCTACAGGACAGGAGGCTAGAGAAGGAGAGCACATCCAAATTGGCATCTATTCCTTCGAAAAAGTCAAAAACTTTGTTTATTTAGGATGAAAAGTTACATCCGATGGGGAAACAACAGAAGAAATAAAGCGAAGAATCACCTCAGATAACAGGTGCTTCTTTGGTCTCAGACCCCAAAGAGAGCAGAATAATTGCCAGGAGCATCAAGCTGCTGTTGTATAAAAAACTGATCCGCCCAGTTCTCACCTTTGGTTCTGAGACCTGGACCATTTCTAGAACGTCTGAGTCAAGCCTGCTGGTTCATGAACGCAAAATCCTCCGCAGTATACTTGGTCCAATATGTGTAGGAGGTGAATGGAGGAAAAGAACCAACCAAGAACTGAACACTCTTCTGAATGAACCAGATATTGTGAAAATTATAAAACTTGGTAGACTCATGTGGGCTGGACACGTGATCAGAATAGGGGAGAATGAAATACCAAGAAAGGCACTCACAGGACAGATCTATGGCACCAGGAGAGTTGGTAGACCCAAACTACGTTGGGAAGACGGTGTGAACTACGATGCGAGCCATATCCTTGGGATCCGGAACTGGAGAGCAGCTGCACTTGACCGGGACAACTGGCGGAGGCTGGAGGATGCCTTTGAGGACGCCTTGACTCAGTAATGGGTTGTTGCGCCGCTGAACTGAACATTATTATTAAACATTATTATGTAGTTACTATTATTAACATTAGTTATTAATATTGCATGGTAATGTTGATTTCCAGGTCAAACGTAAAGTTACCTGTATTCTCTCTCTCTATGCATTTATCTTTGAATAGGTTTTTTGCAGTAGCTTCTCCGCTGTTCTTTTATATTGGCATCGTCTATTCTTTTACTTGTTACAAATATTCTTGTAATGTTTTCAGTCTGAACACATATATAATTGATGTTTGTTTCTATTTGTTTTTAATCCTTCTAGATTTTGTTTACGTATTTATTCGTGTCGTACCTACATTGTTGTATTCCGGCTTTGCTTATTTGAGGATACTTGTCTCTTAATTGTGTAGTCCCGTTTTCTGTCTGTATTGTGTTACACGTATCTTTACTGATCTATTTTTACACTATTTTTACTAACATTACGGGTTTTTGGTTACTCTAGAGGTTTCTTCTTATAATATACTTTTTGCTTTTAGCTAGGCGCTATCTGCATGCCTCATAGGTTTATTGCCGACCGACAATTTTCCTCTTCACTCTTATATCCTCATTTTGCTTATATATGTCTGTTTTTAAACACCATCATGTTTGTATGACTTTCTTTTGATGTATGCCTTTCCAGGTTTAGTTCTACTTTAGCTGCAAGAATCTGGTTACTGTAAAAATCTTTCTCTGGGGAGCTAGTAGAGTCTTTAATTGTTTGGAAAGGTAGTAGAGTCCACCTAGTGATAACTAAGATGAAGTCTACTTGATTGCGAAAGCTACCACTAGGGGAACGTCATGAACACATAACTTTACGTGATGATGAACTTCTGGCTTACAAATAATAAAAGTTGTTATCAGAACTGAAGTAAATTTATTGTTCACCTATTCATTTCGTGACGTTAATCCATTTTTTCCATAATTCTGATTCTCTAGCCGTTCTTTTAATTTTTGTATTTAAGTCTGTAAGTATAGTTCTCTTTACGTTAACAGTTTTTTACTGTCTCTTTCCAGTATTGCATAAAATTCTTCTTAATGTGTGTCATCAAACTCCAAAATTGAATCATTTACTTGCTCTGTATGTATTCATGTTAAAGAGTTGAGAAGGGTTAGTTCAAGAACTAGTGAACTCCTGTTGCTAGCTTAGACCTAATACTGCGTTACTTACGCTTTTATTTTCCGAGATAGCTACACCAGTTCTTGAGCATTTTAAATTTTATAAATAAAGCATTATTATCTATAGAATCTTTGTATAGCCTATACGAGACTAACACACGTGAACATTGGTTTGCAAGGGGGTACGGCATAGGAATCCTCGGTACTTCTTACAAATAAAATTAGGCAGTGGCGCATCTACGGAAAATGTCAAGGGCTCAACTCACTCTCCAAAGCTAGTAATTAGTCTTCAACTCAACACAGGCCAATAACTAAAGCCTACTGCATGTATCAAACTGCATCTGTCAAACCGCTCGCAAATAGCTGTTGAAATAAAGGCATTAACAATATTTTGTAAATTTGTGAAAGTAAATCAGATTTTCATTAATAATGACTATAAATTAAATTTAATAATTAACGTTGAATTGAAGAACAGATTACTGAATAGCTTCACGTAGCGGATTGTGTTAAATAAACGCGAATATGAATCATCTATATATGGTGTCGATTAGAGGCGTTTGAACTACAAAAAGTATAACTAGTCTAAAAGTTCCTACCTAAAGAGGACTCTCTTGGGCAAGCAGTTTATTTTTGCTAAAACATTAACGTTTTGTGTGCACTGAAGAGTCTGCTCTTTCGTTTTTGTTGTTGCCTAATACAAGACCTCACTTATAATTAAACAAAATTGTTAGTTTTACTGTGTTTGATGCAGTTTCGTGTGTTATTCCTTGATGGTAAATAATATACTACCTTTTCCCATCTAAGTTTGTATCTTTGAATCGGTCTTCCTTATTTATCTTTGCTTTATTTCTCTTCTACCTTCAACATTTGTTGTAGCCTTTTGCCTGCTCGTTTTATATCTCGTCACGCCCATAATTTTGTATTGTCTTGAATTTTCCATTCTGCTTTATTGTATAAAACACTTTCAATTATATAAAACTATTATTTATAGGAAAACAAAAATTTTTAAATATCATAGAAACAACAGTGTTATTTAGACACAGTAAAGTACAAGTTTCTCTTTCATTATATCTTCGTTTACAAATTTCAACGGCAACTAAATGTGCAATGTCATTATAGGCTAATTGATATTTTTAAAAATACCACTTACGGTATGCAACACAATGAGAGAAAAATTATAAATAATGTGAGCGAAATATAGGTTTTCTGTGAGAGCATTCCATTACAAATTTATTCTGTATAAATACGCAAAATTAAAATTTTTTGGAAGGCACTTTTGACGTTTTTTCTCCGGTTACATCTTGCTTGCGACAGTTTGGTAACTAATACGTCTCCTGAATATGTTACTTGCTTATCGCACGGCAATGCGATAGTGGGGTT
Organism: Magicicada septendecula; assembly: GCA_034769895.1. Lineage (NCBI taxonomy): Eukaryota > Metazoa > Arthropoda > Insecta > Hemiptera > Cicadidae > Magicicada > Magicicada septendecula. The sequence goes on along the minus strand of CM068374.1, from coordinate 416,627,225 downwards.
GCCACCTTCGGGCTTAACGTCCAGCCCGATTTCTGTAGGTTGTCTCACATAAACTGTCTATGTTATCATATTAAAGAGACCAGATTTCCCTGTACACAATAGTACAACCCATTAAATCCAACTTGATTCGCGCCTGTAATATTCCAAAGATAAGACAATCCAGAATCATTTCCCTTACGCCTCAACTTAGTACTGTTGGGTACTATTGATCTTCAAAGAATATTTATCGACCTTCCGGTCTAAATCCATACGGTTGAGCATCAGAAGGGTAACGGGTAACCTCTTGTAAGATATGTCACTTCATCAGGGAGAACCGTCTTGGCTGGAGAGAGGCTGAAGGCTTCTTTGAGAGCTAACATTACTTCATCCAACACTAAGAATTTGGGGACCAGTACCTAGTTAATCCGGTACAACGAGTACCCAACCCAATTTTTTAATCAGCGAGTAAAGAAACACGCTTGAAGTTCTACAAGGTGACTCTTCCTTGTCTATGGGTTTGAGAATTCTGACTTATAAGAACGAATTCCCAGAGCAGTCGTTTTCAGGCGGTCTCAGACGCGTGATATTATATATTCTTCACAAATGCTGATCGCAAAAGAAATCGCGATGTACGGCAGGAACTGAATATTATATGTATATTTGATAGGACTGCCCATTATAGGCTAAAATGGTTGGAACTTTTAACCGAAGCGATGACTGAAGCATTCTCAAACAACTATTGAAAATTGTAAGCAGAAATCGACGGAGAGGTGTGGGGCGTCCCAAGAAGCATTGGAATAACCAGCTCTAGTCTATCTGCTTGGGCCGGAACAAACTACTTTTGTATAACCCTTGCTGATGATGATGATGGTTATTACTTTTGACGTTTACTTTTCCTCTAATTTATGGAATGGTAAATGAGTTTAGTGAAGATATCCAATATGGTTCTTATTAATATATTAATAAAAATAGTTACTGAAATGTCATTGATGTGATGAATTATTAGAAAGCTAAATAAAGTGTAGAGAGAACATTTCAATTTAGATTATTACAAGCAGAGTGCATAATTATATCAATTTTAAACAAAAATATTTATTTTGAGAAAGTAATCAATGATAACTTTGTGATTAAAAAGAATTATAAACAAAAATTTCGAAAATTTAAAATTCTAATAAAATGGAGTCTTCAAAAGTTCAAAATAAAGGTAGCTAATGCAACGTTAAACTACAGTTTGAATGAATAAGTCAGTATTTTTTATCTATTTGAGAATTATAAATTGTTAATAATTACGATAATTTGGTTAATCACTAGCATTAATCTTTTCGAAATTTAAAAATCTTATGGGCACATTCAAGTTAGAATTTTAAAGCTTAAGAGTGGTGTTACAGAAAATAATAAGAAAACAAGAGAGTAAATATCGGTATGGAGAACCATACATGACTTCCATGTTCTAAGATTTATATTTAAAATACTTCTCGAAATGAACTATTTCCATAGAAACTACTTCTTTCTTCAGCCTTGACCACAGTACTGTAATCACTAATGTATACCACCTCATTATAGTGCACTCAATTTTCACTGATGATGGCAGTCGATAGCACTGCCGAAACGTCTGGTTTTGTAGAAAACATCGGATCAAGCCCAAACAACCCAGGAAGAAATTTTAACAACAAACTACTTCTTTGTTGCCGATAACGTAGTACACATGACATATAAATAAAAATTATCCCCACCCCCTTCAACTATCATTTTCATTTATAAAAAATTACCCCCACCCCGTTCAACTAGCCTCTTAATTTATAGATATTTCATCTACGTTTCTACAGTGGATTATTATGATTTTCTTATCAGGATACTTTATTTTGTCAAAATTAAGTACTTTACTCTTGCTAAAACATAAAATGTTGCAGGTAACTACCCTTTCCTCGTAACTGATCTTCACCAAAATCAATAGGCCTTCAGTTTTCTACAATTCAGGAACGTACACAAAAAAATATTTGATTCTGTTTGAATGTGCGGCAGTTATCGTTCGTCATAGAAAAAATTACCATTGTTAAAATATAAAATGTTGCTGGTAAACTACCCCTTTCCCTTAACCGATCTTCACCAAAATGAACAGACCTTGAGTACTTAACAATTCAGGAACGTATGCAAAAAATGTTTGATTCTGTTTGAATGTGCGGCAGTTATAATTCGTCATAAGGAAAACTGCCCTTGATAAAACATAAAATGTTGCTGGTAAACTACCCCTTTCCCTTAACCGATCTTCACCAAAAACAACAAGTCTTGAGTACTCTAGAAATCAGGGCAGTACGCACAAACTTATTCGATTCTGTTTGATTTTGTGGCTGTTATCGTTCGTCATAGAATAAATTACCGTTGTTAAAACAAAGTGTTGCGGGTAAACTACCCCTTTCCCTTAACCGATCTTCACCAAATCTTAATTTAAATTAAAACTTTGTAGTTCATACTTAATACAAATACAAATACATTACAAAACGCAATCGAATTTGAGTATCTTATTTTAACAGCAGAATAAAGTAAATAGGTACATTTCGTTTAACGTTACGGTATTCTATACAATGTTTCCCACAATAAGCAAAGTCTAAAAAAGGTTGTATCTATCAAATATCCACGATTGGAGTCTTCAACATCAGATTGTTGAAATCTCATGAGTTTATATGTGTGTATGGGTGTGCGCACTCGTTTATCCCAGGTTCATAAACTTAATACCAATAATACAATACTGGCAACGGAATATTTGCTAAACTTGAAGCATTTTAAACTAATAAACACTAAATTAGGTGATCATTACTTCTGTTCTTATAAAACTTACGTGAACACTGAAATATTTCTGGAATATTTGTGTAAATATGTAATAAAGTAGGAGTAGTAATCTACATACTTGTTAGACTGTTACGGATAATTTACTGATGATAATTAAGTATATCAGAAAATGTAAATAAATTATCTAAAATGGACATTATTTAAAAATATCACTCGTTTTTACGCGGATATAAAGCATGGCTTCTTTCGTTCATAAACCTGTCTGGTGTTTATAATCACATAACAGTTGTGACTACTTATGCAAGGCCACACGCTGAATGAAATCGAGTTTGTTTATTAAACACTCTTGGAGTGGACTGAATATTATGTCTTCAACTGTATACACAAGAGCTGGTTTCTGTTATAAATAGTTCTTGATAGTACTACATCTGACAATTGCTGCATACCTTCATGAAACAATTTTGTTAGTCATCAGTACGAAAACGTTTACACATGACAATTATAGGAAGCAATTCGAACTAACCAATTACCCGGCCGTGAATTGATCACAAGACATATCTGGATGTTATCGAGGAATAGTTATTTTCAGGACAAAAATCTCGTAACAAATAGAATTTTCGTAAGAATGTATACAACTATTTTTTCAGGTTACAAATAAAACTTTTCCACGAGAGATTATTGTCTATTATGAAGCCAAGATATTTCATTTGTTTAGTTTGTCAGTCACCAAGCGCCTATACATGCTTGACATGTTTGACATGATGCTTCATAAAAAACAATATCAAAATTCAACCTAGACTCTCAAAAAGAAAATCATATATTTTTTCACTTAAAACCATACTGTATTTTACTAAATCAATACTTTATCTAAATCGACAATCATTTAACCGGGAAATAAAAAAATACATACAATAGTTATTTATTTTGAATTTACTGTTTTAATAAACAACTTGCCATGGCTGACACCTCTCTGAAGAGTGCTCGGCGGGGAAAGTTGCTACAGGACTACTTGCCCAAACTTACTGTCTAGTGTAAACGGAGTTTCATACATCTGTCGGAATAAATTACGACATTAGCTCGTGCAAGCACGTAGTGAACACTTGCACAATCTCTCGCGGTAATAACGGCGTCTTAGTGCAAACACCTACTGGACACTGCTTGCGTATTTCCTGTCGAAATTTTCTCGCAGTGTAAACGTAGCTTAACAGTCGCATATTCATTCCTAGCCTCTCCCCCTCCTCAGACGTCTCGGTAGTAACGCTAATGCACGTACTACTCGTTATTTTTACTCTATCTCTCTGCCTTCTTGCCCCCCCTCTCTCTCTCCCCCCCGTCATACTCTAATAGAAATTAAATTTTAAATGACAATAAAATTTAAAAATTTTTTACCCTGTCACTAACCCCTCTCACATACTCTTTCTGTCCTTCCCTGTCGCTCACTCACGCTCACTCTTTCCCACACCATGTCTCCTTTTGTTTTAACTCTCTCTAACCCTTCGACAGAAAGCTATAACTTTTTAATATAAGTGTTATTCTCTCTCTCTCTCTCTCTCTCTCTCTCTCTCTCTCTCTCTCTCTCTCTCTCTCTCTCTCTCTCTCTCTCTCTCTCTCTCTCTCTCTCTCTCTCTCTCTCTCTCTCTCTCTCTCTCTCTCTCTCACACACACACACACACACACACACACACACACACTTTCTCTTTCCTCACAGAAAAATACAGAAAAATTAAACTGTTGTGAAGAATCAAATTTTTAACGTTTTCGCCCCGATCTCTCTCCTCTCCCTCTACCACTTTTTCTTTTGATTCATGATATGCACTATTGTAAAGCACACATCAAACGGTTTATAAAGACAATAAAATCAAAAGTGGGGAAGGTAAGAGAAAGAAAAATGAGGGAAGTGGGAAAATGAACTTATAAGTGAAAATATGAATATGAGAGAAACACAAGCGAATAATTAAAAAAGGACATAATCTTTGACCCACTTAGCACAGTCTGAATCAGACTTGGATTGCGTTTGTTATTTGACCCTGTGCGTTTATACTATGACAGTGTTGCCATATCCACGGATTCCACAATGATTACAAACTAAATGAAAAAAAGGCGCGCAGAGTGTATACAGACGATGGTAGTACTACGTGGTGGACAAACCATGAACTACATATTGAATATCAAATTTTCAAAACTCTGTCAATTTGGCACCCGCAGGTAAAAACTAAAAAACTCGTGGTGCCAAAATAATGAGTTGAAAGTTAAAAAAATTAAGATTTCTCATTAGCGATGTGCCCATAAAGGGTGTTTGTGGAACTTATAAACTTTTATTCTACAGAACACATTTTCTATAAGGGATTACATTTTGGCGTCCGATATACGGACGTCAAAATCTAACAGACGCCATGACGATGATAAAATTTGTTAAGACGGACGCACAAATGTTAATAAAACATATATATATATATATATATATATATATATATATATAGTGGCACAACCCAGCACTTATTAATATTGAATATTATCCACTCTCTCGCTCTCTCCCTCTCATACTTTGGTACTATTTATTTATTATGAGCTCATTGTGATAAAGATTTTATATTTGATTACTTTTGATCATATTAATAAAGATTTTATGTATCCTTTTGAATATGAAGATTTTATATAATTAGGTTGCAGCCAATTGTACTTGGCTGTACTAGGATTGAAAATGTCCCATCGCAGATCACACCCTCTCGAATCTGAAATGTCTCATCTTAGATCACACGCACCCGAATCTGTAGCGTCCCATCATAGATCACACTTTTTTCAAATCTGTAGCGTCCCATCGTAGATCACACGCTTTCGAATGTATCAACGCACAATTGGTATCAGCCCTGTTTATATACTGTTACATATTTAAACTTTTGGTGGTGTAAAATTTAGATATACACACTCGGTGAATTTGCCGGCCGGCACGCTTCACTGTCTGGACGAAAATGACAATGTTTCACCACTAAGCATTGCAGAGGTGGGGCAACAACTACGCCACTGGTTCTTTGTTCGAACGGCCAAGCCTAGTTAAATACAATTGTATAATAATGCGCCTTGCATTCTTTCATCTGACGTAATCATGGGCTAGGCTTGTTTACTCGTTATTATGACAAACTGTTTTTTGCTGGTTTTGTAATTTTCCACTGACCTCGACACAAATCCTGTTAACTCAATATTGCGTTATTGAAAATTCTCACCAAAACTTTACCCATCTCTTATATGGGATATAAAATAAAATACAATAATTATGCTTTGGAACAATAATTTTCCAAAATTATTATGGTACCAGAATTGTACCATTACAAAACCCCCTCAATGAAAGATTTTATGCCGAAGCATAAAGACTTTCTTTGACACATTCGTACTTCCTAAAGGGATCAGCCAGGATATGTCGCCACAACCCCTTACTATTTATGTGAAAAGAAATACAATAACTCACCCGTGGTCCGATGATGGTGTCAGTACCTGCATGACCTTACTGGACTTCTCCTACGAGATCCCAACACCATCAGGCCAATCAGGCGCATAACGCTCCTGCTCTGACGCGCTGGCCAGCTCAGGACTGCCGTCACAACATCACCAAACACTGAAACAATAAATCAAAAATATCAAAATAGTGGCTTGGTATAAAGCTATATCCCTAACTGATCTGTTTCCCCTTAGCTATGTGCTGGTTTGTGTTAAGAAGCACTGGGTTTGCTTCAACTCAACAAGAATTATATAGAAGTGCCATTCTCTTACACTAATACATAATAATACACTCATCATTATATTAATACAGTAATATGGTTGATACATTAAAATAACCAATTCATATTTAAGTTTGATCAAAATTTCTTTAAATTTGCGTATCAAATTATAAACATTACTTTTTAATTAATTAATTAATTCATACTTTTAATTATTAAACTTTTAGCCATCGATTAATTATCATTGACTACCATTTAATTCTTCACAATTTCAAATTTATTATTAATATTCATATTGCATTATTATTATTTCATCTCTTATTACCTTTCTACTATGAACTTTCTACTTAACCTTTCACATTTTTATCCTTGATTAGTCTGGGTGACTCCTGTATTCACTATGCTTTGACTTATTATGTAGGCATTAACATTTATAATCTTACTCACCTTTCTTCCTTACTAACAACCACATTTACATATTATGACACCAATCTCTCAATTATAAACACCCTCACTAATTCCATTTTAAATCCTTTGGCACCGCTCGTCTTTGTAATCGGATGTGTGTTCCCTACCTGGCCATATACAATCATAATTTTTTGCCCTTCCAAAATATCGGCAAACACTCCCTTAAACTACACTATTACCTGCCACAACGCTATACGTTGACTACTCCTTATCACCTCACCCCCACTATAAAATATCATCATCAACAAATATATGTTTAACCTTTACTTTACTCACCTCTCTACCTATAATCACTACTACCGTGTCCCTAAATATCTAACATTCTCTTTGTATTACCTTTTTATCCGTCAGTGACTTCGTTCAGCGTTTTTTATTTAGACGCGTTTCGTGACATGTGTCACATCTTCAGTAGTCCTCGTCAAAAGTTAAAATTCACGTAAAACACATAAAAACACATTTGCACATATTTACAAAATTACAATGACTACACACACATAACACGATGTAACTACGGCTTCGCTGGACCGGTCCGACCGCGCGTGCAGTTGCCGAGCCACTAATTGAACTAAGTCAATCCTTATCACCAGTCATTACCGTCATGCGCGATTATATTTAGGGCTGTATCATATAGTGAATGAGAGTGAAACCTTAATTGTTTGTTTAGTATACTGTTATTGTTGATATTCTTGTCTTTAAATGATTTATAAATCTCAAACTCCTCGAGAGCGTCCATTAACCTACCCTTACCGCATACATGGATTGCTTTGAAATTGTTATTGAAATCTGTGTAATTATGGTTATGCATCATTAGATGGCGCGCATAATTAGATTTGGTCTTGTCTAAATCATTCCTTGGTAGATGTTCTTTGTATCTTTTCAAGAAAGATCTGCCAGTTTGACCCAGATAGAAACAATCACAATCATCACATGACATCCTGTAAACACCTGTTTTCTCTTCTAACGGGAATGGTTGTTTTATGCGTAACAAATTAGATATATTATTATTTGTTTTAAACGCGACTTTTATATTGAATTTAGAGAACACATTGGATATAATGTTAGGTAAAAGGCTACCGTACACTGTTGTTATATACTTTTTATTATTATTTTTATTATTGTTAACTTTATTATCATCGATGGTATTATGGTGGGATCTAGTTTTATATAGGTGTCGCTTAAGAAGTCTATCTATCATCGAACTCTTGTACCCATTCGCTACTGCTATGTGCCTTATTATATCCAATTCATCCTGAAAGTCCTTTTGGTTAAGTGGGATCGTTACCAACCTATGAACAAAACTGTTGTAAGCCGCCATTTTCTGACTATATGGGTGATGAGAATCGGCGTGTATTGTAATATCTGTGGTGGTGGGTTTCCTATATATTTTATATTGAAATTTAGTAAGATACTTTGTAAGACGGCAAAGAAATTATATCATATTATTAAAAATAGTATCGTTTTAAAAAATAATACAGCATAAAAAATAATATTGACTTTATTAAAAGGGTCCAGGATATCGAACTCTTACCTACGTACAAAATCGCTTCATTTGACATAGTTAATTTATATACAAACGTGCCGGTTCATGACACAATTTCAATTTTAAAAGATCTTCTCATTGAAAGTGAGAAGCTGAATCATAAACAAATAGATGAGTTAATTTCATTGTTGAATGTCCTGTTGAAGGAGAATTACTTCACTTTTAATAATAATTTTTACCTACAAGAGTTTGGTCTCGCAATGGGTTCGCCACTTTCAGGACTGCTGGCGGATTTATACTTGCATTATTTTGAAAATACTTACATGTTCTCAGAGAATAACAAATTTTGTAATAATATTAAATTCTATGCACGATATGTAGACGACACCTTTATAATTTTTAACGGCACGCTACGGCAGATAGAGAAATTGAAACATTATTTGAACAGCCTTAGCAAGAACATACAATTTACCCTCGAAACAGAGGTTGACAATAAACTCAATTTTTGGACCTGACTGTTACAAAGTATCTTAATAAATTTCAATATAAAATATATAGGAAACCCACCACCACAGATATTACAATACACGCCGATTCTCATCACCCATATAGTCAGAAAATGGCGGCTTACAACAGTTTTGTTCATAGGTTGGTAACGATCCCACTTAACCAAAAGGACTTTCAGGACGAATTGGATATAATAAGGCACATAGCAGTAGCGAATGTGTACAAGAGTTCGATGATAGATAGACTTCTTAAGCGACACCTATATAAAACTAGATCCCACCATAATACCATCGATGATAATAAAGTTAACAATAATAAAAATAATAATAAAAAGTATATAACAACAGTGTACGGTAGCCTTTTACCTAACATTATATCCAATGTGTTCTCTAAATTCAATATAAAAGTCGCGTTTAAAACAAATAATAATATATCTAATTTGTTACGCATAAAACAACCATTCCCGTTAGAAGAGAAAACAGGTGTTTACAGGATGTCATGTGATGATTGTGATTGTTTCTATCTGGGTCAAACTGGCAGGTCTTTCTTGAAAAGATACAAAGAACATCTACCAAGGAATGATTTAGACAAGACCAAATCTAATTATGCGCGCCATTTAATGATGCATAACCATAATTACACAGATTTCAATACCAATTTCAAAGCAATCCATGTATGCGGTAAGGGTAGGTTAATGGACGCTCTCGAGGAGTTTGAGATTTATAAATCATTTAAAGACAAGAATATCAACAATAACAGTATACTAAACGAACAATTAAGGTTTCAATCTCATTCACTATATGATACAGCCCTAAATATAATCGCGCATGACGGTAATGACTGGTGATAAGGATTGACTTAGTTCAATTAGTGGCTCGGCAACTGCACGCGCGGTCGGACCGGTCCAGCGAAGCCGTAGTTACATCGTGTTATGTGTGTGTCGTCATTGTAATTTTGTAAATATGTGCAAATGTGTTTTTATGTGTTTTACGTGAATTTTAACTTTTGACGAGGACTACTGAAGATGTGACACATGTCACGAAACGCGTCTAAATAAAAAACGCTGAACGAAGTCACTGACGGATAAAAAGGTAATATATTGTGAAAAAGTGACTTGGATACTATATAAAAACAAAATTCTCTTTGTGTATTATTTTCTTCAAAATTCTTAGCTATCTAACTCCCATCAACTTTAATTGAGTAACTCACACGCCTTTATTTAATAATTATCACCCAATCCCTTTTACAACATTTCACCTTGATATAACACTAGAAAATTCATCTCTCACCTACTCATAACAGTACATCTCAGTATTCAAATATATATTATGTTTAATCATTTATTATTCATTAGAAATTTTCTTCATTGCAAATTAATAATTTAACTTCATTACACAAACTTTCTTTTATACCACCTTAATTGAGTAATTGATCTTCAATTATTAAATTTAATTAATTAAACTTTCACTATTACTTTCACTTGTTTAGTCAAAACAAAAACATGTTAATTGTTAATTATTAAAACAATTAAACTTACTGTTACATATATGGTGTACATAAAATTTACCTGAAATACACAACATCAAAAATACACAAATACATTGACATTAATACACACACAAGAAATTATACAATCCAAACTCATTATTTTATCATTGATCAAAATCAGTTCATATGCAGTCCATTTCAAAACCACTGTTCACATATATTTAATTTAATGTTCATACACAATAAAACAGTCTATCCTCCATCATTGAATAACAGTCGAATCTTAGGTCTATACAACTTATTTTTTAGTAAATAAATGATATTAATATTATCATTACAATATTTATCTACACTTTTATATTTTTCCACTATATCGTTCGTATTAATAGGTGTATACGATCATATAGGTGTATGATTAATTTATCATATACCATGTCACGATCGGGTATGGTTCTGTCTACCTCAGTATTATCTGTCATAATCTTGTAAGTCATATAGTCATTACTATCGTCTACTACTACACCCATTACTTCCCAAGGTAAGTAATTGTTATCATTATTATCATCATCTACTATTATTGCTATCTCAATTTCACTATAAGGTAAGTATTCCCTATAATTATCCACCGTCTCTACTCCTAACCTTTCTACAAATTCTCTATACTTTCTATTTATCTTAAAAATCTCTATTACTCTCTTTCTCTCTCTCTCAATATATTTCTCACCATAACACCAAGCTACACTCTCTCTCTCTCCAAATATGCAGGGGTCACTAACTCATAATTCCTGCACCACCTATGAGGTACACAAAAACACCAGGGAACTCTATTTGTAGACCTATCGTCTCCCAAATATATACCTAAGGAACTCACGTCCTTGCTAAAAATACGTGAAGACTTGACTTCACCCCGTACTACAACATCAAAGGAAAATTCTACCCCTGCATCCCTTTTACAAATATACTTTCTCTCAGCTCTCTCTCTGACTCAACACACACAAACATCTCATTTTCATTTTCTAACACCGTATTCTTAATTATACCATTAGTATTACCTGTAAACTCATTATTCAAATTATCATTGTTACTCACCTTATTAAATAGCACTTTGTTTTTCGTCGTATTTTCACTGCTCCTTACCTTCTTATTTTTTATTTGAATTACCCTCTCATCTAACCTTTTATTCACTTCGTCACATTGTTTATCAAAATTATCAATTCCTTTTTTAAGTTCATTTTTTATTTCGTCAAATTTTACACTCTGTTCATCAAATTTGGCATTTATTTTATCGTATTTCAGATTGGAATTACTTTGTATTTCATCTAACTTCATACTCTGTTCATCAAATTTATGTAATAGTAACTGCATCATGGCAGCTGTATCATCTGTTTTATTTTTGTCTCGAGTTGAGATGTTAATGGAACTGAATTTAATTCAGTGGCACTGGTTTCACTGATCTAATTGGGGTTAATTTAACGTCCATCTCACTCGTAACTGTTTCGTCTACATTATCATCTTCACCAGTATTCATTTTGCTTAGTCTATCTCTAATACATATATGTCTATAACCTTGTAACTTAACCCTACCTTTCGCACGTGTTTACGTACTTTCCCAATTATCTCAGGTAAATATTCCGTTTCTCCAGTAGGTATACTCCACATAAAATTAAGTCTTATGTAGAGTCCCTGTTCGCAAAAGCCATTTGTAATAAATCTTTAATTGTGTTTAATGAATCGGTTACATTTAATCTGATGTAATATTAAAATATCGGGCGCCATGTTGCATAATGCATAACAAATATAAAACTTACCTTGAAAGGCCAGAATTCGGTTATACGAACCAGAGTCGAGGAATATATTACCTGAAATAATTCACTCGTTTTTATATTTGTTACCAGTGACATTACCTTGTATTTATAAAAAGTAATTTACGTACATATTGAAAAGACATATGTGCCAACATGCACGTGTTCACTACGCCTCAGGGCATAGTCCCATTTATCTAGCAAACATATATTCTCCCTTAAATATTTGGGTAGACCCTCCAAAATAAATATGTATTATAATATTAAGAAACATGATAAACATATATGTGTATATATATATATATATATATATATATTGCTACGACAGCGTAGAACAATCTAGGCGTTTATCGAATGTGCCAGAAAGATCTCGACGTAAGCGTGTGGTGTACGTGCTACTAAACGCATGTTACGAGAAATTTCTCGACTTTGCCAGCCTTCGCTCGGGCGCTCGGACTGTGTCAAGGCCGCAGCAATTACGTAGTTTGCGAGAGATGAGACGCAGTTTGGAAGCTTCTGGTGTGTGTAGCGTAACTATAAATACATCGCGTCGCGGCCTTAGTTTTTCAGTTCAATGCGAGATTTTTGACTGTGCGGTTCGAGAGTATTAGTGCGATATATTTACAGAGCGGTTCGGGTTATTACGGTGTACGTTCAAGTAGTTATTAGTGAAGTGTTGCGTTTTATATTCGGACGGTATAATTGTAATACAGTTGAGTTTTAATATTAGTGGACATTTTATTGCGTATGAACAATTTTCATTTGATTTGTTGTAGACACTGTGCTGTTAATTACGAACTGTTTTACTAGAACAATTAAAGGTGTGATTAGTGACTTAATTGGTGTCTTGTACTTATTTTGTTTCCACTGTACCTACGACGATCCTATAGACCGTCGTAACAGTGGTGTCAGAAGTGGGATAGAACGGTTAACAGTGGAAACAGTGGATACTTTGTACAAGTCGAGTGTAATTCGTAATTAATCGAAAAACAATGGATGCCAGTCAGATGATGGAAAATTTCCAGGCGCTGTTGTTGCAGACAGAAGAACGACGACGACAGGATGCAGAAGAAGCAGAAAAACGACAGGATGAAAAACGCAGGCAGGAAAGAGAAGAAGCTGAGGAACGTCAGAAAGCACTAATGCTAGAAACAGAAGAAAGACAGGATGAAAAACGTAAGCAAGAAGCAGATAAAACGGAAGCTCTCTTTGAAGTTATGCAGAAACAGTTGCAAGAACACAGTACCGCAGAATTGGGTATCCTACGAGGTGAGCTTAATAAACAAGTTACTAAAATATCGGAGGTACAAGAATCAATGACATTAAAAATAGCTGAAGTAGAAAAATCTGTCTTGACTGTTGAAGAATCGATGTCTACAAAAATATCTGTCATAGAAGAATCTGTTTCAAATAAAATATCTGCAGTAGAAAACTCAATGGCAAACATAAGAGAACAAATTAAAAAGGAAGTCGAACAGTGCATGAAGATTCAACCAAAACAAATTTCTGAACAGACTGTACCAGTGATCAAGACAGAAAATAAGTTAACAGAGAAAGTCACTTTGCCTGCAGTAGGGACAGTTCATGTCAAAGCTCCAACCTTTGACGGAAGCACTCACTGGGCAACGTACCTCCGCCAATTTGAAGCTGCTGCATGCGCAAATAATTGGACAGAAAAAGACAAGGCTGTTTCACTTGTTCTTGCATTAAAAGGACCCGCGGCAGAACTACTACAGAAAGTGCCACCTGACAGCCAGAACACCTATGTCGAGTTGATAAAAGCTCTGGAATTACGGTATGGTGATAAACATTTGCGAGATGTGTACTGCACCCAGTTGAGAGCAAGGCGACAACATTCCGGGGAAAGTCTTCAACAGTTTGAAGCAAGTATCGACAGACTAATTAGACTGGCCTATCTTGAAGCGCCAGAAGATTTTCGAACGCGTTTTGCGATGCAGACATTTACTGCCGGTGTCCGAGATAACGAACTACAGCAAGTGTTACGAATGGCAAGACACCAGAACAGTGCGGACGCCCTGGTACATGCTTTGCAATTTGAGGCCGCCAAATCAGCGTCTGGTTGGACAAGTCATAAAGTGCGCGAGCTAAAAGATCGCGACGGCACAGACGATGAGGAGGAAGAACAAGGAACAGAGACTCGACGGTCGGCGCCACAGAATAAAATAAGAAAGGATGTAAGACCGAAGTGTTATCGATGTGGGAAACCTGGACATCTACAACGAGATTGTCGGGTTAGAATTCAGCAGCAGGGAAACGAGCAATAGTCGGTGCAACGGGGCGTGTGCTGACTAACTGGAGGAACGAAGCCCCTAGAGAATACGCAATTTCTACGCTTCAGAAAAACACCGGGAGCTTGGTAGTTACCGGATTTGTTCAAGAAAGGCCAACCTCGATTACAGTTGACACAGGCGCAACAGTTTCTATTGTGCGCCCCGACGTGGTGAAAGATCTCAAGCCAATCTGGTGCTCTTGCAGCTTGCGAACAGCTACTGGACGGCCTGTAAAAGTGTATGGAAAAGTGGAGATACACCTACGCCTCGGTAGACTTGAGTTTAATTATCAAGTACTTGTTGCAGACATTGTGGATGAAGCAATTCTTGGTGTGGACGTTATGAACGCATACGGATTTATAGTCGACTTCAAAAAAAATGTCTTGAGAATCGGAGGCGAAGAGGTAATGCTATCAACAATGACGACAGCAGAAAAATCGATGGACGTCATAAACCAAGTGGCCGTAACTGTTCCGCCAAACTCCGAAAAGATCATCACGGTTAGAACTTAGAACTGCGGTAGATACTAGGGGCAATCAGTGCTCTATATTCGAACCCCAGGTAGTCAGCACACCGGGCATACTAATTGCCAGAAGTTTAGTAAAACCTGACGAAACCAGAAATGTACCTATTAGAGTGGCGAATATTTTGGATCAAGCTATCACTTTACAAAGCAATACGCTCCTAGGCAAATTGACTCCTGTGGCCTGGGTAGCCGGAATAACGCAACGAAGACCCAGTTCTTCGGATACTTCTAAATTACCAGAGGAACTGCAAGAATTATTGAACAGATCTTCTAACGACCTCTCAAGTGGTGAGGTAAAAGAACTCGGACAGTTTTTACACGAATTCAAAGATTGTTTTGCAGTTCGGGGACAGTCACTGGGAAGAACCTCTCTTGTGCAACATCGCATCAATACTGGGGACACAACACCGATACGCCAACCTCCTCGAAGGCCTCCATTATCTAAACAAGAGGAGATGTCTCGGTTAGTACAGGACATGTTGACAGAGGGAGTAATTGAACCTTCGTCAAGTGCTTGGTCTTCCCCTGTAGTGCTGGTAGCGAAGAAGGATGGTGGATTGCGTTTCTGCGTAGACTACCGGAGGTTAAATGATGTTACAAAGAAAGACTGCTATCCATTACCTCGCGTTGACGATACACTCGACACGTTGTCCGGAGCACAGTGGTTTTCCACATTGGACCTGAAGAGTGGATATTGGCAAGTGGGTCTCCATCAAGAAGACAAGGAAAAGACCGCTTTCTCGACCCCAAGTGGCTTATTCCAATTTAACGTCATGCCATTTGGACTCTGTAATGCACCGGCAACATTTGAGAGATTGATGGACCTGATACTCCGAGGCCTGACGTGGAAAACTTGCCTTGTTTACTTAGACGATGTCATAGTGATCGGGAAGACTTTCGAAGATCATTTGGAAAACCTTAAGGAAGTTTTAACTAGAATTCACGGTGCACAACTGAAGCTGAGCCCGAAGAAGTGTTCTCTATTCCAGAAGGAAGTACAGTATTTGGGCCATCTAGTTTCGGCAGCGAGCGTTAGCATGGATCCTAATAAAGTAGACACCGTAAGAGACTGGCCAGTTCCAAAGAATAAACACGAAGTTCGGAGTTTCCTGGGGTTATGCTCATATTACCGACGTTTTGTGAAAGGCTTCGCTACTATTGGTAAACCACTACATGAGCTAACGGAAAATAAACGAAACTTCCAATGGTCGAGAGAGTGTGAACAAGCATTTAGAACGTTGAAGATTGCATTATGTTCGCAGCCAATTCTCGCTTTTCCAGCTTCCGAAGGGAAGTACATCGTAGACACAGACGCAAGCAATACTGGTCTAGGAGCAGTTTTGTCTCAAGTGCAGAACGGTGAAGAACGAGTAATAGCGTATTACAGCAAGACGCTTTCTAAACCAGAGAGAAATTATTGTGTTACAAGAAGAGAGTTGTTGGCAATTGTCAGAGCTTTGGAGCACTTCCATAAATACCTCTATGGGAGAGAGTTTTCACTACGTACCGACCATGCTGCACTTGCATGGCTCTTGAGATTTAAAAAACTGGGAAGGACCCTACACTGTAAAAAAAAGGATTAACGATGTTGTTTATCGGATTCAACAGGAAGGACAGCGAAAGTTCAAGGTCGTCCACCTAGATCGCCTGGCTAAATACAAATTTAGAGACACTTTGCCAGTTCGGGACGAACAGGCTTAAGGAGGGGGCAGTGCTACGACAGCGTAGAACAATCTAGGCGTTTATCGAATGTGCCAGAAAGATCTCGACGTAAGCGTGTGGTGTACGTGCTACTAAACGCATGTTACGAGAAATTTCTCGACTTTGCCAGCCTTCGCTCGGGCGCTCGGACTGTGTCAAGGCCGCAGCAATTACGTAGTTTGCGAGAGATGAGACGCAGTTTGGAAGCTTCTGGTGTGTGTAGCGTAACTATAAATACATCGCGTCGCGGCCTTAGTTTTTCAGTTCAATGCGAGATTTTTGACTGTGCGGTTCGAGAGTATTAGTGCGATATATTTACAGAGCGGTTCGGGTTATTACGGTGTACGTTCAAGTAGTTATTAGTGAAGTGTTGCGTTTTATATTCGGACGGTATAATTGTAATACAGTTGAGTTTTAATATTAGTGGACATTTTATTGCGTATGAACAATTTTCATTTGATTTGTTGTAGACACTGTGCTGTTAATTACGAACTGTTTTACTAGAACAATTAAAGGTGTGATTAGTGACTTAATTGGTGTCTTGTACTTATTTTGTTTCCACTGTACCTACGACGATCGAGTAGACCGTCGTAACAATATATATATATATATATATATATATCTATTATAGTGGCACAACCCAGCACTTATTAATATTGAATATTATCCATTCTCTCGCTCTCTCCCTCTCATACTCTGGTACTATTTATTTATTATGAGCTCATTGTGATAAAGATTTTATATTTGATTACTTTTGATCATATTAATAAAGATTTTATGTATCCTTTTGAATATAAAGATTTTATATAATTAGGTTGCAGCCAATTGTATTTGGCTGTACTAGGATTGAAAATGTCCCATCGCAGATCACACCCTCTCGAATCTGAAATGTCTCATCTTAGATCACACGCTCCCGAATCTGTAGCGTCCCATCATAGATCACACTTTTTTCAAATCTGTAGCGTCCCATCGTAGATCACACGCTTTCAAATGTATCAACGCACAATTGGTATCAGCCCTGTTTATATACTGTTACATATTTAAACTTTTGGTGGTGTAAAATTTAGATATACACACTCGGTGAATTTGCCGGCCGGCACGCTTCACTGTCTGGACGAAAATGACAATGTTTCACCACTAAGCATTGCAGAGGTGGGGCAACAACTACGTCACTGGTTCTTTGTTCGAACGGCCAAGCCTAGTTAAATACAATTGTGTAATAATGCGCCTTGCATTCTTTCATCTGATGTAATCATGGGCTAGGCTTGTTTACTCGTTATTATGACAAACTGTTTTTTGCCTGTTTTGTAATTTTCCGCTGACCTCGACACAAATCCTGTTGACTCAATATTGCGTTATTGAAAATTCTCACCAAAACTTTACCCATCTCTTATATGGGATATAAAATAAAATACAATAATTATGCTTTGGAACAATAATTTCCCAAAATTATTATGGTACCAGAATTGTACCGTTACAAAACTTTACTGTTATTTCTAAAGAGCTTCATCGTCAGGTTAGCTGCACGACAATCGAAAACATGTTACTTATAGAGGCGTCATCCCGGAGTCTCAATGAAACTCTTTTAAGTGATGGTTCGGTGGTTCAGACATTTTAAAAAAGTTTCCATAGTTTCATCATTGTGTCGTCATATTGTTTGTTTCTTGACCTTTCCTTACTCTTTGTGTGCAGTGCTGTGTGATGACCAGAAACAGCCCTCTCACATTCACTTGAAGTTATTGCTATTGATTCAGTAGCATATTTCAAAGTAGAAAGACTCTGGAAAATTTCTGAAATGTAGATATTCTCAGAAGCTCCCAATCAGTTGCCTTTCATGTAGTTTTAATTTTGAAGCAAGTTTTATTGTTTCATTTTCTCCATAGGTTATTGGGACATTTTTTGAACGATAGTAGTTAAGTGGTGGTGTTCGATTTTGGCAAATGCTTAGTTTTGTAATGGGGCTGATGAGGGGCACAATTTAAAAAGTAATAGTTAATTTCTGTAATGATTAGGTTTTTCTTTTCATATACTTTTTTTTGGTAAGTTGTTTTTGGATCCAAGAGGTTCCGGAACACCGTTCTGGCACGTTCTGCCTGAAATCAAGCCCTGCCGGTAATCAAAACAAATAATGTGTGATACTTCTTATAGCAGGTTTTGTACAGATTACCTGGATGCTTGTATCAGGAATCAGGAATATACTGGCAGAACGCGATGTGAGGAGTTCATTGTGCCCTATCCATCTCCATACTAAGTTACATAGGTACCTTGTTTTTCAAGAACTACAGTTGTTTCCAGAGAGCATGAGAGCAGTTTGCAATGGCAGGGTACAGTTGGTTTTGTGTGTGTTACCAATATTTGGGATTTAATTTCTGCTACTACACAATGGTGTAAACCTTTGTATACTAAAAGCTTCACTACATTGTAATGTGTCAAAAAGGGGGTTTTTATTTTTCATTAAATTTATTTAAATTTAATTTGTATCATCATGGCAAGTCCCATATGAAATAGCGTTGGATTCAAACAATGAACGCTAACATAACTTTTTGGACTGGGTGTTGTCAGAGAACACAATACTTATTTGTGAACTGAATGTTTGTCATGTACGACTGTGTGCGTACGCAAACCCGGGCACAGCATCTACACACAACAGGCGGAACCGACGCTAAGAGAATGGCGAAGCAGAAAGATTGTCTTGCCATGTGCTCTGGAGATGGAGGAAATCAACTAGAGGCTCCACCCACCTAAGCCTCTTATATCGTCACCGCTTAACATCATTAGCTCATTGGGCACATAGACTGTACATACTTTGTGTACGACGACGAAAGAGTCACAACTTGAAGGCAGTGGCTTCCTTTTTTCAGCAACAAGCTATAGTGGGGAGTCTTGTGGGCAGTCTCCGCTCAGTGACAACCCTGGCCGGGTGTTTTAGACTCGATTTATAAAATAAAAGCGAGTCTCCTTTATAAAAGGTCATTAATTTCGCAAAATATAATTATTCTTCAAACATTATCAAAAAGTGAATAAAACCAGAGACATGAACTAAATTTGTGTAAGTGCGTGAACACGCGTCAGACCACGTAAGTTGTGTACAGTTATTTTATATATGGGCGAAGAAGACAATGAAAAATTTAGATTCATCTTGGGGGAAATAAATTGAAAAAATGAGATCTCAAAATTAAAATTATGGGTAATACTGAATGAGTGTGAGCGTGTGCAATGCTGGGTCGCCTTTGTATAGATTAAGTTAACCATTATATTTTATTCAGTAGGAAGTGAACTTTGATAATATGTGTCTTATGTGTATTTTACTTAAATATTGTTTGGAGTATAACTCCAGAAAAAAAACAACTCAAAAGTAACAAAGAATATTTGAAGTAATTATCAGAATAAGTAAATTACTATGTTTTGTTGGTGTTTTTTTGGAAAGTAATTAAAATGGTCAATGATAGTTTTGAGAATAAATAAATAAATGAAAAGTCAGTAAAATTTAAAAAGAATTGTTAAATAAATATAACTATATAATGCCGAGCTTTAGTGTGTAATTTATTAAAGAATGTGACCCTAATTTATGCTTATTCTTCACGAGTTCGTGCGAAGGACCTGGGACCCGAGAAAGGTAAGAGTTGTAAAAAATGTGTATTCTCTTTAATAATTATTTTGTAATTGAAAAAAAACTTCTCAATGGCTTCCAAACTAGGGACAAAAATTTATAATTTTCAAATAATCTATAACTTCTCGATGGCGCCCGAACAGGGACAAGTTTAGAAATATAATTTTGCATAAACCGCACCTACATGTGAGTATAAGCGTGATTTGGAGGTTAAGTGGTATGCGTACTAATTACGTATAAACGATAATAAGTTAGAATTAAGTGATACTTATGTTATACGATACTGAATACAGTTAAGATTGATTTTGTGTAGAGGAAAATCTTATAAATATGCAAAAATGGAAAATAATGAAAGTAAAGTCAGTACGGTCACGGGGGAGGTAGAAATTCATTCAGACCCGAATGTGGTCAAAGAAAATGTTTTATGCGAAGTAGACGATGTAAACGATTCAGGAATGGAGATAACTCCAAGCCTGATAGACGAATCTGCAATAATTATAAAGCAAAAGCAGAATCTACTCCAACGACAACTAGAGTAAAAGAGTTGTCATTGGACGATGTATATAATTTCATGATAACAATGAATAGTGATATTAACGTAAAATTGGACGTTCTGAAAAGCGAAATCAATAAAATAAAAAGTAGTGTCAATAATAAATTTAATGAACAGAATAATAAATTTAATGAGTTGAAAAGCGAAATTAACGAACAAAAAATCAAATGTGAAAGGAATTTCAGTGAATTAAAAAAGCAAAATAATGAATTAAAAAACCATATTAATGAAATCAATACAAATGTTGAGAAAACCAATGAGATATTTACCAGTAATGTTAGCAAATTAGAACGAAATATTGAGAGAATGGGAGTGTGGGTAATAAATACAGGTAAGAGCAACACAAACGAAGATAAAGGAGATATATGTATTAACAGTACTGGTGGTAGTTTAGATGCAAAACAGGTGGCGGTAGACAAGGTGAGTAATAACGATAATTATAATGATGAGTTAACGAGGGATAACAGAGGTATAATTAAAAACGTGGTGTTAGAGAATAAGGTTGTGAGCAGAGAAAGTGTTGATGAAATGGGGAGTGTGTGTGAAGAGAGGTTAGGTGGGCAAAGGGCAAATTTTCCCCAAGTATATAGTGAAACAGGGTTTTCACCGTGGTGTTATGAGGACAAGGTTTCCTCCGGTAGTTGTGTGGGAGACATGGTGTCTCAAAATAGTCCCTTAATTTTTTGTGGTGTTCTTGGAAGAACCAAGAAATATAGTAAGTTCGTGGTGCCCTTTGCGTGGTATGAAATAGGTCAGTGGGGTTGTGAGAGGTATTGTGATGAGAGAGAGAGAAAGAGAGAGATAGAGATTTTTGAGATTAATAGAGGTTATGCAATGTTAGTGCAGAGTTTAGATATTGAGAGAGGGGAGAAAAGACTTACCTTGTGAAATAGAGATGGATGATTATTTTGATGATACGGTTGTAAATGATGAAAACTTACCTGATGTTGTGATGGATTTAGTGGAGGAATATGCTGATAGAACGTACCTTATGTTAAACAATAATACTGACGGAGACAGAACTAAAATCACCAATGTAGACGGGCTTTATGAATTAATGGGAGACAGATATGTAGTTAATTACTGTATCAATATAATTAACGAAAGTAGCCATTACAATAATAATTATAATGTAATGTATGTAGATAAAAATGACATGTTATAAATACATCAGGTTAATATATGATGGGGGTTAAATAAAAAATCAGTGAATGGACATTTTAAATATTTTAGTTTATGGTTATGACCTTGCTAACTTATGAAATGAGGTGTGGTAAACAAAAAATTAATGACGAAGAATTGTAAATAAATTTATAGTGAAATTAATTGTGTTTGTGTTGTGAAAGGTATTTTATGTAAACAATGTGTATGTAGTAGAAATTGGTTTAATAATAATAATAATAATAATATTTTGGCAGACTAAATAAATAACGAGAGTTTGTAATAAATGGATTGTAATTGTTTTAGAGTAAGTAATTAAAATAACGTGTTTTCAATAATTGATTGAGTTAAATAATTTGAGATGAAGTAATTGATTAATTTAAAAATATTGTATAAAGAAATGTTGATAATGAATTTAAGTGATTTTATATGATTTGAACTTGATAATAAATAGTAAATGAATAAATATAAAATGTATTTAGTTGTGGAGTCATATGATTGTTAAAATGTTTCAGAAGATGCATGGAGTTGTGTACATGATTTGGTGGTGATGAATTGTTTATAATTTTGTGTCAATAACAGGAATCATGTGTTTGAGTGGTATACTGTAAGTATGAAGTTTATAATGCAGTTTAAATTAAATAGAATGTTTTAATGTTTGAATAATAAATTTTAAATGAGTTTCAAGGGTTTGAATTAAACGATGAAATTAATTTGAAGTAGTAATTAATGTAAAATGTTTGGGTGATAATAATTATATCAATAAGGCATTTAAGTTGATCAAAGGTAAGTTTTAAATGGGTGTTAGAGAGAATAAAAATTTTGGAAAAAAAAATGATACAGAACTGGGTTGATAGTAGGTACACAGTAGCGATAGGGCATATATCTAGGGTAATGGGAATAATGTAATTGGAGAGTAAATAATGATGGTGATATTTTGTAAAGAGGGTGGTGTGGTAAAGAGTCCTTAACGACAGGCGTTATGGCGGGAGGGAATAGTTTTAAATGGGGTTTGGCGGAGTTACCTGGGAAGGAACCAGGAACTAATAAGGGAATGAGTATAAGGGAGGGTACACACATCCTAGGTATAAAGAGGGTATCAGGTATTTTGTTATAAGTGGAGAATGATTTAAGTGGAGTTAGAGAATTATTGGTAAATATTTTGGAGAGATTGGTGTCATATTGTATAAGTCCGTAAATGGTTGTTAGAAGGAAGAAGGGGTAAGATTACATTTTAAATGCCATTTCAATAAATTAGATCATTATGAATAATGAAGAATCACCCAAACCAATAAATGATGAAAATGCTAATTAGAAAATCATAGTTAAAATGTAATAAGTGAAACAAGTAAAAGATTTAATAGAATTGGAAAATAAAATAAAGCTGTATGGTGTGTAATTGTGGTCAAACTTAAATGTGAATTGTTTATTTTAAGAGAATAACAACAATGTTAATTATGAGTGTACTATGTTTTATGATGTTGTATTATGTTTGTTAGGGTGTAGGAAAACTAAATAATAAAATAACCAAACATATAAGGGTTTACCATTTGAGAATTGTAGTAACGGTATAAGTGTAAACCTTATATGTCTTTTAGTAGTTTCCTCTACATTTCGGGCGGTCACGGCTTCACCGAACCGTAGGCAGCATCTACCCCTAACAAACTTCCGTTCTTGTGGAAGCAGCTGGAGCCACAGTTAAGTGGGGGGTCATACAATTCTGGCCCTATTATATTTTGGGGAATAATCGATATAAAGTGTATTTTATTTTAAAGTCCCATATAAAAAAATTGGTAAAGTTGTATTGAGAGTGTGCAACTGCACAATATATGGAGTGAACAAGGATTGCGTCAAGGTCAGGGGTAGACGTCCAGAAACAGCAAAAACAGTCGTCATACAAATGTGTCACAAGCTGCGCACATAATTATATCAGCCAAGGTATGCAACTACGCATTTTCTACGCCTGCAAGTAACCAAGGGCGAGTTACACAAAGGAATGAACACGCAGTTTGTTCCCCACCTCTGTATTGTATAGTTGCAAACAAAGCCAGTCTCGACTCAGAAGCGTAGCGTACCGGCCGGTATTTCTCCAAACGCTAATTCCATCTAAAATTTTACACAACTAAGTGTTGTTATATAATGTAAAAGTGCAGTATTCATATAAACATGAAATAACAGTGTAACGTAACTTTAACAAAAGTTTTCGTTAAAGTTTTAACGTCTATTAGTGCGTGTAACGATGCGACGTCTTCGGGACAGATTTGCAGCTAAGTAGCAAACTTATAAAACCAATTTTCAATATTCTATTTAAATTCAAATAAAATGAGCTCAGTTAGGGATGTCCATAAAATTGTACTGCATGAATGAGTGTGTGATTGTGTGAACATAATATAAATATAACATTTAAGCAGTGCTGGGTTGTGAAATTAATTATAATTATGATATCATAAAAAATATAATTGAATATGTTATTTTGGAGGGCTTATGAAATGCTTAAGGGAAATTTTTATACAGTAGAACTGCGTCTCATGACGCAACCCCAAAAGGCATATAATAGCGTGCTTGTTTTCGCACGGTAGAGTCACATGTTTTTGTAGTAATATGTTATTAAAACAAAAAATATAATTGAATGTTATTTTGGAGGGCCTATTGAAATGTTTAAGGGGATTTTTGACTTAAATAATGGAACTGCATCTCATGACGTAACACCTAAGGGTATATAGCTGCGTGCTTATGTCGCACGGTAGAGTCACATGTTTTGTAGCAAGATGTTATTAAAAGGTAATGTCATTTGGTAAACATTTCAAGCAAGAGTTATTATTTCAAATAACACATTCCGCTATCTTCTGGTTCGCTTAATCGAATTCTGGCCTTAAAGTAAGTAAATATTCTTGTATCATATCACGAGATGGCACCCGGAACAAAAGTTGAATAAAAATTATTAATATTACATAGTAAGATTTATTGGTCAGTAATAAAATAGTATAACATTGGCGCTTTCCGACCAGGGACACTACTTAAAAATTTATTTTATGTGGGTAAGCCTACGGGAAGTAGCGGACAGTTATCTGAAATAATAGATATAATTTTAACTTAACCTATCTTCTACGAGGTTATGTTATAAGATTATATGCATGCGTGTATTATAAATAAGCAAAATGAATACTGTTGAAGATAATAATGCAAAAGTCAGCATAGCTGACGAAACAGTTACGAGTGAGATTGATGTTCAATTTACCCCAATTAGTCAGATTGGCGAGTTGGATACGACTGCATCTGTAGCGACAGAGACAGTAACAGTAACCTCCGTCTCACTTCATGAAAACAAAACAGATGAAACAACTGCTGCTTTGATACAGTTATTATTAACAAAATTTGATAATTTTAATATAAAGTTAGACGAGCAGAAAAGTGATTTTAATGTTAAATATACTAACTTGAATGACAAATTGGATGAACAGAGTGTAAAGTTTGATGAAAAAAAAACGAAATTAAAAGACGTAACGATAATCTAGTTAAACAATGTGACAAAGTAATTAAAAAGTTGGATGAGAAGTTAATCCAAATAGAGAATCAGAAGGTGAGTGACAGTGATAATTTGAATAATGAGTTTACAAGTAGTAAGAATATGATATTAGAAATGATAAGATAATATTGGGAGTGATAATGAGGTGTTTGAGTGTGTTGAGTCAGAGAGAGAGAGAGAGCTGAGAGAAAGTACATTTGTAAAAGGGGTGCAGGGGTTAGAATTTTCCTTTGATGTTGTGGTAGGGGGTGAAGTCAAGTCTTCACGTATTTTTAATAAGGATGAGAGTTCCTTAAATTTATATTTGGGAGACGAAAGGTCTACAAATAGAGTACCTTGGTGTTTTTGTGTACCTCGTAGGTGGTGCAGTAATTATGAGTTGGTGACCCCTGCATATTTGGAGAGAGAGAGTATAGCTTGGTGTTATGGTGAGAAATATATTGAGAGAGAGACAAAGAGAGTAATAGAGATTTTTAAAGTAAATAGAAAGTATAGAGAATTGGTAGAAAGGTTAGGAGTAGAGATGGTGTATGATTATAATGAATACTTACCTTGTAATGAAATTGAGATAACAATAATAGTTAATGAGAATAATGGTATCAAGCACTTACCTTGGGAAGTAACAGGTGTAGTAGTAGAAAATTATGATGATAATTGTGATGACTATATGACTAACAAGATTATAACATATCATACTGATGTAGACAGAACTATACCCGATCGTGACATGGTATATGATAAATTAATCATACACCTATTAATATGAACGAGATGGTGGAAAAATATAAAAGTGTAGATAAATATTGTAATGATAATATTAATATCATTTATTTACTAAACAATAAGATAAATAGATCTAAGATTAGAATGTTATTCAATGATGGAGGATAGATTGTTTTATTGTGTAATGAACATTTAATATATGTGAACAGTGGTTTTGAATTGGACTGCTATGGACTGATTTTGATTAATGACAAAATAATGAAGTTGGTTTGTATATTTTTCATTGTGTTTATGTGTAATGTATTTATGTATTTTGATGTTGTGTATTACAGGTAAATTTTATGTACACCATGTATTATGTATTGTTTTAATAATTAACAATTGACATGTTTTTGCTAGAGAAGTGAAAGTAATAATGTAAATTTTTAAATAATTGAATAATAATTAAAGAGTAATTACTGAATTAAAGTGGTACAAAAGAAAGTTGTACTAAATTTATAATTGCAGTTAAATGATTAATTTGTAACGAATAAAAAATTTCTAATGAATAATAAATGATTAAGTAAGAATATATGTTTGAAGATTGAGATGTATTGTTATGAGTAGGTGACAGATAAATTTTATAACGCAATGGTCAATGATTACAGAAATGTAAAGTGTTAAAAAGGGGATAGTGCCTGGGTGTATTAATAAATAAAGGCAGGTGAGTTAGTCAATCAAAGTAAATGGGAGTTAGATAGATAAGAATTTTGAAGAAAATAGTATACAAAGAGAGTATTAGATATTTTAGGGACACAGTAGTTAGTGATTATTTGTAGAGGTGAGTAAAGTAAAGGTTAAACATATAATTGTTGCTGATGATATTTTGTAGTGGGGGTGAGGTGATAAGGAGTGGCCAACGTATAGCGTTGTGGCAGGTAATAGCGTAGTTTAAGGGAGTGTTTGCCGATATTTTGGAAGGGCAAAATATTATGAATGTATATAGCCAGGTAGGGAACACCCATCTTCATACAAAGACGCGCGGTGCCATAGGATTTATCGTCAAAATGAAATTAGTGAAAGGTGTTTATAATTGAGAAATTGGTGTCATGATAGGTAAATTTGGTGGTTAGTAGGAAGAAAGGTGAGTACGATTATAAATCATAGTGAATAAAGGAGTCACCCAGACTAAACAATGATAAAAATGTGAAGAGTTAGTAGAAAATTCATAGTAGAAAGGTAATGAGAAATGAAATAATAATAATAATGTAATATGAATATTAATAATAAATTTGAAATTTAATGAAGAAATTTGTGTTAGTGGTTGAAATCACAATCAGAATGATCACTGTTGCACACCACTATATAAAAATTATCCCGATTAGCGCTTTCAAGCTTCACAGCCCATCGTCAGATCGGAATAGACAGGAAATTATGTGAAACCAACCCTTCACCCCTCTCCACCACCCTGCTCACACACAACAAGCTATAATATAAATGACCCTTCCCCACCCCCAAACCCTGTCCCACCATCTGTACAGTTACATATTTTCTAGCAAATTCCTTGTGTTTCAGTGTTGTGTGTGTGTGTGTGTGCATCCTTTTAAACTTACCCTCTTCCTCTCCACACACGTGGGTCAGTCACACACCCTTATTTTAAACATCCAATTAGTACTATGCAATATAATTCTTAATCTTATCTATCTGTCCTCTATCATTTACTTCTTAATCATGTTATAAAATATTTCTTCATTATCAAATTTAATTTTAATATTAATTAAATTGTCTAACCCTTTTTCTCTTTCTTTCAATATTTCTAACTCCTCTCTAAGCTTCCTTTCAACTGTGTTATTTACTACTTTTACAATTTCGTATTCTTCCAAAGGATTAACAAACTTATGGTTGTCTTCTATGAAATGTCTTGCATATAACGAATTGGTTGTTCTATTACCTTCTCCACGTTTGTGGTCAGACAACCTGCATACGAATTTTCGTCCTGTCTCTCCTAGGTACACTTTGTTGCAGTCTTTACATTTTAATTTATAAATTCCGCTTTTCTGTAATACTGGAATTTTTTCTATATTCTTATTCCTTATCTTATCAAATACCGTTTCACATTTTTTAATAGCTATATCTACTCCATATTTATTAAAACATTTTATAATTTTCTAGTATGTGAACCTATGTATGTCAATGACCCTGCATAATTCTTTAGTTTGGGATATTTAGGAAAGAGTCGTATTCTGATATAATGATACCAAGAGAGTCTTACCACCCATATAGATATAAAATGGCGGCAATCAATTCATTTTGTTACAGAGCTCAGAAGTGTTTAAAAGAGACCGAATCAAAAGATAGGGAGTTAAAAACGATAAAGGGAATTGTAAGGAATAATAATTATAACACCAACATAGTTAGGGTTGCCATAAGGTTCAGGATGAAATTCAGGACACCAACATCGACAAGTTCCAACCATAGGCGCCGACTCCATGGGAGCACTTGCCCCCGTGCATATAGTGGTACGGGGACGCAATCGTGTTTTTGCTCCCATAAAAATGTTTGATATTTTCATCCTTGGCCCCGTGGTCAAGACCAAAAGTCGGCGCCTATAGTTCCAACGAGTGTATTCGGGTAATTCCATGTGAACTGTCCCGTCCGTTACCAAAAGACACACTTGGTATATGATGTTAATGTTAAAAATCAAATAGAGAAATAATAAGAAATCATACTTTAAGTAAAATACCTACTTTACAGACCACTCCAAAATTATATAATATTCAATGTTATTTGCATAGATTTTTAAGTAACAGATGGGACAGTTCACGTGGAATTACTCATTTCTCAGTAACACGAGTAAATGAAAACTAAAAACAGCATTTATTTAACCGATGGAAAATCTTTTGTCCATGTTTCGTTGAATTTTGAAAGTCTCTTTTTCGACATAATACAACTTTGAATACTACAACTTGTGAATAATACCTTTATAACTATTTTCCGTGAATGGTATATTACAGAAACACGCAAATAAACTAAAATAGACCAATGTTGAAGACAGATAATATGCTGAAACCACGTCGAGCACCGTGCAAAATGTCTGCTTAGCAATAGTAACCAAAGCGGAAACACGCTGCTCCCGGACAAATTTTAAATAACTTGCTGTGATTTTTAAAATTCAGGACATTTAGGGATTTTTAAAAATTCAGTCAGGACGTCGGGACACATGCTCAAATTCAGGACAATCCCACTTTTGCAGGACGTATGGCAACCCTAAACATAGTGGATAAAGTTATGAAAAGGGTTAACATACAAAAAGCTAAAATAGAACCAGAACAAAAGAATTATGCAGGGTCATTGACATACATAGGTTCACATACTAGAAAATTATAAAATGTTTTAATAAATATGGGGTAGATATAGCTATTAAAAAATTGAAACGGTATTTGATAAGATAAGGAATAAGAATATAGAAAAAATTCCAGTATTACAGAAAAGCGGAATTTATAAATTATAATGTAAAGACTGCAACAAAGTGTACCTAGGAGAGACAGGACGAAAATTCGTATGCAGGTTGTCTGACCACAAACGTGGAGAAGGTAATAGAACAACCAATTCGTTATATGCAAGACATTTCATAGAAGACAACCATAAGTTTGTTAATCCTTTTGAAGAATACGAAATTGTAAAAGTAGTAAATAACACAGTTGAAAGGAAGCTTAGAGAGGAGTTAGAAATATTGAAAGAAAGAGAAAAAGGGTTAGACAATTTAATTAATATTAAAATTAAATTTGATAATGAAGAAATATTTTATAACATGATTAAGAAGTAAATGATAGAGGACAGATAGATAAGATTAAGAATTATATTGCATAGTACTAATTGGATGTTTTAAAATAAGGGTGTGTGACTGACCCACGTGTGTGGAGAGGAAGAGGGTAAGTTTAAAAGGATGCGTGCGCGCGCGCACACACACACACACACACCACTGAAACAAGGAATTTGCTAGAAAATATGTAACTGTACAGATGGTGGGACAGGGTTTGGGGGTGGGGAAGGGTCATTTATATTATAGCTTGTTGTGTGTGAGCAGGGTGGGGGAGAGGGGTGAAGGGTTGGTTTCACATAATTTCCTGTCTATTCCGATCTGACGATGGGCTGTGAAACTTGAAAGCGCTAATCGGGATAATTTTTATATAGTGGTGTGCAACAGTGATCATTCTGATTGAAATTTGAAATTGTGAAGAATTAAATGGTAGTAAATGATAAATAATTGATGGCTAATTAATAAAAGTTAATAATTAAAAGTATTAATTAATTAATTAATTAAAATGTGATGTTTATAATTTTATACGCAAATTTAAAGATGCTGCAGATGGGTGTTTAAATTTTTATCAAAGTTAAAAGTGAATTGTTTATTTTAATATAATAATCGCAATGTTAATTAAGAGTGTATCATTATGTATTATGTTTATTATGTATTAGTGTAGAAATTTATATGTATGTATAAATGTACGATTTTGGGACAGTTACAAATGCAACTATATACAACACAATGTGTCAAACTATTGCGATACCCTACATTTCGGGCGATCTCGGCCTTATCTTCCCAGATCGTGGTTTTGGACGACAACCAGCTGTGGGCAGCAATTGTCAAACCTGACCATAGTTGGTTGCTTTTGAAATTGGTTAAATTTAGAAATTTAATGGGGTTTTTAAAAGGGGAATTTAAGATTATTTTTGAGCATAGGCTACTTCACCTCAGTAGGGGTGGTAGACCTTAGGGGCATATTATAAGAGTAAAAGTAGGGGTACTTACCCTGAAGTTTTTGTAAAGCTGAAGCAAGGATGGGAGAGAGAGAAAAGAAAAAAGTGCTCACTCCTTCTGCCTCAGTCCTTGTGGAGGCAACTGAACGCAACAGTTCAGGGGGGGAAATAGTGTGTGTGGAGGAGAAAGAGGGGTAAATATTGTTAACAGCGCCGGATTACTTACTGTTAATAATAATAAAAATAATAATAATAAGAAAATGTTTCAGAATTGTAGAAAGAGGGAGAAATAGATGATTTTATTTGAGTAAATTTAGATTATGTGTTTGGATATTTAGAAAGTATTATTGCTCTAGTATAAAGATTTGTGTTTCTTCTTGTTAATGGGAAAGGATTAATTATTATCGATTGGAATCTAAAAAATTTTATAATGTTAAGAGTAGTGAATTAAGAGAATGGAACTTCTGTATAATTCTTGTGGAGTTAAAGTAAACCCAGTGCTTCTTAACACAAACCAGCACGTAGCTAAGGGGAAACATATCAGTAAGGGATATGGTATTATACCAAGCCACTATTTTGATATTTTTGATTTATTGTTTCAGTGTTTGGTGATATTGTGACGGCGGTCCTGAGCTGGCCTGCGTGTCAGATCAGGAGCGTAAAGCGCCTAATTGGCCTTATGGTGTTGGGATCTCGTAGGAGAAGTCCAGTAAGGTCATGCAGGTACTGACACCATCATCGGACCACGGGTGAGTAATTATATTTTTTTTTGATAAACAGTAAGGGGGTTGTGGCGACATATCCTAGCTGATCCCTTTAGGAAGTATGAATGTGTCAATGAGAGTTTTTATGCTTCGGCATCAAATCTTTCATTGAGGGGGTTTTGTAACATACAATTCTGGCCCTATTATATTTTGGGGAATAATCGATATAAAGTGTATTTTATTTTAAAGTCCCATATAAAAAAAATTGGTAAAGTTGTATTGAGAGTTTGCAACTGCGCAATATATGGAGTAAACAAGGATTGCGTCAAGGTCAGGGATAGACGTCCAGAAACAGCAAAAACAGTCGTCATACAAATGTGTCACAAGCTGCGCACATAATTACATCAGCCAAGGTATGCAACTACGCATTTTCTACGCCTGCAAGTAACCAAGGGCGAGTTACACAAAGGAATGAACACGCAGTTTGTTCCCCACCTCTGTATTGTATAGTTGCAAACAAAGCCAGTCTCGACTCAGACGCGTAGCGTACCGGCCGGTATTTCTCCAAACGTTAATTCCATCTAAAATTTTACACAACTAAGTGTTGTTATATAATATAAAAGTGCAGTATTCATATAAACATGAATAACAGTGTAACGTAACTTTAACAAAAGTTTTCGTTAAAGTTTTAACGTCTATTAGTGCGTGTAACGATGCGACGTCTTCGGGACAGATTTGCAGCTAAGTAGCAAACTTATAAAACCAATTTTCAATATTCTATTTAAATTCAAATAAAATGAGCTCAGTTAGGGACGTCCATAAAATTGTACTGCATGAACGAGTGTGTGATTGCGTGAACATAATATAAATATAAAATTTAAGCAGTGCTGGGTTGTGAAATTATTTATAATTATGATATCATAAAAAATATAATTGAATATGTTATTTTGGAGGGCTTGTGAAATGCTTAAGGGAAATTTTTAAACTTATACAGTAGAACTGCGTCTCATGACGCAACGCCAAAAGGCATATAATAGCGTGCTTGTTTTCGCACGGTAGAGTCACATGTTTTTGTAGTAATATGTTATTAAAACATAAAAAATATAATTGAATGTTATTTTGGAGGGCCTATTGAAATGTTTAAGGGGATTTTTGACTTAAATAATGTAACTGCGTCTCATGACGTAACACCTAAGGGTATATAGCTGCGTGCTTATGTCGCACGGTAGAGTCACATGTTTTGTAGCAAGATGTTATTAAAAGGTAATGTCATTTGGTAAACATTTCAAGCAAGAGTTATTATTTCAAATAACACATTCCGCTATCTTCTGGTTCGCAATATTACATAGTAAGATTTATTGGTCAGTAATAAAATAGTATAACAGTGTGTGTGGTAAGGAGGTTACTCAGGGGAGTAACGAACTAAAAGTTGAAACTTAATGATGCTGACTAGCTGATAAGCTAATTAAATAATTTTATTTCGATTCAAGTAATGATTACAGCAGAGAATTTGTTCAGAAGTAATTGCTTTAAATCTGTTATGCTCTGTATAAGATTGATAGACGAATTTACTGATTTTGAAAAGATTAATGCTAAGGAATTTATGATGTTTTATTATGTTACTATTTTTATAATGTTAGAGTGTATGAATTATAAACATATGTTGTGTATTTTTCACGGTATAGATTTGTGTAGTGTACCTAGGGTAAGGTCATTCACCTGACCCAGAGAGATCAGCTGATGACTGATGTCAGAGACATGATATGTTTCTAGTAATTGACTCATGGAGTCTTTTGTCAGTTAATGTAATTGAATAATTTTGTTTTGTGGGAAATTGATAAAAGAAATATTTTTGGAAATTAAAGTTAAAAAAAAAAAAAAATTTTTTTTTTCTATTCTTGGCAGTAAAAGAATTGTATGTTAAATTTTAAGTTTCAATATAAGTAGAGAAGAGTTCAGCTGATTCGTGATGTGTATTTTAGGTTATCTTTGTAATCAAGTGTAGCTATTTTTGAATCTATGGTAGAAATAAGTTGTTTATTTTTATTTGTTTATTATGATTGTGAGCATCTACTTAGTAAGAGCAGATATAAAATAAAGGCATTTGAAGAATTTTAGAAAGTTATGATTAAAATCATTAATTAAAGTAAATAATATGAATCATCTTAAAAGGAGAATCTTTGATAAGGGACTTGGGTTTATTGCTTTATTGAACAAAAATTACATAATTGAGTTGATTTGAGACCGTAACGTCAAACCAATTAAATTGAGAAATGAAATGGAAAATAAAATAGAAATTATTTTTGGAATTTGATATCAAGAAGTAGAATGTAAAGGTGTATTTAATGTAATAATGAGTACTAGTGGTCGCCCAGTGGTTGAAATTCGACCGTAATTCATTAAATTTTTAAGTTTGAACGTTATTGAGGTTCTTTTGTCAAAGAGTATACCTCTATAATCATTGCATATAATTTTTTTGAATTTTGTTCTATTACGTCAGCTGCGAGCGTGTACAAATACGTCATTAGCGTGTGTTGTTTGCCTTAATTCCCTGCAATACCTATGAAATTTAAAATTTAATGTTAGTAACAGTTGAAAAAAAACACAATTACAGCTTGTATTCTTATTTATTTTTTGATATAATTCATTGTCAGTTTTAATTTTTTCATGTTATTGAATCAAATAAACGCTAATAAAAATTGAGACTTGACATTCATA
Source organism: Magicicada septendecula (assembly GCA_034769895.1). Classification (NCBI taxonomy): domain Eukaryota; kingdom Metazoa; phylum Arthropoda; class Insecta; order Hemiptera; family Cicadidae; genus Magicicada; species Magicicada septendecula. Next base: position 416,592,748 of record CM068374.1, on the reverse strand, counting down.
GAAGTATAAGATACATTGTTTTCAATTCCAGTGGATTACATTTCATTTTTGGTAAGGTACAAAATTCAAAAACAGTTTGAAGATTATCTACTACAAAGCGTATATAATTTTTTAATTTTTTTTTCTATGCATTAATTTTCGAGTTATTTGAAAAATGTGAAAGATAGGAAAAATGAGGTTTAGCTTGGCTAAGCCATATTTAAAAAGCAATAACGCGTTTTTTGACATTTCCTTGGGTTTTTTTTTATTGCCATACTGACCAGGTTTCGCCAAGGCTACACAGTTATTTTGCCTGTCTTTTTCGAATTATATAAAATTTAAATAAAAAATTAATACAAAATAAAAAATGAAATAAAAAATACGTGCCTCGTGTTTTTTCATATATTTTTCATTAAATCAAAAAAACCGGGCGGTTAAAAAAATAAATGTTGTCCATTGAACTTAAAATAGTTTGAAAGTGAATTTAATGATTCAGAACTTCTGTGTAAACAATGTTTTTTGGAAAAACTCTTTCATCATTTGCTAAATGCCCTTGGCCATTATATTCGGAAATATAAAATCTCAAACCATCGAATGATCGAACTCTACTTGCTGTGACGTACAATTGACCATGTGTAAAAACTGGCTGCCTCAATAAAATTCAAATTTTTTCGAATGTTTGTCCTTGAGACTTATTTATTGTCATCGCAAATGCAGGTATAATTGGAAATTGAGTTCTTTGAAAGTTAAATGGTAAAACAGTACCGGAATATGTTAAATTTATACGTGGAATCAAAATTCTCTTATTGCCTGCAGTTCCAGTTAAAACTTCGCAATCAATAGCATTACGATGCATACACTTGATGCGCATTCTTTGTTCCATTGACTAATGCTTCCTTTGTATTTAAGTTTCTGATCAGTAAAACGATGCAATTAACTTTCAATACTAACTTATGTGGTGGCAAAACACTAATAGTCATAGAAGTCAAAAACTGTATTGGGTAGTTATTGATTTCAGTGTCATCATCACAAATTATTGTATCGTAGCTATGATATGTTTTCTGTTCACCTGGTATTCGATTAAGTATATCAGTATTAATAAAAGTACAATCATCATTTTTAGGTGCTAAAATAACTGACTTCAATATGTTATCTGAGAGTATGTTTTCGGAAATATTTCCATACACCTCATTAATAATATTATTTTCATCTCCTATTAATTGTTGAGGTATTTCAATAATATTTTCACCAAACTGAGGGAATTGTGGGGCTTCATCATTACCAATTTTTTTCAAGAATTCGACAAATTCTATTTCACTTGGTAAGGCTCTCATATTTTGAGTAAACGTTACTTTATGAAAATAAACAAATTTATGCCAACAATTTTCAATTAAAGTTGCACGTGATCCGTGTGGGACAACTGTTAAGATTTGCCGAAAATCACCGCACAGAAGTATCGTTTTCCCTCCAAATGGTTTATGTTTATCATTTTCATCGCATAGATCCTGCAATAATCTATCTATGATTTTCAACACTTGCAGTGGGCACATAGAAATTTCATCAATAATTATCAGTGATGATGAATTTATGTAACGTCCATAGCTACTATTTGCGGTAATATTCGCTACAGAATTTTCCAAAATGGGTATAGGCAATTTAAACACATTGTGTAAAGTTCTACCTCTAAGTAACAGAATTGAAGCTATGCCACTGAATGCTGTTGCAATGGAAGTAAAATTAAGCGAATTTAATTTGTGAATGATTGCTGTTTGTGTGAATGTTTTTCCACAACCTGCATGAGCGGTTAAACAAAAAAACATTAGATCCAGTATCATGATGCAAAACTTCACGAATCACACGATCAATTAGATTACGCTGTTCAATATTTGCAGTTCCATAATGCTCACAAAACAAAACTCTTGTTCTATTGGATCAATAGCATTTGCTTCGTCTGTTCTCTGCGAATACGTGGGAACTGGTAAACCAAGTTCTTGACATGACAAATTATGAACATTCAAAATATCTTCAATTTCTAATAGAGCTGTATTAAAGGATACTTCTTCGTTGTAATCTCTCAAAAAATCTTCACTAAGATATACTTTAAATTCATTCCATAACGCCAATGCATTGGCTGGCACATTTAATGCACAAATGTAACCAAATAAATTTCGCATTTGTTTTGGTGAATGTAATTCTTTTGCTTCATTTAAACAGTCGCGCCATTCATTATCATTTGAAGCAATGCCGCGAGCATGGCACGCTTCAACAAAAGAAGTGTGTATAATTCCATTGTATGTTCTAACATCCTCAAATGATTTTGGACCACAGACATGTAATAAAAGCAATCGTAAATGGAAAAGTTCGATGTCTTTTGGTGATACTACATATGTGCGTGTAATGATTTTATCACCTCCACGGCTTCTCTTCTTCCATTTTTTTCGGGAATCTTCCCACACATAATGCAAAGGAATTTCAATATACTTATATTCATGCGCTGATGGATCTGATCGATTCAATTCAAAAAATGCTAATAATTTTGTTTGTCTTGCCTTTTCAATTGCTTGACGTTCTTGCCTTTCTCGAAAGTAAACATTCTGTCTACGCGGTAAATGAATGTCAAGTCTAACGATGACATGTGATTGAAAATGCATTGGTAATTCATAGATGCGCCATACAGCTTCAGTTGATCTGACATAACGGCCATTTAAAAAATTTTTAACTTCATCAATTTGTATTTCTTGACCTGGTTCATTTCTCTCTGAACCTAATTCAACAGATGCACTGTCATAGCCTTTATACACGTATTTATAAATGTATTTAACACTTTTAACTGTAGTGCATACTTCAACATTTGTATGGCAATTAAATTTGGCAAGTAAATACGGATTGTATGGTACAACATAACGATTGTCGAGGCAACTACCGCGAACTTCAGCATTAATACCATTATCACGCCTTCTGTATAATGGATATCCATTTAATGATTCACATGTAAATTCATTAAATCGTTTTGGATAATGTTTTGTGCATTTTCCATCTCTCATACATACAGAATTTGGATTAAGTACACTGCATGGACCATACATCATGTGTTTTACAACATATTCATGTAATGTAGGATGTCTTTGAATGTTAGGAATCTCCGCAGATACAACTTTAATTTTGCGACTTTCTTTTTATTGAAGGTTCATTTGAAGTAAGTCCATCATACAATGATTTAAAGTATTCATTTTGACTTAAGGCCGGTAATATTGCTTTACCCTTATGACAACATGAAGTGAATGCATTCCTTTCACCTAAAGTGACTTCAGATTCGAAATGTTTTGCATTGCAAAACCTGCATTGTAAATGCATTAATCCACAATCAAAAGTATTAAAATTTCTTGGAATGACATTCAGTGCGCATTTAAATGTATCCCTCAAAATAATTTCATCATTTTGTATACTATTTACAGTATTTAAAAAATTTGCATTTGGTCTATTATCATTTTGACTTTCACGCGAATATATATTCCTTCTTCTTTGTCTCTCACTCCGACCCGTCAATGTTCTATGTCGAGGCATAATGGAAGTAGGTGCGAATATCTGAATTTAAAAAAAAACATGTAATGAAATTACTGAAACTAAGATTAGACAGGGTTTAATTTAAAAATAATAAAATGTACTCACTTTTTTGAAACCACCAATAATAATTAGGCGAGAGTAAGTCAATTCAAATTGCTGCTACAAAATTTTCCTTTTGCAACAGGTGTATATTAAGCAAGCTGTATTTCACTTTCAACTGCACATTAATATATAAAACACAGATATCTAATATACAAAATATAAAATAAACGCTTTTTTGCCTTGACATACACTCCACAGACTATTGAAAAAGGAACATTTGAAATCACACAAAATTCACAGCTCATTCAGTCAATCTGTCAGTAATTATTTGTTGGCAACATTTTAAAATTTTTTGGCGACAATCTCTACTCTGTGCGACTGTTTGACCACAGACTATTATGTGTTTGACATTGGCAGTATGAACGTAAACAAACGACAGACTATTATATGTTTGACATTGGCAGTATGAACATACACTAAAATGAAAAAATTATAATTTTATTGCCTGGCAACAAAATTATTTTATTTTTAACAATTACCATTGTTTGAAAAAGTTTAAATGAATTTTCAAGTGCAAATGAATGTTTTATTTTTATTTTTTTTATTTAATTTAATGTATTTGTAACACATACTATATATAAATTTTAGCTTTCTGCACTCCTTCTCCATATAAACTTTAACTATGCCAAATCTCACACTCCTCCGTGCGCGCAATATGCTTAAAAAGGGGTACAAAGTTTTCTCTTCACGTATTAATATATAGATGTGTACGCACCCAGTATTTGCTAAAGGCAACCCAATATGTATGTAAGGGGGAACATATCGGTTGAGGATCTGGTATGGTATAAGGCCAGTTTTTGAATTTTTTTGATGGAATGAGTTGAGGTTATAGGTGGTACTATGGTGAGTATCTGTCCGATTTTATGGTGTTGGGATCTCGCACAGAGAAGTCCAGTAATATCGTTCAGGTGCAGCCATGGTCGCCGAGCTAGGGGGGTAGTTTACCCATGATGTGTTAAGAATTAAAGGGGGGGTTGTTGGCGCCATATCCTCACTGATCTTCTTAGGGTTTAGCAATGAGAGTTTTTCTGTTTCGGCAGAAAACCTCTCATTGGGGGGTATTGTAATCTGTCAAAAAGGGGGTTTTTATTTTTCATTAAATTTATTTAAATTTAATTTGTATCATCATGGCAAGTCCCATATGAAATAGCGTTGGATTCAAACAATGAACGCTAACATAACTTTTTGGACTGGGTGTTGTCAGAGAACGCAATACTTATTTGTGAACTGAATGTTTGTCACGTACGACTGTGCGCGTACGCAAACCCGGGCGCAGCATCTACGCACAACAGGCGGAACCGACGCTAAGAAAATGGCGAAGCAGAAAGATTGTCTTGCCATGTGCTCTGGAGATGGAGGAAATCAACTAGAGGCTCCACCCACCTAAGCCTCTTATATCGTCACCGCTTAACATCATTAGCTCATTGGGCACATAGACAGTACATACTTTGTGTACGACGACGAAAGAGTCACAACTTGAAGGCAGTGGCTTCCTTTTTTCAGCAACAAGCTATAGTGGGGAGTCTTGTGGGCAGTCTCCGCTCAGTGACAACCCTGGCCGGGTGTTTTAGACTCGATTTATAAAATAAAAGCGAGTCTCCTTTATAAAAGGTCATTAATTTCGCAAAATATAATTATTCTTCAAACATTATCAAAAAGTGAATAAAACCAGAGACATGAACTAAATTTGTGTAAGTGCGTGAACACGCATCAGACCATGTAAGTTGTGTACAGTTATTTTATATATGGGCGAAGAAGACAATGAAAAATTTAGATTCATCTTGGGGGAAATAAATTGAAAAAATGAGATCTCAAAATTAAAACTATGGGTAAAACTGAATGAGTGTGAGCGTGTGCAATGCTGGGTCGCCTTTGTATAGATTAAGTTAACCATTATATTTTATTCAGTAGGAAGTGAACTTTGATAATATGTGTCGTATGTGTATTTGACTTAAATATTGTTTGGAGTATAACTCCGGAAAAAAAAACAACTCAAAAGTAACAAAGAATATTTGAAGTAGTTATCAGAATAAGTAAATTACTATGTTTTGTTGGTGTTTTTTTGGAAAGTAATTAAAATGGTCAATGATAGTTTTGAGAATAAATAAATAAATGAAAAGTCAGTAAAATTTAAAAAGAATTGTTAAATAAATATAACTATATAATGCCGAGCTTGAGTGTGTAATTTATTAAAGAATGTGACCCTAATTCACGCTTATTCTTCACGAGTTCGTGCGAAGGACCTGGGACCCGAGAAAGGTAGGAGTTGTAAAAAATGTGTATTCTCTTTAATAATTATTTTGTAATTGAAAAAAAAACTTCTCAATGGCTTCCGAACTAGGGACAAAAATTTATAATTTTCAAATAATCTGTAACTTCTCAACATGTAAGCAAGTGAATGAACAAACGTAAATATAACTTGACCTTGTATGGATTCACTGTTCCCATATTCACAGTTATTGGCTGTGTCAGCTGAGCTGCTTCTTGATGAATCATTGCTATCTGATATATCTGTTCCAGGAATCCGCTTTGTCCAAAGCAACAAGAATTTTTATGTATAGCCAATCTAACTGTTAATGCTATCATGCTGTTTGAAAACAACTGTACTTCATTTTCTTTTTAACGAAACTGAATATTCATACACACACTATGTCAGATTTAATTCTAAATATCAAGTTTGTAGATTTTGTTTACTGATTTTGAAATAAATTTTACCAAAAAATAGATACATATATTTTTCTCCACGAAAGGTAATATATTCCAACAGTTCTCTAACTTTGTGGAAATCTTGTCTTTAAAAACACCATTAAAATTTTTGTTACTCTGTCTCCAGAACTTGGAAAAAGATACATAATATTAAAGAAAAAAAACTAAATTTGCTGAAAACCGTAGGTATTTAAAGTTATAGAACGGTACATACCATTTACCACTTACATGGAAATGTGTATTACCCCAGACACAAAAACAGTTAGGGCCGTAATTTGTAATTAAAAGGGTTTTTCTTGTAACGCCAAAACGCGAAAAAAAAAGAAGATGAAGCAGTGAAGCAGGTGGCAGCTGTGGGATTGACATTGATGGATGAGGGGACATTACCAGAGGAAGTTAGGACAAAGGAGCATAAAATCCTTTAGCGACGACAGGCATGGTAAGGGACAGACCATAAATCCGACATAGTAGCTGGTCACTTAAAGAAATTAAGGGTGTTGAGCTAAATGCTAAGAAAATGACAGAAGAAGTATCACGGGTGTATTACTAAGAAAGATACAGTGAGGGTGACGGAACGAGTTACCAAGAAAACACCAGAAAAAGTTAAATAAACTCATCAACGAGGCAGCGGGATGTGTTCTCACTGAAAGGAATGGAAAACTACCAGATGTAAGTATGAAAGAGGACATACCCAGAAAAATATGACTGAGGCGGTTGAAACAATTAACAGGACAGCTGAAAGCGTAGCGAACTAAGGGTTGTTCTGGCTAAGACATAGAAAAAACAGCAGTAAAGGGATGACTGAATACAATACTAAGAAAGGCCACACCAAGTGTGTGAACTCTAACAGAGGATGCACCTGGACATTGTAAGACAATGAAGGAATTGGTCTCGCTTGGGTATAGAAAAAGTCAGCTGGGGCAAGAGAAGGATATACTGAGAAATCTATAGCAAAGTGAGTACACTCATTAACCAGATGCAGCTGTTCGTTAGAAGGCAATTAAGAGAATTTGTCTGAAAGAGACATAAGAAAAAATGACAGGATGATTGACGCGTGTGAAATCGAACTATCGTCACAGACTAAGGGTGGAACCAAAAGCAAGGGAAATAGAGTAGGGAAGTAAGATATCCTATCAGAAACCTATTCAACATAGGCGGGTTTCCAGGAGTAAAGTTCTTAGAAGACTAGAACGCAAAACCAATGGAAACATAGCGGAGTAATGTGTAAGAGAAATAGGAGGGAATTTTTGTAGAAAAGAACCAATGGTAACAAAGATGGTGGACTAAGAGAGTCTTAAGGGGGAAGTAGGTGTATTCAGTATATAAAATAAGCCGAGAGTGCGATCGAGGAGTCTTAACAATAATCTTTCAGGGGAGTCGGTCGTAAGTGTTGACGAGAGTATGTTATAAGTTTCGTGGAGTCTTAACAGTTCAGAGTCTTTACGGAAATTCAGAATTAGTCGGTAGTGAAAGTCCCGCGAGTTGACTTAAAATGTACAAAGATTTAACATGTGTAAATAGTTATGAAGATTTGTAACTTATATTTCATAGAATCAAAGTTAACAAACAATGTGCATAATAAAATTAATATTGAGTGCGAACTAAGGTTGAGTAATATATAACTTGTAAAACAATTAGAATCGCAGCATGTGTTCGAAAACAGTCGTGTGAAAACTGCAACTCGTGTAACAAGAATAAACGTTATAACTAGTAACCGGTAATTATTCTATTGGAATATCGGAAGATGCCGGAGTGTATTAGTCAAAGTGGAGTGATCAAAAAAGTGTTCAACTATCATGCAATACGAGAGTAAACCACGATATGATTAGCGCATCTTCACTTTCGTGGCAGATCTAAGGAGTGGGAGATGATATCAGCGCAGATCCACATGCCGCAGGTTGGATAACGTACCAACAGTAACTTTTACGCATTAGTTAATATTTTGTAAAAACACCTGTCTGTCCTACTCAAAGAACCTACGTATAAAATATGGCTTACTTAAAAAACTCACGTGTGTCTTATTAAAGATAAACTTCTGTTACGGGACAAATCAGAAGAATGAATCTTTTAATAATTGTAATAAGTTTTACGCCCAGAGTTAAACTTTTGGGGAACCTCTTGTAACCAAAATGCGCAAATTTTATTGTGAAACCCCGTTAGTGTCTGGAGCCGGTACGGCGAGACGAGTTGAGAAACTGTCTGTGCATCACGAGTGGGGAAACCCAGGATGTCTGTAAATCACGAAAAAACACGTAATTGTCATACGTTAATTTCATCAGGCAGCAAAAAATCGCAGAATTCACTGGCCCAGCTTCTAGAACATTTTAAACCAGCCAATCAGCGAACGAGTTTATGACCATGCGGGTGACGCCCTGAGTGTCGTATGGTATACGGAAGCAGGTGACGCCGGCCAGTTGGATAGCCATCATCAAACAGCATAGTCGACAATACAATAGTCTCAGTGAATTAGTGACGGGAGGATTCAGCAATAATAACAGTTTTTGTTTGAATGTAAATAGTGGAATAAAGAAGAGAGTTGGACAATACAGTGGGAAAGTGAAAGTATGGACGAACAATGGTGAACAGCACGTGCGGATGAGTAAAACAGGAAAGTAATTATGTTAGATTGAAGTGAAATTAAAACTATTGGTAAAAAGAGCTCATTAAATAAACGGGGGGGGGGGTAGAAGAAAATCTGTAACTAGCGTGTGAGTGTAGGTGTGTGTGTGTGTGTGTGTGTGTGTGTGTGTGTGTGTGTGTGTGTGTGTGTGTGTGTGTGTGTGTGTGTGTGTGTGTGTGTGTGAGGGAAGAAGGGATAATATTAAGAAATAAAAATACTGGTTTGTTTATGTAGAGTAGTATAAGAAAATTTTTATATGATAGAGATAAGAGTAAAAAATATTTCATAAAGAAAAGAGAAAGAAGGAAAGTATTTTAAAAGTGATTGCAATAAAAGAGTTCATTTAAATAGCATAAAAATGTGTTAAACTAATTATTACATCACACCCATAACATGAGTGCTGCATCGAGAATTCGTCTAAACGAAACTTGTGAATTTTCTGAATTAAGGGTATTACATGATCTAAATTAATTAAGGGTAAGTATCATGGTTTCGATGTATAACCCAAAATATCGTGGCGACCTTTGAGCGAGTTTGGAATCTTCTGGGGGTTTTTATCCAAAAGGTAAGTGTAACGGAATCAGGGTAAGTAAAATTATGGTATGTAAAAAGAAAAAAAACGTTTGTTTATTTACAATCGACGACCCCAGCCAGGATCCTGGTATAATTTTATACGAGGTAGACCTATTTGAGATGCAGAACATAAGTTTGGGTAATGGGGTATTTGTGAAATTATTGTATATATAAAACGTATATATTATGAACCAAATACACTGTTACTCACCGTCTATGGCCTTTCCGTAATGTTTTCTCGTGTTTACATGTTTCGAGGCACTTGCCTCATCATCAGAACTTATAAAAACTAATCTATGTCATAAATGATGACATTTGTCAAAATATTAAAAACACAATACGGCAACTAAACTATGTACATAACTTGTTTTAAAAATACCCCTTCATTTCTGCAGTAAAGGGGGTTATTTGAACGCCCTTGAGGAATATGAGATTTACAAAGCATACAACGACGCCAGTACCAAGCCACACGTGTTGAACGACCAACTACAATATAAATCAAATATACTGTACGATACCGCTATGCGATATGGTCGAGATAAGGCTTAGATTTCGTCAGTATGGCGCGTGTTGTCTTGCAAGGCACACCTAACATTTTTAAAACAAGTTATGTACATAGTTTAGTTGCCGTATTGTGTTTTTACTATTTTGACAAATGTCATCATTTATGACATAGATTAGTTTTTATAAGTTCTGATGATGAGGCAAGTGCCTCGAAACATGTAAACACGAGAAAACATTACGGAAAGGCCATAGACGGTGAGTAGTGTATTTGGTTAACAAACACGTGGCTTGGGACTACTATAGGATTTATTCCATTTAAATCAAAAAGTATATATTATGGTTATGTTTGGGTAGTGTAACGTGCCTGTGAAATTATTGTGTGTTTACTTTTACGTATTGATAACGATTTTATGTGTGGAGTATTTTGAGTTAATGGGTAATTATTGTGTATGAGGAGGGTTGTAAATTTTAAGGGTATTATAATAAAACATTCGTTAAATAAACGTTTTGAGGAAAAGGAGGAACTGATGGATAAGGGTTTTAATAAGTTAATTAATACACAAAAACAAATAATTAATAACATGGAAAAACTATCTAATAATATGAAAGAACGAAATGATAGTGTGGAAAATAGATACAGGTAAGTGTAACGAGAATATAAATAATGAAGTGATAGATAACAAGGCAAGTGATAATTATAATAGGGAGATAATTACGAATAATAAAGTGGTGGAGAACAAGGTAAGTGAGAATGAAAATAATGATAACTATCATAGCGAAATAACAAGTAATAATGATAATATAGTTGAAAATGGGGTATCTAAGAATGATAGAGTAAGTAATGGTAGTGATAACGAGAATACATTGAGAGTTGAGGTTAGAGGAGTATTAGTGAGGGAGTACGAAGAGAGTTTAAGTGAATATTGTGGGCAGGGGGCAAATTTGTCCAGGGTTAAATGTGGAACAAAGGTTTCACATGTGTTTAGGGAGGACAAGGTTTTCTCAATAGGATATTTGGGTGACAATGGGTCGGAAAATAGTCCACTAGGTTATTTTTGTGTATCTGGTAAGGCCAGATGGTGTTTAAATAATGTTGTTGTATTGCCCTCTGCATGGAATGAGAGAAAGAAATGGGGATGGGGGAGTGAAAATTATAAAGAGAGTGAGAGAGTGATAGAGGTGTTCAGGTTAAATAGAGGTTATGAAGGGTTGGTAAAGAGAATAAATATTGAGAGAAATGATGATTATATTATTAGCAGTGTTGACTTACCTTGGGGAGTAATGAGTACAGAAATAATAAATGAAAATAGTATTATTGAGAATAAGCACTTACTTTGCAATGTAACCGGTGTAGTAGTAGCTGGCTGTTGTGATGAGATGATTACGTATCAAATTATGATAGATAAAAATAATGGAGACTGGACATTACCCAAAGTAGACATGGCTGGCATATGATAGAATAATAATGGGGGATAATCCTGTGAATTATTATTACGGGATAATGGATGGAATGAATTCAAATGGTTATTATATTAATGGTAATCATATAATGTATGTAAATAAAACTGAAATGTGTAGTGTGGGTATAAGACTAATTTTCGATGATGGAGGGTAGACAGTTACTGCTAATGAACATTTAATTATTTGAGTAGTGGTTTTAAATATTGGTTGAATAAAGGAATGATTTTTTGGTAAACAATGACTATTAATGTAAAACAGATTGTATATAAATGTATATTGGTATTAACTGTATTTGTGTAATAGGTTATGTTGTACACAGTATTTTATATAACATTGTTTGTAGTAGGGATTGATTTCATAAAAATAATAATATTTCATTTGACTAAATAATTAGCAGGATGTAATTGTGAATTTTATGAGGAAATTAGATAAATTGAAATTGTTTTGAATAATGTAATTAAAGTAACTTACAGTGTTTTGAGATATAATAACTTACATTGAATTAATTTGAGATGGGTAAATTAATTTAAAAGATGTGAAACCTTGGTAATAAATTTGAGAAATTTATTTAGAAATGAATTATACAATAAATGGTAAAGATGCTGCAATAAGAGTAATTGCATTGTTATGTACATTGTATGTTGTGTGATCAGTGTTTGTAGTTTTGAGTTTATGACAATAATCATGTTTTTATTTGAGGGAGCAATTGACAGTATGTAAGTATGAATTGTTATAATGTAATTAAATTAGTTTGAAATTATTTAATTAATTTGTGTAAAAGGTGGATTGTGGGTAACGATTTTTTAATAAAACAGTAATTGATTTCAGTAAACGGGTGTTAGAATGAGGTAATGAAATTAAGCCAGTGAGATTTAGTTTTGGACGGGTATTAGACACAATAAGAATTTCGGGACTAAAAGTGAGATAAACACGGGTCAGTAGGGGGGACACAGAAGCGAGGGTGAATGTAGGTAGAGGGAAAGGGAGAGATGAAAGTAAACAGCAAATATGGGAGAATAGAGCACATAATGTTTTAAAAATGAGGGTGGAGTTGTTGGGGGACCCCAACGTGAGGAGTTGAGGGCAGATTTGGACCGTTTTAAAGAGGTGTTGGCGGAATTACCTGGAAGGGCCAGGAACTATGAGTGTAGCGGAAAGCACGGGAACACACACCTTTTCTACAAAGAAGTTATTCGGAGCCCTATTCTAAAAGAAGGGGTTCAAGTAGAGTTAGAGAAAATGGTGGAGGGAAATATTATTGAGAGAACGGTGTCACCCTATTTCAACTCCGTTAGTTGTTGAAATAAAGAATAAGGTGAGAGTGGGGTTAGGTTTAAATACCCTTAGAATAAAACAGATTATTATTGCTGAAAGGGAGCCACCCGTTTATTGATAAATGAATATACGAAAAAAAATTGTGAGTAGATATTATAATGTTACAATTGGAAGATTCAATAGAAAGTCGAAATTAAAGTTGTATTATGTTTTCATGTTCTCTGTATAAGGTTATGCTGTTATGATAAGATATCAGCTGATACATGGTGTTATGTGTATATTATATGTGTGTAACCAATTTATAGTTGCAATTGATTTTATGATAGTAATACAGTTTTTATTTGAATAATTGTCAGTATGTAATTATGAATGTTTATAATGAAAATTAAATTCATGAAATTAACTTCATTTAAAAGATAGAAATCTTGGTAATCAATTTGAAAGTTTTTGATTTGAGGGTTATAATAAATGGTAAATGAATGTTATTATGAAATTAAATCAATGTAAGAAGATTAAATTAATTGGAAAGGTTTTAAATAATGCAGTTAAAGTAGTTAATTAAAAGAGATGGTGTAATTAATGTAAAAGATGGAAAAATGTGTAATAAATTTGAATAATTTATTTTTTGATTTGAAGTGGATAATAAATGGTAGACAAGTAAAATTAAATGATTGAAATGTTTGATAGAAATTCAGGAGTTGAAGTCATAGTGTAACCATTGAATACTAAGGTGGTAATGTTTTGTTTGTAATTTTTATGCAAATTCAAAGGTGAAAGATTTATTTCAATGTAATAATGGTAATGTTTATTTGGAATGTTTATTATGTTGTATCATGTTTATTGGTGAAACATAAAGTGTTGAATTGGGTATTAGGTAAGTGTGTATAAATGTAGAACAAATGTATTTGTATATTACCAAGTTAAATAAGAAACCAGTACTTTGCAAAAGACAAACCAGTACGGGCTAAGAGGAAACCAAATCAGTTGGGGATGTGGTATTGTGAAAGGCCAGTTAATGATGTTTTTATGAATTGTCATCATCTCAGAGTCTGGTGATACAGTGGGGGCACAATCACCAGACTAGGGGGGTAGGTTACCCATGATTTTAGTAAGAAATTAAGGGGGGGTCATGGCGCCATATCCTTCCTGATCCTTTTATGTTTTAGGCAATGAGAGTTTTTATGCTTCGGCAAAAAACCCTCATTGGGGGGGGGGTATTGTGACGGGACAAATCAGAGGAACGAATCTTTTAATAATTGTAATAAGTTTTGTGCCCAGAGTTTAACCTTTGGGGAACCTCTTGTAACCAAAATGCGCAAATTTTATTGTGAAACCCCGTTAGTGTCTGGAGCCGGTACAGCGAGACGAGTTGAGAAACTGTCTGTGCATCACGAGTGGGGAAACCCAGGATGTCTGTAAATCACGAAAAAACACGTAATTGTCATACGTTAATTTCATCAGGCGGCAAAAAATTGCAGAATTTGCTGGCCCAGCTTCCAGAACATTTTAAACCAGCCAATCAGCGAACGAGTTTACGACCATGCGGGTGACGCCCTGAGCGTCTTATAGCATACGGAAGCAGGTGACGCCGGCCAGTTGGATAGCCGTCATCAAACAGCATAGTCGACAATACAATAGTTTCAGTGAATTAGTGACGGGAGGATTCAGCAATAATAACAGTTTTTGTTTGAATGTAAATAGTGGAATAAAGAAGAGAGTTGGACAATACAGCGCGAAAGTGAAAGTATGGACGAACAATGGTGAACAGCATGTGCGGATGAGTTAAACAGGAAAGTAATTGTTAGATTGAAGTGAAATTAAAACTATTGGTAAAAAGAGCTCATTAAATAAACGGGGGGAGTAGAAGAAAATCTGTAACTAGCGTGTGAGTGTAGGTGTGTGTGTGTGTGTGTGTGTGTGTGTGTGTGAGGGAAGAAGGGATAATATTAAGAAAAAAAAGTACTGGTTTGTTTATGTAGAGTAGTATAAGAAAATTTTTATATAATAGAGATAAGAGTAAAAAATATTTTATAAAGAAAAGAGAAAGAAAGAAAGTATTTTAAAAGTGATTGCAATAAAAGAGTTCGTTTAAATAGCATAAAAATGTGTTAAACTAATTATTACGTCACACCCATAACATGAGTTCTGCATCGAGAATTCGTCTAAACGAAACCTATGAATTTTCTGAGTTAAGGGCATTACATGATCTAAATTAATTAAGGGTAAGTATCATGGTTTCGATGTATAACCCAAAACATCGTGGCGACCTTTGAGCGAGTTTGGAATCTTTTGGGGGTTTTTATCCAAAAGGTAAGTGTAACGGAATCAGGGTAAGTAAAATTATGGTGTGTAAAAAGAAAAAAAAATTATTTCTTTACACTTCATATATTAAACATGAATCCATTTCTAAATAAAATATGTGTAATATGATATTTATTAGAGATAAGTGTTAAAAATTAAATTGAACCTTGAGATAGAGATCTTAGAATGAATGTCTATTGAGATAGATCATATTTTAAAGTAACGAATGATCATAAAATGTTAAAATCATATGGAATTATGAGGGTAGGCTGAAAAGTAATGCACACATGCTTGTAGAACACGAACGAAAAGAAATAGCAAGATGGGGCAAAAAGTAAATAAAAGTACATTTCCTTAGCTTCAAAATTATATATTTATTTTTCAACATAGTCGCCGTTAAGTCTAACACATTTCTCCCAACGCGTAACAAGTTTTTTTTTATCCCGTCACTGAAATATTCTTCCGACTTTTCTCGAATCCATGACGCGACAGCTGCCTTCACCTCATCGGGGGTGCAATGATTACCCTTGAGGTCTCTCTTGAGTAGATGAAAAAAATAGAAATCGCAAGGCGCGCGATCAGGGGAGTAGGGAGGGTGTGGAATCGGTTCAAACTTCAGATTTCGCAGAGCCTCTTGAGTTGCGCGCAAGGTGTGTGGACGAGCGTTGTCATGTTGCAAGATTATTGGCACCAGGGTGCCTCTAACCTGACAAACTCGACGTTGGAGGTGTTTTAGAGTTTCTATATATCTAGCAGAATTTACCGTTGCCCCTCGTTCCAGAAAATCGGTCACATAAACTCGTTTGGCATCCCAAAACACAGTCAAAAGAACTTTTTTTGCAGATGGTTGTGTTTTGAACTTTTTCGTCTGAGGAGATTCCGGATGTCGATATTTCATGCTTTGCCTTTTCTCTTCCGGGTCGTAATGATGGACCCACGTTTCGTCCCCCGTCACAGTATTCATAAGAAAGTCGTCTCCTTCATCACGATTGCGCTGCAAAAGTTGCTCGCAGCATTCCAATCGACACTGTTTGTTCTCGTCTGTGAGACGGCGTGGTACCCATCGTGCACAGATTTTACGGTATCTCAATTGTTCAATAATGAAGCCGACACATTCCTTTGATATTCCAATATGGTTTGTGATACGCTTTTGAGTGATTCGCCGGTCATTTTGAATCAAATCGTCAACGAGTTTGTGATGTTCATCGTCTGTGGCAGTGATCGGTCGTCCGCTGCGTTTTTTGTCATCAATTACGGCTTTTCCAGACTCGCAACCACGAAATTTTATTACCTATCGATTCACAGTAGACCTATCAACAGCATCATCACCATAAACAGCCTTTAAACAACGATGAATCTCATTAGGAATCACATTTTCAGCAGTTAAAAATTCGATAACCGCACGCTGTTTAACTCGCGTTGACATAGCACTACAACACGTCTCCATACTTCTGCTACTTAAAGCGTATTGTTGTACGAAACTCCTTCAAACTGCGCATGCGTTTGGAGGGGGAATGTTACTCCTGAATGCCACCAGGTGCGCTTCTGTAGGTAATTTTGTTTGTGTTCTACAAGCATGTGTGCATTACTTTTCAGCCTACCCTCGTAATATGAGTGGCAAGTAACGTAATAATAATAAATGCAACAATTATACTGATAAGTGTGTATGCGTTTCATTATTTAATAACTACCCGAGGGATGATACAACAATTAGTATTCTTGAACATAAAAGATAATTTATACTCATCTCGCATAAGTAAACTTAATACAATTACAATTAACATCAGTAGACTTCATTGTAACTTTAATTACCGTTGCTAGATTGAAAGAATATAATTATTAATTAACACTGTATAATTAATGGCAAGCGGTTAACTGGTATTATAATTGGCTAACAAACGTAGAGTTAATTAACACGCAGTTAAAATTAAAGTTATAAATTGGCGCTCCAATCGCGGAGCATAAGAAGGTAATATCTAGTTAACGTAAAAAGTAACGTTAAATTGGCGCCCACATGCACGGCTTGACATACAAGCAGTATTTATTGTTGTTAAGCAGGCAGAGGACATACAGCGTGAATATTAATTTGTTAGAAGTAAGTAGGTAGATGTAGAATAGTAATAATCTCTAAGTGTGTCTGAATGATAACGCGGAGACGTGCTAAAATGTCTACAAGAGATAATCCTGAAAGCCAAGAGTTTGAAATAAATAATCAGTTAGGTACCGACGGATTGGAAGATAATACGGTGGAGAGTGACGGAAGTATCAACATCAGCACTCAGGATAGGGCGAGGGGACACGAATCAGAACCTCGCGAAATGTACTTCCATATGTTAATGGAATTTATCAAACAACAAAATGAACACCTGAGTGAAAAACAGCAAGAACTGAGTAAAAAAAAGCAAGAACAAATAAATAAAAAATAGAACAACAGAATAAAGAAATGTAAGAAGAATAAAACAACAAAGTATAGAACTAAGAAAACAGTGAAGAACAAATTGGGAATTTGAAAGAAGAAGTAAAAAAGACTGAGGAAAGAATTAATAAAAGGTTAGAAGAAAATATAGCAATGATGAATGAGAATTGCCAAGGTCAAATTAACCAAATAGATGTAGAAATACAAGATCAATCCAAAAAGTGGGAAGGAAAACTTGGCAATTTGCAGAAGAAGAATGAGAGCAGGATGAAATAAATAAATAAGGAGCTTAAGAAACAAGCTAAAGGGAATAAAGAATTGCGAGAGAATGACCACCGAGAATGGCAAGATTCATACTCAACAACAAGTCAAGAAACAAGCTGAGGAGAATAATGAAATGCGAGAAAGAGAGCACATTCGCGATCAGCTAGAGTATGGTAGATTTAATCCGAACGGTTCCCCTAGTATGATCCAGTATATGGAGAGATTTATACTACAATGCAGGCAACATATCACAATTATGTAGGATCAACATCTAATAGAAAAATTATCACGGCATCACAATAAAGAAATTCAAATAGCGGTAGTAAACAGAGATATAACCAATATAAATAACTTCAAAATATTACTACGCGAGTACGCGGGGAGGAAAGCTAGAGTAAACAACGAGACGCAGACAGCCGGTGAATGACACATTAAGAAATTTAAAAAGAAATCTCGAACCCACCATGCGGACAAAAGTAAAATCAACAAACCTAGAGAAAGTTGGCAAGAAGAGTGGAGAGACCAGTTTTCACAGCCCCCTTGTAAAGACAGTGATGGACAGGCCATAAATCCTTTAAGTGTGGAACGTCAGACACATGGCAGTAACGGGGATGGGCGAACAACGCCGAATGCGGAATAAGCTTATGACGACGACAAACTCGAATGTTTGTAAACAAACCAATGGATTCAGCGAACTCGACCCATTCATAAATACGATTTTCACGGATTTGAGAAATAAGTTAATGAATAAGAACGGACAAAATATTCAGATAAAAGATTTTAAAAGTCCAGAAGAATTTTAGTAATTAAAATGAATAATATTAGGTTAAATACCTTAATTAATACTGGTAGCGCGAGAAATGCACTAGCCGAAGAAAATAAATATGAATATGATATGAATAAAATAAAGATAAATTTACATAAACACATTGTCTTCAAATTACGGAATATTAATGAAATACAGATAACGAATGAAAAAATAAGAAAATTTATAAGAAAGATTCAGAAGGACACTAATTATCAAATAAATCGATATTACGAATTGATAAGTAATAAAGTGTGTAACAAATGGATAAACCAATGGGATTTATATATTCCCCAGGAATTAATTAATATGGATTGTTACGAACATCGCCTCCAGGGAAGTGACAACGCGATGAACCTGCAAAAGGGAGGAGGTACTGCGCCCAATATGTACCAGAAGGCCGGACATGCGATTAGGGAAGGCTTGGAAATGGGATAATCAAATGTGCCCAAAGCCCCTACATCCAACCTCTGGTGACTGCAATAAAAAGGGACGGGAGTATGCGATGATGTCTGGATGCCTGGAAGGTAAACTGTTTTCAATACCAGAAAATTAAAAGCTATATCATTCAGACTGCTTAGTTGGTTAATGAAACACCTTTATAAAAAGAAAATGTGATTTGTATAAAATCCTGTAAAAGTATACAGGACATAGTGATGTTGCGCACTGGAAGCTCTTGAAGTTCTTGAGTTGTTCCAAAGACGCTATGTAGAAAAGGCTGGGTTTGAAACGTAATGAAGTGGTCTGTAATTCTGTTGTATAATATGCATTTATTGAAACGTTAAAGTTTAGAAGCCATTGTCGACACGTGCGGATGTTTAAGGGCCATAATGCCCGTTAATTTAGTTTTGATAAAGGTCAAGATCCATTTAAGTTAGACGAAAGTCGTCTGAGTAAATTAGCGAAAACTGTACATGAAGATAATTGGAAATGATCCAGAAGCCGCGGCTGGAAGAGAGATTTTTAACGAGAGTACCGCTCGGAGTCTAATTGGAAACTAAATATGACTTGTCCACCGACAGTCCGTTTGACTGCCGGCAGCGCTTGATAAGCAAGTGACGTCATCCACGCGTGTCGCATTGCAGTGGTTACTACACACAGATAATAAACACAGTACAAAGTTTGAACACACTAAGTTAATAGTAAAATATCAAAGTGAATAATTTATTCATGTACCATGTTTATAATAAGGATAATGAATGTCTTAATAATGCCATGTTAGAATAATAGGACTTCAATTTTTGGTAGTTAAAAAAAAAAAGTTGTCTTGTCAAACAGTTAGCAATAAATTGTTAAAATAAAAATGTAGTTTGTACTAAATGTTCAATTTATTGTTGTGTGACACTAATGATGATTATAATTGATTTTATAATTATATTTATTTTATTGTTGAAATTATAACACATAATTAGAGGAAATAAAAGATTGCATTAATTGCATTTTGAAATGAAAAGATGTATAAATAAACGTAGTAAATGTATTAGTAGATGGTAAAGGAGGGAGTTAATGAAGTAAATTTAACATTAATTTGCATCTTCATAAAATGTATAAAATTTCGTTTACTATTCTTAAATTAATATCTAATTATGATAAAAAGAGAATTGTAGGTTAAGTTGATACTCATTTATTATGTAGTCTTTTGACACAAAACCAAAATGCATTAAGTGAATACATGTGCAGAGACAATCTAATTTTGCGAGGTTACTAAAAAGACCACAATTATGACTATTATTTGTATTCTTAATTGTAATATTGGTTAGGTTTTGCATATATGTATATATAGTGAGTACCAGTTGAAAGTAATGATAATAACATGTGGCAATAAAAATCATAGGTAAACGTAGACAAAAGTAGATGTAAGATTTTATCGAAGAATGTTATTATAGGCATTATAATTATATGTAAATTGTAAAAATGGATTCATAATTAAAATATGAAGGTAATAAAGTAAGTTACAGTATAGGAACCATCAAAATTGATGTGCCGTTAATTAGGTCATACAGGTAAATGGCACACATACTACACCATATTCATAGGATGAAGGACACTTGAGACAGAATGTCGAGGTATCATTGAAAGCACCATGTAAAGGGCGTAAATTTGGGATCCTTTAGATTCAAGATCATCTCAATGGACCCAAATTGGGGACATTCTTATTAAAAGTTTCTTTAAAATTTTAAGAAATGCAATAAATTTTCTTCTTCTTCTTCGTCATGGCTTAGACTGTTTAGTCTGTTCCGGCTCCAAACTGGTCGGAACCCAGACTCATCTCTTCTTGGGTCTTCCCAGGCATCTCTTCCCTTTCGGCTGATGTAGTAAGGCTACCTTGGGAAATCTGTCACTGCCCATTCTGCTAATGTGTTGTTTCCAGCTTTGTCTATACTTAATGATGATTCCATTTATTTCTTCAGCTTCGAGTTCCTCTCTTATCTGATTATTTCTTTTCATATCTAATTTAATAAATTTTAATTTTAAAATAAGAGTAGCAAGTTTTAGTTTATTTATTTTTAATTTACTTTGGCAAATTTTTAATTTATTATGTTTTTATGGACTTCTCGAGTTTTCCTCATTTTTCGAACTTTACACTTCAGTAGAATTTTTAAAAATAAATATTTTTGAACAAAATTTTATGCAGATATTCTTTACACAAATAACTATTCCAAAGATCTGAAATACACCACTTAATACGATTTTTGTTTTTCAGCGACTATACTACATTTTTAAATTTACAAAATGTTTATCATATCAAATGAGAATAATAATTGTTTTTTAAAACAAATACAGTGGGCACACTAACCTCATTTATAATCATACAGACCAACACATACATGTTAAAAAAATAATCAGTAAAAATATTTGTGGTCATTCAAACTTTTTATAAATTAACCAATATTTGAAAGTAGAAATTCATATGATATAATATAAAATTCTAATCAAAATTTCGTATGAAAAACAAAAAGGAAACTATCATAAATATAACATATTTATATTTTGTATGATATAACATAATATATGAAACAGTTTTTCGGGCAAAAGTGTTAAAAATGGAAGGAGTACAGGGTAGGAGAGAGAAAAACGTAGGGTCAAAGTGGACCTGAAGACCGGAAGAAGAGATACAGTGAAAATATGAAAGAATATTGGAGAAAAAGAAAAGAACAAGGAATAAAGAATTGAAATTGGCATGTGGTCCTCAGATGGCAAAAAAAAAGTACTCAGTCATATACGAAATCTTATGTAAAATAGTATATATTATACCGTATTCGTTACATACTAGTATACAAATGAAATAAAACACTATCCATTAGAGAACTTCTGATTGAATCCAGAAAACTGTTTTGACACTAAACATATACAGGGTGGGCCAAAAGTCACTACCCATTGTGAGTTACTGAGTTACCCATGGTAAACATTAAGATTAACTTTGGTTGTGATCTTACCATCGATTTTAAATTACACGCCTTTGGTTTGTGTCTGATAGTTTCTTATGTAAACACTAGAGTACAATTTTATCGACAAAGATGGAAAACAATTTTTTTTGCAATGGGTAACTCAGTAACTCACAATGGGTAGTGACTTTTGGCCCACCCTGTATAACTGCGATATGATCATAGTAAGACTGACGTAATTAAGCTCTTTGATAGTACCAGATAATGTATATTGTATATTGTAACAAAAATATGTTCTTGTATGCTCTGAAAGCCACACGTTTGTGCGTCAATTTGTATTAATCTTTAATCTGCTCGTGTCGCTCTGTAGTTAAGCCCCACTGTTGTAGGCGTCAATTTGTAATAATCTAGTACGTATGGGTTTAACAGCCTCGCGTAGTTGTCAATTTTGTAATAATTCGATAAGAGTGTTAGGTTTCGTTAAATTTCTGCAATTTGTATTTGAGCTCGCTAATACCTGTTTAATTCTTAATTGTGGTTTTCCCGTTTTTTAGGTGCCAAATTGTTTGTTAAAACAAAACAATTAAAAAAGTTGTATAATTTCTTCGTTAGCGTAACTGTACCTTTCGCTAGTTGTAGTCGGATGAATTCAAATCTGTTTTGCCGCGAAGTCTTGCCAACCTGTATTTCTTGTAGAAAAACTTTTTACGGTGTGCTATGTTAATGAAGTAAACACATAAAATTAATAATTAAAATAATCAACAGGTATCAAAATAAGTATTGGTTTATTGATGGTCAATTTTACTGTTAATAATTATTATAACATGAAGTTACAAAAATATATTACTTTTTTCTTGTTATGGAGGGCTATAAAGAAATTTTCACTCAGCGGTTGGCTATGTTGATTTGGATTGATGATCACTCTAAGATGTATTCTTTAGTTTATTCAGACATGTGATCATTCAAAAAGTTCTTTGAATTACGGAAAAAAAGTTTACAAAATGATTTATGAAAGTACAGACCTTGACATCAAGTTAATTAAATATAAAAAGCTATCCTTGCAACAGTTTTCTTAGGTTTTATAACAATAGTGAGTTCATTTTACAGACATAGGTTAAGTCGCAATTGTGCGTACATAGTTTCTTAATCCTCAAAGTGTTAATAATGAGTTTAAATAATCCCTTAATACTAATTATTAAACAATTTAACAGTTATTCAGTGTTTACAGTGTTAAACCAAGTTTGGATATTGTGCATAAATTCTTTTTGTTGTGAAAAGTCTTGTGGGTGTAGATAGTTAATTCAGTATTATACTTTACAAGTTCATTGATGTTTGTTGGGTTTATTTCATCAGTTCTGGTGTTTGTGTCGTCCTCCTCTTATATTGGTTTAATTCCTTGGAATTCTCGGTTAATTTGGATTAATTCTTAAAGTTTCTGTCACTCTTGCATCTTTGTCGTTATTAATTCTTTTCAATCATCATCAGTTGAGTTTATTTTTACTAATTTTTATGGATTGACAATTTTGCCCTCTTCTGATGCAAAAAATGGACTCTTATTTCGTTTTTAACGGTTTTAATATAATAATGTTTTGTTGTCATAGCAACCAGATTACTCTGTTGGCTGAAAGAATTTTGTACTCATTGTTATAAAACTCGAGTTTTTGTTCAAAAAATGAATAAATATTTTCTTATTAAGATATTTTCCTTGTCCTATTACCAATCTGATTATTATTATTATTATTGAATAGCTTTTATGATATAGTTTATTTAGACATCAAACATGATTACGTTTTGTTATCTCTGGCCTATTTTAACATTTGGCTATCATTATTCTTTTTACTTAATTTTGTTGTTATGTTATTTTTCTGCAATTATTTTGTATTTGTATTGTTCCTTGGTTTATTATTTTATGTATACCTATCTTTTGTCTCACTGTTTACTGTTACTTGTGGATATTTTACAATTTTGGTTCAATAACTAATCTTATAACTTTAACATAATCCGTTTCTTATGCTTTTATCACCATTAATATACCGTATTCTTAATACTATTTTAACAATTATAACATTTGAACATTTTTACAAAATCACTATTATCTTCCCTCTTCTTTATAACATCATTACAATAACTTTAAACATTTAACATATACTTTGAACACTTAAACATTCAAAAAAGGTTTACCCTTCCGTTCTACCATATTATTGGTGCAAAGTTTGGCTTAGTCCTTTTAATTACTTACTTCTAACTAATAACAGTATTACTTACTTCTAACTAAATTTGTTTCTTATATGGACTAACAATCTAACTTAATGATATTAGTTCCTTTTTACTACTAGACTCTCTATTCACTTACTTGAGTGTTCTTTTACATGTATTTTCTGTGGTTTAATGTTAATTCTATTTATCCACTATCATTTTGCACTCTCACTTCCTACTCCTATCATGCACTCTTGGTTCATACTAGTTTGATTATTGGTAGGTTATTTATTATATATCACTTTTGTTCTTTGTATCACGGTCTGTGTGTTTTATTGTTTGTCTAATTCTTTATTCTCGATTTACTTAATTGCTATTACAATAGTTTATTTTAGGCTTGTACTTTCCATGCTTAATGGTACTTTTAATAATATTTACTTAATTCATGTGTTCACTTCCATTCTTTAGTCATTAGGCCAATCACTTGGGTTGGGTTTGTTTATACCTCTCACTTACCATACCTGTTGGGTTATATTGTTTGTGTTAAATCGTATCGTACTGTTGTTTTCCAAGTTTTGCTCTGTTGCTTGCTACTTTTCTTCTTTCAGAGGTTACTTTTATTATTACATTTAGTTGTTTGACCGTATAATCATATTAAATATCCATTTCTTTATACCTTATTCATCCCTTCTAATTTACAGTGTTAATTATTTAGTATCCTATCTTTCTTATGTTGCTTCTTAAATGCATGTTGAATATATGTACACTTACAATATATATATATATATATATATATATATATATAAAATGAGGATACAGTAAACATCATGTTTACAGGATGGAAATATAAGCACTATCTGTGATGCTTAACTATGGAAATAATTTACACAGGTAACATAATCGAATCTTAAAGGAAAATTATTCTATTTCCTTTTAAAGGAATTTTAAAGGAAATTATTGTATAATTTCACTTAGGTAGTATGCATGTATATGTTTTGTTTTATGCAGTGTAAGATGATTCTATCACGCACACATTATTTTTGTATTGACTCTTTTTCACTAATACGAGACCTGAGAATTTTATCTTTGACAGTAGAGTTAACTAAGTGCTGTAATTTTTATAACTGTTACGGTTTTGCTTTTAATAAATCATTTTAGATTAGAAGGCAGTTCAGATCAGTAGCATTAACATTACAGAAAGTGAGCTGTATTTGTATCTTCCCTGTTTTATTTATTTATTTTTTGCTTCCTATTCCCATATCTGTTACTTTCTTCGGCAGTCATTGTCTCAATACTTTATAGCCTGCAATGTTTCTACCCTATCTCTTGTGCATGCTTGTATACACAAAAAAGTCATGTACTATTCCAGTATATATATATATATATATATATATATATATGTTACTTTTGTTACAGAAACAATTCTTTCTATGTCAGTAAAGTTCCCAGAAGTAGCAAAAGAAGTTGCTAAACAGGTTGTACCAAAATTTCTACTGGAACATGTGAAGAGACGGCTAAAAAATCTGGTAAATTATTTTGTTCATATTTATTAATATTGATGTTTACTTGTTGGTGGAGTATGCTGTAGATGTATTAAATCATGTATTTAATAAAAGTGTTTCTTTAATTCTTGTACAGAAATTCTTTTTCATAATTAAAATAATGTTTAATGAAATTTGAGCTTTCTTTAAACAAACTGTGGGCTAAACAGGCTGTCTTCAACAAGGAGAAAAAATAAATAAAGCCAGAAATACAGAATTATTGTAAAAGTATTTAAAATCCAATTTTTATAGTGAGCATAAGTAGTGTGACATTTTTGTTTATTTTTTTATAAAAAAAAGTAATGTATTTTCCATAAGTTAAAAAAGATATTTTCATTTATAGTAAAAACAGTGATAGAAAAAATTGATAGAACTGTGGAGATTTTGGCTTTTAGAATTGTAGGGCTCTATGGGAACCACTGGACTACTTCCTCATTTACAAGTTAAGTTGACCTGGAGGTTGGTTGAAAAGTCACTTTGATTTTTGTAGTGCTGTCAAGGAATCCAACTCAGGACCTCCAGGCTAGTAGCCAACTCTAATACACAGTGGTCTATTAAGCTTCTATTTATTTTAAAGTGTCATCATCAGTCTGGTTCTACAGCTAGTAAGTTTGCTTTCTGGCTCACAACCTTTACATTATCCAATATTTTTATCCTTCTTCTCTAAGGTCTCTAACTAATTCATGATTTTTTTTCCCACATATCTCAAGGGTGTTGGTACCCATTGAATAATAAGTTTTGAAAATCCATCATTTCATTTACACATTTGTTCTGTATAAGCAGTTTCTAATGTACATGTTCAATTACTGTTTTTTCCTGAATTTTGTTGTCTGTGACGTGTCCGTTGTTATTTGTTAACTAATATATAACATTACTGACTCAGATAAAAAAATTATTGATAAAAATCATAAATTTTTACCTAATGGCCTAAAGTAGTTTTCGCTCTGTTAGAGCTTCATCAGAGGCTGCCACTAGGAGCGCTGTCCATCTTGCTTTTTGGTGATGGTGCTGTCGTTCGAAAGATGGTGTGTGTGTGTGTGTGTGTGTGTGTGTGTTTATGTGTGTGTGTGTGTGTGTGTTTATGTGTGTGTGTGTGATATGCTTAAACAGTATGTGCAATTTAAATTGTGTCTGTTCTTTTAGGATGTTGTTTCTGTGTGTTTGTGTTTCTAGTTGTTCAAGAGTGTCTAGTTTTCGGCCTTTTGTGTGTACGTGTAGGATTTGTGTTGTCACAGGACAAATGGCGCCAATCATACACCACTTCGTTTTTGGTGACCCTTAGAAGGCCCTTGTGGCGAGAATGCTGACTGTGATGTATGTTCCGCCCGAGTTGTGCTGTTGTGATGTTCGGCGGCTGTGCCCGCTAATCGTGGCATACTCCAACCCTCCATCGGTACGTAGAGCCCGCTGCCATCCAGGCGATGTCCATCGCTGGTTCATCACAGAGCAAGAAAGTGAAGAAAGTCCATTCTTCTCTTCTTCCTGTTCCTTCCGGCTGCTCCACATGGTCCGATGGAGTGACGATGGGGTGCACCAAAAAATTCTAGCGGTGCTCTTTTTATGCCCTGACAGGTTGGTGTGCCATGAGCCTGTCAGAGTACTGCTGATCCCTGATTGGCTCACTGTAAGCTCATCAGGTGTCACGTCTCTGCCAGGTGTTTGTGGTGACTTATCGGCTGGTACCGGGGAGCAGATGTTTGTCTCGCTGATGTCACACCATGTTGCTGTTTATATTTGTGTATGAGTGGTCTGCCTCAGTGAGGTGGTTTGCAAGGTGGAGTGCAATGCTTTTGTGTGTTTTTTGTCTTTTGTGCCAGTTGTTGGAGTTTTCATGTTTAGTTTTATTAGTCAGAATTTTCTCGCTAATTGTCTGAAAAAGACCACAAGAAATTTCCTCTTCATTTTCTTTATGGTTTACATCCTTCACACACTTTTCTGTTAAGGGTGTACGCTTCAGAATAGCTATGATTTTCCTATTATGATTGGTTCTCGTAATTATTTCATTAAATATTAATTCTTAATAATCGAGTATAAAAAGTAAAATTAAAATTGTCATTAAACAATTTTCAACAAGACCTGTGTTTGACACTGTACTTTGTCAATATGTAGTTTTCTTAGTATCTTATTACCGTATGATTTGCAGGTTGCCACAGTTCAGGTTTTGCAGTGCATTGAGGTGTGTATGAGAAATTATGGAGGACCTACAGGTGACTTTCGTGTAAGTAAATAAGCTATTGGTGCTTTTATTATTCTGTGTAAGTTATGAAAGTAAATCTGCCTGTGATCTATGAAATTGTATGTTCTGCAAAACCTGATTATATATGCAGACAGTGTAGAATTATATTTTATTTTAAGTAATAATGTAATGCAGAACACCGCACACGTTGTTAAAATGTGGTTTCTTTGTGTGTTTGTAATGCAAAACTCCTTATCCTTGTGAGACGAAAATCCGTGGGAGAAGGTTGAGTCAAATCACTTACTGTTGTCTGATGGATTCTTCATGATAGCATGTCATTGAAATGCTAGTGGATCTATCATAAATTTCTTTGTTGTCTTTCTGCATGCCAGAGCTCCTTAGTCACTGTTGTGTAATGTTTCGTGTTTCACACTTTAGTTATTTATAACCCGTAAAGTAAGAGAAATGCTGCCATTCTTAGGTTTTACTGTTGTCATAAATATGAATAGGTTCTTAACCCCACAGCGATACACTTCTGGGGCAGTTGCCGGTCCCTCTAATGTGAACACTGAAATTTTATGTAGATTGCAAAAGATACAGTTAATAAATTGTCAATGACATTATATGATTGAATAAAGTATAACACATACCGTGTGTCGGTAGAGTTTCTTTTAAATGCTGAACTAACGTACATGCAGTATGTTGCTTGAGGTCGTGATGCTGGATGATGAGATGAAAGGGGTTAGGGACGTTGCTAAGGAAGGCCTTCCCAAAGGGATGATGTGGATGTTGCTGCAGATCCTTCACTAACGAGGCCACTAGATGTATTATAAAACACTGAATTGACATGTACGATTTGTACTCATGAAATGTTCATGCGCACTGTTGTCGCCGAACTGAAGTTAATTGCTATTTCTTTTATGAATTTGCTAACTGCTATAATTTTTATTGTTCGACTAAGCTTTTCGTCATCACTGACATCTTCAGGTCTTAAACAACCACGTTTAAACAATACGAAGAATGAAGTTAATTGAATGTAAAAAAAATATATTAAATGAAAACGTGAAGTAAGGTGATACCACAAATGTATTGTATAGGCATACTATGACCTAACAACCTCCATGCATGAGATGTGAGTAAGTACTGATTTGAGTTGTTCTGGCCTGTAGACTTTACTTAGCCCCCACTAATGGGGTGATTGGTTTTGACCAATCAGGATGCATAAATTTAATTGTAAATTAAAATCATGTTCAGACAATGTCTTGTTACATTAATAATAGTAAACAAAAATATGATTATATATATATATATATTACATTTAATATTTATACTTAAATTTACCTCAAGATGTTATTTTTTTCCTTTTTTGGAACATGTTTCGGGTACTATCTTGTACCCATCCTCAGCCTTCCGGTTTTTTTGTCTGGTGAAGTACATATGTGTTGTTGGTTGACTATTATTATTGTGGCTTTCTGTTGGCTTCTGGTATTTCAAATTGGTTTTATTGTGTGTGATTGTGGTGTATGTGTTAGTTTTTTGTGTATTTTCAATGTTGAGTGCTTTGAATATTGTGTCATGTTTTGTATTGATTTGTATTTGTTCAGGTATTAGTTTGTTTTCTGTTTTATGTTTATATATTTGTAAATTTTCCCAAATGTTCATTATGGTGCCTTTGTGTGGTATATGTTTTATTAGGGATGTTCCCAATGAACATTTGGGAAAATTTACAAATATACAAACATAAAACAGAAAACAAACTAATACCTGAACAAATACAAATCAATACAAAACATGACACAATATTCAAAGCACTCAACATTGAAAATACACAAAAAAACTAACACATACACCACAGTCACACACAATAAAACCAATTTGAAATACCAGAAGCCAACAGGAAGCCACAATAATAATAGTCAACCAACAACACATATGTACTTCACCAGACAAAAAAACCGGAAGGCTGAGGGTGGGTACAAGATAGTACCCGAAACATGTTCCAAAAAAGGAAAAAAATAACATCTTGAGGTAAATTTAAGTATAAATATTAAATGTATTATATACATCAAGAAACGGACTGTAGCAGAAAGTGACTAAATATATATATATTACACTTAATATTTATAATTAAATTTACCTCAAGATGTTATTTTTATCTTTTATTGGAACATGTTTCAGGTACTATCTTGTACCCATCCTCAGCCTTCCGGTTTTTTTATCTGGTGAAGTACATATGTGTTGTTGGTTGACTATTGTTATTGTGGCTTTCTGTTGGCTTCTGGTATTTCAAATTGGTTTTATTGTGTGTGATTGTGGTGTATGTGTTAGTTTTTTGTGTATTTTCAATGTTGAGTGCTTTGAATATTGTGTCATGTTTTGTATTGATTTGTATTTGTTCAGGTATTAATTTGTTTTCTGTTTTATGTTTGTATATTTGTAAATTTTCCCAAATGTTCATTATGGTGCCTTTGTGTGGTATATGTTTTATTAGTGTTACATTGGTTATGTTTGGGAATTCATGTCCTGTGTTTATTGCATGTGTGGCTAAATTGGATTTATATATTTCTGGTTTTTTGTATGCATTTAGGTGTTCAAAATAATGTTTTTTCAGCTGTTTTTTTGTTTGTCCTATGTAACATTTATTGCAATCTTGGCATTAAATTTTGTATATGCCGTTAGTTGTTGTATTATCTTTGTTGTGTGAGCTATTTAGATTTTGTAATTTATTTTTATTAGTTTTGTATGCTATTTTTATATCTGTGTTTTTAAATAGTTTTGTTCGTTTTGTCATTTTATTATTTATGTATGTGAATGTTGCCCATTTTTTGTTGTTGTTATTATTTATGTGTTGTTCAGTTTGATTTATTCTTAATTGTTCAGTTTTTATTTTATATTTGATTTTATTTTCTATTTTGATCACAGTATTTTTATTGTATCCATTTTCATAACCAATTTGGTATATTATATTTCTTTCTTTGTCAGTTTCTTGTTTGTTTAGGGGAATTTTGTACATTCTGTTAAATAGTGAATAAAATGCTGCCATTTTATGTTGTGGTGGGTGGTCAGAATGGTTAGGTATAATGATGTTAGTGGAAGTTGGTTTTCTATATATTGCATATTGTATGTGGTTGTTGTATCTTGTGATGGTTATGTCTAAATAGTTGATTTTGTTATGTTTTCTTTTTCTTCTGTGAATTGTATTTTGGGATGTATGTTATTGATTTGTTTCAGTATGTTCTCTGCATTTGTGTTTTTGTTATTTGATACATATAGCCCATCATCTACATATCTTATCCATATGCCATTTGGGTCATGTGATTTTATGATATTTTGTATTTTGGTGTCTATGTGTTGTTGGAATATTTCTGCTATTATGCTTGATAATGGTGATCCCATTGCTAAACTTTCTTTCTGTTGATAAATTTTGCTATTAAATTCAAAGTAATTTTGTTTTAGTATTAGTTGGAGACTATTTTTTATTTCGGTTATATATTGTTTGTTTTCATTTTGTTCTTTAAGTTTGTTTATTATTATGTCAATTGTTTCTTCTACTGGGATGTTGGTGTACATGTTTGTTATGTCATATGATGTGAAAAATGTATTTTCATCTATATTTATTATTTTTAGTTTGTCTATTAATTCGTATGTATTTTTTGTGTTATGATGGTTATTTTTTAGATGGTTATTTTTTAGTTTTTGTGCTATTATTTTTGCTATTTTGTATGTAGGAGCTTTTTTGAAATTGATTAATGGACGTATTGGGTTGTTTAATTTGTGTATTTTTATTAGGCGTTCTGTGCATTTTAGGTGGTTCTGGATTATTATTTATATATATGTCTGTGTTTTTATTGTTGAATATGTTTTTAGTTGTTTTTATTAGTTTTATTGTTTGTTTAAGATAGTTTTCTGTTGGGTTTTTATTTAGTTGTACGCATTTATTATTGTTGATGAAGTCTTCGGTTTTTTTGATGTAGTCTGCTTTATCAATGATTACTGTTGCTTGACTTTTGTCTGCTTTAGTTATTATTAAATTATTGTTCTTTACTTTATTTTTAATTTCTTTTATTGTTTTATTGTTTTTCTTTTGTTTATCTTTGTTTTTCATTTCGCTAGTGATTATTTTTTTAATTATATGTGTTGCTTCTGTTCTTTTTTTCTTCTTGTATATTGTCTTTTATTAGGTTAATGGCAAATTCTGTTTCTACTATTAAATTTTCTAGATTTTTGTTTGTATTTTGAGTTATGTTAGTTTTTGACATATTGTTTAAATATTCTGTTTCTTTTTTGTTAAATTCTGTATTGCTAAGGTTAATGGTTCGAGGGTAAAATGTGTGTTTATTTTTGTTTTTTTGTTCTTGATTTTTGTTTTGTTGTTTTAATGTGTTAAGTTTTTTGTTGATTGTATAAGTCTTTTTGTTTTTTCAAATCTTATTTTATTTTCTATGTTATTGTATTTATTATTCCAAGTGATTGGATGTAATAAACTTGTTAGCTCTAAGTGTAGTTTGTATATGTCTAGTGTTATGCTATTTTTCTTACTGTATAATTGATTAATTTCGTTTTGTATCCATAGCCTTTGTGCTTGTTTTATAGTTTTTTGTGCAGTCATATTTTTGTTGTTTGTGTTTATGTTGATGTATTTAGGTGTTAATTTATGTTTTTGGCATTGTCTATTGAAGTATATGTTCATGTTTGTGTTCATTAGTTGTTTTTTCGTGTTTGAAATTTGTTTAATAATTTGGTAATGTGGTTGTATGGAATTGTGGTTATGTTGTTTGTGTACATGTTAATGTATATTTATGTGAGAGGTAATTTGTTTTATATTTATTTTCCGTTATTTGGTAGTTGATTTCACTTAATTTGATGTTCACTTCACTATTTTTTTCACTATACACTTTTGTTTTTGCATTTGTTTTATAACCTCACTTTTCGTTTTTTTCCACTGTAGGCTTATTTACCTTGTATGGTTATATTAATTTAGTCACTTTTTGCTACAGTCCGTTTCTTGATGTATATAATACACTTGATATTTATAATTAAATTTACCTCAAGATTTTATTTTTATCCTTTATTGGAACATGTTTCGGGTACTATCTTGTACCCATCCTCAGCCTTCCGGTTTTTTTGTCTGGTGAAGTACATATGTGTTGTTGGTTGACTATTATTATTGTGGCTTCCTGTTGGCTTCTGGTATTGGCAACAAAAAATGGGCAACATTCACATACATAAATAATAAAATGACAAAACTAACAAAACTATTTAAAAACACAGATATAAAAATAGCATACAAAACTAATAAAAATAAATTACAAAATCTAAATAGCTCACACAACAAAGATAATACAACAACTAACGGCATATACAAAATTGAATGCCAAGATTGCAATAAATGTTACATAGGACAAACAAAAAAACAGCTGAAAAAATGTTATTTTAAACACCTAAATGCATACAAAAAACCAGAAATATATAAATCCAATTTAGCCACACATGCAATAAACACAGGACATGAATTCCCAAACATAACCAATGTAACACTAATAAAACATATACCACACAAAGGCACCATAATGAACATTTGGGAAAATTTACAAATATACAAACATAAAACAGAAAACAAATTAATACCTGAACAAATACAAATCAATACAAAACATGACACAATATTCAAAGCATTCAACATTGAAAATACACAAAAAACTAACACATACACCACAATCACACACAATAAAACCAATTTGAAATACCAGAAGCCAACAGGAAGCTACAATAATAATAGTCAACCAACAACACATATGTACTTCACCAGACAAAAAAACCGGAAGGCTGAGGATAGGTACAAGATAGTACCCGAAACATGTTCCAATAAAGGATAAAAATAACATCTTGAGGTAAATTTAATTATAAATATTAAGTGTATTATATACATCAAGAAATGGACTGTAGCAAAAAGTGACTAAATATATATATATACAGTGGAACTTGGTTATAACGTCATTGAAGGGACCAAAAAAATAATGACGTTATGTCCGAGTGATGTTATAAAAGAGTCGTTATAAAATGTTATAAAAGACCCTTTTTAATTACTAGTAAGGAAGGAGAAATAAAAAAAAAATCTTTGCATTATTAACATTATTTGTGATATTTATTCTAAAGTTTACAAACTGCATTTCATTTATACAAACAGCATGAAGAATATTTTAAAAGATCAAAAAGAAAGTACATGTAACTTACATTTAGGCTTACTGTCGAAAGTAATCCGTAATTTTCTTTTGAACGCTCCTTTCTGAAAAATAAATTCTTTCTGTTGTGCTGTGGAGATGCTGCGCTGCATTGAACGTGTCGTCAGACGTCTCTCTAAAGCAGTAAAATCGTGAAAGAGTTTCGGCGGCTCTCATTGCTTCCTGTACTGTCGGACAAACGATGTCGGCATCCTCCTCTTGCTCAGTATCTTCTTCAACACTATCTTCTGCTTCTATGTTTTTTACTTCCGCGATAATTTCTGCGTCACTCAGCACTTGGAATGTTTCTACTTGGTCATCCACTGATGCATAGGAATCAAGTTAATTTCCAAATTCATTTACGTCGAATTTCTTAATCCACTCCGAGAGCGGCAAGTCGTCGTCTTCGTCATCATCGGCTAAATTTTCATGTACGAGTTGTGCTTTACTAAAGCATTTTCCTATCGTCTTCTGTGTTACACTCTTACAAGAGTCGTCTAGGAATTGTATTGCATCTAAGAGTGAAAATGTGGCAGGTTGCGCCGTGTCCATACAGAAAATAATTTTTGTTTAAAGTTGCTTGCGGTAGTGACACTTTAGGCTTCTAATGACGCCTTGGTTCGTAGGTTGCAGGACACTCGTACAGTTGGCCGGTAAGAAGACCAGATTAATGTTTGTCAAATTTAACTTTGGATGGGCTGCACAGTTGTCAACTAGAAGTAGAAATTTTCTGTTTTTCGATTACAGTTCTTTATCCCACTTTCTTAGTTCATCTTCAAAAATACTAGAAGTCATCCACGCTTTTTTGTTGGGAGTGTAACTTACAGGAAGTTTTTTTATGTTTTTAAAACATCTAGGATGCAAACTTTTCCCGATAACTAAAAGTTTCCTTTTTTCGGTTCCCGTCATGTTCGCACAAACAAAAACTGTAACTCTTTGTTTAGAGAGCTTCCCACCAACGCACTTTTCATTTTTAAATTTGAAAGTCTTATCTGGAGTTAATGTATAAAAAATTCCGGCTTCATCTCCATTAAAGATGTCTTCATCTTTATATGATCGTCTAATTTCTGGCCAAGTGTTACGCACCCAATCGCCTGTAACGTTCAGATCTACGGATTTTGCCTCACCACAAATTTTTGCAAAGGATATCGAGTGTCGGGCCTTAAATCGATCTAGCCATCCGTTGGAGCATGTAAAATGGCCGGTGCCGGCGGTCCTGTTACAGTGCTTATCGCGTGCATACAATGTGTGTCTGTAGACATGGGCTGGCGGGCGTGCACATATATACGTTTATATGAAATTTAGAGTAAAATATCTGAGAAATTTTTGACGCTATAACAGAGTAGTACAATATTTAGTGATGTTAAAACCAGGAATTTTTATAATGTTAAAGATATCAGTTTGACCGGACTTCTGACAAAATAACGCTACACCCGAGTTGACGTAACAGCCGAGGCCGTAATAACCAAGTTCCACTGTATATTGCAACTGGACTTTGTTGGTGTGTTTTACTGGTATTGCCAATTTTGGGCAACAGCGGGTATTAATACTGTTCAGTTTACACACACAAAGACCCATGCAATTTGAATTAGACTTACCTTAACTGAATTTGAATTTACTTTTACTTCTCTGCTATACTTTTATTCTGTAGACCTGTGTGTGAGAATGTGATGGATGGTGGGTGTTATTTTTGAAATAATTACTTCTAACTCTTTAGTTATTATAAGAATTGTGTTTAATGATTTTTCTTTTTTATTTTACTTTAACTCTTTAAATGACTCTACTTCAATTTGCTCTGTTATCTTACTTTACTAATTACATAAATTTGTTTTTTATAGTCTCTGAAATTGTTCTCTTTCTTATTTACTGTCTTTTTGAATTCAAACTTAAATGTTTAATACTCTACTTGTTATTGTAGCTCCGGCGTCTATCTCATGGGCGTTTCTGGGTTTGAATGTTCCAATTGTTCCTCTTCTTGTTCATCCAGTCTCCATAGTGTGGATATGTGTACAGCTTCCCTGATGTGGAGTGTTCTCAGCTTCCCTGGATTCTGGTGTGAACAGCCTCCCTGATGTGGATATGTCCTCAGCTCCCTGTTGTGGAATTGTACTGCCTCCCTGATATGGAATTTTTACGTTCAGATGCTATTTTCATGCTATTGTTGATTTATTTGAACGGAGTCGCTTTCACGTTAAGTTCGAGTGTTTTTAAGTTTAACTTGTCGCGTGATTTTACTCACTACGCACTGCTCGGGCTAGTAATTCAAAACCGATGTTCCGTACTAGTGTTGTACTGCAACTACTCGGACTGGTTGTTTAACATAGACTTTCCGAACTAGTGTTTTAAAGCGGACTACTCAAACCGGTGGTTTAATGCAGACTGAAGTGCTTTGAGTGTGTTAGCGACGTCGCCCTATATTTTCCCACTAGTTTAATGACACTCTACCCTTATTGGTTTATCACTGTCACGGGTTGTTGTTCACGCTCTGATAGGTTCTTTTTAAACTGTTTTTACATTTGAAATATTGATACACAATTACACAGTTATTATTATTATTATCCTTTCTTAACTCTATTTACTTAATCTTATACATTGTTTCTCATTATACTAAGCAGAGCATGGCTTTATGCACTGTATTTTCTATTTTGCTATACGCATATATAGCATGTGACGGTTGTCATATTGTGACTATTCGTCCTGTCACATACACCTACAGCCATAATAAAAAAAAAATTTCTTTCATAAGTTTTTTTTTGTACATATTTGTTATGGATTACATTTTACATATTTATTTGTTATTAATACTCTTTTACACATACAGTAGAAGCCCGATATAACGCGGTTGTCGGGTGACATACTTTCCCCCGCGTTATAGGCGTAACCGCGGTATATCGGAAGGTGACCGTACAGTAACAAATGATGGGGAGGGAGGACCGGGAAAAAGGCTACAGCATAATGCACTACTATATACTGTACGTAAATTACGTCACCAAATGTAGAAATAAAAAATAAGAAAACTGTATTTTAATCCAATATTTTAATCTATTTTAATCCAATGGAATATAAAATACACTATTTATACATTGCTCACTCGACCTACTGTAGGCGTAATTGTTGGTCTTAAAAAAACCTGTAATTGTTGTTTGACGGGATAATGCACAGCGTTTCTTTTCCGCGTATTGTTTTATAAACGCGAGGTGCAGCAGATGAACATTATTAGATTCACTTTGCCTCTCCATCCACGAAATTACTTTGTTTATGTGTATTATCACTTCACTAACATTTGGAATAACTTCTTTCACTTCCACCCCATTTTCATTTCCATCATCGTCATCATCTTCTTTTTCTTCGCAATTTGCATTTCGGACTGCATCAACGATCAGTGGTGGTCTGGCTAGGTCGGCGATTGCCGAGGGCCTCTGGCCAGAAGCAGCTGTAGGGGCTTCCAAACCCGAAGTAGCAGTTTTTGATATCGAAGCTTTAAAATTTATAGGAAACCCTTCAATTGCAATGATGTCTTTTACTCGACATCTTGCTCATCGTAACATATATTTCAATTTTGCTTTCTCAAAAAAGTGCCTGAATCAAAAATTTACATTAAAATTCGTTGACAGTTTCAGTGACTAAATATTTTTTAAAAACACAAGTTTAAACAATGCCTTGGTTATTTAACAAGCTAACAGATAAATTATGTAAAAATACCTATTGTTAATTTATTTCAAAATGTCATATTTATTAAAAAAATAACTAATTTTATTGTAACATTCTTATTTTAAAATAAATTGCTGCAAACATGAACCTAAAAAATGCGCCTGAAGTGGGCTAAATAAACTCTAGTATAGGAGAGAATACGTGATGAGAAAAATCGAATCGACTCTTTGATTCTCTCGACAAAATAATCGGTTTCATCGAATTGATACTTTTTATGAAGTGATAGATCCGTAGTACATATGCTCTCTCTAAGAAAGCAATCTCTAGTTCGACACCACGCCGCCGCACCGCGCCATCTTCCAGAGCAGTTGATATTGATGAGAGGGTTATTGTACGTTAAGTGTAACTGCACCGATACAGCGCTGACAGTTATATTTAGGAGACTGTGTATCGTCCAGCTTTGTCTGTTTTATTGTCCCGTTTTGCACTCCGTTTTCATATTTATTTTTTTAAATATGAAGTGAGAACGGGTTCATCCTAGTGGTGCCCACAAAAGGCAAGAGAAGAAAAGGAAAACTGCGGAGTCGGCCAAAAGCTCGGAGAGGTTAAGTTCCTGGCTAAGTAGTTCAAGTTCCCAGGCACAAGTTCAGTCTGCTGGAATTGAGAATGAATGTAACGAGAGAGGTAAGGATAAATAAATTAATAATTATTACATATTTGTCAAGTATGAAACACTCATTGATTATCGTTTTTAAATCAATGTATAAATTGGTTAAAGAATATTTTAGGTTAAGGGAGTTCGGTACTTAAAAATGATTGCAAACTTGAATGATATTTAAAATTACGGTATATTTTTTTTACTATACTATAAATACAAAACTATAGTAATAAAAAAAGTCATTTTCGGCAAAGTATCTGTGTGTATGACTGTCTGTCTATATGTCTATCTATAAATTTTTTCTGTGGCAAACGATAACTGCGGCAAATTCAAACAGAATAAAATAATTTTTTGCATACAGCCCTGAATTGTGGATGACTCGAAGTATATTGTTTTTGGTGAAGATCGGTTGAAGGAAAGGGGTAGTTTACCTGCAACGTTTTTTGTTTTAATGAGGGCATTTTCCTATGGCAAAGGATAACATCTGGAAATTCAAACAGAATCAAACAATTTTTACTTTCTCTTACCGTATATGTAATATAGGTTAGAGGAAGTAATGCATTCGACCCAAAAATTCTGTGTGTGTGTGTGTGTGTGTGTGTGTGTGTGTGTGTGTGTGTGTGTGAACGAAATATCTGGAAAACTAAAAATCGTAAAACAGCCAAATTTGGAAATTTAGATAGTCATGTTCCGGTGATGTGACAGCAAGGTTTTGGTTAAAATCGGCCAACCGGAAGTGCCACTTTACTCTTGCCATTTTTCGGTTTTTTGGGATTTTATCAAAAATGGCTCCAACGATTTTGTATAAATTTGCTGTATTTATAGTATTTTAGGTGTTCTTTAATATGTACTAGTCTGTTTTTCACGGAAATTGTTTGAAGTGGGTTTTTATAGGTTTTTATGGAAAATCTGCATCTGACGACGTAATTTACATAATAATTAGCATATTATACACGTGAAAATTTAAAAAAGTTGTTGTTAAACATTTTTTTCCTTATAATAATAAATTATACGAGTTTTGTCTGGAAACAAATGACGATAAAAGTTATCTTAATGGGTGGGCAACTAAGGTATCGGACCCACGGCAGCTTTTCCTTCCTAGTCACCACAACAACCAGATTACTTATTTTATGTTAGTTATTATAAAAACGATCAAGAAATTAAATTATCATATATTAAATAAAGTATAAAGTGATTTAAAACATTTTAAGTCTCATTATTCTCAATTTTATTTTACATGTAACATGTAGTGTATCAGCAAATATGAGTATAAAACACATTTATACCCAGAATAAATAGTAGTAATGAATGAGTATAAATCTCTATTCGATTAAACTGGTTTACATTCTGAGAAGATGTTCAAAATTCCTGTAAGTATTAAATTCTGTGTTATTCGGTATATACTATTTAGATTTCTCGCAATAATGATCTGAAGGCGTTTTCTGGAAACATTCCAGGAAGATTCGTATCGATTTGTGTATCAAATACTGTAAATAAATGTATTATACGTGTCAAAATATTAGGCCTAGTATTAAAAAATAATGTTTTTCTCAAAATAACAAAATACACATGTAGTCCTTAGGAACACGTTATTCATTATTAATAAGATTCATTATTATAAATTTTATTTTAATGTTTACATATAAACGGTAACGTAATTGAATTTAAAACACATCATATCATTTTAGCGGAAGTAAAATGTGTAATATACAATACATGTCCAGCAACCTATAAGAAAATTAATTTTAAATAGTGTTTTACGAAATTTCAATAAATCTAAACGGGAAATGAAAGTAACGCTACTGATTAAATTTGAAGCACACAGAAAAGTTGGGTAAGAGAAAGTCGTGTGATGTTTCACACCAAATTTTTTGCATACAGCTCTGAATTGTAGAGTACTCAAGATTTGTTGATTTTAAAGGGGTAGTTTACCTGCAACGTTTTCTATAAATGAAAATGGTAGTTGAAGAAAGGGGAAGGGAATACGCTAACGTGTGGTGGTATACATAGTGACCACAGTCCTGTGGTTAAGGTTGAAGAAAGAAATAGTTTCTATAGAAATATTTCATTTCGAACTGAATTCTAGTAAATGATTTTAAATATAAATCTTAGTACATGGAAGTACTATATGTTTCTCCATACCGATTTTTAAAATTATTTTGGATTAAACTATTAATATAATGAAAAAATTCATCAAAAGTGTGTACATTAGTAACGTGTCATTGACTATCATAACTTTATAACCGTATGTTAATATATAATTCTTTTTACAGAATATGAAGAACATTTACCAGCACCTTTGTAACTTATGGCTTTTTATCGTTTAATTAGTTACCATAAAAATTGTACTTTTGTATGTACTAGTAAATATCACTATCACTTTTCAACCGGGCGCCATGTTGTACAATATGACAACATTACATAAGTTTACGTTTCGGGCCAGAGTTCGTGCAACACGAACCAGTTTTGTGAAATAGATTACCTGAAATAAAACATACACAAAATACCATATATAAATTACTTTTATTAGTATACAACTTGAATATTAATACATATTGAAAAATGATTAGAACCCACATATTACGCCACGGGCGTTTTAAAAATAATTTTACCCTCCAAAATCATGACATGTATTATAGATTATATAGTATCATATGAATATCTTTGTCGCACAACCCAGCACTTAGAAATTACACACTCGCCCTCTCACTCTCTCTCTCTCTCACTCTGGTACAATTCTTTTATGAGCTCATTTTGAAAATTAAAATTTTAAATACTTGAATTTACTTTCTGTTATTTGTTATTTTGGTCATTTCAAATTAAGTTTGATTTGAAAATAAAATATATATGATGCTGGAACGTTCTCACCAAATAGTCGTATAAATCTCCTCGCACATCTAGGATCGTCACTATCCGCACAATCGGTAATGTTTTACTCCGATTTACGGTCACACCGTCGTGTCGACCCACGAAAACTCCTCGGACCGATTCTACACGCTAGATTTTTTGTGTACGATCCATCGGCCGATGACACCTATACGATGATAGTATTAACGTCCGTCACAACATTTTCGATATTTTATATTGTTTATTAACCACTTTTAGTGGTACAAAAGTTAAAATTCACTATACGTGAACGATTTGCCGGCCGGCTGCGATCACTTTCCCTGTTGAAATGACACCGAGTCTTTGTTCCATATTTCCGAGGTGGGGTGAATCTACGTCACTCGCCTTTTGTTCAGTTGTTGACAATATTGTGTTGTTTACAAAAACAAATTCCTGGCCACTGACATCATCAAGGCTCGTCGCTTTTATCGCATTAAATGACATACTGTTTTTTGTGAGGCTTCACGTTTTTTGCTCCGAAACCGTCCAAATCCTGGCAAATATTATATAGTCCACTCACGGTATATTCATACAGGTTATTAAATGTTTATTTAATTTTGACCAAATGAAGGAATACAATATTTATGGTTTTATATACCATATTTAGGGTGATTAAAATTTTGTACCATAATTGTACCATTACACCTTCTACGAGTCAAACCTCGGATGATTCTCCACCAGCTGAAATGTCTGTCATAGCATCCTGCAAAATTCCTGTGGAAACGGAATCTTCTTGCGTTTTAAGAATGTATCCTACATCGTCGCCCTAGTGAGTAAGGTTATAGATAACAATTGGGCTTCTGATCAACTGTTTTCTAATATTCCTCAAACATTATTCTCTGAGATTAATAGTGGTAAACCTGAATGTACCTCCCATTCTGAATCAGAAGATGAAGAACATAGCCAGCAACCATATGAAACGCTTTCAGAGCTTGGATGCTTTATTAGCCCCAAAGAACATGATTCAATAGAAATTAAAAAAGCGTTTATGGAGAAACATCCGATTCAGGTCAGTGATGGAAAAGGAAAAAAATTACAATTTGAACCTTGAAAATTGTACTACCGGACTTTGCTTAGTGGAGAAAAAATTCATAGCAAATGGTTATCCTACTCTGTGTTGATCTGAATAAGGTATACTGTGCCTCCTGCATAAAGATAACAGAGATTCCGCTTTATTACTGGACATGACGTGTCTATCAAACATAACATATAAAGCTGTAGACCACGAAATCCACGAAAATACCACGCAGTGACAGCAGCTTACCAATGACAGCAGCTTTCCAATGCCTCCAGCGGTGTGATTAACTCTAAATCAAGCAAAAAAGAGAGCTAAGGAAATAGAGATAAGAAGATTACTATTTCTTTTATGAATTTGCTAACTGCTATAATTTTTTATTGTTCGACTAAG
Source organism: Magicicada septendecula (assembly GCA_034769895.1). Lineage (NCBI taxonomy): Eukaryota > Metazoa > Arthropoda > Insecta > Hemiptera > Cicadidae > Magicicada > Magicicada septendecula. The sequence goes on along the minus strand of CM068374.1, from coordinate 416,550,055 downwards.
CTTTTCGTCATTACTGACATCTTCAGGTCTTAAACAACAATTTAAGACCTGAAGTTCGTTGTTTAAGACCTGAAGATGTCAGTAATGACGAAAAGCTTAGTCGAACAATAAAAAATTATAGCAGTTAGCAAATTCATAAAAGAAATAGTAAGGATGGCTGCTAATTTAAACAAGACGAAGAATAAGAAGATTAGTCATTCAGCGAATAATTGACATAGTCCTATTTATAGGAAGACAAGGTATTTCCAATAGGGGGCACAGAGCAGAAGGTGCACATTCTCTGGGCTCCTCAGAGAATCATGGAAACTTTCTGGAATTGGTATTACTAGTTGCAAAGTATGACGTCATTTTATATAATCATGTGGAACAGTGCATTGAAGACAGTAAAAGAAACAGACAAAAAATAATGAAAAAAAAAGAAGAACTGGAAGGGCAAAAAAAGGACAAATTGGTAGGGGTTCTCTATTAACCTTTTTATCAAAAGGCTTTGTAAATAAAATAATCAACATCATTGGAGCATTAGGGCGCAATTTTATATTGAAAGACCTCCATGACAGCGTTATTTGTAGCTTAATACCACACAGGACGTTGCAGTGATGGATCAATTAGCTATTTGCATCCGATATGTATTGCAAGGGACGGTATATGAACGATTTTTGAGTCTAACCGTTGTAGAAGACACGAGTGGTGCTGCACTGTATGAGCGTATAAACACAGAGCTGTCGAAGCAAGGGATTTCGACCTCCAAAATAGTCGCTTGTTCTTTTGATGGAGCAAGTAATATGAAAGGCTGCTACAATGGTTTGCAAGCCCACTTAAAAGATGCAAATCCAGATTTAATTTTTACGCATTGTATGGGCCACATCTTAAACTTAGTTTTAGCCGATTCTACAGGAAAAATTCTTCAATCAGAAAACTTATTTGGATTAGTGCAGGAAACTGCTGTGTTCTTGAGTACATCGTGCAAAAGAATGGCTGTATGGCAAAAAGAAACAAAAAAGGAGCATCGTGGGCATGCAAAACTGTACAAATTACATAAGATCGGTGCCACTAGATGGTGGACCAAACATAAAGCTCTATCGTCAATTGTAGATGAAGAATTCCTAGTTGATAGTAAAAAAAAAATTCAAGTTGATCTAAGTTATTAAGGTTTTGCTAAATATTTCAAATGGCAGGTTCGACTCCCAGACGAGATTTATGGCCAGGAATTTAATAAGTCTATGGTCAACATTTGGAAACGTTTTCATGGCTTTCGTTTTACTTGATATATTTTTGGTTACTTCACCTGTATCAAAGTTTTTACAGAGTAAAAGTATAGATTATGCTAGGGCTTGGGACTTAGTACACAATTTACTAAAACAAATTAACAGTAAAAGAAGTGATGAGCGTTTTGATTTTATATAAAACAAATCGAAAGAATATGCAAATGTGGTTAGTAGCAGTTTTATTGACGATGGTGAGAGTGTAGAGATAGGGTTAGATTTTAAGGAGAGAAGGGTTTCCCAAAAGAAACGAATGCCTGGCGAGAAAGAGAAAGCAACAGACGATACTGCTCAGATACCTGCTTCTCAAAAATATAAAATAATTTATTTTGAAGTAATTGATTGTGTCCGTTCAAATATTGAGGAGCGATTTGAACCTAACAAAGATATTCTTAATGATTGTTCCTGGCTGAATCCTAAAATACAAAAATTTTCAACTGGAGAGTTGAATAGTATTGCTAAACTTTCAAAAGTTGATAGAAGTACTTTATTAGTTGAACTAAGGCAATTTGCCAGTCAATACTCAAATTTGATCAAGATGGAAAAAGACAAAGAAGTCAAAAGAAAAATGGACTTAAATAATGATGAAGACGAATATTCAACAGAATCAGAAGAATTTGAAAACGAAACGCAGACAAATGACAACGAGCATTGCTCAAAAAGGAAATGCTACGAATGTTTATCGTGTGCATTCCTCCTTATTTATGAACTCTCCTTATCTGGACTATTCACGAATTTATATATTGTTTATAAGTTTGCTCTAACTCTTCCCTCCACGCAAGTTACTTGCGAAAGAGTATTTTCGAAACTTAAAATAATAAAGAATAGGTTAAGAAGCAGTATAAACGAAGAGTTATTATCTGATCTTTTGTTGATGAATATTGAAAGAGATATATTTCCAGATTTAGATAAATATTTAGTTATCGATAAAGTAGGAGCAACTTCTGAAGAACTGAAAAAAAAATTATTAATTTAAGTTATAAGCTGGTTTGCTTGGTTATTATTTTTTTTTTGTTAATCAATAAAGTGTGGTGATTAATAAAGCTCTTACGTTTGTTAATTATTTTCTGCTTAATATACAAAAATAAGAATTATAAATAAGATCAAAGTCTGCATAATTTTCTGCATGATTTTCTCTACAATTGTTCTGCAGAAAATTCTTCAGTGATTTCACGCATTTTTTCTACAAATAAGTTCTGCAGAATATCTGCAGGAATTTATGCATACATTTTTTAATGTTCTACACAAACGGGTTATAGGTGCAACAGTATGCGTATCTATTAAACACTTAGGGGCCTCCAAAAGGCTCGGAGCCGACTGCTCCCAGTGGAGCCAGACCGCCACTGTCGATGATATCTTTATCTCCTATACATTCTGTAACAGGCTCACCGTTGTCAACTTCTGCCCAGTCATTCAAGTAATCTAGAGTGAAGTTGCAATGCAGAGCACTACTCGCAGACTGTACATCACTATTAGTGAATCCGGCAACAGAGCAATTTCCATTGGCGATGTTTTGTTCAAAGGAACATTTCTTCCAGCAATTCTGAATCGTAGCCGTACTAATACTTTCCCATGCAAGACCTATTGAATACGCAACTGTTTTCAGGTTTATTGACTTTAGGTAAATTTCCATTTCCTCATCAGAATTCACTATAGCACTCAGAAGTTCACGGCGGTAATGCGCTTTAAATGCTTTTATGATGCCTTGATCTAATGGCTGGATCAGTGCTGTAGTGTTTTTCGGCAAGAACATGACTCCGATTTTCCCATCTCTTGATTGTAGCATATCAGCAGGTGGATGTGCTGGACAGTGGTCAAGGGTCAGTACAGCTTTTTCTTCGAGGTTGAGTGACTGCAGGTGGCTTCTCACAGATGGAACAAATTCTTCATGGAACCATTTACCGAAAATATCACTTGTCATCCAAGCATTTTTTGTATTACGATATGTGATGGGTAATGACGTCATGTTAACATGTTGAAAGCATCTAGGATTTCGGCTTTTCCCTATACAGAGAGGTTTAACTTTGTGGCTGCCTGATTTATTTGTGGCAAACAGGAGGGTAACTCCTATCCTTATTTATTTTTAATCCAGATTTATTTATTGAATTATTCACATCCAGAGTTCTGGTAGGAAGCATTCGAAAATACAGAGCAGTTTTATCACAGTTATACACTTGATGGTCATTTAAATCGTTATCGATCATTACTTTGTTTAATGCCTGAAGAAAAAGTGCTGCAGCTTCACTGTCACATGATCGTGCTTTCCCTTCAATGCTTATCTGGCTTATAACATGACGAGATTTCCATCGCGAAAACCACCCATCAGATGCATTAAAGTCACTGTTGCCATGTAAATCACTATGGAATTTCACAGCTTGAGCTCTAATAACTGGTCCTGACAGTGGCACACCTTCACTTTGTTTTATTAAAAACCACCTGTACAGACACTCATCTAGTTCACTATCCTTACCTACTTTAGTCTTTTTTCTTTGCAACCCCACTTCACTTTCAACTGTGTTCACAAAACTTTTAAGTTTATCTTCTTCCTTCATCCACCCTCTAATTGTTCCTTCTGGGATGCCACACTCACATGATAAACTTGCCTTTGACTCTCCGTTCTTCACACGATCAATTATTTTGAGTTTATCACTCACAGAATATGCTTTTCTTTTCTGCGACATCACAAAACTCTACACTATGCGAATTTATGACAAAGACTATACACTTTGATAAGATAATATCAGAGTATGATCTTATACTGTAATATAAGAGTATGAGGGAGAGAAGGGTTTTAGTTGGCTGCTTGCCTTGGCATGAATTCTTAGAAACGTAGAGACTATAAATACGGGGCAATTGTTTATGTCTACAGGTACGCTTGAACTGGCAATTCTGGCTGTTGTTTACAACGCCGTTTCCAACAACAAGCCTTTTTTTACAATAAACGCAACGCATTCCAATGTGGCTACGGAAGTCACGATAAACAATTCATAATTTACTCACTCTCTACAAGTAAGAATTTTTGCTAATAACGGGCGACATACTCTTCACCGCGTTATATCCGAATCCGCGGTATATCGGACCGCGCTATATCGGGCTTCTACTGTATTGAAATATTGTTATTACAATCCCATCCTTACTTTACTAATTATTATTTACATAAATGCTTTCCCATTCCACCCCACACTTTCTATAGGTTAGTAGGCCAGTCGGGTATGTTGTTGTCAAGTTTAATTTGTGTTGTTGACATTTACTAATCTCATCCTGTGTTGAAAACACTATCAGCTGTGTGGGCGAACGCCTTGTCATCAAGTTCCTGCATTCCATTCATTCATTTCCGCTGTCAACATTTCTTTGTTGCGTTTGAGGGTCGCCTCTAAGTGACGTAGCGTGTCCCCCGCTCTCTCTCCTTTGTCTGCGGTCAGCCATGTGCACGAGTCAATGTCCTCTCTCGTCAGCTGTTTTGTTTTGTATGCATCCACTCGCATCATAATTCCTTGTTTAAATTTTCACATGTTGTTTATACATACAAATCATATGACTATTTATTTACTTACTTTTATGTTTTATTAAAGTATTTTCGTAGTGACGACGCGTGGTATTTTCCTAGAGATTTATTTTTTCTAGTGTCGGTCACCATAAACGTGTTCCTACCCACTCTCTCAGTTAGTGTGTAAGGTCCATCGTATAATTTAAAGAATTTGGTCGCAGTATTGTCCTCACTTTTACCAACAGGGTTCATTTTTAATAATACGGTTTCTCCTACATGGAATTGTTGCAATTTGTGAGTGTGACGGTACAATTCTGGTACTATCATAATTTTTGTAAAACTATGGTCCTAAAAACCATAATTATTGTATTTTTATTCCCTAACCATTTACTTTGTAATAATAATAATTTTATTTCATAATCCCTATAAAGTTCTGGTGAATAAACTATAGAATATTCTAAACAACGCACTTTGGAATTAACAGGATTTCGGTCGAATTCGCTGAAAAGCTACAAATGTCGCAAAAAACTATTTGTCATCGATAAGCAGTAAACAACCAAGCCCACGATTACATCAGACGCAAGGAATGTAAGACGCTTTGTGTTCGACTGGGTTGGGTTTCTGAACAAAGAACTCGTGACGTAGTTCTGCCCCACCTCAGCTATGTTGACTGATGAAACTTCGTCATTTTCGTCCAGACAGTGAATCGGCCGGCCGGCGTATTCACCAAGTGTGTTTGTGTAAATTTTACACCACCAAAAGTGGTTTAATAACTATTAAAAAATAATGGTAATGTTGGTGCTGTAACTGGGCTTGAGTGGGTGTCATCGGCCAAGTGAAACCGTGAAGAATCTGGCAACGATCCGGATTTCTACGTGTAGCTAATAAATCGGCTGAAGTGTGATCCGAGGGGGGACACTACAATTCGGGAGTGTGTGCCCTAAGACGATATAAACAATCCGATTTAGCACGTATAAGGATTCGAGTAGTGCGATGACATCGACCCAAAACTGGAAGCTAAGTATCAGCTACAACCTTTTGTAATAGCAAAGAAAATAGAAAAAAATGACCAATTCAGTAAATTCATAATTAATGACCAAAAGTAATCATTAAAGAAAAATGAGCTCATAAAAAACTAAAAATTGTACCAAAGAATGAGAGAGAGAGAGAGAGAGAGAGAGAGAGAGAGAGAGGGAGGGAGGGAGGGAGGGAGGAGGGAGGGAGGGAGGGAGGGGAGAGAGAGAGAGAGAGAGAGAGAGAGAGAGAGAGAGAGAGAGAGAAAATAACAAAATAATATTTAAAAAGTGCTGGGTTGTGCGAGTATAAAAATATATATATATATAAAACACATATCAAATGTTTAAATGTTTTCAAAGAGTTTAAAAATATAAATAATTGTGTAGGTATTTTGGAGGGCTTGTAAAAGGGAAATTTAACGTAATTTTGTCGCCACCTGGTGAAGACTAGCTGTAATTAAATGTCATGAATAAACTGGGTAATATCATTTGGTAAAAATTTTAACAAAGTATTATTATTATTTCAAATAACACTTTCCGCTACTCAAGAAGTTCGCTTAAAAGAATTCCTGCCGTTTTAAAGGCAAGTAAAACTTCAAGTTATTTACGTTTATATTTACTTTCTTGCAAATCAAGATGGCGCCCGACCTTTGAAATTAAACAGTGTAAAGTACAAAGTGTAAAGATATTGTATTTTATTATCAGCAATAAAAAGTAGTATAATATGAGCTGCGTTGAATTTCTGTGTTCGCTTTGCTGCTTTGTTTTTGATGTTAACTTTTGCATCCTCGATCTTCATATGCCAAGGTTTAAGCATATTGGCAGTTGGTATTTTCTTTACATATTTAGACTACACTCTGCTTGGTCGTTCGCCTGTTTCCAACTCCTTTGGTGTATATTCAGTTGTGTGATTGTAATTTTCATTTAATGTTTTTTCAAAGAATTCTACGTATTGTGGCCGGTGCTATGTTTGTCGTAGCAATATAACCTAAATAATTTTCCTAGCTCTTTATTTATTCTTTCGGCCAGGTTTCCCTGTGGTCTCCGTATTGCTGTGAGTATCGGCTGGATTCCATTCTGCTCTAAGGTGTTTGTCCACGCTTGATTCTGGAATTGTTTACCTTGGTCTGACAGTATACATTTTATTTGTCCATACTGTGGGATATACTTTTTGAATATTATGTTTAACACTGCCTTGGTGGTTGGTCTGGTGACAGGGTATAGTCTTACTACCTTGGTGAATGCGTCTGTGCAAACTAGTAGGTGGCTAAGCCTTCGACTACCTCGAGGGAGCAGTCCTAAGAAATCCACACATAACATTTCGTTCTTACCGTTGATAATAATATTCTGCATTTCCACGTACGTATGTAGGTTCGGAGATTTTTCCGTGTGACAGTTATGACACACTTTTAAAATACTTCTTACTTTTCTATACATATTACAAATAAAATCTTCTCTTAATGCTAAATAACAGCGGTATGGTCCCGCATGCCCTAGACTCTCATGGCATGCCCACGTTACTTCACTTAATAGGTCATTTGGCATTACTACTTTCCATTCACCCTCCCAGAGTTTATACAGTATCTCGTTTTCAAGCTTATACCTGGATCTTCTTTTTGAATGTACTTTCTTCGTAGCTCCATAACTCTGTCATCATCTTTCTGTTCTTGGTGTATGTTTTGTAGTCGTATCTTTAACTCATTTGTCATTTCATATTTCATTGCTAATATTTTCACTTCATTGGTGTGGCATTTATGTTCTTCTTCTTCTTCTTCTTCTTCATTAGGTGTGTATCTGCTGAGGATGTCGGCTATTTTATTTTCCGATGCTTTGCAGTATTTTACAGTAAATGAATATTCCTCTATTGCTAAGATCCATCTGGTCAGTCGGGCGTTTACGAGTCGACATTTTAGAATGAAAGACAATGCCTGGTTGTCTGTGTGAATTTCAAAATGGTTTCCATACAAATAGTACCTAAATTTTGTTAACGCATTTACAATTGCTAATATTTCTTTCTCTGAAGTGAAATAATTTTTCTGTGGTTCCTTCAGTGTTCTATTTGTATAGGCAATGACGTAATGTTCTCCATTCTTTCTGCGTTGATACAATACACCTCCTATGGCTAGGTCGCTCACATCCGTGTACAATACATACGTCCCCTCTGCTTCCGGATGATATAGCTGCATATTGTCGTTGAATAACACCACGCCACATTGGGCGCCATTTTGGAACTGGCCTTTGTTGGTGTGTTTTACTGGTATCGCCAATTTTGGGCAACAGCGAGTATTAATACTGTTCAGTTTATACACACAAAGACCCATGCAATTTGAATTAGACTTACCTTAACTGAATTTACTTTTACTTCTCTGCTATACTTATATTCTGTAGACCTGTGTGTGAGATGTGATGGATGGGTGTTATTTTTGAAATAATTACTTCTAACTCTTTAGTTATTATAAGAATTGTGTTTAATGTTTTTTCTTTTTTATTTTACTTTAACTCTTTAAATGACTCTACTTCAATTTGCTCTGTTATCTTACTTTACTAATTACATAAATTTGTTTTTTATAGTCTCTGAAATTGTTCTCTTTCTTATTTACTGTCTTTTTGAATTCAAACTTAAATGTTTAATACTCTACTTGTTATTGTAGCTCTGGCGTCAATCTCATGGGTGTTTCTGGGTTTGAATGTTCCAATTGTTCCTCTTCTTGTTCATCCAGTCTCCATAGTGTGGATATGTGTACAGCTTCCCTGATGTGGAGTGTTCTCAGCTTCCCTGGATTCTGGTGTGAACAGCCTCCCTGATGTGGATATGTCCTCAGCTCCCTGTTGTGGAATTGTACTGCCTCCCTGATATGGAATTTTTACGTTCAGATGCTATTTTCACGCTATTGTTGATTTATTTGAACGGAGTCGCTTTCACGTTAAGTTCGAGTGTTTTTAAGTTTAACTTGTCGCGTGATTTTACTCATTACGCACTGCTCGGGCTAGTAATTCAAAACCGATGTTCCGTACTAGTGTTTTACTGCAACTACTCGGACTGGTTGTTTAATATAGCCTTTCCGAACTAGTTTTTTAAAGCGGACTACTCGAACCGGTGCTTTAATGCAGACTGAAGTGCTTCGAGCACGTTAGCGACGTCGCCCTATATTTTCCCACTAGTTTAATGACACTAAACCCTTATTGGTTTATCACTGTCGCGGGTTGTTGTTCACGATCTGATAGGTTCTTTTTAAACTGTTTTTACATTTGAAATATTGATCCACAATTATTATTATTACCCTTTCTTAACTCTATTTACTTAATCTTATACATTGTTTCTGATTATACTAAGCAGAGCATTGCTTTATACACTGTATTTTCTATTTTGCTATATGCATATGTGAAGGTTGTCATATTGTGACTATTCGTCCTGTCACAATGTAAACTAAAATAAGTACTGCCCAGTCACATTGCAGAAAAGTTATTGTATTGCATCCAACATTAGTCTCATTGTGTTGAGTTCAGTCAACAAATGTTGTGAACATAAATATGTACTTTTCCACATGTGTCATTGAAGTTAAGGGTAATTGAGATTCTGCATCCTCAGTCACCTCAACCCAACAGTACAGCAACTTGCAGCCTGGTCATGTACAAACCTTACCAAATGAGCACATATAAATAAATGTGCCCTGACAAAGGTAGTGTTAGGTAAGTGTTTACATTTCAGTGAGTTCTATACTTCTACATTTGGTATACCCTTGTATGAGTTATTCCAGTTTTTTTGGCATTTTTGGTCAAACGTATTTCCGACATTCATACATGATGTGTGTGTGTGTGTGTGTGTGTGTGTGTGTGTGTGTGTGTGTGTATGTGTATGTGTGTGTGCGCGCGCATTTATTTGTGACCAGCTAGTGAACAGTCGTGACAAGAACACAGTGGACTTCCATCGATCATGCTCCCAATCCTGTTGCTTTTTATAAACTTGTCATCGTCCTGCTTATAAAACCATTATAACTGTAGAAATAAAACAAGAAAATAAAAGAAGAAACGATACCCAGATTAGTATGATATTTATATGACTTACCAACTTACCTATATACAGAAGATTCCCAAAGTCACCGGGTTGCCACCATATTTTCGGGAGTAAATATGGAAACCTTTTACACTCTCCCCAAAGAAATAATTTTGCCAAATAATTAAACTCCCTTATAGAAAAACTCTAGGGCCGTTTAAGCGAACTTATTGATACAGAGAATAGGTTATGGGTATTGTGGCATAATAATTATACTAACACATTATTAGTATTACACAATCATCTTTTATTTATAAAAACATATTATGCATCTCTTTTTAATTTTTAAATGTTAACACAACAAAATTTAATAGACAAAACAAAATTGTAATATATAAAAGTTTTACTTGCTTGCAAATCAGTACTTCCCTCTTTTTCTCTTCCTCCCCCCTCTCTCCCCCCTATCCCCCCTATTGAGATATCATTTTTAATTAATACATGTTTTGTTCCAAAAATAAATGATAAATTAATATCGAATTTTACTAGATTTTCGCCAATTATTTCGTTACTTATCTGGCACGTGGTCCCAGTTGTTGTCCGTTACGTTGAAAGTTTCTTTTTCACTAAAACACTAAAATAGACGTTTCCATACTTTTATACCATGATCACTTTTGTTCGTTTGTTAATTCAGATGTTTATTGCTGCACCATTACATTTTCTAAACACAATTTTTTGGTAGGCCTACCGTAACTGCACGCGTAGGCCTCCCCACACTATTACAATGCGACAGTCCAATTCAGCCGTGAGTCCCAGACTGGCTCGTTACATGGGTGATTGAATAGCGTCTCAGTCTTATAATTCCGTTGGGTGATGCCTTTATAACCGGTTCCAGTCGGATTTCCGCACCTCGTCTCGTCCTAGTCACATCATACTCCGTTTTACATATAGACACCTTTTCAACAGGAGACTCGCAGTGTTGTTGGAAACACATGCCATTTGTATGATTCACTGGTTAGCAATAGAATCACTTGTTACATTCTTTTACCTTATATGGACATCGCCTGCCCCCACCTCTACAATTCTGACCAGACCCGTTTCATTACAATAAATATTTTTGTTACATAATTTTGTTACCCAAATTTTTTCCTATTACAAGACCCCCCCAATGAAAGCTTTTATGTCCAAAAACATAAAAACTCTCATTGCCTAAACCTAGGAGGACCAGTGAGGATATGGCACCATGACCCCCCTTACTTCCTGATTAAAATTTAGGCACTTACCCCCGTTTAATCCAGTGGCTGTGGCCGCACCTGCATGACTTCACTGGACTTCCTTTATCAGGATCCCAACAGCGTTGTAACTCTACAATTATTATGCAGCTAGGACATACTTTACTTACCCCCGATTCTGACAAACTTGCTTACGACTTACCTTATTATAAAAACCAGAAGATCCCAAATTGTTGTACAAGGTCGCCACGATATTTTATGGTTCAATATCGAAACCGTTAACTCTTCCCATTTAATAATTTATTTATTTCCCTTAATTCAAAACTCTCAGGTTCGTTTAGGTGAGTTTTTTGGCACAGAAGATAAGGGTATGGTTCTGGCATAATAATTACTCTAACACATGGTTATATCAATATCTTATTCACATTTATTGAACATACTAGTTTTTTTATCATTTTAATTATTGAAAATAAAACAAAAATTAATAGGCACAAATGATGATACTAAGAAAGTGTTTTAATTGGAAAACCAGTACTTTGCACTCGCTCACGCTCTCTCTCTCTTTATATATATATAATAGGGTTGCTACGGCTAGTGCCGTCACCCTTCCTTCAACCTGGCTTCCAGTTCCACACAGATTCTGTAACAACAAAGCAAAAACATTAGCAAATGGTCTTTCATCGTTCCATATCCTTAACTGATTTGGGTTCCTCCTAGACGTACTGGTTTGCATTTATCAAAATACTGATTTGTTATCTTACATACCTGAATACACAATATAACCTTATTCTTCTACAATATATATAGCCTTATGGCTAACATAATACATTTTATTTAGAATACATAACATTAACATACACTTGAAAGTCTTATTAGAAACAAATTTTTCTCAATTTAATTCAAATTAGAAAAAAATAATTTTCATTTCTCATTACAAATACAATTCTCTATTGACTTAATTTTAAAGATTCCAATTATCTCATTCAGATATATTCAACTTCAATTACCAACTCAGATTACCACTGTTATCTTTACACAATACAAAATATGATTATACAAAATAGAAAATTATTCAATACAAAAAATACATAGACAACAAAAATATATACTCCAATACTCCATTACTAATCGTATGATAACATTTTAATTATCAACTTTCACTTATTTATAATTCATTTTACAATTCTCAACTTACATTATTTCTTAACACTCCACCTCAAAACCCCTTAACCTAAGTCGTTACAATTTTATGTAATAATCTCAAGGCATTGGACTATTGGCCTCTCCCTATTTTGACATTACATTATTCACGTAGCTTGTAACGTTGCTACCCCCTATCCACTACTCTATTTCCCCCCATTATGGTCAGGGTACAATCAGTCTGCCCATAGCTTGTTACAGATAAGCCAAATCCATGTTCGGTGATGCCGTGACCGTTCGAAAGTTGGGGAATCGCTTTTTTTACTGATATATACAAATTGATGTAAAATACCCGGGTATTTAAAATTCAAGGTAAATACCCTGGGTATTTACCCGGGTAAATACCCAAAATGGGTAAATACCCGGGTATTTATAAAAATCATTTAAGGCATGACTGCATACATATTAATTATATTTTTATTATTATATTTATGTTCTAAAACCCAACTGAATATGGCAGTATAAAATTTATTCAGCTCATCAGCTGTTGCATTCTACATTTTGGCATGAACAAACAAGTACTTACGACAGTGGTTGTTTTATTTTTTCCAAATTGAACAGAATTTCAATTTTAATAATCATAAATTAACACTCTTAAAGACATGATGAAATGTAAGCTCTTTTCCATCCAACAATCAATTTTAACTTAATTAAAAGTTGAATGCATGGGAACTAGTAAATATAATTAAAGAATCAAGAAAGCAAAAGATTATCAAGTAAGAAAGTATTTATTAAACCATTACAATGAAAGAAACATTATAGTAGATTATAGTTTAAATGTATTTATTAAAACAAATTGATAATTACACAACTGAATCTTCAACACCATTTTCATCTTCATCTGTAACTCCAGCATCACTTTCGTCTCTATCTTCTTCTTCAACATCACTTTCATCTTTATCTTCATCTTCAAAATCACTTTCATCTTTATCTTCATCTTCAAAATCACTGTTGTCTTTAACTTCATCTTCAACACCATTTTCATCTTCATCTGTAACTCCAGCATCACTTTCGTCTCTATCTTCCTCTTCAACATCACTTTCATCTTTATCTTCATCTTCAAAATCACTTTCATCTTTATCTTCATCTTCAAAATCACTGTTGTCTTTAACTTCATCTTCAACACCATTTTCATCTTCATCTGTAACTCCAGCATCACTTTCGTCTCTATCTTCCTCTTCAACATCACTTTCATCTTTATCTTCATCTTCAAAATCACTTTCATCTTTATCTTCATCTTCAAAATCACTGTTGTCTTTAACTTCATCTTCAACATTACTTTCATCTTTATCTTCATCTTCAGGAATTTTGTTTTCTGAAGGTTTTTCCCCTTTGTCTTGCTGCTCTTCACAAGAGCGCTTTCTCTTGTTTGGCTTACTCTTACAATTTAAAAGCTTCCAATTGCATGATAAATACGTCAACTTGGCAGCTCTTTGTGAATTTAGGCGATTTCTTTTTTTGCTGTGAACCCAATTGAATGTACTGAATCAGTTCAGTAGCAGCAGATGTCACAGGTGCTCCTAAAATTCGAATAGCTACATCTGCTAGTTCACATGTTCCTCTTAATCCCCTCCACCACAGAACTGGGCTCAATTCATCAATGCCTTCCCACACAAATTCTTTTCCCCAGATCCCTTGCTTGTCTCTATAGTCAGCTATATTTTCTTTTATTTTAGGGATGCTTACACCCATTTTCCGCCCAACATCACAAACAAAGCTAACTGCATCTAGTAACTCGAGTGGTTTTAAACTGCTCCCTTGAGCAGCTGGATTTAGTAGGTCTGCTGCAAGGTGTATTTCCCCTAAGCCAAAATCTCTCCGCTTTTTAAACTTCTTCAGAACATTTTTCTCTTCTGCTTTTTGTAATGGAGAAAGTGGGCGCTGTACAATTAAAGTTTTCTCCAAGTCATTGAATTTTGAAAATACTTTATGTATCTGTGGCTGGTTACTTTCAAAAGCAGTTATCAGATGTACAATAGGATTTAAGATGTCTACCATTTTTTGTACATGAACCCAGAATACACAGTCATCTAACAACCTTCTTTTAATTTCTGTGGAGAGTTCTGCCTGTTCACTGACAGCAAGTGTTTGAAGTACGACTTTATTTGCCAATAAACTTTTTATACAAAACAAGTGACTGCCCCATCTAGTTTTCCCTGGTAGCTTTAATGTAACTCTATCCTTGAACTTTTTTTTCTCAGCCGAGATCTGGTCAAACAGTGCCTTTAAAATATGGCTGTTTTTGATTGTCTTCACAATATCGATTACAGTAGCCATAAAGGACTTCACTGATGTACAGCGTAAAATATCTGAACAAAGCAGGTGCAACAGGTGAGGAAGGCAACCAAGGGGCACAATGTTAGGATACTTTTCTTTAACTATGTTCAGCGCAGCCTTCATATTAGCAGCATTGTCTGCAATAATGACTAGAAATTTTTCTGGACCATATTTTATAAGAATTTTTTCAATTAGTTCAGCTAAATACCTTGCATTGTGTCTATTGTCTTTTGTCATAACAAAGTCAACAAAAAGTGGATCCGGTTTGGAAACTACAAAGTTAATTATGGATTCATTGTTTAAGTTGCTCCATCCATCACATTTTAAATGTAGATCTTTTGAGTCTTGTAACTGTTTACTTACTTCAGTCTGCATTTCGGTATATTGAGCATCTAAGTAGGTTGAAGCCAAACGGTACCATGAAGGTAGGACATAAGATGGTCGAATTTTCTTGAAGAAATCAATCCACAGAGGATGTTCAACGAGTGCCAATGGAGACCCACTAACAAATATGGCCTTAGCAAGGTATTGATTTAGACGTTCCTGCAACACACGAACAGAAACAAATTAAAACCGATAACCTACAGAAAAAATGTACAATGATCTTAGCAACACATAAATTACATGTTTAAAGCCTAAAGCCCAAATAACTGCGAATTTTGCAACAAAAGTGAGACTGGCATTTATGTTCCAGTTTAGATTAGGGTAAGGTTAGGTAAGGTAGTTTAGATTAGGGTAAGGTATCGTATTTTAAAATCTTAATGTGATAACATAGCAACTATTTGATTAAAAAACGCCTGCGTAATAACTAAAATACACAATAAAGTACTTGTGGGTACTGGTGTAGTGGGTAGTTTTTTCTTTTGCGTTTTCATGACAAGTTTTGTAGTTATTAATAATAATAATGAAAAGGTTTATTACACAAACAATGTTTACACAAAGCAGATACAACGATACAAAATATCGTAATCTTATAGACATGGCCATTAGCCGTCCGTCAAGCTGAGCATTGAGCCATTGACTGCTACATAAAAACTCACTATCAAATTTTATGAAATTTGCAACAAAATTAACTAATACATTATTTAATGAAAATATGCATGAATGAAACACTATCAGACCTACCAAAAATTCTAAAACAGAAACTAAATAAATGAACTCTGAACTCTGCTTTGTTTAAAGAGAACGCGAAATTACAAAATATTCCCACTCAATTCACTCGGTGGCCTATCTTCATGTTAGACTCAGCAATTATTTTATGAACATATAAATTATTACGCATTATGCAAATATATTTTCTAAATTCACTACTAAGCTACTAGGTCCTTTGTTTTGCGTGAATAGGCCTCTTCCTAACGCCGTGACTTTAAACTTCCATCCAAAAGATATACATAAAAGAAAAATTACATTTTTGTAGTTATTATTTAACTGCATGTAGGCCTAGAGAGACTAATGTAAAAAAAATATATTTGTAATTTTTAGGTGACCTTGGTGTACAGCCATTATAGAATTTCTTTAAAGATAAAGCACATGCTCATGCTAAATGTAGAACCTAGCCCTAATGGCCTAAAATGTTAAAATATAATACTTAAAAATGCCCGGTTCGGTTTAAAATTAAATCAAGCTAGACGTCGAATTTCATTTCCATTAATATAGGCCTATTAACGAAGACTCGACGAAGTATACATTGTATACCGTATACCTAGCTTAAAAGATTAGTTAAATATAGACCAATGCAGTACATACATTCGGTTGAATTGCATTATCTTAAACCAAACTTAAACTTTTTTCTATCACAGAACCTGACGGTTTTGACCAACGTAACCTTTGGTTGGCAGATAACGGATTTTAATCCACATAATCTTTGAGATAATTTGAATAATAAGCAGACTATGTACTTACATTTTCTTGAGTATCCATGTGGTCCACAAATGACAATAGTTGTGATTGTTGTGAAGACTGAGAGGTTGAAGACTGCAACAAAGTTTTCGATTGTCCACATTGCTGTAATCCCCAAACTTCTGATGAGGATGAAGATGATAGGTTTGAATTTCTGCTTGGAAGCCTATTATGCTCATTACTACTTGCACTTGGCCTGGGTTCTGGTTCTGTTTCAAAAGATGTGTCAATTTCCAAGGGTTCCAGGACACTCATTTTTTGTGGAGTTGATGTTGAAAAAGATTTGAAAACAGCAGTAGCACAAATGTTTGAATTTAACACTTTTTTCAAATCTGCAGGAGTCTTGAAACACTTTTTTATATGGTTACTCATTTTATTGACATTAGCATGTTTGTACTCTTTGCAACAGTACTTACATATCACACCACAACCTTTTTCTTTAAAAAAGTCCCATGCAGGTCCTTTTCTCTTCCCCATTTTCGAAAACTGAATACCGGTACTACTCACACTCACACCTTATGATAGAACAAACATTTTACAAAGAGAGGTTATGTTATATTCACTCCACCAGCATTACTCTGTAAACAAAGAAAAGCTGAAATATGAGTGGAGGGGAGAACTGTCTCACAGTGTTGCCAGTTCTCTGAAGTGCAGTGCAAAATAAGTAGCTATATGTACATACATATGTATATATTCTAATAAAATTTTTTAAATTGGCATCTACACAAAAGCATAATTTCAATTTTGTCAATTACCACAAAAATGGCGATACAAAGAATTGAAAAATTGGAGGTTCGCCATGGAGTGTACAGGTGCCATTGAAAAAAACTAAATCCGGGAAACGTTCTTTCTTTTTTTATATGTAAAATTTAACTGGAAATCACAGCACTTCGTTACTTAAAAATTTGACTCATAATACTGTTGAATAATACAAAAAAAATTCTTATTTTGATTCTTGAGTTGTGCAAAACGACGCACCTCTGACCATAAAGCCGACTCATCAGGGGTCCCCTCCACCATTCTTCAAACTTCAAAATTTCTACTTCCACCAATTTTTGTAGAGGAGGACCATAGTTGTCTGACCCCATATCTGAGGTATACTCCAACCATGGTCCACCCCTATAAAGCCAAAATCCACGGTCAGGGTTGGTGAGGCCGTGACCACCCGAAAATGGGGAAGAGCCCCTTCTGAAAACATTGAAATCATACACTACCTTTGTTATACATTTATCATGACCAATAAATTTTTAAAATTGTCGCATTATGTGTACCCACTATGTCCCTTCTTACCGGATTTTGTAACACATCGACATTGTCCATTTTAATCTCTATTATCTCATACGGACCCTCATATAATAAAAATAATTTTTTAGTTTCCTTCTTTTGAGCGTTTCATAAATCATGCCTCCTGACTAATACTAGTTGACCCACTTCATATTTAGTCCATTTACCTTTCGAGTCGTGCCGCCGTTTCCTTCTCATCCCCCTTGGTTAACAAGTTCTCATTTGCTGGTCTCAGTTTTATGCCTATATCTATGGTATTACCCTCTGGTGGATAGTTAAAAAGCTGCTCTAATATTCGTTATGGGCATGTCCCCTTTATTAACTCATATGGCGTGAATCCGTTAGACTCATCGGTAGTGCAGTTTAGCCAGTCCTCGATTTTGCTTACAAACCTAGGCCACTCAATGTGCTTCGCATGACAATACGCCCGAAAAATTCTCCCTATCTCCCTCATTACCCTTTCAGCCTGATTGGACTGTGGATGGTATACTGCTGTGTGTTTAGTTATAATGCCTTTCCACCCTAAAGTCTGTCGCCATTTCCCACTAATGAACTGTGGCCCATGATCTGAAAGTATTACTTTGGGTTTTCCTACTTTGGTCATATAATCCTGCATTATCTTTTCGCTTAATACCTTACTAGTGGCCCTCTTCACGCTGTACAGCTTAACGAACTTCGAAAATGTATCAAGTACCACAAATATATACATTACTCCCCCTCTCCCCTTTGGTAATGGACCATATAAATCTACTGCAACTAAATCGAAAGGTCTCTCAACTTTAATAAATTTTAATTCCCCCTCCAGCCGATAAGTGGTAACTACTTTGGACTTCTGACACAAGTCACACCCCCGAAGCAATTTTCTAACCCGCCTTTCCATGTTTTTGAACAAGCACGACTCTTTCAACACATGTGCACATTTTTTCGCCCCAAAATGCCCGTATCTAATGTGACAATCCCATACTATTTTATCCACTAGTCCCTCCGTACGACTAACCTCCAGTCACGCTCTCCCCCTCTACTTGCTTAAATAAAATCCCTTGATATACTGTATTTGAAAATACCGGTTGAATGCAGAATTATCCTGGTCAGACTCTAAACTCCCAATTATTTTCCCCAACTTTGTATCCTATCGCTGCATCGTTTTAATGTCTGTAATTCTTCCCCAAAAAGCCTATCTTCCCTGCTAAGTCGATAAATTTATATCTCTTTTAAATCCCTCCCCGTCTTATTTCCCTCAAAATCTACCCTCGACAGAGTGTCTGGTATTTTATTTTCTACCCCCTATATGTACTCCCTGAAAAAATTACATTCTTGTAACGCTAACACCCACCTGGTTAGTCGACTGTGTGTTAGTTTACATGTGTTTAGAAAAGACAGTGCCTTGTGATCCATGCGAATGATCGTATTATTACCCAGCAAATACGTTCTAAATTTCTTTACAGCGAAGACGATGCTCAGTAGCTCCTTTTCCGTCATGGTGTAGTTCCTTTCTGCCGCCGCCAAGGTCCTGCTAGCAAAAGCTATGGTCCTGTGTTCCCTGTCCTCGTCCTCCTGGTATAGCTCTGCACCCAGAGCTATGTTGCTAGCATCCGTCTGTAAATAAAATTTTTGTTCGAAATTAGGATGGTTCATCATAATCATACTCATAAATTTATCTTTTATTTCCTGAAACGTGATCCTTTCTTCTTATCCCCATTTCCACTGTTTATTTTTTTTGTAATACAGCACTCAACTTCGAGATTACCTGGGTGTAATTCTTTTGATATTTCCGGTAAAAGTTACACAAACCCAAAAAACTCTGTAATTGCTTTACGTTCTTTGGTTCGGAGAATCTCATGATTGACTCTACTTTCTCTGGGTTTGCTTGAATCCCTTTAGGTGAGATAATAAAGCCCAAAAAGTGTATTTCTTGTCGCAAAAATTTGGATTTCTCCCAGTTCACTGTTAACCCCCCTCTTTGCAATTTATCTAGCACATACTCTAAATGTTCAGCATGTTCTGGGAACGTTCTCGATGCTGTCAAAATATCATCTACATACACTGTTAAAAATTCTAAATTATTAGGTTGCAAAATCTCGTCCAAACATTTAATAAAGCTCGCAACACTGGTATTGAGTCCGAATGGTAGTCTCTTAAACTGATAATTCTTCCCATTAAAAAGAAAAGCAGTATATTTTCTACTCTCCGAAGATAACGGGACCTGCCAATAACCCGCAGTTAAATCTAAAGATGTTGTGTATTTTACCCCACTAAATTTCTGAAATATTTCATCTATTGGTTCTGGTGATTCTCTGTCAGAAATAATAATTTGGTTTATTCTACGGGCATCTAGACAAAACCTCACTCTCCCATCCTTCTTCATTACAACAACTCAATGTAACTAGAGTAATGTATAAGGTAGGCCACTACGGCCTATTACACTCCCATTGGTTTCTTCGCTGTGACGTCACCGTGTGGAACAAATTCGCGCGAGCCTTGATTTACTAATGCAATCATACCTGAAACACTGCCCTATTTAGCATGTCCCTGCTGTTCACACGGAGTATTAACAATAATTGTAAAGAGCTATTCATATAGAAAAAGGATTAAACAATAAGATTAAATGGTTTGTGACAAAATATAATGGTAAAATCTATTTCCATATTTAATAGAAAAGTAAGCAAGTCTGTCTACATATAATATTTACAAAATGCCACAATATGTAAAAAATAAGTCGGAAAGGAGGCGATATTGCAGCCCTGTGGTGTGTGTGTGTGTGTGTGTGTGTGTGTGTATGCACACGCGCGTGCGTGCGTAAACATTTCTATGTATTCTACTGTATTTGAAACAAGCTTCCAATTATTGTAATTACAATCAATATCACAATAATTTTCTTTATCAACATTTTCACATGTTATAACGTTAAAAACTGAAGCTTATACGTTTAGTTGTAAACATAAATACCCTTGTTAACGAAATGAAAATAGTTATTTAGTTGATACATACCTTCATAGGGGTATTATATTAGCCTTTGACGAAGCTTATAATAAGCGAAAACTGGTTCAAGCTGTAAGGTACAACTTTTACATTTTTACCAATAAAAAACTTTGAGTAGTAATATCATAGGGGACTTAAAGTTTTGAAGACGAAACTACCAAGAGTTGTTGTTGCTTACTTTTAAAGTAACTTGAGTTTGAGCTGTTTGTTCAGATGGCGGATTCTGATGAATGTTATTGTCCTGATGTACAGAAAAACGACTTTCTTGTCCACTTCTGGAAATTTAGATTTAACCGAAGAAGAAATAACTTTAACTTGTATTGAGACTGTACGTCCGTGAAAAGAATCAAAAACTATCTCAAACTGAATCAGTGTTTGTATCCATTCGTCTGACGAATGGGTAAGCCTCCCCACCTTTGATATAATTGATAGATATAATTGATATCCGGTCATAACTGTGTTCCCTGGAAAGACACAACGTTTCACCTCTCACACCTAGATTTTTTTTTTATCACAGTGTCCCTTGAGTGAGATGTAGGCCTACCCAGCATTTTAAGGAACATCGTTGTTACTTGCAGACTGGGCCAAATCCTCTGGTCTTAACAATTCTGCTTCGTCGGTGTCATTATTCGGAGTAGTTGGTATTAATGTACGTTCAGCTACGTCTATGCTTAGTTCGCTGGTAACAAATTGCATGAAGTCTTCGTCAGAGTCATTTGATTTCATAACTTCGGTAGAATGAATGCTACCATCCTCAGCCACAGACGCACTTCCAGATAACGGTATATCGTCTGTGCTACCTGTTAAAAGCAAGAGTCGAATTCTGTCGCACACTTCAAAGGGAGTGGGATTATTATAAAAGACGCCTAATCCGCAAATTTGTGAAAAACGTTTTCTAGGCAATCTTGACTGAATCATGCAGTCAATATGTATGTCACCCCATGATTCATTGTCATTTGTTCATAAAGCCCAAACAGTAATTTAAGGATATAAC
Source organism: Magicicada septendecula (assembly GCA_034769895.1). Classification (NCBI taxonomy): domain Eukaryota; kingdom Metazoa; phylum Arthropoda; class Insecta; order Hemiptera; family Cicadidae; genus Magicicada; species Magicicada septendecula. The sequence continues at coordinate 416,528,434 of CM068374.1, read as the reverse complement.
GAAACCTTTCTGAAAAGGTAGTAAACGTTTTTTATGTGCCAATCGCGTGTTGGTTATTACTTCCAAAAACTGTTTTAAAGAATTTCTTGACGTCTTAAATTCATGCCGTATTCACTTGTGAGGGGCATTTTCTGGTCTTTTGGAAGTCTCGAGTTTAAAACATCAAATGCATTGTTTACTAGTTCGATGAAACTGCTTTCACGCTCTTTATTTGCAACATGTTTCAGCGACTTTGCTGTACGATTAGAAATCTTACATTTTGGCGAGACCGACCAGTTACTGTTGGGTAAAACGTCAAGTTTTCTGTCTGTTGCTGTAGCAGATTTTCTGTTGTATCCTTTTTAAGCTCAGTACCGTCCCAAAGTAACAGCCCATCGTCTAGAAAATGATTTCTAAGCAGCTTCAAAAGATGAGTTACGTACAGAAAACCAACACCTTATTGTTTGTAATTGGGTTAATGAAGAACGTTTTTACTATGTTTACCCCTTATTCCATCTAGACTTTTGAATTATTTCCCCCCATACCACACGCTACAGCCACTACATGAATATTACTACTCTCAACGGCACTGATAATGTTTTTAAGCAATTCATCTGTCATGATTACATCAAAATCATAATAAATGGGTTGCTTCCACTTGGCAAACAGACCTCTAATCATGACCATCTTAACATTACTGTGGGGCCCCAGAATTATGTCATCAGATGAATCGTAGCATACACGTTCATCAACATTCATTTCATCGAAAGAAAGGACACAGATTTTCTCAAGTTCTCTCAAATTTGCAGCCTTAGTTTTCATTAAAGACAAAACTTCCTGAAGGATGCCTCGCCTGCTTTTAAACTGTCGTGTCCACTTTTGGAGAGTATAATGAGCGGGTAAGGGGAAATTGCGCTTCCTTAAGTAATCGTAGGTCTTCTTTGAAAGTATTCTTAGCATGAGAGCATTCGCGGTGTTTTCTGGTGACCATTTAACCCTCTTGTCTTGTAAAAGACATCGAATCTAGCCTGGAGCGAAGCACTTAGAGAGGATATCTTTTACATCTTGATTTAATTTTCCCCGTGTTGTCTTGGACGGGTTGAAAGACGCTACATATCTTGGGTGTTCTTAGAGCAGCTTGCGTCTGTTTTAGTGCGATTGGATTTAGGCCATTTTTCTTTTCTAGCTGTAAAATTTCTTCACAAAGTTTCACTATTTCTATATCTTTCTGTGTCCTGTTTTAACTCAGTGCTAGTTTCCTGGTCAATACTTTTTTTCTTTTGGGACAAAGTACTTATTGTTAATAGCGTTCGTTTTCTAACAGATCTGACTTCCATGCGGGCCTCTCGATCACTAGAGACCTATAGAGGATAAACAATCCCTTAATTTTGTATGATTCGGGAGTGAAACATTACTAATAAAAGAAGGAGGGAAGGATTACATTAAGTAGAGGTAAATTTGTAACTTTATTTTATTTGTTACTTTTAATTATTTTGTAATATAATAACTTAGAAATTTTATCGGGCGCCATGTTGTCACTGTACAACAAAATATGAAACTTACCTTGAGGGCCAGAATTCGTGTTAGCGAACCAGTAATTGCGGAATGTATTACCTGAAATAACTCACTCTGGCTTATATTGTTTACCAATGACATTACCTTTTATTATCAAAAGACTCTAATTACATATGAAAATGACTCTACAGAACTATGTGCCAAACACGCACTTTCTATGCCTCGGGGCGTAGTTCCATTTATTTTGTAAACATATAATATCCCTTAAACATTTTATAAGCCCTCCAAAATAACATGTTTTATACTTATTACATAATAAAAATAATCTGTAGTTATTAAAAAATGATTTCACAACCCAGCACTTATTAATTATGGTAATGAAATATTCTCTCTCTCTCTTTCACTCGCACTCTCATTCGTGGTACAAATTTTAGTTAATTCTTCCCCAAAATTGAGCTCATTTTAATAAATCGGATTTTAATGAATAGAAAAGTTGGATAGCCCTTAGTTGGACTTTTGGACTTAGCTGTAAATTCATCGAAGATGTCCCATCGTTGATCTCACACTCTCGATGTTGTAGTAACCCAAAATTTGGGGTTTACGTCGCACTGTTAATATATAACTGTTAAATACTGCACTTTCACATATTTAATAAACTTTTGGTGGTGTAAAATTTAGATATACAAAGCTTTGTGAATTTGCCGGCCGGCACCCTTCACTGTCGAGATAAAAATGGCAGCGTTTTGTAACTGAGCAATGCTGAGGTGGGGCAAAAACTACGTCACTGGTCCTTTGTTCGAAACGGCCAAACCCTTTTGTTTACAGATGTATTTTGCGTCTCGCATTCCTGTGGCTGATGTCATCAATGGGTTAGGCTTGTTTACACGTTATTATGACGAACTGTTTTTGCTATTTTTGTGATTTTCCCCTGACCTCGACACAAATCCTGTCCGCTCAATATTACGTCGTTGAAAACTTTTGGACAACTTTACGCTGTTTTCTTTATAGGGCTTTAAAAACAATTATTACAATTATACTTTATAACCATTATTTCCCAAAATATTATAGGACCAGAATTGTACCGTTACAAAACCCCCTCAATGAAAGATTTTATGCCGAAGCATAAAAACTCTCATTGACACATTCGTACTTCCTAAAGGGATCAGCTAGGATATGTCGCCACAACCCCTTACTATTTATAAAAAAAATTTGTAACTCACCCTTGGTCCGATGATGGTGACAGTACCTGCATGACCTTACTGGACTTCTCCTATGAGATCCCAACACCATAAGGCCAATCAGGGTCTTTACGCTCCTGCTCTGGCGCGCTGGCCAGCTCAGGACCGTCGTCACAACATCACCAAACACTGAAACAACAAATCAAAAATATCAAAATAGTGGCTTGGTATAATACCATATCCCTAACTGATCTGTTTCCCCTTAGCTATGTGCTGGTTTGTGTTAAGAAGCACTGGGTTTTCTCCAACTCTACAAGAATTATATAGAAGTGCCATTCTCTTTATTGACTACCCTTAACATTATAAAATTTTTTCGATTCCCATCGATAATAATTAACCCTTTTTTGTTTTCATAATTAATATAATTATAGAAGAAACACCAATCTTTATACTACAATTGAAACATATAATCCAAAATTTATGGATTCAATTACCAAAATCTCCTTCTTCCTAAAACATTTTATATAAAAAAAAATGTACTACTATTATTATTATTAATATTATCATTAACAGTAAGTAATCCGGCGCTGTTAACAATATTTACCCCTCTTTCTCCTCCACACACACACTATTTCCCCCCCTGAACTGTTGCGTTCAGTTGCCTCCACAAGGACTGAGGCAGAAGGAGTGAGCACTTTTTTCTTTTCTCTCTCTCTCTCTCTCTCTCCCATCCTTGCTTCAGATTTACAAAAACTTCAGGGTAAGTACCCCTACTTTTATTCTTATAATATGCCCCTAAGGTCTACCACCCCTACTGAGGTGAAGTAGCCTATGCAAACAAATAATCTTAGATTCCCCTGAATCTCCCATTAAATTTCTAAGTTGAACCAATTTCATAGGCAACCAACTATGGTCAGGTTTAACAATTGCTGGCCACAGCTGGTTGTCGTCCAAAACACGATTAGTGCTGGTAAGACAGTAATCGCCCGAAATATGGGGAATCGCAATAGTTTGACACGTTGTGTCATATGTAGTTACATTTGTAACTACTCTAAAACTAACAATTTATGATATATAATTACCTTAATATCCACTTTAGCGATACACAGTTTCGTCACTGATGACGCGTTTCGGGACTAAGTCCCATCCTCAGATACATAATTAATAAATTAAAATATTAAAATCACGACCATGATACTGGTCAAGTCAAAATAAATAAAATAAATTATAAATCGCATGTAATAAGTTTTGCTAACCACGGCTGGAGCTCCCGCATGCGTTCACCCGCAACCGCGATTGTCACGCGACTCTCTTTTGTCGCTTCGCGTGACAATCGCGGTTGCGGGTGAACGCATGCGGGAGCTCCAGCCGTGGTTAGCAAAACTTATTACATGCGATTTATAATTTATTTTATTTATTTTGACTTGACCAGTATCATGGTCGTGATTTTAATATTTTAATTTATTAATTATGTATCTGAGGATGGGACTTAGTCCCGAAACGCGTCATCAGTGACGAAACTGTGTATCGCTAAAGTGGATATTAAGGTAATTATATATCATATAATAAGTGATACGGTACGCAAAAAATAAGTAATTAACAATTTATACATATTACATATATATATAAATCCTCCTTACAAGACTAACATACATTATAAACATAATAATCACATTATCACTGTTCATACAGCAGTCTCAGTACATCACCATAATATCACTATGTTCTTCTAACCACTTAAGGTTGTTACTTCAACATAAAATTTTATTTATCACTTGACAAATATAAACATAATTTTCAAAATTTAAATGGTATCTCCCAAAAACGGTTGATTTCTTTCTTTATTTCAGATAATTAATTTTGAGTATAGACACTTTGCAAGTCCAACTTTCACTTTTCAAAAACAATACCTTCTTACTACTGGATAACAAGTACAACAATGGATCATCTTAAATTATATTATTTATACTTCTAAGAAAACATTAACTCCTTACTGAGTTAGTAAATTAAGTTACAAAATTTTGGATGTTCTATTCTATAATTCTTAGAATAAAACCAATGTTCATGGAAAAGATGCCAATCGTTAAGTTTTTTTTTTCACGAAACTAGGGGTCCCCCTCCCCGTTCAACAATAAAATTAAATTTCTACTTGCACCAATTTGTGGAGTAAGACCATCGTTGCTTTCACTCCAGATGGCCAGACTGCCTGCCAACCATGGTCCGCCTCCAGATTACCAAAATCCACGATCAGTGGTGGTGAGTCTGTGATCGCCCGAAAATGGGGGAGAGTCCCTTCTGTAAAATAATATACACCAAATTAATACTCATACACTCGCTAATATCAAAAACAAAACAAAACTATATATAATCCCTAAGATGACCAGTACAATTTTAAATTTGTAGCATTGTGTGTTCCTACTATCTCTCCAGTCACGCTGTTCTGCAACACATATGAATTTTGCATTTTAATCTCTACTACCTCATACGGTCCTTCGTAGAGTAGGAAGAACTTCTTGATTTCTTTGTCTTGCACGCTCGATAAGTCATGCCTTCTTACTAATACCATTTGTCCTATATTATATTTAACCCACTTACATCTTGCGTCGTGTCTCCGCTTTCTCTGCTCGCCTTTGCTTACTAAGTTTTCGTTGGCCAACCGGATTTTAATGCTCACATCAGTTGTCTTTATCCCAGGTGGATAATCGAAAAGTTATTCTAAAATTCTTGGGGGGCGTGTTCCTCTTACCAACTCATGAGGTGTATAGCCGGTGGACTCGTGGGTGGTACTGTTTAGCCAAGTTTCTACCTTTCTTACATACAACGGCCACTAGCTGTGTTTAGTGTGACAATAGGCTCTGAAGATCCTGCCTATTTCTCTCATTACACGCTCAGCCTGGTTGGACTGGGGATGATACACAGCCGTATGCTTCGTGAGGATCCCTTCCCATCCTAAGGTCTGGCGCCATCTTCCACTGATGAACTGCGGCCCATGGTCTGACAAAATCACTTTTGGCTTACCCACGTTAATCATATAGTCCTTCGTCACCTTTTCACTCAATACCTTACTGGTAGCTCTTTTCACGCTATACAATTTTACATATTTTGAGAAAGTGTCAAGCAATACAAATATATAAACTACTCTGCCTCTACCCTTCGGCAATGGTCCAAACAAATCCACAGCAACTAAATCGAAAGGTCTTTCTACCTTAACATAATTCAACTCACCTTCCACTCTGTAATTTACCACCTTCGACTTTTGACACAAATCACAACTCCTCAGCAGCTGTCTCACTCGTCTCTCCATTCCATATTCCTGAAAATACATGATTCTTTTAAAACATTCACACACTTTTTAGCCCCAAAATGACCATATCTTATATGACAATCCCAAATAATCTTCTCTTCCAACCCTTCTGGCACTACTAATCTCCAGTCACGCTCACCCCTACTACCCTCTTGAACAACAACCCTTTGTAAATTTGAAAATATTGATTGTACTCTGATTCATTCAATTCCGTCTCCAAGCTGTTTATTATTTTCCCCGACTTACCATCTGCTCTCTGCATGGTTCTGATATCCTTCAACTCTTCTCCAAAGATCCTGTCTTCTCTGCTAATCTGAAAAATTTAAATTTCCTTTAAATCCCTACCTGTTTTGTTGTCCTCGCAATCTACTCTGGAAAGAGTGTCGGGTACTCCCACTTTGATATACTCCCACTCGAAGTTGTACTCCTGCAGAACAAGTACCCACCTGGTTAAACGGCTGTGAGCAAGCTTACAAGTGTTGAGGAATGACAACGCCTTATGATCTGTTCGAATAATTGTTTTGTTGCCTAAGATGTACGTTCTGAATTTGCCAACTGCGAACACAATACTGAGCAATTCTTTTTCCGTTGTGGTATAGTTCTTTTCGGCTGGCAGCAATGATCGGCTGGCGAATGCAATAGTTAGATGTTCCCTCTCGTCATCCTCCTGATACAGTTCAGCACCTACTGCTACATTGCTGGCGTCCGTCTGCAAATAAAACACTTTATCAAAATCCGGATGGTTCATCATAATCATTTTACTAAATTTTCTTTTTAGTTCTTCGAAAGCTCCACGCTCCACGTCTCCCCATTTCCATTGCATGTTCTTTTGCAATACAGCACTTAACTTTGCTGTGATGTGTGCGTAGTTCCTTTGAAATTTTCTGTAAAAGTTGCACAGCCCAAGAAAACTCTGAAGTTGCTTGATGTTCCACGGTTCAGGGAAGCGCATAATAGATTCGACCTTGTCCGGGCTGGCTGAAATTCCTTCCGACGTAATAATGAATCCTAAAAAATTAATCTTTGTTTGTAAAAATTTGGACTTATCCCAATTTACTGTTAATCCTCCCGCTTCTAATTTTTCTAACACATACTTTAAATGTTCTAAATGGTCTTCAAAAGTCCGAATGCTATCAAAATGTCGTCCACGTACACTATGAGGAAATCTAAATCATTTGGTCTCAAAATTCTGTCTAAAAATTTAATGAAACTAGCTACGGTGGTATTTAACCCAAATGGTAGTCGTCTAAACTGATAATTTTTCCCATTAAATAAAAATGCTGTGTATTGCCGACTCACCTCTGCTAATGGTACTTGCCAATACCTGGCCGTCAGATCTAATGATGTCATGAACCTCACTCCACTAAACTTTTGAAATATTTCATTAATTGATATTCTGGTGATTCCCGGTCTGGTATGATGATCTGGTTTATCCTCCTCGCATCTAAACACAATCTTACTCTTCCATCTTTTTTAATTACCACCACCAATGGATTTGAGTAGTGCGATACTGACCTCTCTATAATTCCGCCTTCCATCATCTTGTCCAACTCTTCTTGCACCACTCGTTGTTTAGAGTAAGGCACTGGATAGCTCCGCTGCATGAATGGTGTGTGTTCCCTAATCTGCAACATACATTCATAATTTTTTGCCCTTCCTGGAGCATCGGCAAACACTCTCTTAAACTGCGCTATTACCTGCCACAACGCTATACGTTGGCCACTCCTTATCACCTCACCCCCACTACAGAATTCATCCGCCCTTATCTCCCATACTGCATTATTAATATTGCTCATTTCATTATCAACGTCTTCAAAATACTCACCCTCTCTACACAAATTTATTTTAGTATCTATGTTATTCTCAACTACTCGCTTTTGTAGTAATCTCACACCAGTTATTTTAACTTTATTCATCACACTTTCAAAATTAACTTTAACAGACCGATCACCCCCATCTAGCTCTAACACCTTCTCTTTAAAGTTTATCACAGCTTTATTTCTTTGTAAAAAATCATTGCCTAAAATGATGTCTAAACTTAACCCCTTGACTACCAAAAATGTATTATCAAAATTCATATCTTCAATTGAAAAACTTAAATGTATTTGCTTAGTCACACGTTTACTACGTACTCCCGTGACTCCTATTACTGTAACCCCTGCTACGGGTAGAACTGGAATATTCTTTTTAAATTCTTTCAATTCACTTAAAATGTTTTCGGCTATTACTGAAATCTCACTCCCCGTGTCAACAAGTGTTTTAAATTTCCTATTTTCTATTGTTACCTGGATTTCCGTGAGTCCAGCTCTCACCTCCGTTGTTGTGTTATTTTCTTCCTCCAACAAGTCAGCTATTATATCTGTTTTGATGACGTTACTTTGGACATCTTCTAATGGTTGGACCTCATGTGCTTCCCTGAACAGTGGTCGGGTCCTAGTTACCACTGTTGTCTTTAGTTTTCCGGCTGTGGCCTACTGTTACTGGTGGTGGGTACCTGGTGTCCCCTTGTCGGTCCCTGGTTATAGTTTGGTGTTCCTCGGGTACTCAGTGCTCCTCGGTTTGTCGGTACAAACTGCTTGGTGTCGTTACTTCTCCTTGGTTCGTTTCTTGGTACCTTACATTTGTAGCAATGTTGCATGTGGGCACGGTTCCCAGTCCTACACCTAGAACAACTCCACTCACCTGGTTGCTGTAAATCAGTACGATACATATTATGATTATTGTTTCCATTATAATAATTTCTTTGCCGATTATACTCGGTGTTATTATTATTTATAGTATGTGGTATGGGTCGTCTACCCATTTCACGATCATGAATACTCTGTAGTATATCTAACACTCTTTCTAGCTCGTTTAGGGTTTCTATTTCTTTTGTCATTAATGTAACCTGCACTTCTCTTGGTAAGTGCTTACTCACGTATCTAACGAATGATTTAAACGGTATTGGTGGCTCTAAGTATTTTGCCTCGTTATATAGTTTTGTCACATATATTGTGATATTATTATTATTAGGGTTATGTCCTATGAAATTGCCTGCTCCCATAATACGGCTTCTTAAAGTTTCTTGTTCTTCTTCCGTCCAATATTTGCCCTTAAAAGCTTTTTCAAAAGTGTCATAACAATCCCATTCTAATCTATGAGCCTCAGCCCATATTATTGAATTACCTTTGAAACACTTTACTATTTTGGTTAATTTTACTTCCCAACTACTGTTACTGAAATAATTATAATCCCGTGTCTGATTCAAAAAACGCGTGGGATGTATCACCCTGTTTTCATGGCTAAAATTTTCTAGTTCTGTTTCATTGTATAAATCCCTAGTCACTACCACTCTCTCATTAATACTGGAAATATTTTTATGAATTTTCCCCCGTAACTCATTTTTTACACTTGTTAAACTATTGGCAATTAAATCATATTTATCATGCACATCATTATTATTTTGTATAGCTAAATCGTCTATTTCTTTAATCTTATTTTGTAAAATATTTATTCTACTCATAGTATTTCTTTCATGTTCTGATATTATATTATCTATAGTTTCAATATTTTTTGTGATGTCCACAACATTTGATTCAACTTTCTCTAATTGGCTTTGCAAAACATTTGTTTTCAATTCTATTTGGTTATTTACTTCATAATTTGTTTTAATTTCTATTTGACTTTCTACATAAGTTAAACATTTCTTTTCTGTTTCTTTATTTTGTGACTCTATCTGGTTTTTAACTGTGTCATTAATTTGATCAATTTTGTTATCCAAATTACTTATTTTACGATTAAATTTCTCATTAACTATTTCTACTTTGTGTTTCTGGATATTATCACGTGTTTCTATTTCGTTAATTCTTTCATCAAAGTGGCAATTTTCCCTTTTAATTGCATTTTTTATTTCGTCAAACTTCTCATAAAATCATTTTTAATTTCATTTTTTATTTCACTTTTGAAGTTATTAAAATTTTCATTCTGTTTATCAAATTTCAGATTGGAATCTCTTTTTTGTTCATCCAACTTCTCGTCTAATTTATCAAACTTCATACTTTGTTCATCAAATTTATGTAATAGTAACTGCATCATAGCAGCTGTCTCATCTGTTTTATTTTCATGACGACTTGAGATGGATGTTGCTATTTCTGTCTCTACCTCTACAGATTCAGTCGCACTCGACCCACCAATCTGACTAATTTGTGTTAATGGAACATCCATCTCACTAGTCAAATTTTCATCAGTTACACTGATTTCTATTGTTTTATTGTCATTGGTACTCATTTTCTTTGTTTATTATATCTCTAACATATACTATACTGCTAACGCATATCTGCATATAGCCTTGTAACTTAACCCTACCTTACGCACGTGTTTACGTACTTTCAAAATTACTCCAGGTAATTATTCCGCTTTTCTGGTAAGCACACCCCACATAAAATTATATTTTATGTCGAGTCACTGTTCGGCACGCGCCAGTGTAACTTTATTTTATTTGTTACTTTTAATTATTTTGTAATATAATAACTTAGAAATTTTATCGGGCGCCATGTTGTCACTGTACAACAAAATATGAAACTTACCTTGAGGGCCAGAATTCGTGTTAGCGAACCAGTAATTGCGGAATGTATTACCTGAAATAACTCACTCTGGCTTATATTGTTTACCAATGACATTACCTTTTATTATCAAAAGACTCTAATTACATATGAAAATGACTCTACAGAACTATGTGCCAAACACGCACTTTCTATGCCTCGGGGCGTAGTTCCATTTATTTTGTAAACATATAATATCCCTTAAACATTTTATAAGCCCTCCAAAATAACATGTTTTATACTTATTACATAATAAAAATAATCTGTAGTTATTAAAAAATGATTTCACAACCCAGCACTTATTAATTATGGTAATGAAATATTCTCTCTCTCTCTTTCACTCGCACTCTCATTCGTGGTACAAATTTTAGTTAATTCTTCCCCAAAATTGAGCTCATTTTAATAAATCGGATTTTAATGAATAGAAAAGTTGGATAGCCCTTAGTTGGACTTTTGGACTTAGCTGTAAATTCATCGAAGATGTCCCATCGTTGATCTCACACTCTCGATGTTGTAGTAACCCAAAATTTGGGGTTTACGTCGCACTGTTAATATATAACTGTTAAATACTGCACTTTCACATATTTAATAAACTCTTGGTGGTGTAAAATTTAGATATACAAAGCTTTGTGAATTTGCCGGCCGGCACCCTTCACTGTCGAGATAAAAATGGCAGCGTTTTGTAACTGAGCAATGCTGAGGTGGGGCAAAAACTACGTCACTGGTCCTTTGTTCGAAACGGCCAAACCTTTTGTTTACAGATGTATTTTGCGTCTCGCATTCCTGTGGCTGATGTCATCAATGGGTTAGGCTTGTTTACACGTTATTATGACGAACTGTTTTTGCTATTTTTGTGATTTTCCCCTGACCTCGACACAAATCCTGTCCGCTCAATATTACGTCGTTGAAAACTTTTGGACAACTTTACGCTGTTTTCTTTATAGGGCTTTAAAAACAATTATTACAATTATACTTTATAACCATTATTTCCCAAAATATTATAGGACCAGAATTGTACCGTTACAAATTAACTAATAAATTATCTGTTATAGAGATGCAGAACTCGCTATCAATTGTAAACGAATTAAACCAATCATTACTAGTTTGAGAACAATTAACACTACAAACTCCAACCCAGACTACTGTACTGTTGTTTAATTAAATTTATAACAATAATGGCTAAATGACAAATAGTTTATTTTTAGTTTATGTACACTTCAAAACACACATACGCGCGCACGCATACACAAGCGAGTTAAAACTGACAACTCGCTTCGATCGTTAAAATAATACTGTACTATATTCAGTCCACACCAGCCAGTAATGTGAAGTCTACTCAATGAGTGTAATATTTTTTACACTCAAACGATTGTAATTAACAAAAACGACACTCAAAAATAACCCACTGTACAAAATTCTGTTAATTCAGACCATAATTAAATATTTACTCTCCCTTTGAAATTAAACTCAAATGCTGTACTGTGTAGTTCTTCCATATGGTGACATCACGCGTCAACAACAGCTGATTGCTAGGTTAAGCGCGGGAAGCCGGAGTGGCCCCCCCTGACAACAACTAATGGATTTGAATATGGTGACACCGACCTCTCAATTACATCCCCCGCCATCATTTTGTCTAACTCTTCCTGGACAGATCTCCTTTTAGAATAGGGTACCGGATAACTTCTCTGCACGAAGGGTGTATGTTCCCTTACCTTCAACTCGTACTCATAGTTCCTGGCTCTACCAGGTAACTCCGAAAACACCTCTTTAAAACTCTCCACTACTCCCCACAGCTCTTCGCGTTGTGGACTCCCTATAACTCCACCCTCACTAAAAAATTTATGTGCCTTGTTCTCCCACGCTCGCTCTTCACTCTCTCTACATATATTCACTCTCGCTTCTGTGTCCCCACTATCGACCTGTTTTTGTATTACTTTTATCCCTGAAGTTTTTACCTTTGTTTAACACCCGTTCAAAACTAACCCTAACTGATTTAACTTCATGATCTAGTTCTACCACCTATTTATTAAAATCAATTATTGCTTTGTCTTTTCAGAAAATCATTACCCAAGATAACCTCTAAATTTAACCCTCAGACTACTAAGTACGTATTATCATATTCAACCCCGTTTATTATCATATTCAATTGGACCTGTTTGGTTACTCTTTTACTTCGAACCCCAGTAACACCCACTCTTGTAACCCCTGCCACCGGTAAAGACGGAATATTTTTATTTAACTCCCTTAATCCTTCTAACACATTTTCGGAAATAACTGATATTTCACTACCCGTATCTACTAACGTTTTAACTTCCTTACCTTGTAACGGTCTTAACCTTTTTACCATTATAAAATAATACAATAATAAAAACTCACTGCTGCCAGAATATTACTTACCGTCATAATGCTTTGAACTTACCTTTTAAACTGCCCAGGTCGCCAACATATTTTTTAGATGAATATGTAAACTTAAACACTCTTGCTCTTATAAAAACTTTAATAATCCCACTATCTGACTTCCCCTTATTTCAGAAAATTCGCCAGAACGTTAGACGAGGTTTTCAGCACAGAATAGGAAATGGTTATGACGTAATAACTTACCACTAACACATGTTTAAGTAAAATCGAATATAATTTTATTGATTCAAAAATTGTAGTCTCTGTCTCGTTATTTCTTTTTATATTCTTTTTAATGTTACTTCTCTACTCTTAATAACCTCTATTGTATAAAAATGTTTGATATGCTATCTATACTATATATCTCCTATGATAATCTATACTTACAACCAGTACTCTCGTTAACAACCAGGTCTCTTTCTCCCCATTTTACTTCATACACTCTCTCATTATTTTTACACTTTTTATTTACCACCTTTTGTCGAGCTCTTTTAACACTTATTATTCACTGATACACTTCTGGCCAACATAAAAGATCGTTTACATTAACTATGTCATGATACCTGGCGATGTGAGGTTCCCGGTGTTGCACACTATATTGTTTAACTGCTTTTTACGTAAATATTAAAACTTCCTCTCTTCAAAACCTTTTTTACACAAACTGTTTGTTGTTATATTATTGAACTCCTCCACTCTTTGGTAGACCTACTTAGACATTTTGGTCTACCAAAACTTTCCTGAGGCGGACGTTATGTTTACTCTGGTTAACTACTGCTATTCAACTGTTGTTAGTCAACGACTGACTACTATGTGTGATCCTCTGATGCAAACTGGCTTGTGGCAATTACTCATTCTTTCTGTAATTCACAGAGAGACTGGCTTGCCAGCAGTTACGTAATATGTCTAGACTATGTGACTAGATATAAACAGTCTGCAACAACATTGTGCAGTTTTGTAAAGCAGGGGGTCCCAATAGGTGGTATACTGTATGAATTGACAAAATTTTATTCACATTCTCTGCCTCCCAATTCTGTACCATTACAATACCCCCCCCCCAATGAGAGGTTTTATGCCGAAGCATAAAAACTCTCATTGCCTAAAACCCAAGAGGATCAGCGAAGATATGGATGGTGCTGCAAACCCCCTTAGTTCTTTACTAAAATCATGGGTATTTACCCCCCTAGTCCGGTGGCTGTGGCTGCACCTATCCGACCTTACTGGACTTCTCTGCTCGAGATCCCAACACCATAAAATCAGACAGGCACGTCACCACAGTATCACCTGACTCTGAAACATTCAATTAATATATCAACAAATGGCCTTCCATTACTCCATATCCCCAACTGATTTGTTTCCTCTTAGTCGTACTGGTTCATTGTTAGCAAAATACTGGTGGACTTTTCTCAAAGTATTGGTTGCGTATTTAATTTTGGTAATATAAACTTATTGTATACTTACATCTAATACATATAAATCCCCTACCAATTGTATAATGTTCACCAAACACTATTACCCAACCACCAAAATCACAAATTGATTACATAAAATACAAGTATTATAATAACAACCTTACTATAGGGTACATATTACAAACAAAATACATTATTACCTTTAAATTTAAATAAAATTTATGAACATTATAATTTTAATCTCAATTATCCATTACCTAAACATTTTCCTTATTTATATTTTATTATCACTTATATTATTATTACATTATTCAATCATCTATCACGCAATTCAAAACAAAATAAATTTAAGTTCATTACTGACCTTCACATTTTAAATTAATTTAATTGCTACTAATAAAAGTTTATTTCATTTCTTTCCTTTTTCAAAACAATTTAAGTTACTTTAATTACATTGTATTCAAAATGATTTTACATTAATAAAATCCTCTCACATAAATTTTAACTGCATTACAATAAAACACTAAGTTACTTCATTATATTATTCACCAAAAGTTAACTCAATTTAATTACATCTTGTATTTATTTTATTTCATAATAAAATTTAAATTATTCATCAAAATAAAACATTATTGTTGTTATCTCCATGATAACTGTAAACATTGGTCATTCAAAATAAACAATATGCATACCAACAATAAAAACTAATATACCGTGCATTTAACACCAATACAAATTTATTTACAAATTTTCGTCATTATTTTATTGTTTACCACACCTCATTACATAAATAAGCCCAGTAATTACCATTAACTCAAATAATTAAATGTTCATTCATTATTTATCTAACCCCCATCATCGAAAATTAGTCTTATTTTCACATAACACATTTCGTTTTTATTTACATACACCATATGGCTATCCTTTGTGTAATAACCATTTAAATCTTTGTTATTCATTGTGCCACAATAATAATCCCTAGGGGTATCCCCTATTATTATTTTATCATAAACCAAGTCTACATTATTATTTTTAGTCCAGTCTCCAATAGTATTTATTGTTAAACCCAGGTGAGTTACCTCATTATCACAATTATCTGCCACTACCAGTACGCTAATTTTCCCATCAGGTAAATGTTTATCATCATCATCAATATAATCATTGTTTACTTCTGCACTGTTTACTTCATAAGGTAAATAGTTAATAACACTAATTCTCTCTATAAATTCTTTATAACCTTTCTTTACACTAAACACCTCTATCATTCTATTTCTCTCTTTATAAATACTTTCCCATCCCAATTTCACATTCTCACTCAACTCAGAGGGCAATACCACATTATTAGAACTCCATCTGGACCTACCAGATACACACAGAAAACTTATTTGACCATCTGCCGACCCATTGTCGTCCAAATGTCCTAGTGAGGATCTCTTATCCTCATGACCCACTTGTGAAGTCTTTGCTCCACATTTAACCCCAGAAAAATTTGCCCCCTGTTCACCCTCTTCATTTAAACTATCTCTATACTCCCTTTCTAACTCATAAACACTAACTACAGTACTATTAAAACAATCTGCGTCTTCTGACAGCTAAGAAGCACGTGGTGCTCGGCACAGCTGTGGGAGCGCTGATTGGTCAGTGTGGGACTGTTGACTGAGGAGAAAGGGGGAGGGAAAGCGCGCCTGCCGCTGATTGGCTCACCTTGGAGTCTCGTCCGAGTTACCATAGCAACTACTTCTTGTAAACACGCAAGGAGAATGGTCAGAAGACGGAGATTGTTTTAATAGCATTGTAACAATCCTCTAACCTCAACTAACTTTCTACTCTCATTATCACCACCACTATTACTCAATATATCACCATTATTTTTATTCAATAATATTTCATCATTACTTATTTTAACACCACCACTTACCTTATAATTCATCACCTGATTCTTATTCATTATTATCTCACCATTATAATTATTACTTGTTTTAACCACATTACTCACCTTGTTCTTCATTACTTCATTATTTATATTCTCACTACACTTACCTGTGTCTTCATTATGATTAACCCTTATATTTTCACTATCTTCACTTACTTTGTCATCTATTATTTCATCTGTACCTAAACTAACTATTGTCTGTAAAAGTATCGTCATCATTTTTACCTCCACTATCAAAACTACTCACCTGGTTTGGTTTGCATTCTTTATTTTCTTATAATTTACATCTATCTCTTTCCCACTTCTCATAACTTTCATCAAAACGTTTAATTAATGCATCAAAACCCTTATTCATTATTTCCTCCCTTTCATCTAAACATTTCTTAATCCTTTGCCACAATTCCTCATATCGTCCCCTGATGGACCTACTTCGGCCTCCTGTATATCAGCCATGTTCACGAAATTTTTATCCTCTATTTTACTCAATAATTATTCACCTTAACTTCAAATACCCACTACATAAAATCGTCACTAATATATATATGTAAACATACAATAACGCTGCCAAAACATAACCTTATCACACATACTCAACGTAAATCTAAATAATTCAAAATTTTACAAATACGCCATTACCAAATCCTACTTTCTGTGCCTCAAAACAGGTCTAATTCATATAATATTTATACGAACATCCTGGCAGCGGCGCCACTGTAACGGTATTAACCTTTTTACCATTGTAAAATAATACAATAATAAAAAACTCACTGCTGCCAGAATATTACTTACCGTCATAATGCTTTGAACTTACCTTTTAAACTGCCCAGGTCGCCAAATTATTTTTTATATGAATATGTAAACTTAAACACTCTTGCTCTTATAAAAACTTTAATACTCCCGCTATCTGACTTTCCCCTTACTTCAGAAAATTCCCCAGAACATTAGACGAGGTTTTCAGCACAGAATAGGAAATGGTTATGACGTAATAACTTACCACTAACACATGTTTAAGTAAAATCGAATATAATTTAATTGATTCAAAAATTGTAGTCTCTGTCTCGTTATTTCTTTTTATATTCTTTTTAATGTTACTTCTCTACTCTTAATAACCTCTATTGTATAAAAATGTTTGATATGCTATCTATACTATATATCTCCTATGCTAATCTATACTTACAACCAGTACTCTCGTTAACAACCAGGTCTCTTTCTCCCCATTTTACTTCATACACTCTCTCATTATTTTTACACTTTTTATTCACCACCTTTTGTCGAGCTCTTTTAACACGTATTATTCACTGATACACTTCTGGCCAACATAAAAGATCGTTTACATTAACTATGTCGTGATACCTGGCGATGCGAGGTTCCCGGTGTTGCACACTATATTGTTTAACTGCTTTTTACGTAAATATTCAAACTTCCTCTCTTCAAAACCTTTTTTACACAAACTGTTTGTTGTTATATTATTGAACTCCTCCACTCTTTGGTAGACCTACTTAGACATTTTGGTCTACCAAAACTTTCCCGAGGCGGACGTTATGTTTACTCTGGTTAACTACTGCTATTCAACTGTTGTTAGTCAACGACTGACTACTATGTGTGATCCTCTGATGCAAACTGGCTTGTGGAAATTACTCATTCTTTCTGTAATTCACAGAGAGACTGGCTTGCCAGCGGTTACGTAATATGTCTAGACTATGTGACTAGATATAAACAGTCTGCAACAACATTGTGCAGTTTTGTAAAGCAGGGGGTCCCAATAGGTGGTATACACTGTATGAATTGACAAAATTTTATTCACATTCTCTGCCTCCCAATTCTGTACCGTTACAACCTTCAATAGTGGCAATAACCTCTGTTAATCCTGTTTCTGGTTCGCCTACCTCCGGGTTGTCCTCTTCCATTAATTCCTTTGAAATGTCAGCTTTAATTAGATAATTTCGATAACTACTTGTATCCTGGACCCTGCTACCCCCTGACAATGGTTGGGTCCCCTCCTCCATTGTACTCACTTGTTTTCCGGTTGAGCAGTGGCACTACCCTGTGAGTAACCACCTCGACCCCTGGTTGCATTTTCGCTGCCTCTAGGCGCCCCTCTGCTGCTGTCTTCTCCTCTCTGGTGTTGACCGTTCTGGCTGGATGCTGATTCATTTCTCTGGCAATTCCTTGCCCTGCCGTATCTACAACAAACTGTTCTGAAAGAATAATTCTCAAACCAACAATCCGGACATCTCCACTCCTCGCTTCTATTATTGTCTCCACGTGCACCCCTATGTGCGGTCGTTGACCCCCTCAATTGGTGATGTATTCCGTGTGTGTGTGAGACACCGGCTGATTCTGACGTCTACCCAGCTCCTGGTCCCTTATATTCTGAAAAATGTCTATATTTTTTCCAATTCATTTATCTCTGTAATATCTCGTGTCATTAACGTGGTCTGTATTTCTTGTGGTAAGTGCTTACTTACATGTTGTACAAACGATCTAAACGGCAACGGTGGCTCTAAATATTTCGCCTCATTGTACAATCTCATTACATACATAGTCACATTGTTACCGTGGGTCCCAAAATTACCGGACCCCATAATTTTACTAAGTAACACTTCTTGCTCTTCTTCAGACCAATATTTGTTTCTAAAGGCCCTCTCAAAACTCTGATAGTCCACCCAATCTGTTTTATGCGCTTCCGCCCACACCGCGGAACTCCCCTTAAAACATTTCATTATTTTTAACATCTTAAAATAAAATCCTCCACTCAAACAGTCCGTTGAGAACCAAGGCATACCGCGTGGCTTTTGTGTAGTGTGACGGTGTATGGCTAGTACTACGCGCCACCAGCCACTAGTTGCGATATTCACAGCCAGGAGGTGGCGCTGTTGTCTCAGCACCTACTCAGTTCTGCCTCACGACGCTGAGTGCACGCCATACGGAACCTCCGCCGGGAATTGAACCCGGGACCACAAGCGTGCCAGCGTTAGCCAGTAGACCACCTGGAGGCTCTTTTTAACATCTTAACCTTCCAATTACTACTACAGAATTGATTGAAATCTTTTACTCTATTTAAGAATTGCATGGGGTGTACCCCCCTACTGTCAAAACTAAACGACTCTAAATCAATATCATTGTTTACGTCTCGAGTAATTACTACTCGCTCAGTAACATTATTAAGTTTTTGGCTTATTGCCACATTTAACTCCTCTTTAACATTGATTATAGTCTGTTCAATAGACACAAACTTA
Source organism: Magicicada septendecula (assembly GCA_034769895.1). NCBI lineage: Eukaryota > Metazoa > Arthropoda > Insecta > Hemiptera > Cicadidae > Magicicada > Magicicada septendecula. The sequence continues at coordinate 416,508,900 of CM068374.1, read as the reverse complement.
TTATTACTTAAACATTCAAATTGAACACTACATTTGTCAGTTACATTTTTCTGTATCTTGTATTGATTGTATTTCCATCTTACAATTATTTTCTATTTCGCTTATTTTACTATTAGTGTTAGTTTTATATATGTCAATATCATGACTAACCTCTTCTATCTTATCAACAACACAACTATATTTATATTCAGTGTCAGCATTACATTCATTGAATTTAATCTCAAAATCTTCTGTAATTTCATTTAATTGTTTACCAACTTGTTCATTTACAGAATCTAACGTATGTTTCTCAATGTAACTAATACGACTGTTTACTGATATTAATTGCTCATCAATAGCACTCAAATGCTTATCAAACTTTTCATCAATATTATTAATATCACCCCTTAAATTGACACTTTGTAGTTTCATTTCATTAAATTCAGTATCAAAACGTTTATTAATGTCACTAGAGATTGTACGCAATCATCATTAGCATCAAAACGTTTTTCGAACTTTAACATTTTGTTTAATATTATTAGTATCACCCTTTAGTTCATTAAATTTTACGTTTTGTTCATTAAATTTGATGCTTTGTTGCTCTTTCACTTCTTTAATCTACCCTATTAAAACACGAAAAAAAATTATCATTTCATTAGATCTATTACTACCGGCAGACACCAGGGTAGAGTACTGAATCGCTCATGATGGCAGAATATGTTAAACTACTTTCATTTTTGTTATTTTCCATTTTAACTATTTGTAATTAAATAATAAATATAACTAAATATTTAATTTGTGATGTTATTCAATTTGTTTCTTCAGCAAGTAGTATAATTTTGTATATTCTTTTTAACACCTGACGCTCGTTTCACTGAAAAATATCAGTATCATCAGAGGTTTGTAAGTAAATTAATAACAATTGAAATAATTCTATTAATACAAAATTAACGAATAATCGAATTTGTATCGATTTTAACGTAAATAACTGATAATCAATTTAGGTTGATTAGCTAATGATTGTTTTAATGTTTATTTTATTTTTTAAATTATAAATTTACTAAAAAATACAAATGAATAAAATATAAACAGCAAATTTTCAAATATAACCGAGAAAACAGCTGCTGAAGAAAATAAACATTAAAATAATCGTTAGCTAATCCACCTAAATCGATTATCAGTTATTTACATTAAAATCGATACAAATTCGATTATTCGTTAATTTTGTATTAATAGAATTATTTCAATTGTTATTAATTTACTTACAAACCTCTGATGATACTGATATTTTTCAGTGAAACGTGCGTCAGGTGTTAAAAAGAATATACAAAATTATACTACATGCAGAAGAAACAAATTGAATAACATCACAAATTATATAATTACTGGAAGAAACGTCGAGTTACTTATATAGAAAATGATGAACTAAATATTTATATAAATGGAATTTTATATAAGAAAAAATTTTTAACACCACATGCTACTATAAACACTTTATAACCTATACGAATTATTCAAAAAGAACGCCATAACCAACCCTATTTCCGCTCTTCAAACTGGCCTGACTTATATGAAAAAATTCATATAAGCATCCTGGCAGGGATCGCCAATTGTAACTCTACAATTATTATGCAGCTAGGACATACTTTTGTTACCCCCAATTCTGACAAACTTGCTTATGACTTACCTTATTATAAAAACCAGAAGATCCCAAATTGTTCTACAAGGTCGCCACGATATTTTATGGTTCAATATCGAAACCGTTACACTCTTCCCATTTAATAATTTAGATAATAATTTATTTATTTCCCTTAATTCAAAACTCACAGGTTCGTTTAGGCGAGTTTTTTGGCACAGAAGATAGGGTATGGTCCTGGCATAATAATTACTGTAACACATGGTTATATCAATATCATATTCACGTTTATTGAACATACTAGTTTTCTTATCATTTTAATTATTGAAAATAAAACAAAAATTAATAGGCACAAATGATGATACTTAACTAAGAAAGTGTTTTAATTGGCAAACCAGTACTTTGCACTCGCTCATGCTCTCTCTTTCTTTATACCCCCCTAATATTAAGATCTCCTTAGTATTTGTTAATTTTGAATTTAAAAAAAAAAAAATTGATATTAAATTTTGGCCAGTCGATCTTGTTACTTATCTATGTCGTAGTCATCGCCAAGTTGTTGCACCATCACTGGACACTCACTTTATCGTCAAACACTCCATAAAACGGTTCCAAAATGATTTAATGTGCATTATGGTTGATTTATAATTAAAAAGAGTTCTTTACTGTTGTATTACATATATACACACAACATTCGGTAGGCCTACCATTACTTGCTCGCGGGCACTTTATAATACGACCGTACGATCTTGAGGTGGGCTGCAGACTGGTGATCTTAGATGGCGTGGGCACGCTGTTCATGTTTTTTGCGCATTGGAAACTAGGTTCAAATGGATGTCCACCCGTCTCCTGCCCTCAAACATTGAAGCTTCTAGACGTTTCTCGTACCCGGAAGTTCGTTGTAACATCAAAAACACGTGGTGTTCTTTTTTACGCCGTAAGCCACGTGTGTGTTCTGTGACTCACCTATGCTTTGTTATGTCTTCCCACACACCTCCAACAATAGGTTTTATAAAATTATTACATACATTGATAATTACTGAAAATTATTAAAAAATGGTTCTGCCAATTTTGTCCCGTTACACCATAAAGCCAGACAGGCACTTGGCGACCCTGCCCTGACGCGCTGGCCAGCACAGGTTCACCACCACAGTTCCATACAGATTCTGTAACAACAAAGCAAAAACATTAGCAAATGGTCTTTCATAAATCCATATCCTTACACTGATTTGGGTTCCTCGTAGAAGTACTGATTTGCATTGACTAAAGTACTGATTTGTAGTATCTTAAGTATCTTAATACACAAATAACATATTACCCTTCAACAAGAGGTATCCTTATGCTAACATAACACATATTATTTAAACCAAATAACCTATTAACACACATGAATATAGTAGACCATATGTCAAAATACACTTGTAGCTCATGTCAAAAAACAAAATATTCTCAAATTCAGTTACCAATTCAATTTAACAACGACTCCATTTTGATCTCAATTACCTTATTACAACCCATATAACTGCTCACAAATACATCATATTGAAACAACCATTACAACTCTGAATTTCACATTATAACTTCAGCTCTGATTTTTCTATTAAATACTTCCATTATCAGATTTTAATTATTTATAATTCATTATAAAATTCTGAAATCTAAAAAACTTTTTTCGAATTTATTACAAAAATTCACATTTTAAAAACATTTCAAATTAATGTATTTCCATAATAAAATTTATAATTATTATCATAGTGTCAATTATTATTAACAATCAGTTATCATTATTATAATAAACTCAATCAAAATTATAAACATTACTACACAAAATACAATATACACACAACAGAATGTGTCCTCAGATACCCTATTGTAACAATAACATAACCTAATACACAATACATTTAACCCCAATACAAATTTATATACAACATACTTCACATAAAATGTCATTGTTCTCCAAAAATCATTATATTATCAAGCCAAGTACTAAATCCATTAAACTCAAATAATTAAATGTCCATCAACAACATATGTTTAACCCCCATCATCATAGATTAACCTAATATTATCCATGCACATTTCTGTATCATCTAATCTAATCATATTACCTCTTTCAATATAATAGTCATTTAAATTCTCATATTCTACCACAATACTGTAGTAACCCACAGGATTATTCCATATTATCACATCATATACCTTGTCAACATCGTATACAGTCAATTCACCCTTGGGATTATTTGTCACAACCAGGTAAGTTACAATATCATCATCATCATTTGCTGCACCAGTTTCATTACTAGGTAAGTCTTCAGTTTTATCAACTCTCTCAATATCTAAAATCTCCAACAACTCCATATAATCTGTATTAGCATTAAAAATCTATCTCTTTCTTTCTCCATCTCTCATCACAATACCTATCACGACCCTCCCTGAACTACCTCACTCCATGCAAAGGGCACCACAAAATCACTAAAAAACATCCTGGCTTTACCAGGTGTATCACAAAAAATTAGGGGACTATTTGGAGACACCATGTCTCCCACATAACCTTTGAAGGGACCTTTGTTCTCATAAACCACATGTGGAGTCTTTACTCCACTTAAAACACAGGGAAAATTTGCCCTCTGCACCTCGTACTCACCTAACCTCACTTCACACACTCTCAATCTCATCAACAACTATTACGTCACCACTAACCTCTACTCCCATTAAAATTTCATCATCACTACCATTATTCAATATATTACTCTTTAATGCTACATTTTTAATTATATCACCGTTATTGTTCGTCATATCATTATTGTAGTTATCATTGTTATTTTCACTATCAGAATCACTTACCTTATCATCTATTACCTGGTCGTCTTTGTTCTCATTACATTTACCTGTATCTCGTTTCCACCTTTCATTTCGTTCTTTCATATCATTAATAATGTCATCAAATAATACCCTTCGTTGTTGTATTATTTTTTTAATATCATTAGACATTATTCGCAAAAAATTCATTACATCATCAATTGACACCTCTCTTTCTTTTGTTGACACTGGAGTTGAATGTACCCCAGAATCACTCATTACGGCAGAGTCAGTTAGACTAACTTCATTTTCCTTATCTTCCATCTTTTTTAATTATATAAATATAATTTTATAAAGAAAAAATGTTATAATTTAACACAATGTTTTACCTTACAAATCATTAAAAATGACATAACCTCTATGATAATACAATAAATGCCATCTACCCCAAACCCATCTCTGTATCTCAAGTAGGCCTAACTTATATAAAAATATTTATATAAGCATCCTGGCAGGGTCGCCGATTGTAACTGTAGAAATAAAACAAGAAAATTCAAGAAGAAACTACACCCAGATTAGTGCGATATTTATACGACTTACCAACTTACCTTTATACAGAAGATTCCCAAAGTCCTCACCGGGTCGCCACCATATTTTCTGGAGTAAATATGGAAACCATTTACACTCTTCCCAAAGAAATAATTTTGACAAATAATTAAACTCCCTTATAGAAAAACTCCAGGGCCGTTTAACCTGACTTATTGATGCAGAGAATAGGTTATGGGTATTGTGGCGTAATAGTTATACTAACACATTATTAGTATTACACAATCATCTTTTATTTATAAAAACATTTTTAATTTTTAAATGTTAACACAACAAAATTTAATAGACAAATCAAAATTGTAATATATAAAAGTTTTACTTGCTTGCAAATCAGTACTTCCCTCTTTCCTCTTTCTCTAACCCCCCTTTTTCACTCTCTCTCTCTCTCTCTCTCTCTCTCTCTCTCTCTCTCTCTCTCTCTCTCTCTCTCTCTCTCTCTCTCTCTCTTTTCTCTTCTTCCATTCTTCTTCTTGAAAGTCCATTCTTCTCTTCTTCCTATTCCATCCGGCTGGAATAGTGGTGCTCTTTTTATCCCATGACAGGTTGGTGTGCCATGTGCCTATCAGAGTGCTGCTGATCCCTGATTGCCTTGCTGTAATCTCGTCAGGTGTCACATCTCGGCTGGTATTGAGAGCAGTTGTTTGCCTCGCTGTAGTCACAGTATACACCATGGTATGTAACACATGCCATAAACTGGACAAAAAAACCAGTCACTACAAGGTTCAAGACTAGAGAATCGTAATCAACATGAAAAAGTTGGGAAGTTATCTTTCAGTTTGCATCGATAAACAAGTAGCCCTATGCCTGTCTGGCGACCGTTACAGTCATGCAACGTGATGAAATATGAGGACACAACATATACTGTAAGTACAATAATGCAAAAGTTGTAAAACAAATTACTGTACAAGAATGTGTGGGATTTTAAACCCATAAAGGCATAAACTTTGCAAGAAAAATGTGACAATTTTTAAAGCGACACAGGTTGGCAACCCTGGCATGCAAGTGGGAATCGGACTGGCTGTGGCCTTGCATACCTGATGCCATTTGAGTTACAATGGATCAGTGGACTGCTACACAGTGTGCGTTTGTAGCGGAAACTTATTTTTAAAAACAACTTATTATCCACGTGATTTCCAAAGGAGATGTTGCATGGCTGGCACGATGGTTGTCTGTCAGTATGTGACTATTTTCTCTAGGGATACCTCAAGTCTCGAATGTTTCTTAATAAACCTAATAGCATTAATGAACTCTAGGGCTCCATACAGGAAGAAATCACAGCCATACCAAACAACATGGTGCAAGCAGCGATGTGAAATCTATGGGACAGATTGCTTCAATGTATACAAAATTATGTGGGAGGACAGTTGAGAGAAGTCTTATTTTAAAAATGCACTTACGCCTTTAAATGACATCAAATTTTCTGTAATTACATAATAAAACAAAAGTAAAGAAAATCTATTTTATATTATTTCATTTTTGAAAATCATCAGATTCTGATAGGACCACACTTTATATATTAAGTGGGGTTAATAAAGTTGTAACGGTACAGAATTGTGTGCTACCATAGTTTAAATTTAAATCAGTAAATTTTTTAATTGTCAGTATTCACCTGTGAGGTGCCCCTTGTAACCAGCAACAAACAGTGTTATCATAAACTGTTGATGTCTGGACTGCCCAGCCCAGACGTATTACGCAACAGCTCTCCAGCAGTCTCTGTGTGTGTGAATCACAGTAAGCAGTCTATCACCAGAGTTTGCATCAGACAGAAGCAGCATACAGTGCATTTACAAGTAAAACGGTGGCCTCGGGCGCAAGATAGGCCGAAATAATCTAATCGGCCTATCAAGTAGAACAAGTAGTAAAGTGTTAACGCTCAGTTTGCCAAAAAACGTGCTTGAGAACAATGTAAGCTGACCTACTAAAAAGAATAGTGATGGTATTTGTGAAATAGGGTTAAAATTTGTGATTGACTGAATAATCAAACTTAAACAGCATAAAATCAGTTTCGGAGTGTTCTACCAACTAAAAGTGCATAAAACATGGTGGCGTAAACCATGGATTGCAATGACCAGATGAGTAGCAAACTAAAGAACATAACTGAATAAAATTAAACATCATTTTTAGTAATTTCCTTTGTTATGAATAACGTATTAAATTTTAAATGAGATCTCTAAGGGAACTTATGTACTGGTTCATAATAACTTGTCATAGGCTAGTTGATTATTCGTTGTTTATTAGTTGTTTATGTGTAAATTCAAATTTCACCTTAAAATAAATTCAGATTTTATGTAGTATAAAGTATGTGTTAGAGTAAGTTATTACGCCCGTTTAACATAACCTGTCCTGTATGAAAAATCTCGCCTAATCGAACCTGGTAAGTAATTAAGAGTAAATAAGGGGAAAATGTATTAAGGTTTCCATTTGTCCTTTTGTTTAAAAATATTGGTGCTGACCTATAAGTTGGGAATCTTCTGTTTTTGGTAAGTCAGGGCGAGTGCGTAAAAAGATCGTACGAGGTAAGTAAAAGTTAATAATAAGGGGGGGTAAGAAATAGACCATAACAAAGTGGTAACATGTGGGGGTATGGGATAAAGAGGCAGAATTTGAAGGAAAAAAGATAAAGAACTGGTTTGCAAATATAATTTGTATTGATATTGTTTTGGTTTCAATCTAATGTTATTTTTTGAATAAATTAATTGACTAAATGATGAAGATTGTCACTCATTTTGCGTACAGCCAAGAATAAGAATATTTTAGTTATAGAGTTCCACATTTGATACGACTGCACAGTATGCTGGTTTTTCAAGTAATTGTAATTGTTTTAAGTAAATTTTGAGTTTATCTGTTTGATATAATTATGTTAATGCAGGCAATTAATCATGTACTCATAACAGAAAATATTGTATAATATGATGTGTATTGTTAATGTATATAGTTGCAGTTCAATAATATAAAAATGAAAAAAACCAAGGTTATACAAGGGGGGACCCAAAAATAACCGGAATCGTTGAATATCAGGCGCACCGGTTGTAGTACCGGTTTCCGCCACTAGGTGCATGTTGCCGGGCACCTAGGCAGGGTTGCCGGGTACCTTACTGCAGCAGTCTGCTGGCTGGCGTCGGCGAGTCATGTTGTGTTGTTGTGTGTGCGTGGGGGGGGGTTCTCAAACTCTTACAGTTATTTTTTCGATTTTTTTGACGTAAAGGAACAACGTGCGTCTGTGAAATTTTGTTTCCTGTTAGGAAAAATGGCAGCGGAGACAGTCGTAATGCTTAAAACAGCTTACAAGGAAGATGCTGTTGGGGAATACACAAGTTTACGTGTGGTTTTCACATTTCAAAAATGGTGAAATGTCAATTGAAGACCTGCCTCGTTCTGGGCAACCCTCGACGAGCAAAACGGAAGAGAACATTGCGAGAATTTGTGAGCTGGTCATGGAAGATCATCGCAGAACAATTGATGAACTTACTGTTTTGACTGGAGTGTCTTGGAGTTCCTGTCAACACATTTTAAGCGAAGATTTAAAAACGCATCTAGTTGCAGCAAATTGTGCCTTGCGTGCTCACCCATAACCAAAAACAGACTCGATTTAATGTGTGCCACGAATTGAAAGAACAGTTAGAAAATTACCCTGATCTTTTTTCAAAAATAATTACTGGTGATGAAAGCTGGTGCTACAGATACGATCCAGAGACCAAACAGCAGTCAAGCCAGTGGAAGATGCAATCTTCCCCACGTCCCAAAAAGGCAAAACAAGTGAAGTCAAATGTGAAGACGATGCTGATTTGTTTTTTTGATTTTAGTGGAATTGATCACGTAGAATTTCTTCCTCCATGTCAAAGTGTTAACCAGGAATTCTACCTGTCAGTATTGAACAATTTACATGACGCAATGAGACGAAAAAGCCCTGAGTTTTGGCGGAGTGGGGAGTGGGTGTTTCACCATGACAACGCGCCCGCCCACACGGCCTTGAGTGTGCAACGTTTCCTGACAACAAATGACATGACCCAGCTTCCCCATCCCCCCTACTTGCCAGACCTCGCTCCGTGTGACTTCTTTTTGTTTCCTCGCATGAAAAGAGAGCTTAAAGGAAAACTTTTTTTTGGATGTGGAAGAAGTAAAAAAAAAAAACCGATGGAATCACTAAAAGGCATTACTTTGGAAGAGTTCCAGGACTGTTTCGAGAAGTGGAAAAAACGTCGAGACAAGTGCTTAGCTTCAAATGGAGAGTACTTTGAAGGAGATAAGTTTGTTAACTTGTAAAAATAAATAAAACTGTTTGTATTTGAAAATTCCGGTTATTTTTGGGTCCCCCCCTCGTACAACTGTATATTACTTATTAATTATGTCTTGTATAAATTATGGAAACTGATATAATTAATATTATGTACTCCTGATACTTAAAAGTGTAAGTGATTGGAATATATATATTTTTTTGTGATAATTGTTAGAACTATCTTATTTCAAACCACGTGCTTATCAAATAGACTTCCAAGTTTTGTGCGCGATTGTGTGTGTGTGAAGTTATAATAATTGATTAAAATGTTTTAATTGGTAAAAATGTTGTAAGAATTCATTAGCTTCATATTTCTGTGGAATTATCTGTATATTAATTTCAAAGAAGACAGGAAATTTTGTATTAATATTAATAAAACGGGTGCTAGAGGAATTATGAGTTTGTGTGAAGCAATGATTCAATTTGTGTTTAGCGGGTATACCTAACTTACCTGGGGGAGGTATTCTTTTAAGGAAGAGTATCGTAAAATTATGAATAATAGAAAACAGTGATCAGTTTTTGCATACCAACTTTCAAATCCAGATGGCGATCCTGGGCTTTTTGTTTTCTATGTTGGGGGGGGGGGCTTTGTACAGCAGGTTCTGGTGTCTTAAATTTACTGTTACCTACCTTATATTTGTTTTAATTGGCTTTTTATCGTCAGCATTTCCGTGTTTTCAAACATTTCGTGTCACTAAATATGTGAATACAAAGATATTCCAAGTCCGTTTAATACAACCTGTCGATTTGTGGAAGTGGTGCTTTTTCCGGGCACAAACAATTTTGTATTTGCAAAATTTTGTTATGTACTCTGCAGACTTGTGTTCAGTAGAATTTGATTACATACAGAGAACACAATTTGCTTGTATGAACCAATATATAATATGATATGTGTAACACAAAGTTTGTTCACTTGAGTTGGTTGGTACAAAACTATGAATTGAAATCTTCAGGAAATTAAAATGTAATGTAATCAAATAGTGTTTGTGCACCTAATAGTACAATACGGAGCACATGCAAAAACATTGCAAATAGTTTGAGTCGCTTACCATGACCACATAGTTAGAATTGAGGATAACAGATGATGTTAGTGCATAAGCTACAAATCCATCACCTCTTTATAGATTTCGGAAATGCATACCACAGCATTGACAGAAAAGAACTTTACACTGCTCTTGAAGAACTGGGCATACCGAAGAAATTAATAAGATTGTGTAGGATGACAATGCTGACAGTGAAGGCCATGGTGAGGATTCAGAATGACTTATCAGGAGAGTTTGATTATGGAAAGGGAGTCCTCCAGGGTGATGCTCTTGCTTGCCTCCTCTTCATTCTTGCTTTAGAAAAAGCTATGAGAGATGCTGGAATAGATTTCTCCGGGACTGTATTCAACAGGTTGGTGCAGGTGTCCTAGGGTACGCCTAGACATAATCCCCTAGATATAATCGGGAGGTCCCTTCGAGCAGTCACTGAAGCCTTTCTTGCTTTGAAGGTTCTGCAAGGAGGCTGGGTCTCATAATAAATGAAAGCAAGACAAAATACATGGCCACAGGACAGGAGGCTAGAGAAGGAGAGCACATCCAAATTGGCATCTATTCCTTCGAAAAAGTCAACAACTTTGTTTATTTAGGATACCAAGTTAACTCTGATGGGGAAACAACAGGAGAAATAAAGCGAAGAATCACCTCAGCTAATAGGTGCTTCTTTGGTCTCAGACTCCTGTTCCAAAGCAGAATAATTGCCAGGAGCATCAAGCTGTTTTTGTATAAAACACTGATCCGCCCAGTTCTCACCTATGGTTCTGAGACCTGGACCATTTCTAGAAAGTCCGAGTCAAGCCTGGTGATTCATGAACCAAAATCCTCCGCAGTATATTTGGTTCAATATGTGTAGGAGGTGAATGGAGGAAAAGAACCAACCAAGAACTGAACACACTTCTGAATGAACCAGATATTGTGAAAATTATAAAACTTGGTAGACTCAGGTGGGCTAGACATGTGATCAGAATGGGGGAGAATGAAATACCAAGAAAGGCACTCACAACACAGTTCTGTGGCACCAGGAGAGTTGGTAGACCCAAACTACGTTGGGAAGACGGTGTGAACTACAATGTGCACCATATCCTTGGGACCCGAACTGGAGAGCAGCTGCACTTGACCGGGACAACTGGCGGAGGCTGTTAAAGGAGGCCTTGACTCAGTAATGGGTTGTTGCACCGCTGAAGAAGAAGAAGAAGATGTTAGTGTGACCATGTCTCCCAGGCCTTGGCGGTCACATCAAGGCAAGAAATATGTCCATTGTTGAATTGTGTATTATGACAATGGTAATACTTGTTGAGGAGCAAACGGTTAGTAGAACATGTGTTTTGGTTGATGGAGAGTACGCACAAGATGTTCAACGATTCCAGGCACAGTTTACAGAGAGACACATTATAATGCCGCGAGGCAGTTGGTTCAAAGTTCTGGAAAACTGAACCCTGTGTGTGACACTACTAGATCTGGAAAGTGTCTAATATCTCAGATTACATGTTCCAAGATTTTGTGTACTATGACCAGAAATTGTCCCAGGAGGATGGTGTCTTACATGGCACAGTCCCTATGGCTTATAAAAAAGCTAGGGTTACACCCTTACAGAATGAAAGTCATTCATGAATTAACACCTCGCGACACCCTCACAGAACACTTTGAACACTGCTTGTAACTACATGATCTGAACCATATGATTGAAATATTTTGGTGGAAAGGCTTTTTTGATCAGCCTGTATTGTAACTTATGGCTTTTTATCGTTTAATTAGTTACCATAAAAATTGTACTTTTGTATGTACTAGTAAATATCACTATCACTTTTCAACCGGGCGCCATGTACAATATGACAACATTACATAAGTTTACGTTTCGGGCCAGAGTTCGTGCAACACGAACCAGTTTTGTGAAATAGATTACCTGAAATAAAACATACACAAAATACCATATATAAATTACTTTTATTAGTATGCAACTTGAATATTAATACATATTGAAAAATGATTAGAACCCACATATTACGCCACGGGCGTTTTAAAAATAATTTTACCCTCCAAAATCATGACATGTATTATAGATTATATAGTATCATATGAATATCTTTGTCGCACAACCCAGCACTTAGAAATTACACACTCGCCCTCTCACTCTCTCTCTCTCTCTCTCTCTCACTCTGGTACAATTCTTTTATGAGCTCATTTTGAAAATTAAAATTTTAAATACTTGAATTTACTTTCTGTTATTTGTTATTTTGGTCATTTCAAATTAAGTTTGATTTGAAAATAAAATATATATGATGCTGGAACGTTCTCACCAAATAGTCGTATAAATCTCCTCGCACATCTAGGATCGTCACTATCCACACAATCGGTAATGTTTTACTCCGATTTATGGTCACACCGTCGTGTCGACCCACGAAAACTCCTCGGACCGATTCTACACGCTAGATTTTTTGTGTACGATCCATCGGCCGATGACACCTATACGATGATAGTATTAACGTCCGTCACAACATTTTCGATATTTTATATCGTTTATTAACCACTTTTAGTGGTACAAAAGTTAATTCACTATACGTGAACGATTTGCCGGCCGGCTGCGATCACTTTCCCTGTTGAAATGACACCGAGTCTTTGTTCCATATTTCCGAGGTGGGGTGAATCTACGTCACTCGCCTTTTGTTCAGTTGTTGACAATATTGTGTTGTTTACAAAAACAAATTCCTGGCCACTGACATCATCAAGGCTCGTCGCTTTTATCGCATTAAATGACATACTGTTTTTTGTGAGGCTTCACGTTTTTTGCTCCGAAACCGTCCAAATCCTGGCAAATATTATATAGTCCACTCACGGTTTATTCATACAGGTTATTAAATGTTTATTTAATTTTGACTAAATGAAGGAATACAATATTTATGGTTTTGTATACCATATTTAGGGTGATTAAAATTTTGTACCATAATTGTACCATTACAGTATGTTGGTAAAAAGAAGTATGGAGCATTTACAGAGTGATTGTTAATTGTTCAGCAATATTATAGAAGTGTATTTTAAAGGTCAGAATGAGAAAAAAATTGTATTTTTTTTTGTTGAAGCTTTACGAGCTTTAATCAAAATTTATTACTGTGTAAATATTGATTGTTTAACTACTTTTCGTGAATTTCCAGGGTCTCGTCAGGTGTACTCATTAGCAGAGAGAAACAGGTGAACACAAATGACCAACACACATTGATGGTTAACGAACACGTTTCTTTTTATTTGACTAACTCCCATTTCGTCAATTTCTATTATACTATTTGATTTTACTTATACTTATATACTTATGACCATTAGCCATACTCTCAAGATTTACTAATTTAAATACATGTATATAAACTTACGCCTACTTATGATATAACGGAAACCAGCGCCTCATAATATTTATACAATTAAACAAAAACCCCCACACTCGCTCACATACTATCCCAGGATCCTAAATACGTTATAATTTATAAAAAAAAAAAAACCAGCATTTTAATTAATTTCGAAATGTCTATTTTCCTGTTAATGCGGAGAAGTTCGACAACTGGGGTGTCTCCTCATGGCGTACACTGTTTGCTGTTTTATAGTTCTTCTTTTCACATTTTACGGCCGAACTGTCAATTTACTGTAATTAGTCAATATTATGGATGAATATTTAGCCAAAAAACTGTTTGTATTTTGTAATATATATAAAAGATTCACATTTTGTTGTATGCGGGCCCGCAAAAAACGTTCCGGAACTTTGTATATATGTTGCTCGCGCGAGCGTTGAATTTAGACTGGGCACTGGCTACCGGCGCTAATTTGTGAAGCGGCCGTGGTTGGATGATCAAGTCTTATTGTTCAAAAGATTATATCACTCTGCCAGCAGACTGTTTTGCTGCTGTGTGTCACAAAACTGCTGTCGTAGACACACCCTGCATAGCAGCGTTATGTAAGGCGCTGACGTTACGTTCGCCTGTTGTTTCGTTACATAACTTGTTGACTGGTTTTGTGTCATTTGTTGACCTTGGTACAATTCCAGCTCGTTGATTCTGCGTTATAGAAATTCATGAATAGTGAATAAATTAAATTGTCACCCAGCAGTGTTACCACCATCGCTATTGTCGCTACAACTGAATTTTACCTTTTGGTTTACGTTTGTCCCAAATATTCGAAAAAATGTTATTGTTTTATTTAAATTACCCCAGGTAGGCCAAAATGCCACATTACATTGTTTATCTCGAATTTGTTTCTAAGTGGTTTGTGATTAACTACTTATAGTTAACATACATTGTCATACACAATTTATTCAAGACAGTGTGATCTCCATATTGTTTAATACGGTATTCAGCGCAACGAATCCACTCTTCTCCAGCAAGTATTATAGTGTCAGGACTGTTCTTGTTGAGTGCTGCAGCTTTCATGATACAATTTTTATAGTCTGCTGTGCTGATACAACTATTAAAAAGTCAATGACTTTACTGAACTCCAAACGGAGAAGTATAATGACATGAGATCTAGTGATTGAGATGACCATTGTATTGGTCCATTTCAACCAATCCCATCTGTTGCCATCTGTAAGTGTTATGAGAGAAGTAAGCTGACACAGCATTGTATATGAACCACAAACAGAGCTGAAGCAAGTAAAGCTACTTCTGTCACAATGGGTTGCTGTTTTTTATTCAACACGTGTAATATTCTCATTGAAAACTAGTGTACTTCATTATTCAGTGGTCACAGTGTAAATGTTAAATGCCACACTCAAAAGATGGAAGCTACATCAAGTTGTATCAAGTAGTGTATATTACTACATTGAGATGAAAGATAACAAATGTGGCTACGAGACACTTCATATGCTTTGTGATTGTGTAACACTCAAGATTGTTTTAAACACACATTCCAGACATTTGTTGATTAATCTTCCGGCTTTTGGTTTGCGTTATGTGTACAAAGTGGCACATTGACATAGTTTCCAGTGTTCCAATGCCTGTAACTATGTGATTTAGTATTGACACGCAGCCTGGAAAATGGTAGATTATTCTTGAATGTCAGCGGAGTATAAATATGAGCACCAGCAGCTGACCAATTTCAGTTTTGGAACATGGCGATATTAGAATGCATTTTGTAATGATTGTTGTTGTGTCTTGCGGTTTAGTGGAAAGTGATTATTGTGTTACTTAGTGTGAAACTATTGTTAATAAGGTGACATTTGTAAAATATATAAAAACACTTGGTACGTTTCACAGATTTTATTTAACTCTTGACAGCTGTTTCGACTACCTAAGCCATTATCAAAGAGACGAATGAATTAAAACCAAAAGACAGGATGTGTGAGAAAAGGTGGTGGTGACCATCTGTTTAGGGCATGAATTGGAACATCTGTGAGGGTGTTGAGGTGGAGAGGGGTGTGCAAGAGTCAAGGGAAGGTCAGGTGTCTGTAAAAACTAAATCCAATCTGAGTACAAAATATAAAATTAACTAAACTAAATATAATCTGAATGCAAAATATAAAAATAACAACTAAATATAATCTGAATGCAAAATTTTACAGAATTTCAATTCATTCGTCTCTTTGACAATGGCTTAGGTAGTCGAAACAACTGTCAGAGTTAAATAAAATCTGTGAAACGTACCAAGTGTTTTTATATATTTTAAAAACCTTTGTATTAATATGTTTCACCAAGTGCCTAACGAGTCATCAAGAGTCACAAGACAAGGTGACATTTATTGTCTGTTATATTGCTGTGTGTTGACCAGTCTTTAGCGTGAAGAATTGCACACGAGTGTCTTTGTTTATTATTAATTGTAATTAAAGTTGTAATTAGTGACTTCATATGGTGTCAGTTATTGTGTTTCCGCTGTACGACATGGTGATTCACGCGATCAGTGTAATGCAATATTTAACCACAAACGTTTTGGCAGTATACTTTTTTAGACAAACGTTAAAATACTTCCTTTTTTCTTATCTTAATCTTCAGACATGCATCTGGAATACATGACCAAAAGTACACTTCAGCAATCAAACTGAACAACAATGGAGACTGTAATTCTGAATAAAGAGCAAACTTACTTTGAGGAACTGTTTATTTTTCCTAAGCTGAAACATATAACAATAAGCTATGGGATTTGATAATAAATGTTAAATTCTGAATGTCGTACAAGTTGATGAAGCAGCTGAGAATTCTGGATGATGTTCTGGTGGGAAGGTGTGAAGGGCTGGACAGAGGTATGACAGTATCTCTGGTTTGGGGGAGGGAAATAAGAAAAGATGTCTTCAAAGATCAACATGTGGAAGAGACAAATAGATGATGAATTATTGAACACACGACATGTGACTAGACGTTGATTATATAATTGAATTCAAAAGGAAGCTCTGTGAAAATTGTGTTATAAATAAACAAATGTTTAGCATGAAACTACTAATTTATTCATTAATAATACATTTAAATATCTTTTAACACGTACACTGATATTTAAATCTTTTAATTTGAATATTAATGCTATTAAATTTTTATTAATAGTAGCAAGCATAACCATTTTCCTTTTAGAACATCTGTATGCATATTGCATTTTTAACAAATTGTTATGTAACCTTAATTCTCATTAGTGAGTCCCTTCATGAGAGATGTAAAAAACACATCGTTTGAGAAATGTTTCTTAATATCTACACTTCGTTTACTGGTACAGTCTTCTTCATGTGGTGCTGCTGATCTTTTGTTAGCCTCGCTGTAATCATCATATACATCTGTCGCAGAGCAGTCATTGTCATTTATTACCAGTGATCTTTTAGACCCACCACAGTCGTCATTGTATGTACTATCTGAGTAGACAGGTGTAGATCTCTTGTTAGTACAGTAGTCTTCATAATCTGCATCGTTATACTCGTACGTATCATCCACATCAGTAGGTAACGTTGTCTTCTTCTCAGAATAGTCCTGATACCTGATACCTGGTACCACTGATATTTTATACTCATCACAGTCATCGTATGCGTTATCAGTGTAGACTGAACTTGATCTCCTGTTAGTACAGTAGTCTTCATAATCTGCATCGTAATACTCATACATATCATCCACATCTGCTACCCCCAATCTTTTAGACCCATCACAGTCATCATACATATTGTCAGTATAAGTTGAAATTGATCTCTTGTAAGTACAGTCTCCATCATCATCTGCTTCGCCATAATCGTACAATTCACCCATATCAGTATGTGATGCTCTCTTGTTAGAACAGTCTTCATCACTTGATGCCACTGATCTTTTCTTAACATCTTCATAATCATACATATCACATGGATCAGTAAATGATGAACTTTTCTCAGAAGGATCGTCATCGCAGTTGTCAGATTTTTCAGCCAAATTTATAGGCGATGCTCTCTTTTTATAATTGTAATAATCTTTATCATCGTTTGATTCAGTCAGTTGTCCAGAATTTAAGGGTGTGCTGGATCTTTTGAATTGTTTATGCTTGTGTTGGTGTCTTCTCCTTGGAGTTCTTCCGGATTTTGTCAAGTCACCGTTTCCTTCGTTACGTGACTTTATATTTTCATTTATGTCTTGTTGAATTTCGTCTTTTGTTAGTACCGGTAGACCTGTCTCAAAAATTGTCGGCTCATGACGGGTCTGTCGTTTTTGCCGCAAATTCTGGGTTCCGTCAGTTTGAGTACTTCTCTTGTAACGCTGGTTTGTCTTGTCTTTGATCAGATAAGATGAGAACATACAGCCTTCATTGCCAGTGTATAATATATTAATGAAGTTAACGTGGAAATCTTGTGACGTGATTGTTGTCTGTACGTTCATCACCGATTTGATTTTTAAAAGTTTGCTTAAGTCTGTATATATTGTGTCTGAAAGTATTATATTATAGATGTTGTTAACAAAGTTCTGCTTCACAAGGAGTTTTTTTAATTGGGACAGTAACTTGCTTTTGTCAGTGACATTATTAAATTTCACTGAAAAAAAGTCTGAATTACTATAATTTGAATTCGTATATAAAACCATATTGTGCGGCTTGATGTTTACCTTTCCTGTAGTGTTGTCATCGACTGTAAACACTACTCCAACTTTCAGTTGTCCCTTGTTTAAGTAAGCTCTTATAGGTGCTACTGTTTTCTTGTTTTTTATAAGATTTTCCATGCGATTATAAAATGACACCATCGATTGATGGGTCGAATCTCTCGACAAGATGACTGAACATGGTTGTTTGAGTGGAAACGAAACGTGAGCAAATCCAACGCACAGTAACACTAGTACCGCACCTCTGAATTCCATGGTGACAAACTGAGGGCGTGCGAAAATAATCTGGCTTTATATAGACCCAAACAGTAGTTGAATTACGTGTATATTTAACTGCTGAGTAACACAAAAAAACAGTTCACAGTAGTTCGTTAGATCATAAAATGTGTCTTATTCAGCATACATAAATTTTAATTACATGTATTTGGATGTAGAAGTAATAAATAGAAAAGTTTTAGTAAAATTTATTTACAATTTTGCTTATTGTGGAAAACTGCATCTCTAACAGTTTTAATGATGACCTGTTATTTATTTGCAGTGTTATTTCTACGTGATAAAGCATAATCCTTACAGGTTTATAGTAATCCATACGATTGGTAATAAAATGGAAAAACATTAACTAAATTTCCGCTTACTTATGTATTTTGTAATAACTGTGTACTTTAATATGTCATATCAGCCTGGTGAACAGCAGTATGATGTTTTTATTAAAACAAGTTATTAAAGTATTGTATTCATCATCGTCATCATCATCATCATCATCATCATCATCATCTTTACAGACTAAACCAAGGATGGTTTGTTCCAGTCTCAAATAGGCAAAGATTAGAGCTGGTCACTCCAGCGCTTCCTCGGACATCCCACACCTCTCCGTCCCTTCGCCTTATAGTTCCATAGTTGTGTGGGAATTCGGCAGTCATTCATTCGGCAAAGATGTTTTCACAAATTCAGCTGATACTGGGCGACCCTTCAAGTATACTAATTATATTCAGTTCCCGATGTATGTCTGTGTTTCTTCTATGATCGTGAGGAGTATACCCTACCACGTGCCTGAGAAATATCATTTCAGCCACTTGGATGCGACTGGCCTGGCCATTGTTAAAGTCCAATTCTCAGGCCCATAAAGAAGTGTGGGAAGAGCCGTCACCTTGTAGAATTTTAGGCGTGTTCCTTTATTTGCTGACTTGAGGGTTCGCCTAATGGTCCCGCACATAAGGTTGAACTTATGCAACTTGTAAAGTATTTTATTAAAAACCTTAATGATTTTAAAATCAAGAACTGATAAAAAGTCAACATTACCTTCTGAACACTTCTTTTGCCCTGTATTGTATATGACAGCAGTAGTTTCAAATATGCTTATTCGTCATTCATGTTATATTTTCCAACCACGTGATTCATAGTACTTTTCCATCGTATTGAGCATTTAGGTATCACACACACACACACACACACACACACACACACACGTATTTAAGGGTGAGCCTTGTCACTGCAGTCACGTATTCTTGTTCCCCGCAGTCCTCTTCGTCTCTATATAAGAACTACTTTCAGTCTTCCCAAGTACAACAAACAAGGTATTCTCGCAGTATCTCTTCCTGAGCTCGTTTTCTTTTAGAGTGTTTTTCAAAAAGCTACTATGCCTGATAAATCTTGTTTTCTCCATGTTTATTATAGTCCAACCTCAAGTCCTTTCAAACTCTCTCATGTTTTTGTGAGTCTTCTCTAAAACCATTTGTCTATGTCTTTAAGCCGCCTTTTCTCTTCTTTGCCCCTCAAGTCCAAGATTTATGCCCATATGACAAATACTCTAAATAAAGGCATTAATAAAAGCCTTCCTGATCTCAGCATCAATATGTTTATTGTGCAGCAAAGTGCTTTAATTCTGAAAGACCAACTTGCCAACACTGTTCTTGTTGTAATCTCCAGAATACATGTATTATTTGCACAAAGACACTGTCCAAGCAAGAGAACTCATTAATGTTCTTGACCATTACATTTTGCAATTTTACGTTCACTTTTAAGCAACATTTCTGTTTCTCCATAATCACGATTTTTGTTTTGTATAATCCCATTTTGAGTTCAAACTTGTGAAACTCTTAATGGGATTCTCTTTAAGTTCTCATTGGGAACTCTTAGTATCCACTTCAGTTCCCAATCTGAATTTGCTAGTATTGCTGTGTTGTCTGCTACTGATTTTTACACCCTTCGTTTGTCCTTTCTTCGCTAAAATAATCCATTCTGAAGCCATCTGTTCTGTAAGAATTTGAATGGGACAGGTGTAAGAGACAAAACAAGACACACACACATACACACACACACACAAACTCATTGCCACTAAATAAATATAATGGAATCTTAAGGTCATATAACCATATGACTTGAAAATTTATTTCACCTGACTCAGTTTTTATTACTTGATTTGTCTAAATCGTACTTTCTATGAGCACAGAAATTTTACATTGCTATCAGTTTAATTTCTCACTAGAACACAAGTTGTGTAAGTGCCAGTTAAATTTTGAAGTTTACACCGAAAGTGGAAACATCAAAAAATCCCACATATGTAACTATTGTCAACAAATAAGGTAGGTCATGGGCCATATTTTTATAAAATAATACTATGCAGGTAGTTGGGATTGCAAGTATAATATATATATAGGTGTGTGTGAGGGCCGTAGCTAGACTCTTGGGGACCCTGGGGCTGAAAGTTTATCTGGGCCCCTCCATTTTTAGTAAACCTATATGTATTTACATGTGTGCAGAACTACTTAAACTACAGCTTTATCCTTACACGAGTTGTCACAGGATGGTGCCACTCGTACAAATCTTCATTTTTTGGTGACCCTTAGAAGGGCAGTGTGGCGAGAACGCTATCTGTGATGTATGTTCTGCTCGAGCCACGCTGTGATGCTCGGTGGCTGTGCCCGCTGTTCGTGGCATACTGCAGTCCTCCATCGGTACGTAGAGCCCACTGCCGTCCAGATGATGTCATCGCTGGTTCATCACAGGGCAAGAAAGCGAAGAAAGTCTATTCTTCTTTCCTTCCTGGCTACGCCTGCGTGGTCTGATGGAGTGTGGCAAAAATTCTAGCGGTACTCTTTTATGCCCTGACAGGTTGGTGTGCCATGAGTCTATCAGAGTGCTGCCGATCTCTGATTGACTCGCTGTAAGCTTGTCAAGTGTCACGTCTCAGCTGGTACCGAGAGCAGATGTTTGCTTCGCTGCCATCACAGAATATTGTGTTATACATGTAGACTACAGTTTTGCATACTTCTGTTGGACTTAAAAATGCATGAATATTAGACAGATGTGGATAGAAGGGATGAAATAAAAAACGATAATTTTTCTGTTCAAAATTTATTCCTATATACATATTTTACTTAATTGACATATTCAGAAAATTAGTTTACTTATTCAACAAGGTATAATTTATTTACAGGAATGATTTTTTTTCTAGACTTTATGTTTGCAAAGATGTCAATAATTCTATTGAAGTCTGTATTTTGCGCTGTGTTGTTCTCGATATAAAAAGAGCCAAACTACTAAGTTGTTGGGTCTTGATGCTCGTAGAAAATTTTTTTATTAGTTTCAGCTTTGAGAATGATCTCTCAGCTTTTGCTACTGTTAACAGGAACTATAAGGTACATCAAACAAGCAGTGATGATATCAAGGTAGCTTCAAGCTAAGGAACTGTTTTCAATCAAATGTAGAATGCGAGCTGTTTTACAAATGCTCTAACTTTGATCTGAAAGAACTTCTGACTGATAACAACTGTGACTGAAACAGTGGTGATACGTCATCTGAAAAGCTTTGTGCAAGTTTATCAGCTTCGTCCCGGAATTCAACCTCAGTAGATGTGATGAGGAAATAAGGTTGTACTACTCTGTACACTTACAACTGCTTTCATACCTTTGAATCTGTTGTCCAGGTTGATAGTAGTGTATCAGTTATAAGGTAAAAGACTCACTCTAACCTGTTCTTAGGTTCTGTTAATCTTTGGTCCTCACAGAGTTCGTTAAAGTGTTTTTTCACCTTTCTAACTCTTTCTCAGAGAATTCATCAACTGTAATTCTTCACTTTACATATACAGTGGAAATCGGTTAACACGAAATGACGGGGACCAGTTATTTTTTTCGTGTAAACCGAATTTCGCGTTAAGCGAACAAAAAGTGAAACAAAATGAGGAAGTGAACAAATAGTGTACTGTACATTATTTATTGTACTGTCTAGTAAAATGCAACAAATACAACCTTTTATTTATCCTCATGGTTTATTATTGTTAATTTTTCTTAAAATTATTATTAGCTGTTCTAAATTTAGTCCTATGATTTAGGTTTTCTTATAGACTACTGTATGTCTTTCAACTTTTCCGTAGTTTTCGTGTTTATCTTTATTTAAAATAATCCGTTATTTTCTTTTGCACTATTTTATTTTCAACAAATTGTTCTAATTTATCAACATGTTCAAACATTTAACCTTCCGAGTTGGCTTCAAAAAAAATATCGACGAACACGGCTCAGCAACGAAAGCATATCGGTAGCGGTAGGAACATTTTCACTATCACTTTCCGTGTCAAGTTCGTCGTCACTATCATCACCTTCACAGTTGTCAACTTGCACTGTTTCCACGATATCGGTATCTGTTAATACGGGAGCCGTAGTTACGTTCTCGTCGACAGTCACGTACTCATTTAGAGAAATTGAAACATTTAATACAGATGACACACGATTAAACATTTCAGATAGTGTAGGATCAATTTCATTTTCATCGGGTTGTTCAGTTTCTGAATTCAAAATGAATCGAGCATGAGCGAAACAATTTTCAATTGTTGTAGGCGTCACGAGGTTCCACGCTGTTCTTAACAAGTTACAAGCATCCAGAACATTTACACAGAAATCTTTTTTCCCCTCAATAGTGGCCAAGTATTTCCACAGAAGTAACTTTCTGTACTGAAATTTTAAATTTTGAATAATACCTTGATCACAAGGTTGTAGGACACTAGTCGTGTTCGGTGGTAGAAAAACAAGTTTAATTGCCATCAATTTTAGGTCACATGGGTGGGCAGGACAGTTGTCAATAATTAACACAATTTTCCTCTTCTGAGAAGTGAAATGTTTTTCTAACGAAACCAGCCATTCGGTAAAAATTTTAGACGTCATCCACGCTCGTTTGTTAGCTCTATATTCTACTGGCAACTTTTTAACATTTTTAAAACAGCGCGGCTTTAAACTTTTTCCTATAACAAGTAACGGACGTTTTTCTGACCCATCAGCATTGCAACCTACCATCACTGTCACTCTCTCTTTGGACTTTTTACCACCAGAGCACTGCTCCCCTTTGAATGAAAGTGTTTTATCGGGCATACAACGGAAAAATAGTCCTGTTTCATCGGCGTTGAAAATATCCTTACGTGGATAATCTTTTAAAATTGCAGGCAGCGTAGATTGCAACCACGATGATGTCATTTCTTGTGACACCTGTCTTGATTCGCCACAGATGTTTTTAAAGGTAATGCCATTTCGTTTTTAAACCTTTCTAGCCAGCCAGGATTTGCAGTGAACTTTAAGTTCATTTGTTCAGCAAAAACGTTTGCTTTCTCCATCAGTAGTGGTCCAGAAATAGGAGCATCTTGTGATCTTGCTTGCTTAAACCAAACAAGAAGAGCAGCCTCTAAGTTTTCGTGGTTTGCCTTACGGAAACGTTTTCTGCCTGGTTCAAACTTGCCCGACTCATACAGTTCTAAAGTTTTATCTCTATTTTTTATAATCGTGGATAACGTCGAGTTTGGTATACCGAATGTTTTACAGATTTCTGTTTTAGTTCGAATACCCTCATTAACAGCTTGGAGGAGTTCAACTTTTTTTTCTAAAGAGAGGGCACTTTGTTTACTCACTTTCTTCTCCATTTTACTTCCGGACTGCAAAAACGAAATTTACGAAAGCGTAACTTCACTTAACACGTACACGTCACACGCTTAACGTCACTTAACTGGCTGTAAAAAGACTAAGAAGTTTGTACAGTAAAAAAGTAAACAGTTAATCCTCAGAACTGAGTAAATTTTTTACAATAAAATGTTATCGGTACCGTACCGCAAACATTACCACCGCTGTACACGCACAGAATACAACTGAACTGAACTCACCACACCCTATAGAATAGGTAGTTAATGTAAGCGATAACGGTTTATTTGCGGTCAATGAACAACACATTTGGTGCTGAAGGAGAGGCTATGGTTTCTCGTAAACAACGGTACACTGTATACAGTACGTACTGTAAATAGAACTTGGTACTGAAGACAAAACAAAACAGGTAGACAAAACAAATTATGGTCACTACCTGCTCTTTCTCTTTTAGAGATGAAGAATGGATTCCTTTACATCGAAAAGAAGCTTTTGGGCGTACTTGTGTGGCTTTATTTTGTATGCAGTTACTTAAAAGCCAGCCAAAAAAAAATTATTTTTAACAAAAATTTTTCGTGTTAACCGATATTTTTCAGGTAAACCTTTCGTGTTAACCGTACAAATAATACACTGTACATAACAAACGGCGATCGGTACCCGAGTGGTATTTCGTGTTAATCGATATTTTGTGGTAACCGTTTTCGCGTTAAACGATTTCCACTGTATCTTTAACGGCCATTTCAAAGGAATTCGAAGATCCATTACTTCAATCAGTGAATTTCCCAGAAGATCGTAGGCTGTCATTATATCTCATGTAAAACTTAGAGGTAATATTGATCTGCTCCAATATCTTACACTGAACAATTAAAAGTAGAACAAAACTGAAACACTCAGTTTGTTTTTCAGGCGTATTGCTTCATTTCTTTCAGAGGATTTTTTGCTTGTGAATATAATCTGTCTTAATGCTTTCATAACATCAGATAATCTTTCTTACAGAGCAAATACAGCATCATATCTTCCCTCCCAGCATGTTGGATTTAATGTTTTCAGAGTCACATTTGACAGACTCTCTGAGCATATTTTCAGCACTTGCCAACGAATAATACTGTGGCTAAAAAAAAGTCTAAAGATTTTGAATGTTTTCAAAGAATTGAGCTATTTCCTGATTGCACTCTACAGCATCCTTAAGGACCAAGTTCAGATTATGACTGGTAGAGTGGGCAAAATAAGCCTGGGGTGCAAGTTCTTAGATTGTTTTTTGAACACCACTGTACACACCACTCATACACTCATAACAGATGCGCTGTCATACCCTTGTCCTCAGCACTTTGTTATATTCAGGCCTTTGTCTGTAATAGATTTTAAAATCAGATTTTCAAGTGTCATCTGTTACATCAGTGAAGGAGGCGAATGCTTCACAAATTTTCAGCTTACAAGGTTTTCCATTACCATCATTTACTATTTTCACGCAACGAAACACTTCACTCAGCTGATCTATTTTACACCAACTTTGTCTCTACTTATTGCCACACTGCTAAATACTTTGTTCTTGACGAGGCCTTTCGGTGTCTCCAGCATCTTCAGGTCTTAAAACGACCTGATGGTGGAGAAACCGAAAGGCCTCGTGAAGAATGAAGTATTTAGCAGTGTGGCAATAAGTAGTGACAAAGTTGGTGTTAAGATGGCTGGTAATAAAACTAATAAAATTGATGATCTACTTTACTCTGACGTCTTGAGTTGTGTCCATAACAGATAAAAATGGCATGCTCTGTATTTCTAATGTAATTTCATTAAGCACTTCATCAGCCATCAGAGAGATTATTTTGTTTTGAATTATTACGGGTCCCGCACAAAAATAGGAAGCTCGGCGATATATCGGCAAAATGATTTAAGTATGGGTGATATGTGAGCATGATTACTTTTTTTGCATGAGGCCGCTTGGCGACCGGCACTGCAACACATGCGCTAGTTTGCTATTCTAATACTAATTCACATTGTTATCCACCTGGCTCCTATTCTTGCATCTTGTGAAAATAGTTACTTAATTCAACATATTTGAACAAAACATGTGTTATGTGTGGTCTAGCTTGCTTTTCACCATGTAAAAAATGTCGTTTTTAATTAATTAATATTTGACTTTTGGGGGCCCTGGGGCAGTGCTCGTCTACTGCTCTGGTGTGTGTGTGTGTGTGTGTGTGTGCACGCGCACGCGCGTGACAGAACGAGAGAGAGAGAAGGCTTATGGTTGGGGGGGGGGGGTTATATCATTATACCAAGTGCTGGTTCATCACAATAAATTTTTCTCATAAGATGCATATGCTTTTAAGTGTTTATTTGTCACCTCACCCCGACCTAACCTGTGCTCATAGACTCTTCAAAGCGGATCAGGATTTTGTCTTCTTCTGTAAGGGCTTGAGTGGGCGTATTAGTAAGAGTAAGTGTAAACATAAATGTAATTACACCAAAGGTGTTAACACTTTGATCGCGGGCCCTTAACATAGTGGTCATTCGCCCATGCCAGGGCATTTTTGCATATATTTAAAATGTTGTATCTTCTAAACTGTATGATAAAAAAATATGCTACCTATCTTTTAATGAAGATCTAAGTGGCTTCCTTAAAACGGTGTATACTGTATGTCATAGGTGTATACTGTATGCCATTGTGTTGGTTATTTTCCCTGAAATTGCTTTTCAAAAAGTTATGTTTTCGGAAGAAAAAACAATTGGCCACAACACATGTTGATACTAGAAACTCGCAATTTTATTTTTACTTGTTAGAAATGGATTAAACAATACATTACATAATGTTTGTAATATATATTGGTTTATAAAGGTGTACTTTTGTAATTTTTTTACAAGAAACGCTTGTCTGACTTTTGACACGTAAGTGGTGTTTAGTCAACTAACATAACAGTTTGCCGCGCACTGTTTCATGTCAACTGTATCTACGAAAGTGAACGCATGTGTGATCTAGCAGATGATTTGTGTAGTACAAGGCCTGACATCATTTCAAAACAGCTCCAATGACATCTTTATACATATTGAATCATGGAAAACACATTGAAACTTCAGGACGTCAATTGACGTCCATCGGCGTCAAAGTGTTAAAGTTTTTGGGTTGTTTGACCATGGTTGAGTATAAAAGTGTGTGCTATATGTTTCCCAGTTGTTAAGTTGTAAAAGCTTTCAAAGTCTTCGAAAGATAGAATTTGGGTAGGGGGCATACCATCTTATATAGCCCTGTATGAAAAAAAATTGTATGTAATATAATCATGTGCAAGTCATAAACCATAATCCTGTATTGAACTGTTTTGTTTGCAGAATGACATTTCGAACATAGTATGCCATTTATTGGAAAGTGGGTGTGCGACAGTCACGATCGCGGCAAAATGCTTTGCTCTGTTGCCGCATATCGGCAGTGGCGGCAGTCAAGGAGTGACTCACAAGACTGCGTGGAGTCAACAGCAGGCTGTTGTTATAAAAAAGATACATGATATTTTGGATGACCTCTTTGCCAACATCAATGAAATTCAGGTAATTTAAAAAAAAATTATATCATTTAATGTACCTGAACGTGAGTAACATAAAGAATATTAGTGTGCTGTGAGTGTTAGTAGAATCTTTTTAAATTCACTTTTATATTCATTTTATAACACAATTAGTAGACTTATATGTGCTATATGCACGTGTGTCTCCATAAGTGAGGAGACACCCAGCAGATGTTGAGGACCTAACTCTTAGGTGGGGGCCCGTCATTCTGGCCGTCTTATTGTTTTTTAAATTTGAAATCCTGCCATGCTACACACACACACACACACACACATGTTGATCATACTTCTAGGGCTCCACCAACAACACTACTCAAGATTAGTGGTAAGATTTTTAAATGTTTATTTTCCATATCTTTGTTTCAGTATAGAAAACTTTAAAAGTGACAGAAAATAAAAAGTGGAAAACAGAATGAGTGTTCAAAGTGTTTTAGCCACTGATATTTAATTTATTATAACATATGCTCATGTTTGTTTGTTAGAAATGACGTGAGTTGAAGTGCTTGTTGTTATACTAGTCTCAGTTAATTTTGAGCGCAACGTAAAAGTTTTCATTTGGTGCACCAGAAGAGACCTACAGAATTCTTTCTTGTATGTGTGTGTACCCTTGAATGATACTATGAGGTCGGATAATTTATTCAGTAAGCTGCAGTTTTATGTAATGGGTAAAGTAATAAATTATATAAACTACTTTTCTGTGTCAGCAAATGTTCTCCTTTAGCTGATAAATTTATTGGTAGGACCTCCACGGAATTTGCCTGTGGGGGCCAATAAAATATATAAGTAGGTCTGTGTGTGTGTATGTGTGTGCATGCGCGTGGGGGAGCACAGTATTTTCAGGACTATAATTATGTCCAATAACTATTTAAAAAAGGAATGAAAAAGAAAACAAAATGTAATTTATGATGTGTAAGTCATGAGTTACGGGAACTGCGGTTTCGGTTATGTACAGTTATAATAAGAATAAGCAAATTGTCATGAATTTCAACAATTGTTTGCCCTTTTTTATATTGTTCTAAAAGAATCTGATCTGAAAGACATAATAAAAAATGTATATAATGAAAAGCATTTGTGATGTCAAAAATTACTTTCTAATGGGTGTCAATTATAGTGATATTTTTCCTTCCGCAAAAAGTTTTTTCACAAGTCATAAAATTCCATAATATCCACAGGTATTTATGTTCTGTAATGTATTCTCCTGAATTTTATCTTTAATTTAGTAGATAATGTGCCACATTCACTCTTTACTTTAAGCATGCGTAGTAGTGAAATGTCCCTTGTCGGTATAGAAATTATAGTTGCTACTTCTAGGGTGAATATGTGATTGTAATATAATATTGCTGCGACATTTACTTAATGCTCTCAAAAATTCAAGAGCATCATTCTACATATTTCTTGACTAGCCCAGCGCCTGCAGCAGCCGTCATCGTTCAAGGCTATTTCAGATGTGATGGCTGTGTCAAGGTTGTGCACTGATGTATGAGCGCATGTAACTACGTAAATTATCTCAGCATGCCGCCCAGAGAACAGAAGAATATTAACCTCTGTGGGGTATATAGAAGTGTCAGCGGCCAGCTTAGAAGTTAGTTACACTTGGCGATTTTGGAAGTGTGGTTCGCAGTGATTGTTGTGGATTAGTGGAAAGTGGTTATTATGTTAATTAGTGCAGATCTTGAATAAGGTGACATTTAATATTATGTTTGGACAAATTAAACTTGAATTATTCTATAAGAGTGCTTTGTTGATTTGTTACTTTGTGTCTAATTAAAGTTTTTAATTAGTGACGTCAATGGTCATTGGTGTCCTTTATTCAGTTTCCACGAAACAACATGACAAACAAAGTGATTGTTATAACAATATATTCTATCAGTGGCGGCCCATGCTTAGGTTGCACAGTTGCACAACCCCCATTAAATCCCCAGTTGTATTTTAAATTATAGAATTATGAATAAAACAATAACTAGCAATAGTGTTTTCAAGCTAAATAATCGTAAGTAATCATTTGGCGATTAAAAAGCGCAGAGCAATACTATAAACCGTACACGCTCTTGCCACGGTGTACATGGCATATGTGCACCAACTGTGACGCGCTTTGTATATGGGGAAATACACTGGAGTAGTGCTCTGGCTGGCTAGACTCGGGTGCTCCTATTGCAACGATATAGGTTCGCTTGGTGTTATTAAGGACTGCAAACCCCGCTTGTGCGTAATGGCGCCACCAGTCTGTTGGTAAATAAAACTTGGTGCACCAGGTAGGAATAAGTAAGTTTATATTGTTATGCTACTTGAGTTAGTTAGTGTCGGCCGAATTTTTTGTGAATTTCGTCCTTAATGTCAGTTAAGTGTGAAACTATATTACTTCTATCAAATTGTATCGTTACAAGTGTCAGTCCAATTCATCGTTAAATGTAAATAGTAGTACATATAAAGGATTAAGGTGTCATAGTGTAAGATATTTAACTGGTAGGACACAATGAATCCTGTCATAAACTTAACGAAAACGCTGTTCAGTTTACGTCATATTGGGAAAAAAAATTAAATTAAGAGAGTAGTTAGGCTACACCAGATCTTACAAATTTAATCAAAATGTAAAATCAGGTAACAGAATGTTTAATCGTAAATTTAAAAAATATTTATATAATAAATATTCTATGGTTATGTGGGTGACAAAAAAATTGCATTATTTTGTTTTCCTTACGTATTGTTTGGAGGGGAGGAGACTTGGACATTTTCTGTTCGGATAATAAAACAATTTAATACCATTCAACCCAACTGCAACCCTCAAATTTTTCAACCACCAGCCGCCACTGTATTCTATATGTAATTTTACACACATACAGTATATAATATGTAATATATAATTATAATAATATTAGTTACTGTTAGTAGTTACTATTAATAAAATATATTAAAGGATAAATGACTATGAGGGTAATTAATGCTTACGTATGATAACATTTTTTTTTGCGTTTGTGACATAATTTTATGGTTCCATTTAATGATCAGTTATATTGTTAGCGTGGTTAGTCATTGAATGTGCTGATTTTGGAATACATGTTTTATTAGAAAAGAGAATTACATCGAGTTGTGTGCATCATTAGAATTTTTTATTATAGAATATTCATAATTGAAAACAGGTTAGCATTTTTTAAATTGTGTTTAATATTATGACTTATTCTATAAAAAAGATTGTGTAAAGAAATAAATTTATGTACAGTTTGATAAGGGAACCCATAAATAAAGAAAATGTTTGAAAACGTGTGACTGTTTTAATAGGAAAAAATGCTGTATCAACTAATATCCATACTAATGTACTTTAAGTTGAAAAATTGTTATTGATGATTTAACATTAATTTAAATTAATGATGATAACATGGAAAGAAAAAACTGCTAAAAATGTACCATAGAAATATTGCACAGGAAACTAAACTTATCGCGTTTCAGATAAAGAATCCAATGCCCACAAAAAATAATGACCCATGGTAAGTGATGATACCATGTAGAATAAGTACCATTAGCTGAGTAAGACTATCGAAAAAAAAGGACAAAGAAGGCAAATTTCCAGAAACAGCATCTTTTGAGCGGATTTTTTTTTAAACGATAGGTTTAGTGTTTACCTAAAAGTTTATCCAAGTTCCAGACTTCGGACCCCCCCATTTTCCCCGACTTTTCACTTCCGGCAAACAGCGGAGCACGAGTCACTGAAGTTTTCCTCAATTTTTCTGATGATAACTTCACCAAATCAGAAAAATAAAAATACCAGCGTGTTCCCCAGAAAATTCCTATCGATCTGTGTTAGTCGTGCATTTTTTTAAAGGCAACATAACTTACAAAAATATTAAAACTTACAAAATTGTGCATTTTCAGATAATGAGTGACATAATGATTTTTTCTTCATAAAAAAATTGTGGAATATAGTATTCCAATAGACGAATTTCCATATTAATTTTTATCCCGAAATATCTTATCATTAAACCACAATAAATTTTTCAAGTTGGAAACGGAAATTTTTCAAAATTGGGCCCTGACATCACAGGACTTTTTTTTTTTTAAATTCTTGTATTTTCATGCTCTATCAGCTTGAGAAAAAAGTTTGTTCTTTTATACCTTCCCAAATAATAATTTTTAACTTTTTTATTGTGCCCTTTAAAACAGTGAATGGCCACGCAGGCTGAATCGAGTATACATATGCGCCGCCAAGCGGCAGTACTACGTACTTGCCAGAGCATCAGCTGCTGTTAACGACGCCCCTGTAGGTAGTCTAAAAAGAAATATAAATGTCACAATTAACAAAAACATTTCATTACATCACTACATTTACAATTAGTGTGCAAATGTGTAGTACGTAGTGCCCCCGCTTGGCGGCGCATATGTATACTCGATTCAGCCCGCGTGGCCATTCGCTGTGTAAAAGCGCAAAATAAGTTACAAATTATTATTTGGGAAGCTATGAAAGAACAAACTTTTTTCACTAGGTGATAGAGCATGAAAATACAAGTATTAAAAAAAACTTTGTCCTGTGATGTCAGGGTGATGACTGAACCCAATTTTGAAAATTTCCCTTTTCAACTTGAAAAATTTATTGTGGCTTAATGACAAAATATTTCGGGATAAAAATTAATATGGAAATTCGTCTATTGGAATACTATATTCAAAATTTTTTTTTATGAAAAAAAAAATCATTATTTCACTCATTATTAACGGAAATCTGAAAATGCACATTTTTGCAAGTTTAAGTTTTTTTGTAGGTTATGTTGCCTATAAAAAATGCACGACTAACACAGATCGATAGGAAATTTTCTGGGGAACACGCTGGTATTTTTATTTTTCTGATTTGGTGAAGTTATCATCGGAAAAATTGAGGAAAACTTCAGTGACTTGTGCTCCACTGTTTGCCGGAAGTAAAAAGTTGGGGAAAATGGTGGGTCCGAAGTCTGGAACTTGGATAAACTTTTAGGTAAACACTAAACCTATCGTTTAAAAAAAAAAATCAGCTCAAAAGATGCTGTTTCTGGAAATTTGCTATTTTTAAATTGGTCTTACTTGGCTACATATGTTTTCTGTTTAGAATCAGATGTCATATTTTTCAAAGGTCATAGTATAGACAGAAAACTATACTATACTAACGCTACTATACTAATGACGGGTTGTACTGAATTATTATGTACGGATTGTATGGCCTTGGTCTTCCAGTTTCTCTGTGCTGAAAGGTGTTAACTACTCGGCCAGACGTTTCCGCCTCACCGCTGAAGGCCATCTTCAGTGTAAGGACTTGAACAGCTGACGAGGTATACTTTGAGCCTTTGCCACAGAACTGTTGTACTGACGTACATCGTGTCAGCTGTTGAAGTCCTTACACTGAAGACGCCTTCAGAGGTGAGGCAGAAACGTCTGGTCAAGTAATTAACACCTTTTGGCATGGAGAAATTGGAAGACCACAGCCTTACAACCATGACAGTAATTTTAATCCCATTATAGTGTTTTTATTTATTTCTAACTGTTGTTATTTCTGATTAAAGTTATAATTAGTGACTTCATCTGGTGGCAGTTACTTTGTTTCCACTACTTACTACTTCTGTTTAAGAACAGAGAAAACTGTGCCATCACTTACTGGACCAAATAACAACTGATGGTCTGTAGCTATTAGGCAGAGCAACTTTCTATGTGTAACCCAATTTTGTTTTTGTATTTTGAATATTGGCTCAATAAAGCAACTGGCCCTAATAACTGTTGGCTCCATTAATTGGAGTACACTGTATATAATGTAATCCTATACATTATAGTAGTGTGTTCTCACGTAGGCTTCCGCGGCCGGTGTCCACTCTGTTTTCGAAGTCTTCTTCCGGTTTGTATCACAACGTTTCACTCATATTACAATGAGTATCCTCAGGTCTAAGTGACAAAAACGCCGGCAAGCGAACGCAGTTATATAGTGTAGAAGTGGCGGTGGGTAGTCCGGTAAGTGGACCCTGCCCTGTGGGCATTACGGTGTGTGGTTGTTTGTGCGGTCAGTCAACCCAGGTGTAGTCAAACCGGAAAGTAAAGGGTACCAGGTCGTACTAAGCATGGCAGTTTCTCTGTTGAAGTTAGTATGACTTCGTGCCCTTTACTTTCTGGTTTGACTGTACACGGGTTGACTGACCGCAAAAACAATGCACACACCGTAATGGCCACAGGGCAGGGTCCACTTACCGGAGCACCCACCGCCACTTCTACACTGTATAACTGAGTTTGCTTGCCGGCGTTTTTGTCACTTAAGACCTGAGGATACTCATTGTAATATGAGTGAAACGTCATACAAGACATTTTTGACGCGGTCCATACCGGAAGAAGACTTCAAAAACATTATAGTAGTACTTCGTAGTTTTTATGTTCTCAGTTACACTTTGTCAAGCTATTAATTTGTGTCCATAAAAGGTTGTTGATAATTCAGCATATCTGATGATATAGTACCTACAAAATCACAAAACGTGCTGAATTATCAAGTGTCTACTGAGTGTCTTCTGTGGGTGTGGAGGGGGATGTGCGCACGTATATTTGCATTTCAAATTTTAATTTTGTATGTACACTTTTAGGCATATACAAGACCGAAAATAGAACTGGCCAGCGTTGTGTTAAACATACCTCACCATGGAGACCCAAGTCCAGTGGTGCGAGCGCAGAAACTGGCGAAACAGTTTGCAGGTCTAGCACAGTTTCTGCAGGCTATGTTGCTGTAAGTATTCAGTCTCCTTGATAGAAAGTAAGAATTGCTTCTTTAGAGAAGAACAGTGATCTTTTGATTGTTTGATTTTTATATATACAGTAGAACCCCATTATAGTGGACTAATTGGGACTGAAGGTTGCCTCTTAATAAAAGTCCAGTTTATAACAAATAAGTTTTGTAAGGTTGTATGTACAATAATACAGTACATCAATGAAACTATGGAGGTAAGTATCAAACGTATTTATTTTTACTTCCGTGTTCCATAAGGAAAAACGCCGTAGCTAGAAAACATTTTTGGGGGGAGGGGGTTGTTTGGTTACCAAGAGGTTTGGGGAGTATGGATATTCTAGGAGTAGGATTCAGACCTCCCAGATGCCCAGAAGTTTCCACTGGAAATAGGTATATTATTAAAAAAATACAGCAAACTCTTGATTATCTAGGCTAATCACCGGACAAATGCGCACGGATAGCTAAAAACACGGATAATGCGAGTTTGTGCTTTTTAATGCACAACGAAACTTTTAATAATAGGGAACATACAATACTGTTTGAAAATGCAATAATGTCAAACATTTAACACATTCAATTATCACTGTTATCAATAAGGTAAGCCGAAATAAAAATTGTTTACGTCTATTGTTGGTAAAACACTTGAGGTACAAAAACTGTACAAGACGTCAATCAGCCATGACTGTTATCACAGAACAGCAACAAAGAACTGCTATACAGTACATTGTTTGGTGTTTAATTCTTGAACAAAGCATGCCGCCAGGTCACTTGCAGACGAGAGAGCGCTCGAATTCCAAGCGCGCAGTTCACATTATTCAAAATGCCGTGACGAAAATAAAGGAAATAAAATAAGACAATAAACCTCGGGGATGCACAGATAACCAACAAACCGGATAATCAGCACACGGATAATCGAGTTTGCTGTACGTCTTTTCGTGTTTTTAGCAAAAGCATTAATTTTATTTGCAGAGTATAGGCTACTGTTCAAAGGTTTATATTAAATTTGTTACAGCAGTGGCATTAATACATTGCAACAGTCTCAAAATCTTCAAACAGACAAACTTATAAAACAAAGTCCTTATAAAATCTTCTATCTTTTTTCGATGCAAATTTATTTATGACTTCATCTGTTGAAATGTCCCTTAAGACATATTATTATGTTTCTGTGCATGGACATCAACGCTAATCCACTGAGGCAACTCTATCCACAAGAGTTTCTCAAGTAGGTCTTCAGTCTTCTTAATGTGGAAAAGGTACGTTCAGGTGTACAAGTGGTAACTGGCAAAGTGGAGAATATATTTAACAGAATGAAGATATTCTGGTAAAACTCCTCGTTACATTCTCCTAAAGCTTCGATAGCACAGGATGGGCGGTCAGTCTCATCCCTCTTCTCCCAAAAAATTCTCCATAGGTCAAACTCTGATTGTAACAGATCCAAATTAACTTTGTTTTGGTACAACTTCAAGCTTTCAGTGTCTAAAAAAGTAGTAGGCTTACAGCAAACAGATGGTAAAAGAGAGTTTAAATTTGCAAATACTTCTTTGTGATCAAGAAATCTTATTTTTAGCTGATTGTTAAAGTCATCGAGAAGTGGAATGGCCATAGAGATGCGAAAATACTTTTCTGGGTCTTCCGTTTGTATGTTACAATGGTTACATTGTGATGGAGTTAAACGGGGAAGCGTGATTTCTCCGCCAACATCAGCTAGTAAGGATTTTGCAGACTTGTATATAATGGAGAATTCACACTCAATATTCATGCGAATATTCTGAAAGAGGTCAACAATATTTTGAACGTGATCAGTTGCTGATTTCAAATCACAGAGAGGTGACTTCAATACCTTACACAAAGTCAAGGTATAAGGAAACACTTTGGCTAAGAAACAGAGACTAAGAACAAACTCTCCATTAAGCAGAGCTGTTACTAAAGATGAGGATTTGGATGAGGTATCCATGTCTGGATCATCGCTTAAATCTTCTAACGTGGTGAGAATCGGTTTGAAAAGGTCCTTGAATTTCAAAAGACTGCTATGATTTTCAACCCATCTGGTCGCACACATGGATGTTAAAGTTTTCCACTGGGAGTCAGATTTATTTGATTGCAATACACTCATTCTTTTAGGAGAGCTCTTCAGAAAAGGTGATCGTAGTCTTAACTGTACCAACACAGTTTCTTACACTTTGTAAATTGCACGAGTGGCATAAAGCTAGATTTAACAAGTGGGAACAGCAATGGACATACAGAGCTTCTGGATAATCTTCTCTGATTAGTGCTTGCACGCCTTTGAATGATCCTTTCATCACAGAGGCACCATCATAGCCTTGCCCAACTATCATTTTGCAATCCAAACCAAGATCTTCCAAATATGAAGTTATATTCCTAGCTATAACTTGTCCGGTAGTATGACGAAGACGAACAAAGCCTAAGAAGTCCTCTTTTGACACATAATAATTATCTTCTTTTTTTGTATATCGTACACAGAGAGATAGCTGTTCATGTCCAGCAATGTCTGCAGTTTCATCTACTAAAATGGAGAACATATTGGCTTCAGTTATATCATTGACAATTTGCTTCTGAATAATTTCTCCACATATCTGAATAAGATCGTTCTGGACTGTTGGACTCATGTAAGAGGCATTTAAAGACATACTCTCAGTGTGATTGATCAATTTTCGGTCACCACATAGTATTCTCATCCTTAGTAAAGCCCTAAAATTGCCATCATTATGAAAAGGCTCTTCATCTTTTAGCGATATGGGTCCTGAATCTTTAGTTCCCTTGAGAGCAAGTTCTTGTCGACCACAAAACTTGATAGTTTCAACTATGGAAAATAACTTGTCTCGATTTTCTTTTACCTGTTTCTTCCTTGTTGAATCAATGATGTTTCTTATGTCACGGTTAGGCTCTTTGGAGACACTTAAGAAGTTGCTCCCTGAAATCATTGCTTCTTTATGGTATGTATTGGATTCATGACTTTTAAATAATTCTAAAGCATCTTTCCAATTTTTATAGGGTTCTTTGACTAACGATTTCAATTTCTGATGACCACCTTTACCAGCTGTATCTTTTGAAAATAGCAAACAATATTTACACAGAGCCCCGTCAGTTTTTGTGTAGGCAAGCCAGGGAAAACGATGTAGCCACTGTCTTTGAAATCTTAGATTTCTTTTCCCACTAGGTGGGAATTCAAATTCCATTTTAGGAACCCATGGATTTTTCAGAACATTTAGTATGGTTTCCCGATCAATTTTATCACCGGGAGTGTGCACATATTTACCTACGTCAACATTATGCCAATCATCATGCTTAGGATTTGTTTGTGAATTTACAGTAGGATAAAAGTTGAATTCTGATATTACTTTTTCATTTACAGTAGAAGTACTTGCAACAGGCTCTGCAGGTTCTTTGGGCTCTATGTCACTGGTTTTCTTAGCCTTGGCGAGAAAGTTCTTTATCGACAGTTGGGAGCCTGGACGTTTAGCCATTATAGTTTAACGTCTTCTAAAAATAAATAAAAGAAACTAGAAAAAATAATTTCGCATGGTAGAGAGCATTGTTGAAAATGATTGCATAGTATTTGTATTCCACGAAGGTGTAAAAGTTGTTTTTTATATCGACGGTGTTTTGGTAAAAGGCTGTAACCCTTATATTTTTCCTGTCATTATCTGACATTACTGACTTTTATTCTAATTCCATACACTCCCATCATGTAAAACTTTCCATACTGCATCACTCTATGTTTGAAGCATTATTATCGTTATAAAAGTAATTCCGTTTTTTTTTTATAAAAGTTTAATAAGGTACCTTATTGTCTTGTATGGTGTCAATAGTGAGGCTTACAGCATTATTGCCCGAAAACCTGGTTCAACTGTGTGTAGTTTCGGTTAAGGAAAAGGCATCAAGTGGGTTACGTCTAAGGATAGTGCTGCCTATGTACTGATTAGTAAAATGCTGTAACCCACATTTTTCACCTTAAATGTAATTTCTAAACATTTTAAGTACACTTTATGTATAAAATAACGTAACAAATGTGTGTAATAGAACCGTAGGCAATAACCTGAAAAATTTCAAATATTATTTGCACTATGCTTTTTGTCTCTCCTGAAAAATAAATTTTATAAATTAGGGTTACAGGTTTTTACTAAAACACAGTCGATATATTTTTGATACAGTATTAAACAAATTGATATTTGATAAACCTAAGGGATTTGGTTATTTAATTCAATTATTTACTAAATATCTCCTTCGAGCGCCATCTTGTTACCAACTGTAATAAGAAAATTACCAAGGTTCGTTTCAGCGAACCAGGAGAACAGAAGGTGGTTGCTGAAATAATAACAATCATTTATGTTCATCAATAATTAAACGTTATTATTACTTTATTATTATTCATATTTCATGTTAATAAAATCATACAGACAAAATTTGAATTAATAATTGACAAAGCGTGAATAATAGTTGTTGATTACCTTGAATCTCTTTTAATTTACTTACTCGCATTACAATAACAGATTCTTGAAATACATTTTTAAGAATTATAACGGGAACGCAAACCAGCCTTCTTATTACTATAAACTATAGTAAAACTATATTCTCACACACACACACAACACACACAAAGCTACTTTAGAGATCTCATTTTTAAATATTTTATGCTTTCTTCAAAATTTATTTCCCCATTTTATTTAATTTTTTAAAAAAGAAAAAAAACCAGCATTTTTAATTATTATTTTGAATGTCTACTTTCCTGTTCACGAGTAGAAGTTCGACTCCTGGAGTGTCTCCTCATGGCGTGCACTGTTTTACTGTTTTATAGTTCGCACTATCACATTTTACTGCCGAACTGTTAATTTTAGATGAATATTGGCCGGAAAACTGTTTGTATTTTAGATGTACATATAAAGATTCACATTTTTTATTGTATGCGGGCCCGCACTTACTGCCGAAACTTTTAATAGCTACCACTCGCGAGTGGTGATGAGATGATACTGGGGCGAGAAAAAGGCGCTATTTTGTGAAGCGACTGTTGTAGGAGGTTCAATTCTTATTGTCTTAAAGTTTATATCACTCCGCCAGCTGCATGTCACCGTTATGTAACGGAATTACTCATCAAGGATAGGCTCTGACGTAACGCTCGCCTGATGTTTCATTGCATAATTTGTTTACCGTTACATAATGTGTTTACTGGTTTTGTGTTCGTCATTGTCTGACCTTGACACAGCTTGTCGGCTATCAAATACGTTCATACTGGTTTTACAAAACATTGTTAAACAATTCTGCACAGTCAATGTTGCCACGGTTGTTTTCATTTCAAACAAATTTACCTCTCGGTTACAAAATTTATAATTTCTGTCCTTATCACTCAACAAGGGATAAAGTTATTATTATTTATTTATAAAAAAAAATACAAAATATGTTATTTATTATCAATAAAATATAAACTTCTTTACATTGTCTCAGGTAGGCCCCAAAAATGCCCCGCTACAATACCCCCTCAATGAGATATTTTATGCCGAAGCATAAAAAATCTCATTGACACATTCATACTTGCTAGAGGGATCAGCCAGGATATGTCGCCACAACCCCCTTTACGGTTTACAAAAATATAATCAACTCACCCTTGGTCCGGTGACTGTGACCGCATCTGCATGACAATACTGGACTTCTCTCTCGAGATCCCAACACCGTAGAGTCAGACAGATACTCAACGCCCCTGCCCTGACGCGCAGGCCAGCTCAGGTCCGCCGCCACAGCATCACCAAACACTGAAACAACAAATCCAAATATTAAATAGTGGCCTTATACAACACCATATCCCCAACTGATCTATTCCCCCCTAGCGGTGCTGGTTTGCGCTAAGAAGCACTGGTTTTGTTTTTACTCTCTTATTACTAACATGTATATATCAGAATACCTAACATAACTTAACATAAGAAAACACAGTACATTAATAATTCATTTTAAAATAAACAACTTACAATTAAAATGTTACACACTTTACATCATTAAATTAGCATATAAAATCAAAAAATTACTTTTAAACTTGATTTACTCTTATTAATTTGTTTCTCAAAATTACAAAAATTATTTTTTTTTTTTTTTTTTTTTTTTTTTTTATTATGGCCATCATTATTCCATTTCATTACTCTGGGTGATTCTACTTTATTCCTTATAATTTACTTTATCCATTTGGCATTTACTCATAATCTTACCCCTTTTATTATTCTAATGCTCCCTTACAAAATCTTTAACTAGTATGACACCCCTCTATCAAAATTTTACTAACCCTTCTCTACCTCTAACTACTTACTATTTTAACTCCAATCGCCACCTTCTACTCTTATAAAAAAAAAAAAATACTCTCTAACCCTTTGTACATAGGATACGTGTTTCCTTCCCAAAACTCATTCCCTTATGTTGGTCCCTGGACTCCCCCTAGGTAACCCTTTCCGGCGCCAATCGGTCCCTATCCCGTCCCAACCCTTGTTGCGGACTCCCCAAATACACTACCACTACTACAAAATTACCATCCCCAAAAAATCTCAATCTCATAACCTCACTACAATTACAACAAATTAACATCAACAAATAAACAATATATCGCTCAAAACTCTACATAAAATCTCCATTTCTACTGTGTCTCCACTTATTTCTCAAAATTCTATAACATTACATTAACTCAAAACAACATTGCATTATTTTCATTTCCACTATTACTTTAACTTTTACT
Organism: Magicicada septendecula; assembly: GCA_034769895.1. Classification (NCBI taxonomy): domain Eukaryota; kingdom Metazoa; phylum Arthropoda; class Insecta; order Hemiptera; family Cicadidae; genus Magicicada; species Magicicada septendecula. The sequence goes on along the minus strand of CM068374.1, from coordinate 416,467,671 downwards.
TCGATTTGGACAAATCTATGTCCCACAAAATTCAACTTGAATTGACTCAAACATTTTATTCAAACAATTCAAACAATTACTATCACCCACTTCTATCTTTTACAACCTATTGAAAATTTTACTTATCACAACTATTTTTCATTTTATTTTTAAATCTATAAACACATTGAAAACATATTATTATATTTTTATAATACTTATTCCTAACATACTAAATGCAAACAACACAATAAGACACAATAACACAATATAAGAAGTATTTAGTGCATCCAATTTTTAAATTCAAACAAAATTATTGAGTAGCAAATCATCATTATTAATTAAAATATATCAAATTTTTAATACGTTATCCCCTTGGATAACCTCCCAGCCACACACACTATTTCAGAATTATGGAAGACTGTGGCGCCTTTTCGCTTCCACAGAGACTGTATATTTTGGAGCAGGTTTTTACCTCTCCGTGTCTCTGCTTCCGCTGTTAAGTTTAAAATTGTTGAACATCAACATGTTCTCGTTAATAATTATACACCCTTAAACGGATCTACCACCTGGCTCTGCTGTTCCTTCTCGAACAGAGTGGCAGCCGCTGTTCCATAGTTTGGTGATTCCCCTTTTATTACCCCCCATCAATTTCAAAATGCACCTTTACAACGATAACAGCTATGGCCAGTTATGGCAGCGCGCAATCGTAATGTGCCCCAACCATAGCTGTTAAAGCTAAACCAATTCCACGGTCAGGGTTCGGTGAGGCCGTGACCGCCCGAAAAGTTGGGGAATCACAAGTAAAATTAAATTTACGAATTTATATTTAAATGACAATATTAATTTAGATGGGGTTTTAACCCACTTTGTATGGAAGCTTAACCATTATTAACATAAAATATTAAATACAAAATCTACAACCTTCCCCCATAGCAGTTCCACACTACACTGTTATGTCACTTCATTGAGCACCAAACTACCCCCCAAAATTATCCCCACATCTTGTATTGGTAACAAGTTCTTATACTACTACACATTTCTTCAAAACGTTCCTATACCCACTAATACTAAAATCTAACAATTATATTTGGTCACCTAATGCTAAAAATTTAGAAGAGAAAAAACATTTTTTATCTTAAATTTAGAATTATACACATCCAAAATTATTATTATTTTTTTTTTTTTTTTCAATTCTGTTCTCCCAAGTAGGCTTAAATTTATATAATTATATTATATAAATCGTCCCTACGTTCGGGCGCCACTGATACAGTATTAAACAAATTGATATTTGATAAACCTAAGGGATTTGGTTATTTAATTCAATTATTTACTAAATATCTCCTTCGAGCGCCATCTTGTTACCAACTGTAATAAGAAAATTACCAAGGTTCGTTTCAGCGAACCAGGAGAACAGAAGGTGGTTGCTGAAATAATAACAATCATTTATGTTCATCAATAATTAAACGTTATTATTACTTTATTATTATTCATATTTCATGTTAATAAAATCATACAGACAAAATTTGAATTAATAATTGACAAAGCGTGAATAATAGTTGTTGATTACCTTGAATCTCTTTTAATTTACTTACTCGCATTACAATAACAGATTCTTGAAATACATTTTTAAGAATTATAACGGGAACGCAAACCAGCCTTCTTATTACTATAAACTATAGTAAAACTATATTCTCACACACACACACACAACACACACAAAGCTACTTTAGAGATCTCATTTTTAAATATTTTATGCTTTCTTCAAAATTTATTTCCCCATTTTATTTAATTTTTTAAAAAAGAAAAAAAACCAGCATTTTTAATTATTATTTTGAATGTCTACTTTCCTGTTCACGAGTAGAAGTTCGACTCCTGGAGTGTCTCCTCATGGCGTGCACTGTTTTACTGTTTTATAGTTCGCACTATCACATTTTACTGCCGAACTGTTAATTTTAGATGAATATTGGCCGGAAAACTGTTTGTATTTTAGATGTACATATAAAGATTCACATTTTTTATTGTATGCGGGCCCGCACTTACTGCCGAAACTTTTAATAGCTACCACTCGCGAGTGGTGATGAGATGATACTGGGGCGAGAAAAAGGCGCTATTTTGTGAAGCGACTGTTGTAGGAGGTTCAATTCTTATTGTCTTAAAGTTTATATCACTCCGCCAGCTGCATGTCACCGTTATGTAACGGAATTACTCATCAAGGATAGGCTCTGACGTAACGCTCGCCTGATGTTTCATTGCATAATTTGTTTACCGTTACATAATGTGTTTACTGGTTTTGTGTTCGTCATTGTCTGACCTTGACACAGCTTGTCGGCTATCAAATACGTTCATACTGGTTTTACAAAACATTGTTAAACAATTCTGCACAGTCAATGTTGCCACGGTTGTTTTCATTTCAAACAAATTTACCTCTCGGTTACAAAATTTATAATTTCTGTCCCTATCACTCAACAAGTTATTTATTATTAAAAAATACAAATCCTGTTATTACCCCAGGTATGCCCAAAAATGCCCCGCTACATTTTGCATGTCAAAACTCACCACTGCTTAAGAGTGTAATCAATTAAATGAATTAACTATATTTCCGGGATCAAAAATCCTATCAATAAGATTCTTAATTAAATTAAGCATTCAAGAACGTTTTTTTTATATAATTACAAATCTTTATAACCTATGGAGGAAATTCGTAAAGTTAATCGTCATAACCCCAGTTCTAATTAAATATAATACAAAAAATATAATACTAGGCCTATACGTTGATATCTCTAGCACAACTGTATGACATGTAGACTAGACATATAATGGAAAGACTCGTAAAAATGCAAACATTTTACTTAATTTATGTCTCTTTCTTGTATGTCCCTCTACAACTAAAGCAAGCACAATAATTCACTAATTTACTGAAGATGAAGAGCACGTCATTACCAAATTGCAACAAACTGTAACCCACGTGGTCAAGATATTCACAGAGTAAGTTCGGCACCTTCACTTTCCATTGTTTGAAGGTCGGCGGCCAACAATGATGAGGGCTGTCAAGTGTTAGCCACGTGGTTTTCCAAGAAACTAGTGGTTTCCTTCCTACAAAGGCAGCTATGTACTCACGGAAGGAAACAAACGCACAGTTTGCTTTTTGTAGATGCAGTACCAGAAACACAAAATAACTGAATTATTGCACAGTTCCTTTTTTATAAGAGCATTTTTCATTATATTTTTATTTACGTTTGTTTTTATCCTAAAAAATTTCTATTTTTACCTCAACATTATGGGGGGGGTTCTAACCCCCTAACCCCCCCGCTTCCTATTAAGGAAATGGAAGTATGGTGATGGCAAAAAAAATCATGTTCGAGATGAGGGCTGATTCTGATTGTACTACCCTCAAAACATGAAGAAAAGTCATTTTTCGATAAGTGTCTGTGTGTAGAATTTTTTCTATGGCGACCTATAACTGCCGCAAATTCAAACAGAATCAAATAATTTTTTGCATGTGTGCTTGAGTTGTAGAGGACTCAAGGCCTATTTATTTTGGTGAAGATCGGTTAAGGGGAAGGGGTAGTTTACCTGCAACGTTTTATGTTTAAACAAGAATAAAGTACTTAATTTTTATAAAGTATCCTGAAAACAAGGTCATAACAATCCACTGTAGAAACGCAGATGAAATATGTATAAATGAAAAGGGGGAGGGTTAGTTTTCTATAAAAGAAAATGATAGTTGAAGTGTGAGGGGATAATTTTTTGTTTGTGTACAACGTTATCGGCAACAAAGAAGTAGTTTGTTGTTAAAATTCCTTCTCGGGCTGTTTGGCCGTGGTCCATTGCTTTCTGCAAAACCGGTCGTTTCGGCAGTGCCATCACCGGTAAAAATCGAGTGTGCTAATGTGAGATGGTATACATTAGTGACCACAGTACTGTGGATAAGGCTGAAGCAAGAAGTAGAAAGAAGTAGTTCCTATGAAAATATTTCATTTCGAAAATGATTTTAAATATAAATCTTAGAACATGGAAGTCATGTATGGTTCTCCATACCGATATTTATTTTGCATTTACTTAGGCTACAATACAAAAGAAAGCTTGTAAATTATAGCTGCATATGTTTAATTTCACTCTCATCCTTTTCTATATTGAACTTACTAACAAATTATGGATGTCACTTTTTGCTTTTTAAATTTCCAATACGGCTTGTTCTGTGATTCCATACTCAACACAAGTGCTGGACGGTGACACTTCTTTCTCTAGTTTTTCTATGACCGACAGTTTATCATGTAGACTGAGCATTTTACGCTTCCGTTTCTGCCCTATATTGGGTTTACTTAACAACATGATTTACAAAAAATTACTCTGTTTTAAAAATTATTTACATTAAAAACACTATCAAAACAATTCAAGAGAATGGTTTAGAAAAATCTGCTATAGAAGAAAGGATTCATAAAATGGAAAGAGCATATGGATAACTAAAGATATTTACAATAAAAAATGCAAATCTAATGATGCGAAAATAAGGCATTACTGTACAGTAGTGAAACCAGAATGCCTATATGCAAGTGAATGTCTAGCATTGAATTATAATTTAGACAAACTAGAAATATTGGAAAGACGTATTATTAGGAAAATATTATGCCCACGAAAAACTTCAGAAGGTTGGAAATTAAGAAGTAATGATGAAACATATCAGAGGTTAGAAAATATAATAGAAACAATGAGAAAAAGAAGACTATTATTTTTTGGACATTTATATAGAATGGATGACAATGGGTTAACAAAGCAGACCTTAAAATATAGTGGGGGAAGAAGTCAACATCAAGTTGGATTAAAGAAGTCCAAAAGGATTTAGAAAAAAATAATATATACGCAGAAGAAGCAATTGAAAGAGAAGTTTTTTGGGCAAAAGTGTTACAAATGGAAGGTGTCCAGGGTAGGAGAGAGAAAAACGCAGGTTCAAAGTGGATTGAAGACAGGAAGAAGAGACACAGAGGAAAGATGAAAGAATATTGGAGTAAAAGAAAGGAACAAAGAATAAAGAATTGAATTTGGCATGTGGTCCTTAGATGACAGGATAAAAACACTATCAACACTAAGAGCTAAACATTGAACTGAACAATAAAATTTGATACAGTATGTGAAGTTACATATTTTTTGCCCTATACATGTAATACACTCCACTCTTCATAAAACAACACTTACCGCTGCCAGAATTTCACTTACCGTCATGGTCCCCGTAAAACTTACCTTTTGAAACTGCCCAGGTCGCCACGATATTTTTTAAAGATTAAATATCGAAAACTTATACACTCTTGCCCTTATAAAAAAAAAATCACGCCATCTGACTATAATAAAATTTCAGAAAACCCCCGATTACATTAGACGAATTTTTAACACAGAAATGAGGAAATGGCAATGACGAAATAACTTAAACTAACACATGGTTATTAAATGAACATTTACTTACTGAAACAGCTCCTCCTTACTCCACGACACACAAGAACAAAACAGGTATTGATAAGGTTAAATACATCTTACATTGATAATATACTTCTTATATTTATAAGGTAGCCCAGCTTTTGCTCGCACACGCATTCACACAATATACACACAAAAACCCCCATAAAATATTATATTCAAATAACACCATAGTTAATCATTGCGCATTTCGTTTTAGTTTTAAGGGGGATACGCACTACCGACCGAACACGTGCTTTGTTACGATTCCATTCATTGTTATTAATGTTACCAGACCATCACTGCAATGCAACAATTCACAAAGTCGTTAATTCTTCGGGTCCCGGTCGGTATTAACGATATGATTGAGTTAGACGTATTTAGAACACCACCGACCGGGGCCTAAACCAAACTGTTAGCGTCTATCAAGAGAGTCGACTTCTAGTTGACTGTGTCGCGTCTCTGGCTAATGTCGACTGTGTGGCTGTGTACGTAACAGGTACATCTACCTGTTCCTGCATGGAAGTTGTTCTTCCATGCCACGATGTTTTCGTCGTCGCTCCTTGTTCCTTTGCTGTCGTGTAACCATTTTATATAGGGAATGGAGCTGACATATGTGGATGACCAGAGCTTAATATTGGGCTTGGCTCTGCTGATGTCATTTAAGTGGGCGTGGTCTAAACGACACTTCCGTAGTGAACCCAACGGAACGATGAAAATTTCACTATATGGCCATCTTACTTTTTTGCCAACGCTTGGGTAGGCGCCCATGCTTGGTGTGCGCATGGGAGCGCAATGCCACACTCTCGCATAGTTCTTGGAATTTTGGTGGAGGTGCAAATGCTCTGCCGCATTCCTCAACAACAACTGCGTCTTCTAGCGTTGTTTCACTGTTCTGTTACACTGACTGCTATACTGACACATACGTTGCACAATACAATTACTTCGCAATGTTTTCCAAACCCGCCCGAAAATGAACTGAATAAAAATATAATTATCCCAAACTGTTGAAAAATAAAAACACCCAAAATCTGACCCGCTACAATACCCCCTCGATGAGAATTCTGCTGTCCACGACAGAAGAAATCTCATCGATAACCCCGAAGAGGACCGGTGAGGAACTGGTGCCAACAACCCCCTGGTTCTTACTCTGTATGGGTACACGACCCCCCTGGCTCAGTGACCATGGACTCATCTGAACGAGATCACTGGACTTCTCCGTAAGAGATCCCAACACCGAGAAATCGATCAGACTCGCACCACAGCCCACCTTGCCTTCTAACATGCTACCCCCAAAAATCCTCAATCCCTGGCTAAAATCGTTCCAGCTCCTCCGCCGATGTGGATCCCCTTTTTGCAAGCTGGGCTGCCTTTGGCAAATACTGGGCTCACACACTCTAACATTACATATTACCATAACACATAAGAATAAAACTTTCTTTTAAAATTTATCAAAAATTTAAAAAATTCAAAATTCAAAAAATAATCGTTTATCAAAAAATTCTCTTCCTCTTTTTTCTAATTTTTGTTTCAATGACTTAACCTAAACATTCCTATTAATACAAATACATCCTTACTCTAGCATGAGAACAATTTATAGCCTACCAATATAAAGCAATACAATAAAAGAAACATCATTAATACATACACAATAAAATGATCATTACTCAAAATATTCACTCGCTGGCAGGCGAAAAATAAAAAAATTTTTTTTTTTTTTTCAAAAAAATTTAAAATTTTCAAAATTTTAAAATTCAAAAAAATTATTCATTAAATATTTATTAAATTTATTTATTAAATAACATTTATTAAAATTATTCAAATATTGGTTTGAATTAATTAAACAAACAAATCACAATTGGCTTCCTACTATACACAAGCTTAGTAGGTGTATGAACTCATCAGCTGATCATAACTAGGTCAAGTCCAAAACCCTTGACCTACATATGTTATGTATGATTTCTGAAAACACTTTAAATATCTGTAATATCCTACCTTGAAATACAAAACATAGTAACATAAAATATTTATAATAAACAAAATATTAATATAATCAATCATCAACTTGACATTTAAATTATTTAAAACAAACAATTCTTAACTTTACATTATTTTCAAATTTTATCAAAATTCTGTCACTGGTTAAAAAAATAAACAATTGTATATTCTTTATCATGAATCTCTCTGCCTTTTCAACAATCTTACCTTAATATACTGTGGGTGATGTAAATTATTTATTCTCGTTTTTCTGTATGAGATTTCTATACATATATAAACTTTCTCCCTCTGACTCTAATATTTATCAACTGCAACTCCCATGACACCCATCTCTACCAAAATCTCTACTAATCAGAACACTCTAAACCCCAACTTATCATTTAACACAATTCGCCGCCTTCTCCCCATATATAAAAAAAAATACTCTCTAACCCTTTGTACATAGGATACGTGTTTGCTTCCCAAAACTCATTCCCTTATGTTGGTCCCTGGACTCCCCCTAGGTAACCCTTTCCGGCGCCAATCGGTCCCTATCCCGTCCCAACCCTTGTTGCGGACTCCCCAAATACACTACCCCCTAATACAAAATTGCCATCCCCAAAATTCTCAATCTCATTTCATTACTACAAATACACAAAATAACCTCATTAACTATAAAAACAACCATATATCATTCAAAATCTACCTAAATTCTCCATTACAACTGTGTCAACATTAATACTTCACCAAATCCTGTTATATCACATCAACTCAAAAACAGCATTACATTATATTCATCTCCATCATTTCACATTCAACTTTTAATTCAACTTGGACAGGTCTACATGTCCCATAAAACACTTATCACCCATGAATTATCTTTTATTAATTTGCATACTCTTTTTATCTTTACTTCAAAATATCTGTAGTACACTAAACATTAATTACTTGTAACATTTATAAACCAATATACCAGTGACATGGTATTGTTGATCAGCTGATATCCTAACATAATTAAAACACCATGGATACCTTTCAAAATTGAACAGTTACATGTAATACATTATCAACACTTACTTCTATTATGTTGATTGCCTGCCAGGCGTCTAATGATTGGCTTAAAAAAAAAATTACACACATAATGAAAATACTATTTTAACACATCACATAACACAATACACAAATAGCAATAAACCTGGATTATTAGCATACATCAAACAAACAATTCTCTTTTAAATAATTTATATAAAAATTTATAAACATTATTATTTAAAATTTTTCATTAACTCTTTTTATTTATCATCATGATGAATTTATCCTGTGTTGTAATCAGATTTTCAAAAATTCTAAATTTATTATTAATACATATTTTTAATCATTATGTTCCACAAAATAAACCATTTAACATTTATTTACTTATTAATTATTATTAAATCAAAATCTCACCAAACAATTTAATTACCTTATAAAATTCAAACACATAATATTCAATCACACTATCTACACATCTCCACTTATTTAATTCAATTTATTATTAAAATTAAATATTCATTTGATTATTAAAATAACATATCTCAATTATTATCAACATTCTACAAATCATTAACTATTGTCTTCGTAATTATTTTGTTATTTAATTAGAGTGCAAAAATATTAATAATATTATTATTATTAATACAACATTTTCTAAAACATATACACATTACATTTCACAATACACACAAATGAATTCAATATTATTTACAAAATATACGTCAAAATTGTTCAAGTGTATCTCACTTCAGATGTCCAAATCAGCAAGGTCATTACCAGAATTTACAGTATCTAACAAGGTCTATACACTGATATTCTAGTTCAGCCACCATCGTCAAAAATTAATCTTGGTTCTAAATAACACTTTTCAATTGTATTGACACACATATTGTTGTCTTGTGTGTCATAACCAAACAATTTCAATTTATCTGTTATACCATAATAATCATTCACCAAGTCTGCGTTAAGTATTTCTGTTAACTCTCCGTCAGTAAATATTTCCAATATCGGGTTAGTTACTTTTGTATTATCAATTACATCATTCGGGTTTAAATATACTTCTAATATTTCTTTCAACTCCTCATAATCTCTCTTTAATTCATATAACTCTATCTCTCTCTCAACACACAATTCTCTATTTAAATCACTCTCATCATAACACCATCTCATACTTATAAAATCATTCCGCACAGAGGGTATAAACTTATACAAATAAACTAAACTCAAATCTTCTACTAACACGGGACTCTTGCCCTTCAAAAACTCTTGTGACCACATTAAATCATCGTAAATAATAAAAGGAAAATTTCCCCTCTGTCCCCACTCTACTACAACATTATTTTTTCTCTCTCTTTCTAACTCACTGACACACATTAACATCTCATAATCACTGCATTCTATACTTTCATTAGTACTATTTGTTATTATATTTTCATCATTTGCTTCTACCTTATTCTTCACCCCCACTATACTCTCAAAATTGTCTACTATTTCGTCATTTTTACATTTTGTCATATTTAAAACATTGTCACCTAATTTCTCAGCCTTCTGTTCTAACTTATTTAAACTGTTTTTTATTGTTTCGTTAGTGCTTTCTATACATTTATTCATTTCTTGTATTTCATTTTTTAACTCATTATTCAGATTTTTTAGTTCATTAAATTTAGCGTCAGAATCATTCTTCAGTTCATTATATTTAATATTTGTATCCCTCTTCATTTCTTTATTTTGTTCTAAAATTAATTGTAACATACTCATTACATCACTATTCTCAAATTGATTATTTTCCATTTTTGTAATTTTTACTTTATCTCTGTAAATCGCAATGATACAAACCTAACCTACATGCGTAATTATATACGATACATCGTTTTTATAAATTCGTCATTACCACATCCTATTTTCTGTGTATTAAAATAGGTCTAGTTCCTATAAAATTTATATACGAACATCCTGGCAGGGTCGCCACTGTGAAGTTACATATTTTTTGCCCTATACATGTAATACACTCCACTCTTCATAAAACAACACTTACCGCTGCCAGAATTTCACTTACCGTCATGGTCCCCGTAAAACTTACCTTTTGAAACTGCCCAGGTCGCCACGATATTTTTTAAAGATTAAATATCGAAAACTTATACACTCTTGCCCTTATAAAAAAAAAATCACGCCATCTGACTATAATAAAATTTCAGAAAACCCCCGATTACATTAGACGAATTTTTAACACAGAAATGAGGAAATGGCAATGACGAAATAACTTAAACTAACACATGGTTATTAAATGAACACTTTACTTACTGAAACAGCTCCTCCTTACTCCACGACACACAAGAACAAAACAGGTATTGATAAGGTTAAATACATCTTACATTGATAATATACTTCTTATATTTATAAGGTAGCCCAGCTTTTGCTCGCACACGCATTCACACAATATACACACAAAAACCCCCATAAAATATTATATTCAAATAACACCATAGTTAATCATTGCGCATTTCGTTTTAGTTTTAAGGGGATACGCACTACCGACCGAACACGTGCTTTGTTACGATTCCATTCATTGTTATTAATGTTACCAGACCATCACTGCAATGCAACAATTCACAAAGTCGTTAATTCTTCGGGTCCCGGTCGGTATTAACGATATGATTGAGTTAGACGTATTTAGAACACCACCGACCGGGGCCTAAACCAAACTGTTAGCGTCTATCAAGAGAGTCGACTTCTAGTTGACTGTGTCGCGTCTCTGGCTAATGTCGACTGTGTGGCTGTGTACGTAACAGGTACATCTACCTGTTCCTGCATGGAAGTTGTTCTTCCATGCCACGATGTTTTCGTCGTCGCTCCTTGTTCCTTTGCTGTCGTGTAACCATTTTATATAGGGAATGGAGCTGACATATGTGGATGACCAGAGCTTAATATTGGGCTTGGCTCTGCTGATGTCATTTAAGTGGGCGTGGTCTAAACGACACTTCCGTAGTGAACCCAACGGAACGATGAAAATTTCACTATATGGCCATCTTACTTTTTTGCCAACGCTTGGGTAGGCGCCCATGCTTGGTGTGCGCATGGGAGCGCAATGCCACACTCTCGCATAGTTCTTGGAATTTTGGTGGAGGTGCAAATGCTCTGCCGCATTCCTCAACAACAACTGCGTCTTCTAGCGTTGTTTCACTGTTCTGTTACACTGACTGCTATACTGACACATACGTTGCACAATACAATTACTTCGCAATGTTTTCCAAACCCGCCCGAAAATGAACTGAATAAAAATATAATTATCCCAAACTGTTGAAAAATAAAAACACCCAAAATCTGACCCGCTACAAGTGCTGCACTACTATAACACTAAAAAAAGCAAAAGAATAATAGGCAGAAGAGTGTAAGTGTATGTGATGAATAACTGACAAATACAGACCTAAATAGAACTGGATGCACGTGTGACTGTCTTCATAATTTGTGGAATTCCAGACAAGCGCAACGACCTTTACAAATATGTATGTACATCCCAAATACACATCCGTTATAAACGATGCCTGGTTTAATGGAGTCTGTTAAATGAGGTTTTACAATACAGACTCTTGAATCAAATCAGGTGTGCTCAGTGTAAATGGGAAACTCAGGGAGGGGAATTTGAAATACAACTTTCAAATAATATACATTATCCATTTTAATAGGTTAGACTACACTGGCCTTCATAATACTTAAATGAAGTCTGGGTGTATTGTAAATTAATTCTTGTAATTTTTGCTGTAATAATGATAAAACAAGCAGTTTTTATTCTCATGGTTTATATAAATTATGCTGTTATAATGATTTAGTGTATCTATACAGAAAATATGTAATTTGGTTTAGTCGAATAGGTAAGTATGGCCAGTGCTGGATTTATCACTAGGCTGCAGGCTCAGAGGGGGCCGCAAGCTACAGATATTTTTTTTTAACAGAAGTATTAAAGTAGGAGGCACTGTGATTTATTTAAGTATAATTGTTTGAAATTAAATGATAAATTTTTGTTAATAATACTAATGGAAGACAGTTCATATTTAAATATTGCATGCTTATTTTTAAGATGTTGGCATCCTTGAAAACTAATCTCCGCATGCGAATTTTGAACATCTGTTATATTGCCCCGGATTTAGATGACCCGGATGGTACACCCTTATTTGTTATCATTGTTTACCTGCGTTGTGACTGAACGGTTTGCGATTTGAGGTTATGTTTTTATTTTGTTTTGAATGTAAAGAAGATTTTTAGCTTTGTGTGGTGGGTAGCGTGTTGTTTCATTGATATTTATTAGTGTGAAAACTTTATGAACGTAGAATTGAATCCGTACACTAAACGTATTCATCATGAACATATTCACATGGGTAGTGGAGCCTATAAACATAAGCTAAAAAAAAATTAAAGGAGAAGCTCATTTGGAAACAATAAAAAAAACCTGAAAACTAGATCAATATTTTAAAACTACGCCAGTTTCTAATGATACCCCTGCAGTTAAATGTGTATCAGAAACTGACTTCAGTGTTCCAAGTACTTCTGCAGCAGAGGTTGCAGACGATCAGACCATTAATAAGCCCGTGGATAATTTAAACATTATAAACATTTAAAAAGTATAAGAAAAAATTAATGTGTTATACCTAGACAATAAAAGAGAATTTTTTATTTTAAATTTCTGAATAAGCTTAGTTAAGTTACTCTACTTAAAAAATAAATTAAAGGGCTCAATTCTTTTGCATGGTTCTTAATATTTTGAAAAGGTTTGCTAAATGAAAGTACAGTTTTTTATAGTAGGCTACTGGTTTTAAATTGATAGTATTAATCTGACATCAAATTACTTCTGCAGTGTATATATTCTTCAAAGTCACAGCTCAGAAAACATGGCCTAGGGCCTCAAAAGTTTTAAATCCGGCACCGAGTATGGCAGTAAATTGTGATAAAGGTTAATGAAAATTTAATTGATTGATTGCTCTGCCCTTAATTGATATAAAGGTTAAAATTTCAAGGCAATGGTTTTAAGTGTTTTTATGCTAGATACATCCATATACGAGGGGGTACCCAAAAATAACAGGAATTTTTTTTTTAAAGCTATGCATTTAATTTTTTTTACAAAACCTTATCACCTTCAGAGTACTCTCCATTACACTTAATACATTTGTCCAATCTGCGATCTCATTCCTGGGAACATTTTTCAAACTCGTCTGTTGTGATGGCCGACAGCTCCTGCCTCGTTTTTTTCTTTACCGCTTCCACGTCGTCAAAACATTGTCCTTTCATGTCCCTCTTCATTCGCGGAAACAAGAAGAAATCGCACGGAGCAAGGTCAGGTGAGTAAGGGGCATGGGGCAAGGGAGTCATGTTGTTTTTTGCTAAAAGCTGGCGCACTGAAATGGACCCGAGGCACAAATTTTGCAGTGACCCTTCTCATCCCCAAATCTTCTGACAAAATTCGCTGAACCGAGCTCCAAGTTATTCCAGATAACTTACTAATCTCTTCAATGGTCTGTCGTCGGTCTTCAAGCACGATTGCATGAACTTTTTCAACATTTTCGTCAATTCTGGAAGTTGACGGACGTCCAGAACGAGGTTTGTCATCAGTTGACATTTCACCTTCTTTGAAACGAGAAAACCATTGGTACACTTGAGTTTTTCCTATAGCACTATCCTTGTAAGCTGTTTTCAACATCACAACAGTTTCTGCGGCGTTTTTCCCAAGCAGGAAGCAAAATTTCACAGCAGCGCGGTGTTCACTTAAATCCGCCATGACAAAAAACGAGGAGCAAGCGAAACTGCTTTTACAAAACGAATTACTGTGACCGGACACAACCTTCCCAGGCAACAACAATGACGGCACTGAACTCGGAACGAGTTGCGCTACGCTCGCCTAGCGGGAGAAATGCGTACTACGTAAGCCCCGCCAATCGCAGCGCTATTCTGGTTATTTTTGGGTACCCCTCATATATGTAAAATTAAATAATGTGAACATTTAATAATTTAAGCAGTTAACATAATAATAGTTCCAATTAGTCTACATTCATCTTGAAACCCGTTGATGTTGTGTACAAGACAGCTGTATCTGTTTGTTGTTGTTGCAGGGGTGATTTTGCCGTCGCAAAGACTGTACTGCCAAGCATTATCATGGGTGTAGTGTGTCGTTGCCTGTCTGTGACTCATACGATGCTGTCAAACAGAGTGTCCGCCGACTCTCAGGCTCTGATGTCTATGTTACCTCTGATACACACTTCTGCTTTGCAAACTTTAGACGCTCTTATACACTGGTAAAAATCAGATTATGATATGATGTAGTGTTTTTATTTTTTGCATTAAATCCAACATTAGGTTCAACATTTTTTGAATCCAAGTGGCAGGGTGGCGTAGTGCCTACGCTCAATATTTACAGTGTTCGTTCACTGCGAATTTGTTGTATGTTTTCATCAGGATAATGATAACTCAACCCTGCCTCTTTATTATTATGGGCAAACCCTTCAATAATACTATTGTTCTAAGGCTTTCACGGACAGTGTCAGTTATATTAGAAGTATGTACCGGGCTGTTTGGCTGTGGTCCAGGGTTTAAAAACAACCAAACGTTTCAGCAGCACCACTGGCTGTCATCTTCAGTGGAATTCGAGTCCACCTGAACGCGGAGTGTCAGACGTCAGGCCCACAGTACTGTGGTGAAGGCTGAAGGCCGTGCACATACTTCTAATATAACCTTCAATAGTACAATTAAATCAACCAGAATTTAATTATCAACAATGGTGTGCCCACCTACACTTTTGACATACACATACACACACACTTTTCCATGTAGTGTGCTCACAAGTGATCTCCACAATCTGTCCCTTAAAAAGGACATATTGCTTAACAAACAAATGTATTTCAGTTTTCAAAAAGTTATCCATAACCGTAGCTGTCCCATATCTGATGTTCAGGTGATAAGAAATAAGAAGACGAATGGAAAATTCAAGCACTGGAATGCAGAAGAGTCAGTGACCGCACACAGTTGGACAGAATATGTAACAGTGATATCAGAAATGAACACACATTTACAGTTTGATCCATTGAATACATCATAAAGCCAGAAACAGTGGAAACAAATCAACCAAATGTATGAAAACAGGCTCACAAGAGAAATAAGATTCTACAAACCAAAGGTTAACACTTTCAGTCATATGCCCGTACATTGTACGGGTGCACGTGTAACCCCGTTCTGTCCGATCCCCGTACACTGTACGGGCGTCAATTTTACGTAGGTTTAAACTGTTTTTTAAGCTTGCCATATGAGAGCAGCACATTATAACTGAACTGTAGTTATTTCTTTATCTAACAGATGGCGTTGAATGCATTTAACTGAATGTTAAATTCATTATTGCAGCAAACCTTTTGTGTTTTGTTTACACACTTGCATTCAGTGTTGCACGCATTCAGTATGCGTGTCAATTACATGTAAATATTCTTAAGAATATATTTCCTTTACTTTTTATATTCATATAATGTGTAGCATAGACTAGTGTCCGATAATATATATAAAAACCATAAATGTGTGTTTGAAAGCGAGTGATAAAAATAAATTGTGACTTTATCTTTTTTTATTTTTTTTTTTTTAGTGCAGTTGTAACTTAATTTTTTTGTTTTAAATAGTAAAAAAAGTATAAAGTGTTATACATGAGATTAAAGAGGAAGAATGGAACTTAAAGACAGTATAAGATAAGTTTACAAAATAGAATAGGTTAAGTTGTAGCATAACAATGAAATACACTAAAAAACACTAGGCCACCGTGGGTTAACACCCCTTTCAGGCCCAGGTCTGAAAGTGTTAACCAATACAATGGAAGGCCTTTTCCCAGACAGGAACAGAGTTAATATGACTTTATACAGACAGAAGAAGTATTTATGGGATCTATAAACATAACTTTCGATGGTACGTGAACGTTATCAGAAGGGTTAGGTTGGAATATTACCATCGTTAGAATTTACCACACATGTTGACCACTAAACAATCAGTGGTTGTCTTCAGGTGTAAGTTAAACTAAATACAAACTTAAGTCTACCCAAGATTTGTTCACTAACAATCTTTGCTGGCCCAAGTGTGTCTGTTGTTTGTTGTGTGATGTTACGTTAGCGTGGTTGTGCTTTCCAATTCTGGCCGGAGGACTTACAGGGTAGTGGTTCTTTTCTATGCAGTTTTTCTATAGTTGTGTTAGAGGTGGTACTGGTTGGTCGTTTGATGGTTTACGCTTGTTAGTGAATGAATCTCGTGTGTAGGCATAAGTTTGTATTTAATTTGTTAGTTTGACTTACACCTGAAGACAACTATGGATTGTTTACTGGTTGAAACATTGTGTGGTAAATTCTAATGGTGATAGTAGTCTAACCTAACCCTTCTGATAAAATATTTGTGGCTAAACGATGAAATGAAGAGGAAGAAGAAATTTTTCAGTTTTTATTATTTTATGTCAGTTCAATTTTGTTTTATTAGTACTGTGTCTTTATCCTTATAGAAGAAAATAGGGTAATACCAAAAATGAATTTACTGAAAATCTCCAGACCATAGAGACAAGAATGTTGTGAACGCAGTGAAACATCAAACTGTTGAGTATTAAATGAAAGTTTAATATTACAGTGAAACAGTGGAATAGTTATACAGGTGATATAAATGATGTGATATTACATTTACAAATTATTTTGAATTAAAAAAATTGAAATATAACATAAATAAAGTGGAAACAAGTGACATCTGGAGTAACACAAGTTAATTTTTTAGAGGACATAGCCAGTAGAACAGGCTTAAGAATTTCTGCAGAAAAAAAAACAAATTTCTCACAAACATTAAAAATGTGCCAAAATTCGTGCTAACAGATATTGGTCGAATAGAGAGGGTTAGAAAATTTAAGTACCTAGGGGATGGTTTAGAAAAATCTACTATAGAAGAAAGGCTTCATAAAATGGAAAGAGCATATGGAATAACTAAAGACATTTACAATAAAAAGTGCATATCTAAAAATGCGAAAATAAGGCATTACAGTACAGTAGTGAAGCCAGAATGCCTATATGCAAGTGAATGTCTAGCATTGAATTATAATTTAGACAAACTAGAAATATTGGAAAGACGAATTATTAGGAAAATATTAGGGCCATGAAAAACTTCAGAAGGTTGGAAATCAAGAAGTAATAATGAAATATATCAGAGTATAGAAAATATAACAGAAACAATGAGAAAAAGTAGACCATTATTTTTTGGACATTTATATAGAATGGACAACAATAGGTTAACAAAGCAGATCTTCAGATGCATGTGGGGGAAGAAGTCAACATCAAGTTGGATTAAAGAAGTCAAAAAGGATTTAGAAAAAATGATATAGACGCAAAATAAGCAATTAAAAGAGAAGTTTTTCGGGCAAAAGTGTTAAAAATGGAAGGAGTCCAGGGTAGGAGAGAGAAAAACGCAGGTTCAAAGTGGACTGAAGTCAGGAAGAAGAGACACAGTGAAAAGATGAAAGAATATTAGAGAAAAAGAAAAGAATAAAGAATTGAAATTGGCATGTGGTCCTTAGACAGCCAATACAAAATAAGAGTTGAAGTATGTTCAGTAATTAATAATTAAATTTGTCCCTGTTCGGACGTCAACTGAAGTATTATTGGTAATTAATAATTAAATTGAATATTGATTTTATGTGTAAAGGTTAATCCAGGAAGTCGTTTAGTGTACTTCGGCAGAGAACAATGGGCAAATACAAATAACAAAATGCATCATCAAGAAAAATATAACATTATTTATTTTCTTTTGACAACATGAAACAGGTCATGAAAACACTATTCCGCCTTAAGGCGTAAAACTGATCACCAATAACTATTACATCAAAATACGAATACGTATATTAAAGATTACGCAAACTCAACACTTCTTATTATTTTCATATTCTTCACTCACACAATCATACATACTTCCATACTTTTAGGTTTTGTTGAGCTCAACTTATAAAATTTTGTGAAAAGCCAGTATTTAATTATTGTCGAAATATTTACTTTCCTTTCATGGTGCGTAGGGTTTCATCACATGGGATGTCTCCTTGCGAGTGCACTGTTTTGTTGTTTTACTTTTACATTTTATGGCCGAACTGTCAATTTATTCCCAATAGTCACTGATATAAATGAACATTTTATCCCAACACTGTTTTTTATTTTTAAAAATATATTAAAATTCACAGTTTATGCGGGCGCCCACAATTGCTGCTGCACAGCGCAAAGGTTGATGTTTGCAATGTTACTCTGTAATTGTTTATTAAAATTAATATGATGATCTGTAATGTTTGGTCCAGGAAATCGTTTAGTGTACTCAGGCAGTGAACGGTGGGCAAATACAAATAACAATGCGCAAATCAAGTAAAATATAATATTATTTATTTTTCTTTGAGAACATAAAAAAGATCGTGAACACACTTATTCTGCCTTAAGGCGTGAAACTGATTATCAACAAAGTATGATATCAAAATACTACTACGTATAGCAAAATTATGCAAATCAACACTTCTTGTTAGGCCTATATTTTGTCATTCACTCAATCATGCACACTTTCACACTTCTACATTTCTTTTTATTGAGCTCAATTTAAAAATGCCAGTGTTTTAAATAATTTTGAAATGGTATTTATTGTTGAAATGTCTACTTCCCTTGATTATGCTGCGTAGAATTTCACCACATAGCGTGCGTTGTTTTACTGTTTTATAGTTCTCACTTTCACATTTTACGGCCGAACTGTCAATTTACTGCAAATTTTCTACTGTTCACTGATTATTATTATGCTGATTTATAATATTAGTTAGAATTCCACATTGTTTAAATTACGTTTTTGCTGTTTATGCGGGCGAAAACGGTACGCAGCTGGCGGCGAGCGGAACTGCCCACGTCCGCTTTGTTTAGATTTTGTTTGCCGACTGACTTTCAGTGTTACAAATTTTCCGTTTGGTGCGTCTCAAAACTGCTTCACCCCGCTCCCCGCTGTACGTCTCGTCCTCATTATTATAACATTCCGTTGGGTTGAGTTTCACCTCTTCAACGTCGCTGCGAGTTGTTTTTCGTCAACAAATACTTAATGTGTTGGTCACTGGCCATAAATAGATTTTCGTTATAACCATATAACCATATAAGGCCATGGAAATTTACTGACTCATATTTACTGGCTCTCGTGTCACCTCAAAGGGGCCTCATCTTTACATGTTATAGAATTTATGAAATTACACAATAATATTTAAGTAAATTTAGACCCATTACAATACCCCCCCCCCAATGAGAGGATTTATGCCGAAGCATAAAAGCTCTCATTGACACTCATACTTTCTAAAGGGATCAGTCAAGATATGTCGCCACAACCCCCTTACGTTTTATTCAAAATTGTGGTTAACTTACCCCTGGTCCAGTGACTGTGACCGTACCTGAATGACCTTACTGGACTTCTCTTTCTAGATCCCAACACCGCAAGGCCAGACCGGCACTTGACGCTCCTGCTCTGACACGCAGGCCAGCACAGGACCGCTGCCACAGCATCACTAGACACTGAAACATGAAATCAAAAAATATCAAATAGTGGCCTGGTTTAATAACATATCCCTAACTGATCTGGTTCCCCTTAGCTGTCTTAGCTGTGTTGGTTTGCGTCAAGAAGTACTGAGGTTTTTTTTTCCCTACATATGGATGAATACTTAGTCTAAGTATAATACATTATAAGAATTACATATCAACATTCTGTATAACCTTCTCTAGTTAACTCTTACCCCAAAATTCAACATGATCACTCTGATTCCCATCAAAATTTAAATAAACATTTCCATTACAACGTATAAATCCCTTCCATTATAAATATTCGATTCACATTTCAAAATTAACAAACTCCTTAGATAGAGTAAAACACATTGAATCAACTACATTAGAACAAATTACTTACTTAACAATCGTTAAGTATCTTCATATTACTCTTTATTACATTAAAATAAAATACTCCTCGTCAACACAACATCATTCATTTTTTTACATCAGAAAATTAATTACATACTCTACATTATTTATGTAATTCATTTTAATCTTTAATATTTCGTTACTAACAACCTAGTAACCACCTTCTCCATCGTCACATATTTTATTATAATTTGTTAAATTATGAATTTATTTTAAATTCCTCCTTCCACACACACTATTACAATACAACATAATAAAACATAGTAAACACTCACAATGAACATAAACCTCATTACATCAAAATAAACATCTCAATTGCATCTGAATAAAATTTCCAAACATTCCAAAATTTTAATTTCAATTGAACCTGTTAATACTCAACCTTTACCACTTCTTATACCATTAGATTCTCCAAAAATTCAAATTTATTACCAACATTCATTTTATATAACATTATATACATTAAACGTTATCACCTCAAAATAAACAATTCATCTTTAAATTTGCATATAAAATTATAAATATTACATTTTAATTTCAATTGACCTTTTCACTAATCAATTATCAATTATTTAGCATTCACTACACCATTAAATTCTCCAAACAATTTTTTAATTCGTTATTAACATTCATCTTGTACAATATTTCATTTAATATCAACACAAAAGTATACAATACACATTATTATTTGTTATCGTTTACCACAAATCATTTCATAAAACAGTCCATAAATACATTATATTATTTCTATCAATATAAAGATTATTCAAATTCTTATACCCTTCCACAATACCAACAGGGTTATTCCATATTATTAAATCATATAATTTGTCACCACCGAGTATAGTCCAGTCACCTTTAGTATGATCTGTCATAATTAGGTCAATTACAATTTCATCATTATTATTATCTACTGCTGTACCAGTTTCGTCACAAGGTAAGTAATCAATATCATCAATCTTATCATCATTTACTGCACTAACTATTTCCCAAGGTAAGTACTTAACATCACTAACTCTCTCAACATCTAACCTCTCTATTAATTCTTTAGACTTCTACTAACCTTAAACGTCTCTATCTTCATATCAAAATACCTTTTATCATAACACTATTTCATACTTTTTCTATCATTCCATACGTAGGGTATTAAATCGTAAAAACGCCTACTAAAAATTAGGGACTACTTGAAAACACATTGTTTTCCTCTAAGGGACTCTTGCCCTGCAAAAACATTTGTAAACATCTTGTTTTACAATAAACCTGGGGAAAATCTACTCTCTGCCATATATCTACAAAATAATTCCCTTCATACTCTCTCTCTAACTTATAAACACTGATTTCTACTCTCTCACTCTCTCTCACTGTTCCTATATTATCATCATTACTATTTATTTTCATTGTATTACTTTTATATATCTCATTTTCCACTATCTTACTACTACTGGTTAATTTATTTTTATAACTAACACATACCTCGTTAATTATTTCTTCGCAATTTTTCCTTATTTTGTTATTGACACCATGGTCGCCTGTTATTTCGTTATTTTCTTTTTCGTTACACTCACCCGTGTCATTAGTTTTGACACCACTACACCCACTCATCTGGTTTGATTCAACTCCTATATTTTCTAGTTTATTCATACTTAGATTACTCATCTTTATTTCGTTTCTTATGTTTACAACTTCGTTATTTATGTCTCTTAACCTTTCGTCTTGTTTGTTAAATTTACTATTTATTTCATTTATCTCTGACTTATAACACATTCAAACTCGTGTTTAACTTATTATTTTCTGATTTCATTTCAGTTTTAAACTCATTTAAACTCGTGTTTTGTTGGTCAAACTTATTATTCATTTCTACGCTATTTGCATTTATCTCTGATTTGATTTCCTTTCTAAACTCATTCAAATTGCAACGGTACAATCCGGTATATATAGAGGTTTTGGGGAAAAAACATGTATAAATTCTATTATTTCATTCAAAAGCATAAATAATTGTAAGGTTTTGTAAAGTTTTATAACTACGTAATATCGAGCGAGCAGGAACTGTATGAAGGTCAACAGTGTACGTGCGAAAACAACAACTCGATTTCGCCAGACGAACTCCGACCTATTAAGTCATCAGGCCAAGCCTGCAAAACGTCACATTGGAATGCAGTGCGCAGTATGCCTCGCCTTAATATTTGAGACGTCATAGTTTAAAGACAATGAGATTGGTGACGTGACACCCTCTCCACCTCAGAATTGAAGCCGTTCATCTCGCCCTCAGTCATGTAATACCACTTGTGCCGGCCGGACACATATAAAAGTTCCGAAACTAAATCTCGGGTACACCCAAACAAAATGTGAAATATTACACGAATTGGGAAACAAAATTGTAAATTAACAGTTAATTGACAGTTATTTAAAATATATATTTCAAAAAAGTGCGTGCGACCAACAAATAACAGGAATGTGTGCAATAAGATTGGACTCACCTGTAACCAGATAAGTACACCAACAAAACAGCAGACAATTTCTTCAATCAGATAAATTCAAACCACTAAAAATGCTATTAAAGAAATGTATATTAAAATGAGCTCAATTTGGGGAACATAGAATGTGTATAGCACGAATGAGAGCGTGATTGGGTGAATGAAAAATCTGTCTTTAAGAAGTGCTGGGTTGTGTTCTAATATGATTTATTATACCTTATTTTGGTGGGAATATAAAATGTTAATGGGAATAATTTCTTCTAACTTGATTTGATAAACTACGTCTCATGGCCGAATAGCAATGTTCACATTTTTTTTGTAGGATTCAATGTAAATGTATGTTCTAAGTAAAATAAAAGGTAATGTCATTGGTAAACAACAAAATTAGGAGTAAAGTTACTGAAAATGACCTTGTTCTGCTATTTTCAGTTCGCTTAACCGAAAACTGGGCCGAAGGTAAGATATAATTTTAGGTTTCATTGTTGGTATCAATAAAGATGGTGTCCGGACGAAATGTTTACCATAGAAAGTAAACAATATTTGAATCAAATATAAAGTAATAAAGTGAGTAAAGTTACAGTGACGTCCGAACTAGGGACTAAGTTTATTTATTGAAATAATAATTAAAGTTACAGTGTCGCCTTGCGAACAGGGACTCAACATAAAATTTTAATTTTATGTGGAGTAGGCCTACTGGAAAGAGCAGAACGGTTATTTGAAGTAACATAAAATTGTTGAGGTACGTGACAATAGACGTACAGAGGTAGGGTTAGGTTATAAAATTATTTACATACGTGTATTAGAAATAAGCAAAATGAATACTAATGATGATAAAAATGTAGAAGTCACCATAACTGACGAAACCATTTACGAGTGAGATGGGCGTTTACACAACACCAGTTAGCCAAATCGGTGAGTCTAGTACCACCGAATCAGTCGAATTAAATACAATCCAGGTAACACCCATCTCAACTCGGTATGAAAACAAAAAAGACGATAATAGTGACATAATAAAGATGATGAAATTCCTTATGAAAGAGCAAAATAGTAACTTAAATGCCAAATTTGATGATGTAATCAGTCGTTTTGACGTTAGTGATATTAAAATGAGTAACTTAAATGCTAGATTTGATGAGTTAAACACAATATTAGATGAAAGGAAGGAACTGATAGATAAGGGTTTTCATGAACTAAAGGATGTTCTTGATAAACAAGACGAGAAGTGGGAAGGAGATAAATATCGATTAAAGGAGGATACAGGTGAATCAAATAAGGTAAGTGGTTGTAAGGATGTTAATTACAATTATGAGATTATAGTGGGGGTAGAAAATGGTGAAAAGTCCGATAAAGTAAACGAAAATAAAGACGATCAGTTAACATAATACGGTAAGTAGGGGTGAGAAAAATGATAATATAATTAAAAATATGGTGTTAGAGAGTAAGGTTGTGAATATTGAGAGTGCTGATGAAGTTTTAGTGGGAGTAGAATTTAATAATGGAGTGATAGAGAGTGTTGATGAGTTAGAGAGAAAGTGTGGAGAGAGTTTACAGGTAGAGGGGTTGCATAAGGTAAAATTTTCCCATGATGTTGTGGTTGGGGGTGAAGAAAATGCTTCACGAGTGTATTTGGGAACGATAGGTCTACAAATAATTGTCCCTTGATTTTCTTGTGCATCTGGTAGATGGTGCAGTAATAAAGTTGTATTACCTTCTGCATGGGTTAGTAGAGGAAGTGTGATAGGGAGTTATGATGGGAGATGTTTTGAAAGAGAGTTGTGTGTTGATCGGGAGATAGAATTATTTAAGGTGAGTAGAAATTATAAAGAATTAGTAGAAAGGTTAGGTATAGAGAGAGTGGAAAATGATGTTGAAATCTTACCTTGTGTTGAAGCTGATATAGCAGCAGTAGATGATGACGTGGTTAATGATGAATTTATAACTTACCTAGTGGTGACAGATTATACTAAAGGCGACATGGCTATACTCGATGGTGACCCGTTATATGATATAATAATATGGAATAATCCTGTTAGTATTGTGGAAGAATATGAAAAAATGATTTGTGTAGTTGTAAGATCAGATCATTATTCGATGATGGAGGGTAAATGTTTTATTGTTCAGGAACATTTAATTATGTGAATAGTGTGGTTTCGACATGGACTGTATTATGAAATGATTAGGGGTAAATGATAACAGATAATAATTTGGATTGTATATTCTTTTGTGTGTTGATGTCAAATGTATTTGTGTATTATATTATGTTGTGCATTATATTTTAGGTAAACCATGAATGTAAGAAATAGGAATTGATTTAATAATAATTATAACATTTTTTCAGACTAAATAAATGATGAGGGTAATTGTGAAATTTTAAACTGATTGAATTAAATGATTTGAGATAAATTAATTAATTAATTAAAAGTGTTGTATAAATGAACTTTGGTGATGAAGTTAAATGATTTTCTGAGATTTAGATTCTATAATGAACAGTAAATAATTAAACATATGATATGTTTGGATGTTGAGTTATATTGTTATTATGAATTAAGTGATGAATTTTCTACTGTAATTTTCAATGATCATATTCATGAAATGTGATAAAAGATAGAGTTTGGGTGATAATTATTTCAATAAGGTATTGGGTCAGTCAGAGTTAATTTTAAATGGGTGTTAGACAAAATAAGAATTTTGGGATAAATATAATACAGAAACGGGTTAGTAGTAGGGACACAGTAGCGGGAGTGCATATATATAGAGAAAGTGAGTGATGTAAATGGAGAGTAAATAGGTGATGGTGAAATTTTGTAGTGAGGGTGGTGTGTAGTGATCAACGTACGTCGTTGTGGCAGGTTTCGCATGGAGAAGTTTCGAATAGTGTTTGCCGAGATTATGTGGAGGGCAAAAGGGTATGAATGGAATTGCACGTTCGGGAACACACATCCTAGGTACAAAGAGGGTATTAGGTATTTTATGCTAAGAGGAGAATAAATTGAGGTAAGTAGAGTCGATAAAGTGTTGAAGGGGGTTATTATTGAGAGATTGGTGTCACCCTATGCAAATCTGTTAGTGGTTGTTAGTAGAAAGAAGGAGAGTAAAGTTATATATAAATGCCTATTCAATAAATCAAATCATTGTGAATGACGGAGAATCACCCAAACTAATTGATGATGAAAATGTGAAAGAAAAGAAAATTCATAGTGGAAATGTAATAATAAATTAAATGTGATGTAAAATGAAAGTTGATAATAGATTTGAATTTGTGGAGAATTTAATGGCACAATAAATGATAACTAATTAAAGATTGATATAAAAAGAGTTAATAGAAAGTTCAAGTTGTAATTAGGGATGGGTCCTCGATACTTTCGATACCTCGATACTCTCGATACTTGCATGGTATCGACATCGAGCGATACTTCAGAAAACTCGCTCGATACTTTTTCGATACTTATGTTTCTATTTATGTTTCTACATAAATTGTAATTAGAAATTTTTGAGAAATTTCATACAAAAAATCTGCAATATCAGTAGCAGTTTGCTTATAGAAAGATGTTGACTAGTGGAACCTCGTTAGTACGTTTTTGAAGGGACTGAAAATTTTGGACGTCAAAAGCGGGAAAACGTACTACTGAAAAATGCAGTACAGTATTTACCAGCTTGACGAGCGAAGTTGCGCTACCTGTTATGTCGCAACCCTCGCCCGCCCGTTGGCCTTGAAAATTACGACGTGATAAGCGATAAAACGTACTAATGAGGAACGTGTTAACGAGGTTTCACTGTATTGCCCTATATGTGATCGAATCGTAAACAGTAGAAATAAAGACGGAGATATGGTCAGGAAGAACCTTTCAATTGCTGCTTACCGTATTTTCTCGCATAATTAACCCACTTTTTTGACGAAAAATACCGGCGAAAATTTCGGGTGCGTAAATTATTCGAGGATTTCAGATATACCCAAATTTCATTTGAAATTTATTGACATTTAAAAGATACATTAAATATACTGTACTGTATTATACACAAAATCAGTTCAACTCATTGAAGTTATCGTCATTTGGCGTAAAATTACGGTTGAGTTTTCTTCTGAACAATCAAATAGAGTACATTAGGCAAGTTGGAGTTAATGATGTTAATAATAAGATAGAGCAAACTAATAAATAATCAATTTTTTTTATACCGAGGAGGAGTATATATAACGATTCATAATATGTCGTCATATTTGAGCATTTTATGAAAGGGTCAGGCTGTGGCCGTAAGCAAGACAGAGAGCGTATAATATGCAACTATCTCACTCTAACTTCGTCACAGTGAAGCACGCGGACGGATCAGACGTGAATTTTACTCAATTCATTTTTGCAGTTCAACCTACGATAACTTCAAAACCAATAAATATACAGCAATTCTGAAAACTGCATTGTGTTCAGTAATTAAAGCTCTATAAGTAGCCAAAATCTCAATTAATATAATTAACAATTACAGAAGATACACAGAAGAACGTGTCTTTTTAGACGTTTCTATTGGTTTAGCATTTGTATTTGTACACTGTACTCTTTAAAAAGACACGCAAACACAGACTGTGGGTAGCAAGTGTACCCAAAACACTCGTAAAATGAGTTTCTACCAGACTGGAATAAATCGTCACTAATCACGTCTTCGCTGATTCACTCACCGGACTGAATACCGCAGTGAGTAATAACAGGAAGTTGCACGAGGGTTTGAAATGCTAGGTTGCGCAATAGGAAAGCTACTACTTGACATCTTTATTTCGAAACGCATCCGGAACTGCGTGATGAAATCATCGAGAAAGTGGGTGCGTCAAATACGCGAATATTTCTTTTTTCCCACTTTGAACCCCCCAGAAATGGGATGCGTAAATTATGCGGGGGCGTTAATTATGCGAGAAAATACGGTATTCACCGTACACCCGAGCATCTAATTACCTCACTGCAAGCCATACTACTACGCTTTTTCGTGAATCGTAACATGTACACAAAGTGTAGACATTCCAAAATATACGATTGTTGATGTCTAGGCTCGACTTTGGAGAAACATTGCAACAGATACAACTCGATAAGTCACTGGTTACAAAATTACAAAACAATGGCAAGTGTTGTGTTCATGTTTAGTCTACAAAACAAGACTAAACATTAGTTACAGTACTACGTATGTATAAAGTTCACAAGCCATACATTCTTACGAAACTGCAAACCGTTTATTTAGAAAGCATGATTTAGGCTTCATTTAACCAGTTTACCTAAAATGAATCTCATACTCTTCACATAAACGTCTCCATAAAAGAATGATGAACATGAAGTTATGAAAAGGTACACAAATAAACAATGGAGCATTGAAAGTCATAAGATCCAAGAGGTGTTATAAATTTACCGATATATCGTAATATATCGATATATTTCAAGCAATATATCGGATATATCGATATAGCTGTTACGATATATCGGAAGACCGATATATCGATATACCAATCAATGTTGCCATCCCTACGTACTAGTCCAATAGTACGTGACTAATTGCATGTTGAGTTGTGGGAAAAATGAAACTCCGCCTACAAGAAATTTTTGACAAATCAAATTAGAGCTTTCAATCATAAGCAATCTATTTTGGTATGTTTTTAAAATAAGTTTGCATGCCGGCAGTCAGTTGCTACCTCCACGTGACAGAAGACTTTGTGTTTTGTGGCACCATATTATATTTATAATTTATATATTTTTTGTCATTCAATATGAGTGAAGTGTGGAACTATTTTCAACTAGACCCTCATTGTGATAATCGCGCCATTTGCCGCATTTGTAAAAAGAGTTTTTCGCGTGGTGGAAAATCTCAACACTAGTAACCTAAAAAAACATGTCACATCAGCGCATAAAATTGCTTTTTCAGAACCTCTTAATAAAAAATTCTGCGGAAGTGGAAATTTAACTCCTGAAGAAGTAACAGTAGATGAGCCTGCGACTCTTCTTTCACAGTCATCCTCATTATCGACGGCATCGATATCATCATCATCATCATCATTCACTCAACCTACACTTCAATCATTTATGGACAATAAATCTGCATTTAAACCAGGTAATAGTCGGTCGAAGACAATTACCAGAAAAATTGCAACAATGGTATGCAAAGATAACCAACCATTCAGCATTGTTGAGGATGAAGGATTTAAGGAGTTGATTAAGTACCTTGAACCTAGATATACTATGCCTACTCGTAAGCACATATCTAATCAAATCATTCCAGAACTGTACGAAGAAGTAGAAAGAAGAGTAAAAAATGAGCTACAAAATGCGAATAGCGTAGCTGTTACGACGGATATGTGGACATCAACAGCCGGCGACGATTATTTAAGTGTTACCGTTCATTTTGTGGACCTGGACTATAATCTTAAACATATTTGCATTGAAGTGATACCATTTGAAGAAGTGAGCCACACTGGTGAAAATATTGCAAATTTTTTAAAGAAAACTTTAGAAGCTTGGGGTTTAATTGATAAATTAATGGCCGTGATTCATGATAACGGTCGCAATGTTGTAAATGCTATGACGTTAGGAAACTTTCCCCACCTGTCGTGTCTAGCTCATACATTCCAACTTGTTTTGAAGCATGGACTTTTCACTTCAAAAAGTATTCAAAGTCTCATTTCGTCGTGCAGGAAACTAGTTGGGAGTTTCAAACACTCCTCAAAATCCGCCAAGATTCTCAAAGCCGCACAGAAGCATCTTTCTCTATCACAACATCGCTTGATTCAGGATGAACCTACGCGATGGAATTCAACTCTACATATGCTACAAAGACTTCAACAGCAAAAGAGGGCCATAGTTTTTGCATCCTCTGATCTCTCCTTACCAGTGAATCTTACAGTATTGCAATGGGATCTTATTAATTTACTGATTGACACATTAAATATTTTCGATCAAGCAACACTCGCCGTAAGTTCATCCTCAGTGTCAGTGTCCGAAATAATCCCCATTGTGAACAGTGTTATTTCTGAACTGGAAAAGCCGTCAGAAAGTGGATCGGGAATTGCGATTGTTCGACAATCGTTGCTGGATAAAATGAACGTGAGGTATAAATCCATTGAAGACAATGAAATATGTTCCATTGCAACGCTGTTGGACCCCCGCTTAAAAGGACGAGTTTTTCACAGTCCCAGTGCTCTCAATTCTGCTAAAGACCGATTGGTGGACCTTGCTAACCAACAGGAATGTCCTGCATCCAAAAATGATGAGGTAAGATTTTTAATTTTTTATTCCAGATTTTCAGGTATGTGGGAATAGTCATGTAATACTGACGTACTCGTAAAAATCGATCATTCACGAACTTTTTCTTTTATTTTAGATGTCACATACTTCAAAGCCCGATAAATTGCCAGGAATGTGGTATCTGTACAGTAACATTATGCAAGAATATAATGATGTGTCAAATTCACTGCCAGTTAACAGTTCCCAGGAAGAAATCACTGCATATCTCAAAGACGATTTGTCACCTCCTCTTTCTAGTGCATTAGATTACTGGAAAACAAATTCAAAATTTTCAAAACTAAAAAAATTAGCTATAAAATATTTGTGTATACCACCAGCAACAGTTTTCTCTGAAAGACTATTTAGCACAGCAGGTCTCATATGTGACAGAAAAAGAAGTAGACTTGACCCCGAAAGAGTGAGAATGCTAGTATTTTTGAACAAAAACTTGTAAAAGTGGACTGTTTCAAAAACTCGTTTTAATTTTAATGTAAAGCTTAAAAATAATTTAAATAATTATACTGATGATATTACATTTTGTCTCATTAAATATGTACACTTAATTAATTTAATTGATATTATACAGTTCTCTCAACTTTTTATTTTTAATTTTTAATCTATTTATTGAACCTAGAAATGTTGACGGTATCGAGTATCGAGTATCGAGAAAAAATCATGTATCGAGTATCGAGAAAAACTGGTATCGACCCATCCCTAGTTGTAATGTTTATAATTTTCTATACAAATTATTTAAATGTGAATTGTTTATTTAATGTAATAATAGCAATGTTAATTATGGGTGATAGACCCGTTTTAAGGTTGTGATTATATAATCAGTTATTATTATATCTGAACTTAAAATGTAAGGCCGAAGCAAGGACAGGAGACGACAAAATTCCTCCTTAACTTCAGTCCTTGTGGAAGGAACTATAAAAGTGGCCCCAGGGGGGCCATAGTGTGTGTGGAAGGAGGTTACTAGAGTATTAGTAATGCATTAATGAATTAATGAATATTAAATATATTATGTTGATGATGTTGATCAGAGGAGATAACTAAATGATTTTGTATTAAGTAAGAAATATTATGACAAGAAAAATGATTAATAATTTTCAAGTAGATAATTTGTTCTGAAGTAGTAAACTTGTGTTTTGTTCTATATAAGAATTATATTAATGAATTAATTGTTTTGAAATAATATTGTGGTAGTGTAAGGATTTATACTTCTTCTTTATAAGGCTTAATTATTGTCGATTGGAAACGAAAATTTATAAAATATTGGGAATGAAGTAAGAGAATGAAACGTCTAAAGAATAAATATTGTATTCATATATGTGTTAGGAGTTAAGGAAAAAACCAGTGCTTCTTAATGCAAACCAGCACATAGCTAAGGGGAGACAGATCAATTAGGGATATGGTATTATACAAGGCCACGATTTGATTTTTAATTTGATGTTTCAGTGTCTGGTGACGCTATGGCGGCAGTCCTGAGCTGGCCAGCGCGTCAGAGCAGGACCGTCAAGTGCCTGACTGGCCTTGCGGTGTTGGGATCTCGAGAGAGAAGTCCAATAAGGTCATTCAGGTACGGTCACAGTCACTGGACCAAGGGGTAAGTTAACTATATTTTGTATATAAACCATAAAGGGGGTTGTGGCGACATATCCTGGCTGATCCCTTTAGGAAGTATGAGTGTGTCAATGAGAGTTTTTATGCTTCGGCATAAAACCTCTTATTGAGGGGGTCTTGTAATGGTACAATCCGGTACATATAGAGGTTTTGGGGAAAAAACATGTATAAATTCTATTATTTCATTCAAAAGCATAAATAATTGTAAGGTTTTGTAAAGTTTTATAACTACGTAATATCGAGCGAGCAGGAATTGTATCAAGGTCAACAGTGTATGTGCAAAAACAACAACTCGATTTCGCCAGACGAACTCCGGCCTATTAAGTCATCAGGCCAAGCCTGCAAAACGTCACATTGGAATGCAGTGCGCAATATGCCTCACCTTAATATTTGAGACGTCATAGTTTAAAGACAATGAGATTGGTGACGTGACACCCGCTCCACCTCGGAATTGAATCCATTCATCTCGCCCTCAGTCACGTAATACCACTTGTGCCGGCCGGACACGTATAAAAGTTTCGAAACTAAATCTCGGGTACACCCAAACAAAATGTGAAATATTACACGAATTCGGAACAAAATGGATTTGTGTTAAGAAGCACTGGTTTTTCTTAACCTCTAACATTCAAAAACCAGTGCTTCTTAACACAAATCCAGCACAGCTAAGGGGAACCAGATCAGCTGGGGATATGGTATTATACAAGGCCACTATTTGATATTTGTGATTTGATGTTTCAGTGTCTGGTGATGTTGTGGCGGCGGTCCTGTGCTGGCCTGCACGTCAGAGCAGGGGCGTCAAGTGCTTGTCTGGCCTTGCGGTGTTGGGATCTCGAGAGGGAAGCCCAGTAAGGTCATTCAGGTGCGGTCACAGTCACTGGACCAGGGGGTAAATCAACCACGATTTTCATTAAAACTTAAGGGGGTTGTGGTGACATATCCTGGCTGATCCCTTTAGGAAGTATGAGAGTGTCAATGAGGCTTAAAAACTCATTGAGGGGGTATTGTAACGGGACAATTCAGCCCACCTAATATTTTGGGAAGCATAAAAGTATAAATAATTATTGTAAAATATTATTCACAAATTATAATGACGGAATATGAAATGAGTGAAATCGTGTCAAGGTCAACATCAGGACGCAAGAAAAAACAGTTACATTTAGCAAAACGAACTTTGACCGATGAAATCACAGGTCGCGCCACATGATGTAAGTGCTGATCCTTTAAAAATACGTCACTTGGTATGCAAGGCGCGGTCAACTTCGCCTGAGGATTTGGCTTCGTCATATTCAGAAAACAATGCAATCTGTGCACGTGACCCCCCACCATCTCAGAACTCAACGCAGTACAATTCGTCCCAGTTAGAAATTACACCTTGTGCCGGCCAGTCGCTAACAAAAGTTCCAGAACGAAATTGCGGGCGCCCGCATGTAAAAATGTGAATTCACAAAGTTAAATATTGATTAGATTGGAGTAACTGTTATTTTGTTTAAAAGAAGAAGAAAAAACGGTGAAAGAAAGTGAAATTTTAAGGAGTAAACGGGAGTGCGTGGTATAAGGGGAGTCGTTTGGAGGATAGTCAGATAAGTAACAGACAAATATAAATAAAATCCAAATTATATAAATAATAAAAATGGTCTTCTAAATTACATATATGTATATATATAAAGAAATATGAGCTCAAAAAGCTTATGAAATTAATAAACCTGAGTAAAACAAGACAAAATCGCAAATAATTAATACATAGCCTGGGAGTAAACTACTCACCGTTTAGTTGGAGTCGCGGTCTGAGTCATCATCACTGTTGTCTGCAACATGAATGATGAGACGGTCTTCTTCTTCCCACAGGTCTGCATAATATCCCCGTTCTACCTTCATAGTTTTTTCCACACATTTCCTCCAGTATTCGTCATCTATGTTCTCAGTACAGTTCCGTAGGGCTTCACAGACACTTGCACTTAACTGAGGAGTTATGTTGCTCTTCCTGACGTTAGACTTTAACCATGCCCAGACTAATTCGATTGGATTTAATATCCAGTAATAAGGGGGAAGTCGTAACACTTCATGACCTGCCTTTCGAGCCATCTCATCAACTGCGTACATTTTGTTTATATTCGCCGCTTTTATTCTTTTGAGCAAGATTAATGTAATGGGGACTGGGTCCGGTACTGGTAAATCAAATTTCTTCATAAATTCAATAATTTCGGACTTGTTTGACGATTTAGTTGGGATTTTGATAAGTTGTCTAGAATGGTAACTCGCATTGTCAAAAACTATGACATACTTCCTGTCTTTTGAAAGATTTTGCAGTAACACATTTTTAAACCAATTCTCAAAAACTGTAGCATTCATCTCATCGTGGCTGTCAGCTTAAGACAATTAGGAGCCCACCCCTCAGCTCCACCAGCATGTAGCACCATGATGCGCTTCCCTCTAGATACAGGGACGTTAATAGCGCAGCCACATGTTCCATCATCCCATCCCTTCTTCACGGTGTCATGTGTATCGAACCAAGTTTCGTCTAGATACACAACATCATAACCCTGTGAACGCAGTTGGTGTAGTCTATGGAGGTATTTGTATCTCCAAGACACAATTCTTGATGACTCCATTATAAGACGCCTCTTATTAAGTGTCCGAAATCGAAAGCCGAGCTTCTTCACAAGGGATCTTAGCATTGTTTCTTTATAAGGAAAACTTGAAATGTTCTGAAGATGCTGGAGTAGTTCGGAAATTGTGGGTGGCTGTCCTTTCTTGTAAAATTTGTAAATTTCTTGGCGGATAATGTCGCAAACAAAATTATCAATTTTATTAAAACGCGCTCTTTTGTTACCTGGCTTCTTGGGAGTCACGGGACCTCTAGAAACAATTTTACAAACAGTCGGGCGGCTTAATTTCACAATTTTGGCTGTTTCAGTAATTGAACCCTTACCTACTTTGTTATTTACAACATATTCATGCACGTTACACACTATAGTTTGGCTCTGTTTCGAAATTGTTCTAATCGAATTTTTGATTAGCCTACTAGTGCCTGGAGTGTCCGAGATTTCCCCGTCGTTCGAAAACTCCCCATTATTGTCACTTACATCACCACTATCACTGTTGCTAACTACATCAACAACGATTTCTTCACTATCACTATGACGATGACTCCCTTCTTCATTATCAGCGTGCTGAGGATATGGTTGTTCTCTCTCCCAAGGTCTCCACATTTTAACACGTGAACACGGAACACAAACACGGAACCGAAAATTACAACTATAAATAAAGTAAAGCAGTATTACTATGATATTTAAATATAAATATACTATGTAAAATACTATGTGCTGTAAGAAGGTAACAAATTAATAATTCCTAAAGCAGTGGTTTCTTTGGCAACGGACTCGAAATTCAGACAAGCGGGCACTTCCAATGTCGCGCAAAGACTGGTCCACATTTCATTCAAGTTCAAAATACGTTTGGCATCATTGGAGATGTTTCAGAAGCGGCTAGCTTTGTTCACAGCTGTCAGCAGCAGGGGGTGCCTTCGCTAATTGGGCTATTTAACTGTTCTTTGATGCCGCCTGGAAACACATTCAGCGAGGCTACTATAATATGGTGTTGTGTATGTCTGTTGTATGGTTGTGGGTTCTTTTAAACATACTAGAAACTATAACAAAAAACTCTTATTATTAATGACTATTGTATAATAGTGTACTAAAATAATTCACAATTATAATGTTTATATATTGTTTTTCAGTTATTGGTTTTGTTGTAATTCAAACTGTACTGTTGCAATGTTAGCTCGAATATTTGATTTAGTTTTGGAGTGATCTCACCAATCTAGCAGTTTTCTTAATGGATTTATTGGTTGATTCTTTACTCCTGGACATCTGGTTTTTTGGTCTCTCTCTGTTAAAACATCATTCTTCTAGGTTTTGGGTTGGGTTTCCTGGTCATCTGATCTTTTATTGCTTCAATTTGTATCAAATTCAGCAGTAATTTTTTACATGTTCTGGCTTGCAATTCCAAATTTTCAACAGTCCCCTTCTTAACTCAAAAAACTAATATCTTTAAGTAAGGCCATGGCTATATTTTGTATGGGTCACAGGTTCGGTTTACCATTTATAATTAATAAAATTCGGTTGAACTTTATTTTTTCTTCCTTACACTATTTTATTATAAGTTTTTAATGTAAAATTTTATCCTTTTCTATTAGTTAATTTGTCTGGTTTCACTATATGTGTTGTAACCCCTTCTTAAAAAATTTTTTATTTTTTTTTATTTTTTATTTTTATAATTTTTTTTTTTTTTTTTTTAAGAGAAGCCACCAAATATTTAAAACTAGGCAGAGGGCCTAAAGAAGCCAAAAATGCGCTGGGGCCAGTGAGACGGGACTTGCAATTAAACTCAGCTGTTGAACAATAACAACGTTATTTTATTTTCTAAGTTGTCGTGCAAATTAGTTACAAATCTAATAATTCTACCTTAATACAAAATCTGAATTTTAAATTTAATAATCCAATTGCAATACAAAGTGTGACTTTAAACTTGAGTTCAATGTTAATACAAAATACAAATTTTAGATTTTCCATCATTCAATTTTAATATAAAATAAAACCTTTGAATTTTAGTTCAATCCGAATACAAGTATGAGGTTTAGATTCTCCATAGTTCAATTCTAACTTCTGTAAAATATCACTTTTAAATTCATACAATGTTAAAACTTAAATTTAAGGTTTAGATTTTCATTACTTTGATTTCAAACGTAAAATGCAAACTTCAAAATTTTAATTGCTCATCATTCTAAAATCTTCTTAATATCTGTACATAGGTATTTAAATAGTGATTTAAATATTCTCAACATCATAACCACAAATATCTACATCATTTACATAAAACTATAATCATCCGAGTTCCTTAAACCTATCATATAATTTATATAAATGGCCCTTTACACATACTCAATATTACAACACATACTTCACATAAATACAGATATAAATACACATACAGATATACATAAATACATATCACAGACACAGCATGATATCATACATCACGTTAATTCAGGAAGACAGCCTGAACATCCCCCACGTACCCATGCGTGAAAGGAGAGACATATGGACGGATCATCCGGACCCCCTTAGCTCAGTAATCAGTGAAAAGAAATTAAGAAAAAACGACTGAATAAACTTCAGGAAAAGGATTACAAAAACGAAATTCTGGAATAGTCCCCTCTTAGTAGGATACCGTTACAAAGTTAACAAAACTGAAATGAATTATAAGATAGTAACATTTGTTACCTCCCTTTGTACCTTTGTAACAAAAGGTACAACATTTTAATGAAGTTCTCAGTGGAACTGACTACCAGCAAACGTAATAAAAAAAGAAGTTAAAGTTATAACCCTAGAAATTTAGAGTGAAGTGATAAGTAAAAAATACTCTTATAAATGTATATGAAAATCTAACACATCCGGAAGTGACAATGGCAGTAAAAACATTTAAGTCGCGGTACCTGCTGAACAAATTAATAAAGCTGCTGAATTCCTTTAATTGAACCATGCAAAATATATATATCTGCATATATATAAATGTATAGACATTTGCAGCAACCTGAATTGATCTGGCTGATGACACGTGTCCGGCCTGATCTGACACTACACAACACGTCCGGTACCTGTATAAAACTGCCCCGCCCAGGTGCCTGAATCAGTTAAAAAGTAAGAAAACAATATAATCCCTTAAGACTTCCAAACCCGTATTAGAACGAACGCTTATTAATGAATATTAAATAATAACCAACCCACCTACCTGACAAGATTTCAGATTTGTTTACATCTTGAGGTAAATTTATGTATAAATATTAAATGTAATATATATATATATATATATATATATATATATATATAACTGCTAGCGGACACGAGCTCCTCGGCCAGATCTACAATTACATTGGGACGTATTACATACTTAATTCCTTGTAAATAAACTTTATCACGCTCCCCCAAATTATGTCCAGATAGACGCGAGTACTTGTTAACTATCGTAGAACTTGTTAACTTCCGACATTGTCACGCACTGGAGATTTGTTGAAGTGGCCTAATGAATATAAAAAGTTTAAATATCACCTTCAATTGTCCGGGGTATGTCTCGTGGGCATCGTTGGCAGGATATGCGGACGCTCCTCCAGCAGCAGCCAACATCGAGTCTGGTTGTTCGTTGCATTATGGCAGTTGGACAGCCATGCGCTGGAACGGGTTGAGCCCCCGGCTGGACGAAAACCCTAAACAATTATAGGAAAAATTACTATCATCATCCATCATTCTCAACACCCACGTACCATAGCCTAAAACTCACTCAACATATCATGACTGGTAGTAACCCCGTTTTGCATAATTCTTTTGAAATCTTAAAGCACACTCGCGGCCACAGAACTTTAATATTATGTGAATAACTCCCATTAACGAATATAATGTATTGTGTTAATGATGACTGTATACAGAAAATGATGACTGTACACGAACTGACAAACTCAAACAGGTACGAGTGTTAGGCAGCACGTGCTCGTTCCCAATGATATAATTAAGTTTCGTTTTTTCACAATTACAAATCATCTTTCTTTTACGTCCCAATCTTATGATTACAATAGTTACTTATAAATGCAAATCATCATGCTGTACCAGAGCAACAAAAATAAACAATCAAACATTCGCTTATAAACATAGCCATTCACTCACCACGCGGCAACATACAATTTCAACTGACTCGCAACCCAGTTAATTTCAACTTTACGTTTACAAAATAAGTGACAATATATCTTAAAGTATCTTACCGGGAATCTCTGTAGCCTTTACTCAAACATAGTAGAAGCAAAAGTAGATTACAGCAACTTAGAACTGAAGGCGGCCAGGAAGAGCGTCTGATCTGAGCGCAGCAGCAGGCTAGTACCGAATGCCACTCCTGCATTGAAACCACATGTCGAAAAACGTAATTCCATGCTGCGCCGTCAGGCAGCGACAGTGTGCAGCGCAAACCCTTACGCGTGATTACCATACGCATAATTACATAAATGAATAATTTCGGTCGTAAGACCATTTTATTTTATTCACGTTTATAGGCAGCCGGGTTTTCACCAAAACACGGCACAGTGTTATATACCTGTTTCATATAGATTATATTTTTCTTCAACGTTCATATTTTAATTATCCTTAATCACTCTCTCCTTACATGATTTTTTCTTTTAAATGTATTTCACTGTTATTTTCCCTTCTTCACACTGTATTTTTTTTTATATTGTAATATATAAAATAACGGTCTGAGGTGCGTGTACAGTTACGTTATTTTTGAATTTATAAATACGATATATTATATCTCACAAATGTGGTTATGTATACAAAAACTAAGACGCCATCTATGCAATTAACTAAGTCATGGGCCAGAAGTTCGTTACGCGAAGTCATAGGAAACGGAAATTGCTTGAAATAACAAAACAGCTGTTCTAATTGTTACCAATGAAATACCCCTTTTTATTCTTTACTTTGTTACATAACATTTTTTAAAACCAACTGTAACCCTTCCAAAAACATAATGTGTAATAATAACTTTGATTAAGTTTAATGATTATATGTTTAAATGATTATACAATAATAACATGTATATATTTATATTTATATAGTGGTGTTCAACCCAGCACTTAGAATAATTATGCACGCACACAACCACTCACCCTTTCATTATCATGGTACAGACTTTAAATTTTGGAGCTCCTTTTATATAGATTGAAAATTTGAATAATTTGTTAAATGATTGATTTCTACAATAACATATATTGGGAAATAAAGGATTCAAAATATATAAGGAACGCTCTCACCAATTTCCGTGTTGGCTTCCTCGCACTGCCAGTCTCGTTCGTATATCGGCACAATCGGTGTATTTTTACTGCGCTTGACGGGACACCTTTGGTCAACCCACGTAACCCACCGTCGTGGGACCGATTCTATACGTCGATCTTGTTTACGAACGATTTAATCGGTCGAGGACGCCTACACCAAACTGAACTATTACTTTCCTTAATACATTTTGATAGTAGATATTATACTGTTTATTAACCACCTACAGTGGTCTAAAAAGTTAAAATTCACTCGTAAATGAATGGGCGGCCGGCCGGCTCAAATCAGAGCTGCAGATGAAATGACGGCAATTCCTGGTTGAAATCTGCGGAAGTGGGGTGTATTGACGTCACATTTTCTTTGTCAAACGTGTTGACATTGCAGTTTGTAGTTGTCAACACATTCTCCGCCTCTGACGTAACGAAGGCTTGGCTCTGCTTATCTCAATAACTGCACACTGTTTTTGTGATGTGACACCGTTTTTTGTCATGAATTAGTTCAAATCCTGGCAAATACTGTAATATAGTCCACTCACTGTAAATTCTATATCGGGTGTTTGAGGTTGGGTTGGGTGTGTCAAAAAATAGGAAAATACAATATTTATGATCTCTTTACCATATTTTAGGTAATTCTACAATGTACCATGATTGTACCATCACCAAACCCCCTCAATGAAAGATGGTGTGACGAAGCACACAAACTTTCATTGACCCTTTCATACTTCCTAAAGGTATCAGTCAGGACAAGTCGCCACAACCCCCTTACAATTTTATATAAAAAATAACAATAACTCACCCTTGGTCTGGTGATGAGGACCGTACCTTCATGACCTTACTGGACTTCTCCTGCGAGATCCCAACACCATAAGGCCACTTAGGCTCTTAACGCCCCTGCTCTGACGCGTTGGCCAGCTCAGGACCGCTGTCACACCCCAAACACTGAAACAATTTATAAAAAATATTAATATAGTGGCTTATTGAATCACTCCATCCTCAACTGATCTGGTTCCCCTTAGCTAAGTGCTGGTTTGTGCCAATAAGCACTGGGTTGGCTTAATATATTTTACTATGCTTAATAAAATTATAAGTATAATTTTATAATCTTCAAGAATTAAAAAGAATATTATACCAAAATTGAATAAGATATAATTGAAAATATAATAAGAAAATTACACATTATAGTCTCCCAAATCTGGAGAAAAACAAATTATAAAAGAATTAATAACTCTATATATTTATTTATTGAATACTCTTAGTGCATGATAAAACAAAAATAAAATTATTATTATTATTATTATTATTAACAGTTAATTATTTGGCTGATAAATATTATTAACAGCGTCATTTAAAAAAATTTTTTTTTTTTTCTCTTCCTACACATATAACATCATGTTAAAAAGTTTTCAAATAAATACATAATACATTAATAATTAACACTGATATATTAGTAATACAGTTAATACAGTTTAAATACTCAATCATATTTAATCATATCTAAGGTATACATTAACATTTGTATAATTTACTTAAAAGTTGTATTTAAATTAAAATTTACCATTTCAGTTATTAATTAAACATCAAATTTATTTATTTATAATAATAAAATACATTTTGAACTTATTGTTACTATTCATATTACATTATTATTTCATTATTCATTTTCTACTACCTCTCTCCTCTGAACTTTCTACCTCCCTAACTACCTAACCTCTCACCTTCTATCACTGTTTAGTCTGGATAACTCCTATATTCACTATGCTTCATTATATAATTTTACTCACCTTCTAACTAACCATCAAATTTACCTATCATTGACACCAATATCTCAATTATATACTCCATTACTACTTTCATTTAAATCTTATGGCACCGCTCGTCTTTGCACTGGGTTGGGTGTTCCCTAACTGGCTATATACATCTCTAATATGTTGCCCTTCCAAATAATTCGGCAAACACTCCCTTAAACTACACTAATATCTGCCACAACACTATTGGTTGGCTACTCTTTATCACCTCACCCCCACTACAGAATTCATCAACAATAATTATATGTATGTACCTTTACTTAAACCTTCTTTACAAATAATAACCAACTACTGTGTCCCTAAATATCTAATAATTCTCTTTATATTTTCTTAAAAATTCTTATCTTTCTAACTCCATTTACATTAATTGCATTACTCACCTGCACTTTATCTATACCAAGGCTCTATTCCTGTTTAAACACTTACTATAATCATTGACAATTCTCTTATAAAATTCCTCTCCTACCTACTTATAACAATACCTCTTTTCAAAATTCAAATATAGTTATTTATTTAAACATTCATTATTATTCATTAGTAATTAATTAAAATATTATTATTAAACATGTTACATATATAGAATATATAATAATACACAATGGGGTACCTGTAATACATAATACACATCAAAATACATGGATATATAAATACAGTTAATACAATAAAATATACACTCCAACTTCATTATTGTGTCATTAATCGAAATCAGTCCATAACAGTCCAATTCAAAACCACTTTGCACATTATTATTTAATGTTCATATCACAATATAACAGTCTATCCACCATCATTAAACAATAAACGAATCTTAGGTCTATATAAATTCTTATTTAATACATAGATTTTATTATTTGCAACATTATATTTATATTCCTGTATGCAATTGTTATTAATCAAATACTTCCAGTTATTATCAAGTAGAGTTCCGTTTGTCTTAGTATCATATGTCATTAATCGGTTTATACTATAATTATCCCCATAATATTCCACCACAGGTAAGTACCTAATGTCTTTATTCTCATTTCTTGTTATTTTCAATTTATTGTTATTATCAGGTAAGTAGTCATCACTTTCATATACCACATATAACCCTAACCTTTCTAACAGTTGTCTGTAATTTCTTTTTACTTTAAATATTTTTATTACTCTCTTACTCTCACAATATCTCTCTATACTTTCTCTCTTAATACATTTCTCTCCATAACACCAAAATACACTTTCTCTCTCCAAATATGCAAGGGTCCCTATCATAAAATCGTTGCACCTCTTAGGTACACAAAAACTAAAAGAAACTTTATTTGTAGAACTATCGTCTATCAAACTACATGAAGACTTGTCTTCACCCCCTAATACAACATTAAAAGAAAATTCTACCCCCTGCATTCCTTGTACTAAAATACTTTCTCTCCACTTTCTTTCTGACTTCAAAAATTCAAATATTTCATTGTCATGCGTTATATTTTCATTATCATGTCTATACTCTTCTACCACCACAATCTTACTACCTGTATTATTTGAATTATCTAGAGTACATTCATTTTTGGAATTATCAGTTTTAAATAGGTTATCCAGTACAGCATTTTGCTGGGTACTACTATCTAGTACTTTCTGACTTTCTAATTTACTTTCTACCACATGTAACTTATCTAATTTTGTAATCAGCTGGTCACATTTTTTAATAAGTTTATTGTGACTCACTTTTATTTCATTCTTTAATTCATTGAATTTAATATTAGAATCGATTTTCTGTTCGTCTAGTTTTTTATCTAGTTTTAATAACAATTGTATCATTGCATTGCTTTCATCCTGCTTACTATCTAAACTAGTTGAAATGGATGTATTGACTTTCTTTATTTCTACAGATACAGGCGTATGCGCCTCGTCAATCTGACTAGTTTGAGGTGTTTGTACATCCATCTCGCCAGTCAAATTTACATTAATTGTACCTATTTCTAACGTAATATTGTCATTAGTACTCATTTTGGCAATTTTGCAATACCTGCATGCATACAATTGTATAACCTAATTGTGGGGTTATGTTTACGAATTAT
Source organism: Magicicada septendecula (assembly GCA_034769895.1). Taxonomy (NCBI): domain Eukaryota; kingdom Metazoa; phylum Arthropoda; class Insecta; order Hemiptera; family Cicadidae; genus Magicicada; species Magicicada septendecula. Next base: position 416,424,208 of record CM068374.1, on the reverse strand, counting down.
AAAATTTTGTGTCCGTTACCTCAAGCAATTTGTTCCGTTCTTTCTAGGCGTACATTAGGTAATAATATGTTTAAATAATACCACCTAATGTCCCTGTTCCAGAAGCCACCTGTACAGTTACGTTTATTTTGATTTATTATATCTCATTGAGATATATTATATCTCACAAATGTGGTTATGTATACAAAAACTAAGACGCCATCTATGCAATTAACTAAGTCATGGGCCAGAAGTTCGTTACGCGAAGTCATAGGAAACGGAAATTGCTTGAAATAACAAAACAGCTGTTCTAATTGTTACCAATGAAATACCCCTTTTTATTCTTTACTTTGTTACATAACATTTTTTAAAACCAACTGTAACCCTTCCAAAAACATAATGTGTAATAATAACTTTGATTAAGTTTAATGATTATATGTTTAAATGATTATACAATAATAACATGTATATATTTATATTTATATAGTGGTGTTCAACCCAGCACTTAGAATAATTATGCACGCACACAACCACTCACCCTTTCATTATCATGGTACAGACTTTAAATTTTGGAGCTCCTTTTATATAGATTGAAAATTTGAATAATTTGTTAAATGATTGATTTCTACAATAACATATATCAGTGTTGCAAACTGGTCAGTAAAGTCAGTAAAAGTCAGTATTTTTGAGCAAGTCAGTAAAAAGCCAGTATTTTTTAAATTGGTCAGTAAAGTCAGTTTTTTAAAGCAGAATTTAGTGGTTCTTAAGAAAGGGTTTTTACTCAATACCGGCAATTCATTTTTTTTATTTCCTTACTTTCTAACATGAAAAATTAAAAATTTTTTTGTCAGAAATAAATAATTAAGATTAGGTATGAAAAGCAGATTGTGAGATTGCATTCCAGTATAAAAAGCAGTCTGGAATGTACTGTTTGCCCAATGATGTTTAACTGAGGGCGCAATATTGGTGCTATAAATTCCTGTTGCACTAACAGATTTTTATAGCACCATAATATTTTTAACAGTACATTTCATCTGTGTTTTTGTTTCACGTGCTGGTTTACTGGTATAGTTTATAAGGCCGATAATATCCATGAAAGATCACTGAAAAAATTGTTAGAGCTTCCATAGACTTACTACACTGGCTCAAAGTTAAGAAAGAAGAATACAACCGGAACTGAAGGGAAGAAAGCGACCACCCAAAGTCTTTTAATCCGTTGTTTCGTACCGGCCTTAATAATTTTTTGAAATCAAATAATTTGTTGGAACTCTTAAGTGTTTAAAAACAATTCCTTACTGTGTAAAGTATTTGAAATGGGCAGGTGTAAATTTAAAAGTGACTGGCTGAGAAAGTCTGACTGTAATGGCTATATTGTTGCTGAGTGGGGACGTAAAGCCAGTGACCATGAGATGTTCTGTACCCTTTGTGTAAAAACTTTCAATATTTCGTGGGGATATGAAGCCGTGGAACAGCATGCATCTTCTCGGAAGCATAAAGAAGAATGTAAACAAAAACTTTCCTCTTCACAACTTCACCTGACTTCAGTTCGCCAATGCACAGCTGGTTCACAAGACTGTGCACCATCTACTAGTGTTGGTGAAACAATCAAGCAAACGGTTCAGTTGTACAACATTAGAGATAGTGCAGCCAAAGCGGAACTTATTTGGGTAATGAAGACAGTTGCAGCGGACTTTCCTTTGCTTCCATCCTGTGAAGACATTCGGGAGACTTTTGAAGCGATGTTTCCATCAAGTGTTCCTACAGATTTTTCACTTTCAAGAACAAAGGCACAATACTTGATAACTGATGCTCTGGCACCATTCTTTAAAAAGCAAATGTTGAATGAAATGGATGGTGCTCTTTTCACATTGTTTTGATGAAACTGTTAATGCTGGCTCATCAAAAGAACTTCAAACAGCTGTTAAGAATTGGTCTCCATCTAAAGAAATGATTGTTACAAGGAATTTGCAGACTTTTTATGGGGTCAGCTACCGTTGATGAATTGTATAATAAGCTGTGTGAAGCTATAGATAACACAACCTTACTGCGAACCAACTTACTGATGCTCAGTAATGATGGGCCCAATGTCAATAAAGCAGTTACAAACCTGATGAATGAATCTCTTATTTTATTAAGAAAAAAAACGAATGGTTGACATTGGTACATGCAACATTCACATACTTCACAATGCTTTTAGGCGCGGTAAGAAAGAACTTGGTGATAACGCTTCAAATTTGATATTCCTTATTCATGACTTTTTTGATGGTTGGCCTTCGAGATGGGAAGATTTTGAAAAAATTCAGAATGATCTGAAGCTACCTAAGCACAGGTTCATCAAACATGTTTCTTCAAGGTTGTTGTCTTTGGAGTCAGCAGGTTTAAGACTCCTAGAACAGTGGCCAGCAGTCACGAAGTATTTCTTGGTATTTGTGCCAAAATATAAAAGTGATTTAATGATATCATCCAAATACAAGAACATTGTTAGTCTTCTGAAAGTTAACACAATGAAAGTGGAAATAAACTTTGGTTGCTCCAGTGCTCACATATTTTCACAGTTTACTGGTCACTTTCAGAAAGAAGAACCTTTGATTCACCTTCTGTATGATCACCTCAAAATTCTAACAAGCAGAATAATGACTCGTATATGTCATTCTGAGGTTATCTTCTCGTTAGATTCCTTGAATGATGAGAAAAGTTTTCTTCCTCTTAAAGAATTAAACTGTGGATTAGATGTAAAAGAATTACAAATGTTACCAGAACAGGACAAACTTGCATTTCTGCTCCAAGCAAAAAAGCATTTCATTGCTAGTTGTAAACACATTTTTACCAAGTCTTCGTTAACGTCAAAACCTTTATTGAAGCATTTTGAATGTTTGATCCCATCCGAAAGAACAAAAGACAATAGTTGGAAGTCCATCGTTGAAGTGGCAAAAGCATTGCCTATTGATCTGAACATAGCCTCCCTTATTGATGAATGGAAGTTACTGAGTTTGGAAGAAGATGAGCTTCATAGCAAGAGCAATCGCACTGATGTTTACTGGAACCAGTTTTTTAAGAAAACTGATAAGGCAGGTGAGATTAAGTACCCACTTGTTTCTAAGGTTGTCAAAGCAGCTTCATCTCTTTCTCATGGTTCAGCAGATGTGGAAAGAGGCTTCTCAAGCTCACAGAGAGTTATGACCTCTGATCGGGCAAGTATGTCTGAAAGAACTCTGGATGCCTATCTTTACGTTAAGTTGCATAAACTCTATGATGGAAAAGTACATTTGGTTCATATAAACAAAGAGCTCTTGAATCTCGCTCAGTCAGCCTATATACATCATAGGCAGTACCTAGAAAAACAACGTTTAAAGAAAGAAGAAGAAGCTAAGGAGAAAGAGCGTATTGCTGAAAACGAATTAGAGAAAAAACTCTCAGCTGAGAGGAAAGGTATTGATGAAAAAGAAGTAGTATGAAAACAACTGAAAAGTCATGAAGAAGAGAAAAGAAAAGTAGCTGATACTCTTTTAAAAGATGCAAATGAAAGATCAAAGCAGGCTATTAAAAATAAGGATCTTGTTGCGGCTAATGTTGCACAGGCAATCCTGGAAAGTGCTCAGAAAGTTAAAGAAGAAGCTGACATAAAAAGACATGATGCGGAAAAAATTCAGAAAAATGTTGAGAAAAGAAAATCTTCACTAATTACTTCATTTTTCAATAAAAACCCCAAGCAATGAGTTTCAATTACAATTCTTAAGCAGACTGATCATAGAGTACCAAGGATATTTAACGTTCTCTTGGTATGTACATTATATTATTCTAGGAATATTTAAGATGGGTAATTATGTTACAGTTTTATTAGATATAAGATGTAAGTTAAGCACTGAATAATATGTCAATAAAATAAATATACAAAATTAACTTATAATGGTGGCAAGGGAAATTGGCCGGAGTAGCTGTAAACCAGTTAACAATATGCCTGCTGATTTTACTTGAACAATGTTTAGTTTTTAATGTTTTTTTAATAAGTCTCAAACTAAAATAATGCTGTTGTATGTTAGATTTTGTTTTACAGCTGCTCAGTGGGGAGAAGGGTGGCCAATTATAAAAAATATGTTTTAAACTGTCTCTAATTACTTGTAAATTAATATTAATATGGTCGATGGAGGTCAGTAATTAAGGTCAGTTATTTTATCTTAGGTCAGTAAGAAGTCAGTATTTCAGTGATTTTAGTCAGTAAAATCAGTAATTTAGACCTCAAAACCAGTTTGCAGCCCTGACATATATTGGGAAATAAAGGATTCAAAATATATAAGGAACGCTCTCACCAATTTCCGTGTTGGCTTCCTCGCACTGCCAGTCTCGTTCGTATATCGGCACAATCGGTGTATTTTTACTGCGCTTGACGGGACACCTTTGGTCAACCCACGTAACCCACCGTCGTGGGACCGATTCTATATGTCAATCTTGTTTACGAACGATTTAATCGGTCGAGGACGCCTACACCAAACTGAACTATTACTTTCCTTAATACATTTTGATAGTAGATATTATACTGTTTATTAACCACCTACAGTGGTCTAAAAAGTTAAAATTCACTCGTAAGTGAATGGGCGGCCGGCCGGCTCAAATCAGAGCTGCAGATGAAATGACGGCAATTCCTGGTTGAAATCTGCGGAAGTGGGGTGTATTGACGTCACATTTTCTTTGTCAAACGTGTTGACATTGCAGTTTGTAGTTGTCAACACATTCTCCGCCTCTGACGTAACGAAGGCTTGGCTCTGCTTATCTCAATAACTGCACACTGTTTTTGTGATGTGACACCGTTTTTTGTCATGAATTAGTTCAAATCCTGGCAAATACTGTAATATAGTCCACTCACTGTAAATTCTATATCGGGTGTTTGAGGTTGGGTTGGGTGTGTCAAAAAATAGGAAAATACAATATTTATGATCTCTTTACCATATTTTAGGTAATTCTACAATGTACCATGATTGTACCATCCCTTCTTCACACTGTATTTTTTTTATATTGTAATATATAAAATAACGGTCTGAGGTGCGCAGACCTCCTCATGGTTAAATAGGTTTTCACAATATCGGATTTCTTACATACTAGTTGTACATACTTATATATTATGTTCCTATTTATAATTACTATTTACATCTTTTGTCATGGGATCTTTAACTTCTTGGTATTTTAGTCATTGTCAGCCATAGTTTGTCACAGTCAGTAAATTATCTTTTAGTTAGTACTGTTATTAGTTTTATGTTTGGTGAAATGACACGTTACATAAAGCCCCCCGTTTAAGACAAGTTATTTCAGTAAATGGTAGTTTTAGGAGTTACTGAAATAAATGGCAAAAATCTACAAAAACTTTCTTCATCATTCGTAAAACCTCTTTCTCGGTTTTGTTTATATATTCCTTGGGATATTGCTACAATGGGGCTGGTAATTGACAAACTACTTTTTCCTATAATATCTTCTTGGATCCTTGTTTATATTTACTTTCTTACAGCCTTCTTTAACAACTGTTTCACCGGATATTACTTAAATTTTTCGTTTTATTCGGTGAGTTGGAGAATATGATGCAGTAGTTATTGTTTTGTGCACTAACCTCTTCTTTTGTGCCACACTCATAATCTCTGTTTATCCTTTTCCTTGGAATGCCCTGATTTCCTGCATTCTTCCTGCTATAATTTTGGTTCTGTTATGGTTTATTTGTTTCCTATGGGTATCCTAACATTTTCCCTAACTTAGTATGAATTCCAGTCCTGAGGGGCACTTGTGCTTCCTGTTATCTCAGCGGATCATTCATCATCGCAGAGTGGCGCCGTAGGATACAACACTCTGTTTATACCTTAAAGAGTAACCCTTGGGTTACTAATAACACCATAGGAATTCCTATTCCTTCTCTCGTAACATTCAGGTTTATTTGCTGCTTTGGTTTTATATTATTTACCTGTGGCTCCTATAAATGAATTTGGTTTATGGACGGCATGCGTATTCTCTCCGTTTTATTCTGGTACGTTTGTTAAGGAAGTGTTCGCTCCCGTTTTGATCAAGACTGTTGTCAGCACCCCTTGTAGTGTTTACTTTGATGTACTCTATGTCTCAGTTTGTTTTGCTTTACCCTGTTTTCTTTCTAATGAATCCCTTGTTATATTTTTTTTCTAAATAATATTTTGTCATAATTAATTGTTAGTTTAATACTTTTTTCTTCTTATTTTTCTGTATATAATCCCCTTTTGTTCATTATTAGCTTTTCTTCGGTTTTGGTTATGTTTTCTTTATATCTTTCTTTTATATTGTCTTTGTCTTAACCAATATTATTTCTTTGTTTCCTTTTTTCAAATGGTTCGCTTGATCGGTATACAGAAAATCAGTCCCTTCTTTTTGAGAGTGTGTGTTATTTAGTTTTTATCCATGGTCCATCATCTCATCTGCACTTGTCGTTCGGATTCTTCTGGTGTGCAGAACTATTTCCTTCCTTGTGATATAGGTCTCTGCTACCTCATACACCAATTCTTCTAATACCACCTTTCACTTGTATCCAGTCCTATAGTAATCACTCTATCATCTGTTTTCCTAAACAAATATGTCGATGGTACGAGGGTTATTCGGAAAGTAAGGTCCGATTTCTTATAAAAAATAAACCATCACAGATTTTTTTCAAAAAACTTTATTTAATTCCTTACATCTTTATCTATTTTTCTACAGTTTCCATTTTTGCTTAAACATTTGTCATAACGTTGTACAAGCTTTTGTATGCCGAAGTCATAGAAGTCTGCCGCCTGTGAGGATAACCAGTCTTTAACTGCTTCTTTCACCTCGTCATCTGTGGCGCTTGCCGCCGAGACACTCCTTTAGGTAGCGGAACAAGTGAAAATCGCTCGGCGCCAAATCTGGACTGTACGGTGGGTGGTCAATCTGTTCCCATCCAAAAGATCTGACAGATTTTGGGTTTGAATGGCAGAATGGGGTCTATTATTGTCATGCAGCAACAAAACTCCAGACGTCAGAAGGCCACGTCGCTTATTCTGTATTGCACGTCAAAGTTTAGTCAGGGTAGCGCAGTAAGCGGCTGCATTTATTGTTGTCTCTTGCTGCATAAACTCGACTAACAAGACTCCATGTCTATCCCAAAACATGGTTGCCATAACCTTGCGTGTTGAGATTGTCTGCTTGGCCTTGACTTTGACTGGTGATGTCGTGTGACGCCATTCCATTGACTGACGTTTAGACTCTGGGGTCATGTGAGAAACCCACGTCTCGTCCCCTGTGACAATGTTCTCTAAAAGTTGATCACCTTCCTTATGATATCGGTCCAAAAAATCAAGAGCACAAGCCATTCTTTTCATTTGGTGTTCCTCAGTAAGCAGCCTGGGAACCCAACGTGAGCACAATTTGCGAAATTGCAAATTTTCAGAGACAATTTTGTGCAAAGTTGTTCTACCCACATTCGGAAATTCCAATGCTAAAAGTTGAAATTGTGAATCGCCGGTCTTCACGAATTTTTTCGTCCATGGCGTTGAGCAAATCTTCTGTGATCACTGATGGTCGGCCTGATCGCGGTTCATCATGGACTTTTTCCCGTCCGTCCTAGAAAGCTCTCACCCACTTACGCACTTTGCTGTCGCTCATCGCATTGGGGCCATACACTTCACTTATCTGTCGATGAATTTCCGCTGATGAAACGTTCCTTGCTGTCAAAAACCGAATCACTGAACGTATTTCACAGTCGGCGGGCTGATCAATTGTTTTAAACATTTTGAACTGACACTGTAAACAGCACACTGCAACAATACCAATGCAAATGGCGTCGTTTGACGCGCAAGGCATGCCGGGAGTCGGTCATTCGATTAGCGCGTCATTCGATTAGCTACGGCAATTCGGACCTTACTTTCCGAATAACCCTCGTATATCAATTATCGGTGGTATCACTGATATGTTATCATGTATTTTTATTTCAAGTATATTTATATTGAATATCAATTTTCTGAAGTCCTTACTTGCTGTTTTATTGTGAATTATTTCTAAAATTTCTATTAAGCTCCTACTATAATTTTTAAAATTCATGTTTTCTCCGTTCGGTAATTGGTAGATTAATTACATTAATTATTCCATTCTTCATCATCTCCAATTCTTCCTGTGTTTTTATTAGTTCTTTTCGACTTTTCTTTTTGATATTATTTCCTTTTCCGGTGTTAGGTAATACTTCAGTTTGTTTACTTAGGGTTTCTACGGTCTCATTCTCTGTTTCACTGTTTTTATTTAAAAGTTCATAAGATTTATTATTATTTGCCTCTCGGTTTTCTCCTATTGGTATGTGTGTGTAATTCATAGATCTATTTTGTAGAATTACCAGTTCTTCCTGGATCTGGCCTACCTGCCATTTTACTTGTCCTACATCACCCTTGATGGTTTCGATTTGACCACCTACTGTTTCCTTTATTTCATCTAGCTTCTTTTGTGTTCCTGCTTGTACCTCCGTTATACTAATTTTGTTATTATTTTCAATGTTATTTACTCGGGTCGTCACCTTCTCCTTGAACACTAGAAGTTCCTCCTTAGTTTGGTCGACTCTTTGACTGATTGTTTCGTTAATATTCTTTATCTTCTCATCAGTATTTTTGTTAATTTTGTCTAGCATTTCATTTATGCTATTTATTTTCTCATGTATTTCTCTAAACTTTTCTTTAGTACTTTCATTGGTACTGTCGATTTTCTCATTTATTTGTCTGAAATCTGCCTTCATTTGTTTATTATTTTCATTTATAGTTTGCCTTAAGGTTTCACTAGTACTTTCCTTAATACTGTCTATTTTTTCATTTATCAGTTTATTCTCCTCCTTAATTTGTCTTAAACTTTCATTAGTGTTCTCGTTTTGTTCCTAAAATTTTCATTAGTTTCTTCTTTTGAAACTATTGTATTTCTATCAAATGATAATATCTTACCTTCGGGTTTCACTCCAAGGTCCTACAAACGAACCAATTGCAGAAGGATTATTTGAGTTGAGCGGTAAAAATATAATAACACAGTTTATGCTAAAACAAATTGCTTCTGGTTTATTATACAAATTAATTACTTCGTCTCACTTTGATGACAATTAAGTTTCTTATTTCTTTTCTGGTATATTAAAATACTCGTGAATTAGTAACATATAAAATCAAACAAATTAACAAAATGAATATTTCTTACATAACTATCCTATGACAAACTATTTATATTTTTAATGAACAGTATGCAATTTATCCCCACACTCACACTCACATTCGTTCTTTGACTTTGACATCTATTTAAACCCCACTTTGCGATCTCATGATTTGCAAATATAAATGGTAATGTAGTTAGAAATTCTGAATTGATAATATGGTACTCATCCTGGTTGTTGATCTGCTCCAACTGATGATGCACTTGTTTTACCCCTCACTTCAAAAGTCAATTGATGCTCGTTAAAGTAAGTTTGTCTTTGGACTGGCACTAAGTTTTTACTGGTTACTAAAACCACGTTTTTCACATTTCACTTTTAATAATTGTGACGGCCGACGTAACTTTGCTTGAGCACTACTTGGGTTTTTAGTGAGGCGACCTATTGTTCTGACACTTAATTATTTTGATTAGTTGACCACTACATGGTTCACGGCACTTTTAATAGTTATTGTACTGGATAGGCCGACGTAACTTTTCGGCCTATCTTACATGTCCGAGGCCACCGTTTAACTTTTAAAACTGTTCTCTGCTACTGTCTGATGCAAACTGGGGTGACAATGTGTGTTTCTGTGATTCACAAAGAGACTGAACTGGCAACCTGTTGCGTAATACGTCTGGCTGGGCAGACTCCAGGCTTCAGGACATAAACAGTCTGCAATAACATTTTATGTGTTGCTGGTTACAATGGGGGCACCCCTTAGGTGAATACTGACTACTTTGGGATTACAATTGATTTAAATTATTATCCTTTAACACACAATTCTGTACCGTTAACAATACCCCCCCCAATGAAAGGTTTTATGCCGAAGCATAAAAACTCTCATTACCTAAACCTAAGAGGACCAGTGAAGATATGGCGCCACCACCCCCCTTAAGTCCTTACTAAAATCATGGGTACTTACCCCCCTAGTCCTGTGACTGTGGCTGCACCCATCCGACCTTACTGGACTTCTCTGCTCGAGATCACAACACCATAAAATCAGATAGGCACCGCCACAGTATCACTGATTCTGAAACATTCAATTAAAATATCAATAAATGGCCTTCCATTATTCCATATCCCCAACTGATTCGTTTCCTCTTAGTCGTACTGGTTCATTATTGGCAAAGTACTGGTTCAATTTTTTATAAAGTGCTGGTTTTTCATTTAGTTTGGTTAGCCTATAATGACAGCTGTTCTATATTCATTGCTCTTAAGCAGAAACATTTTACCTTAAATTTTAATAAACCTATAGCTTAACTGTAGGAAAATACAATGTTTACATAGTAATATAAATTTACTGTATACTTAATATCTAATG